>CM066031.1:73345390-73973181 GCA_033557465.1 Ichthyophis bannanicus
AACCACTTTGATTGAAGGATAAGGTGGTATACAAAACTGATTAAATAAACAAACGTCCATAAACCACTATTAAAAGGAACCCAGGATATCAATGCTTGACACACTGCAAGCATTGTGGAACCTGTGTCTTTTGGGGAAACTGCTAGGTACGTATGACCTAGATTGGCCACTGTTGGAAACAGGATACTAGGCTTGATGGACCTTGGTCTGACCCAGTATGGCATATCTTATGTTCTTAGAAATTGGAAAAGAAGGAGTAGCCTAATATGTCAAAACAATATTAAAGCTACTGAAATGCAGGGGGCATGGGGAAAAGAAGAAGCGCTCTGGATTGTGATTGGAAAGAGGAATGGCACTGTCATCCATACTGCTGTAGTCTACAGTCCAACTCAAATCACAGAAATAGATAATGGATTGATTATAGATATTGCAAAGATATCCGCAAAGGGGGAAGTGATCATATTGGGTGACTTTAATCTAACCAATGTGAATTGGACTACTCCTTTTGCAGATCTGGAAATAAGTAAAAAAATTGTAGATGCTTTCCAGGATGCGTTACTTAGACAAATGGTGATGAAACCGACCAGGGAAAGCTCAATGCTGGATTTAGTGCTCACAAACGGAGATGGTGTGTCAAATGTCTGGGTGGGTGCCCCTGTGAGCAGCAGCGATCATCACATGGTGTGGTTTGAGATAAAAGCCAAGGTGCAGTCCAATCATAGCAAGCTCAAAGTCCTAGACTTCAAAACCATTGACTTCAGTAAAATGGCCAAGTACCTGAAGGAGGAGTTGGCAGAGTGGGAGGGGATAAGGGAAGTGGAATTGCAATGGGCTAAACTAAAAGTGGCAATAAAAGGGGCAACAGACAAATATGTAAGGAAAGTAAATAAAAACAAGAAGAGAAGGAAACCTATTTGGTTCTCCAAAGAAGTGGCTGCACAAATAAAGGCAAAAAACACAGCTTTCACAGAATTCAAAAGCTTGCAAACAGAGGAACACAGAAAGGAATACAGGATCAAACTAAAAAAGACATAAGGAAAGCAAAATCAAAGGCAGAGGAAAAGATGGCTAAAGATGTAGTGTGGCAACAAAACTTTCTTCAGGTATATTTGGGAAAGGAGGAAAATCAGAGGTGGAACTGCAGGACTCAGAAGTGCTGGGAACGGACTCGTGGAAAGTGACATTGAAAAAGCGAAATTGCTAAACAAATACTTCTGCTCTATTTTTCTAGAGAAAATCCTGAAGAAGGACCCTGTGATTGACTAATATATAAATGGGAATGGAGGAGATACCACCATTCACAGAAGATTATGTGTTAGAACAACTTGCAAAACTGAAAGTGGACAAGGCCATGAGACCGGATGGGAGACATCCCAGGATACTGAAAGAGCACAGAGAGGTTCTTGCAGGGCTGTTAAAGGATGTATTCAACAGATCCTTGGAGACAGGAGAAGTTCCACAGGACTAGAGACGGGCTGATTTGGTACCTCTCCACAAAAGTGGTGAAAGGGAAGAAGTGCCAAACTACAGGCCGGTGAGCCTTACCTCAGTGGCGGAAAAGTAATGGAGGCACTCCTGAAAGAGCTAATAGTGGACTTCCTCGAAACCAACAGGTTCCATGATCCAAGGCAATATGGTTTTACCAAAGGGAGATCTTGCCAAACAAATCTGATTGAATTCGTTGACTGGGTGACCAGAGAACTAGATTAGGGGCATGCGATGGATGTCATCTACCTGGATTTCAGCAAAACCTTTGATACTTTTCCTAATAGGAGGCTTATCAAACTCAATAGTTTGGGGATGGATCCCAATGTGGTGAAAAGGATCAAAACTTGGTTGACTGACAGATGACAGTAGGTGATGGATGAAAGGAGGGTGATTAGCGGGGTGCCCCAGGGTTCGGTCCTGGGTCCGGCACTGTTCAATATATTTGTGAGTAATATTGTTGAAGGACTGCATGGTAAAGTCTGTCTTTTTGCAGATGACACAAAAATTTTCAACAGAATGGACTCCCTGACGCAGTGGATAACATGAGGAAAAATCTACAAAAGCTGGAAGAATGGTCTAATGCTTGGACGTTAAGATTTAATGTGAAGAAGTGCAGTGTCATGCACTTGGGAAGCAGAAATCCAAGGGAAATGTACATGATAGGGGGCGAGAGGTTGGTGTGCATGGACCAGGAGAAGGGCCTTGGTGTAATTATTTCTGAGGATCTCAAGGTGGCAAAACAGTGCGGCAAGGCAGTGGCAAAAGCCTGGAGGATGTTGGGTTGCATACAAAGAGGAATTACCAGCAGAAAGGAAGAGGTACTAATATCACTGTATAAGTCGGGTGAGGCCTCACTTGGAATACTGTGTTCAGTTTTGGAGACCATATCTCACAAAGAATGTAAAAAGACTGGAAACGATTCAGAGGAAGGCGACCAAAATGATTTGGATCCTGCTTCAGAAGCTTTATGAGAAGAGACTTGAAGACCTAAATATCTACACTATGGAGGAGAGGAGGGATAGAGGAGATATGATTCAGACCTTTAAATACTTAAAGAGAATTAATGAACAAACAAGCCTCTTCCAAAGATGGTGAAACTGTAAAACTAGAGGGCATAACATGAAGCTGCAAGGGGGTAAACTGAAAGGCAATGTCAGGAAAGACTTTTTCACTGAAAGGGTGGTGGATGCTTGGAATGCCTTCCCGATGGAAGTGGTGGGGGCAAATACAATGACAGAATTCAAAATGGCATGGGACAGACACAGTGGATCCCATTATAGAAACAGGATAAAATCAAAATAAACTTAACTATCCAATTTCTCATCAAACAGGGGTGTCCTACATGGAGCAGTGGGTTCACCCCTAAACAAAGACATGAGGAGGGGTGACCTGCATGGAGCAGCAGGTGCACCTACTCTTGCCATATTACTGGACAGATTAGATGGACCATACGGTCTTTATCTGCCGTCATTTACTATGTTACTATGATGTTTGTCTTCTTTCTGATGGACCCGGCATTGATTAGCTCAATGCTAATTGGAGAGATTACTGTGGTAGGGTGTGGTAGCCAGTTGTGTGAGTGTTGGTTTGAATTCTTATTAATCTGAGGGTTCTCTGTTGGCATGCTTATGGGGTTCATCCATATGTGTCGGGTGGCAAGTGTGTAGTAGGGGAGGTTGTAGGGCTGTTGTGGGTATGTTTATGGTAGGCAGCTGTTGAGGAGTGGCAGAGTAGAATCCAGATGAGAGAAGGGCATACAATATTAGGTTGGCTGGCAACACTGGATTTCTTGGCATTATAGCAGTTTTATGCTTTTTGGTAGAATCATAGGAGGGTAGGGTGGGGCTCTTTGCAGTGAGTTCCATTTCTGAGGAGTGATACTTATAGTTTGTCATTTTCTTGATGAAAGTGTGACCTGATACAATCCGAAGTGTCTATGAGATGTATGGAGCGAGAGTTGTCTGCTTGTGAGCAGACCTGATAGGGGTGAGGTCAGTAGTGAGGTCTTCGAGGTTGTTGAGGTTTTCAAGGTTGTTGGGCTTAGTATTGGCAGCTTTTTATTTGGGTTGAGCTGATTTTTGCATACCTGCCTACGTTCCCCGCCTAAGGGCCATGCCAAAGGGCTCTCTGGCACAGGCCCACCAGGCACAGGTGCGCCTGATAGGCACTTCTTTTTTAAAGTTGCTATGGTGGGCCCAATTGGCTTTGAGATGGAGAGCGGGAAGTGTTTCAGCCTCCCTCTCTCTTTCCTGATGTCAATCGGGGCTCTGGGTCCAAGGGTGCAGTCCTGCAGCAGCTGATAGATGAGGGTGAAAGGGATAGACTCAGGAGTAATATGAAGAAATATTTCTTTACGGAAAGAGTGGTAGATACGTGGAATAAACTCACAGTGGACGTAGTAGAGATGAGGACAGTATCTGAATTCAAGAAAGCAGGGGACAAACACAAATGTGCTGCTGAGAAAAATATACATAAGCACAACAGGAAGCAATGTACAATGAGACTGACTGAAAATGTGATGGACTATTTTATTTTTTAAGTAATGTACTAGGATATTCCTCAAGGGATGAAGTTATAGGAATTGTATATATGTATGGGGTAAGGTAGGATGATTCCTGTGGGAGCCTTGAACCCTATACCCCATAAACCATTATTAAGAAGGGACCCACGATATCAATGCTTCACCCAGTACAAGCATTGTGGAACCTGTGTCTTTTGGGGAAACTGATAGGTACGTATGACCTAGATTGGCCACTGTTGGAACAGGATACTGGGCTTGATGGACCTTGGTCTGACCCAGTATGGCATATCTTATGTTCTTATGTCGTACAGTCCTTACCCAGGGAGATCAGAGTCTCATAATTCTCCTTCATCACCTCCCTGTAAAGCTCCTTCTGCCCTTCATCTAAATACTCCCACTCCTCCTGGGAGAAAGAGACAGCGATATCCTCAAATGTCACCCGCATCTGAAACACAAACCAGAAACACACTCAGGGACTCGTGGAGGTGCTCAGAGTACACTAGATGTCGGCTGGCTTTATTCTCCTCCCCTAGAAATCCAAGGCAGCTCTGCATTTAAAACTTGTAGGAACAGACCCAGAAGCTATTACTGGTCTCCAGAGCACCGGGGTGGAAGCACATTGAGTGGATCTCTCTGGCTAAGTTTTTATTATTTTCTTTTGCATGCTTTGAATAGTTTTAGCTATCTGTACGTCGCTTGCCTTTAGGGACTACTGTAATTGCACGGATTTACTTAATGCCTGGGTTTAACATAGGAACAATAGAATATGATGACAGATAATGACCAGTGGTGGTTCATCTAGTATGCTCAGCAATGCAGCAAGAGTCTGTGCACCTCGCTCGCAAGAAGGTCACCCATCCCCATGCCTTTGTTTAGGGGCAGGTACCTAAACTGCTCCATGTAAGTAACCCTGATTTGTTGAGAATGTAAGAGGATAGTTCTGCTTATTTTGATTTCTATACGGTTGCCTACAAGGGATCCACTGTGTCTGTCCCATGCCATTGTGAATTCTGTCACTGGATTTTCCCCCAACCATTCCATCGCGAGGGCATTTCAAGAATCCACGATGTAGATTTCTTTAGCTGTTTGAGACAGAAAATAGTGGAATGCAATACTAGGAATTACCTAGCTTTAATAAAAAATATAATGAATCAAAAAGAGTTCAAATTTTCAGGCCTGTTATCTAGAAAAGTAGCTTTAAAAAGGGATATATGTTTGGCCTGCACTGGAGGGTCTCTGGCTTAGGAAGTCAAACTCGTAGCTACTGCCAATTTATTTTCTCAACCTCCCTCCCTCAACCACCAATCCGCATCCCAGGGCTGGATGTTCCTTAGTCACCCCAAGATACACAGTTGCTTGTCATAACTTTAGTTGAAATCACGTCTCTGTTGCTTTTTCATCTGGCAAATGCCCCATATTTGACACACTAATCAAAAGTTATGTTTTAAATCATTGCAATAGTTCATGCGTGGTCCTTTAATCCCTCAGGAAAATAATTTGGACGCCTTTGAGTTTGTTTCCTAAATCCATTCTTATTGCTATCTGCTATGGAAAAAATAATTGATTCAATTGTAAGAAGATGTCTCCATTAAAGGAAACTGAGATGGTCTTAGACAAGAAAGTTCAAATCAGTGTTACACACATGTAAACCATATGGACAATGTGGGGAGGGGCTTACCTCAATGATCATCTCTATCAGCCCTTTTATTTATCTCTATCCAATCTGTAGTATCTTCTATAAGTTTTTAAAGTGGAGTAATCACATCTATGCGGACGATAAGGCATTATATCTCCCTTTTTATATTGCAAGCCCTAACCTCCACCTGGGCCGGATGGTATACATCCAAGGGTGTTGAAAGAACTGAAATACGAGATTGCAGACCTGCTATTAGTAATCTGTGAACTATCATTAAAATCATCTCTAATACCTGAAGATTGGAGGATCGCCAATGTAACACCAATTTTTAAAAAGGGTTCCAGGGGTGATCCGGGAAACTACAGACCGGTGAGCCTGACATCAGTACCGGGAAAAATGGTAGAAACCATCATAAAGAATAAAATTACTCAGCATGTAGATAGTGTGGCCGATCCACCCCTTTACAGCCAAGCTACTATAGGGCCACCCTAGGCGGTCGCCTATAGTGGGGTGCCACCTCTATATTTCGTAGTTGTGGGTTTCCATATTGAAATGAAAAGTCCGAGAGGTTAAGGCAAGCACAGGAATTTTATTTGATTTGTACTGCTTCTCCAAACATTGCTTGTATAAAGCTTATCGCAAATATAAGGAAAGAAAAAAAAATAAAGGATTTTTCTTCTCCTGACAGAATCAGCTTCAAATGTTTCCAGATTACACAAACCACAGCTTCATTACTTCTTCTAGCCTTATTAACATCAGTGCTAGGTTACTTTGCTAAACGTCTTCAGATGCAATTACTTTCAGGTTTTACTCCAGGAACAATAAAAAGAAAACAAGGCTTTTAAAACATAGTCCAGCCTGTTTATACCTCTTCAATTATAAAGGCTGTTGTTTGAGCTTCTTTCCTTCCATGGCTCAATCGTTTGTTTTATAACAAAGATAGCACATTCCATAAGACTGTCACTCCACTCTCAGAAGGGTAACTCCCTATTTCCATATCCTCCACGAGTGACTCTGGGATCTCATGGCATACATTCCTCTTGATAAAACCTGGTTCTGCAGTTTCTAAAAGCTTAAGGATTATCTTTCCACTTAGAGGCTTTCCTGTCCCTAGGCTGCTCAGCACATGTAGACAATTCTTCCTTTCCCTCTAAATTTGCAACAGAGTGGACTCCCCAGAGGGAGTGGATAACATGAGGAAAGATCTACAAAAGCTGGAAGACTGGTCTAATGCTTGGCAACTACGATTTAATGTGAAAAAGTGCAGTGTCATGCACTTGGGTAGCAGAAATCCAAGGGAAAAGTACACAATAGGGGGTGAGAGGTTGGTATGCACGGTTCAGGAGAAAGACCTTGGTGTGATTATCTCTGATGATCTCAAGGTGGCAAAAACAGTGCGACAAGGCGGTGGCAAAAGCCAGGAGGATGTTGGGCTGCATTCAAAGAGGGATTACCAGCAGAAAGGAAGAGGTACTTATGCCACTGTACAAGTCACTGGTGAGGCCTCACTTGGAATACTGTGTTCAGTTTTGGAGGCCATATCTTGCAAAAGATGTAAAAAGACTGGAAACTGTTCAGAGAAAGGCGACCAAAATGATTTGGAGCCTGCGTCAGAAGCCTTATGAGGAGAGACTTGAAGACCTAAATATGTACACTTTGGAGGAGAGGAGGGACAGGGGAGATATGATTCAGACCTTTAAATACTTAAAGAGAAATGATGAACAAACAAACCTCTTCCAAAGACGGGGGAAGCTGTAAAACTAGAGGGCATAACATGAAGCTGCAAGGTGGTAAATTGAAAGGCAATGTCAGGAAATATTTCTTCACTGAAAGGGTGGTGGATGCTTGGAATGCCCTCCCGATGGAAGTGGTGAGGGCAAACACGGTGATGGAATTCAAAACGGCATGGGACAAAACACAGTGGATCCCTTTACAGCAACAGGATAAAAGCAAAATAAACAGTACCATCTAACTTCTGAACTATCTAGCATCTGAACAAATAAGGGTGTCCTACATGGAGTGGTGGGTTCACCCCTAAACAGAAACAAAAACATGGGGAGGGGTGGCCTGCACAGAGCGACAGGTGCACCTACCCTTGCCATCTTGCTGGGCAGACTAGATGGACCATGCTGGTCTTTATCTGCCGTCACTTACTATGTTACTATGTTACTATGTTTAATGCCTTCAGTTTATTTAACTGCTTATTAGACAGAGGATTACTCACGGTTCTCCATTTCTCAGTTGGGCTTCTATCAAACCTTTGGCTTGTGATAAAACTGTCCTCATTCAAACTTCTCTCCCCAGCAAAGCTCCTTGCCTTGTGGCCTGTTTGTTTGAATGTCCTAGCAGTTTCCCTTAAGGCTGGGCTGTCTTGGGAAATACCTCTCTCCTCTGAAACACGAGAGCTTTTTCCTCTCCCCAGTGCCTTGGGCTCTCTGCTCCGTTCAGAGTCTCCAGTAGCTCCTCCCCTGGGAATTTCCTTTCTCCTGCAATGCTGTTTCTCTAGCTCAGCATTTGCACCAGCATCAGAATAAGCTTCAGGAAACAGGCTGCTTTTCAGACTTACTTCATCACTATCTGTGCTGTCTGACTCAGCCCTCTGCACTCGGTATCTGTGTGCCCAATGCTGTCTCCTTCCCAGCTTCCTGAGTTGCTTCCGCTCCAACTCTCTCTGTCTTTCTCTTTCTTTCTCTGGATTTACCACGGCATCTGGAACGTGGTCTCTAACACTTTCTCCAGCAACTTCTTGAGTGACTTCCTCTGTTTGCTGAACCTTGGAGACAACCTGCAACTCTGCTTGCTGAACGTTTGAGAGAACCTGCCTCTTCCTCTCTCTGTTACTTCCTTTTTGTAATCCCCTGGGAACTCCCTCTGCACGTATCAGAGCAGTGCTCACGTGCTGGCTCTCCAGCTGGTTTTCATTACCCCTGTAGCTTGTTCCTAAGCTAGGGTGTGGCCTGCAGCTATTCCCTAGGTGAGTTTTTTCAGGTTTCAAAACATTCTGTGTTTCTCCTCCCCGCCTGCTGCATCTTTCCCTAAAGGTAAAAGTAGGCTCTTTTCCCTTTTCTAAGGGCTTGGGGACACTTTGGCCACCACAATAGTCATGACCTAATGGGAGACAGCCAACATGGCTTTAGACAAGGAAGATCTTGTCTTACTAATCTGTTATGTTTCTTTGAAGGAGTGAATAATCAGGTGGACAAAGGTGAGTCGGTTGATATTGTGTATCTGGACTTTCAGAAAAGCCTTTGACAAGGTCCCTCATCAGAGACTTTTGGCAAACTAAAGAGTCATGGGATAGGAGGCATTGTACTATTGTGGATCAGGAACTGGTTTAAAAGATAGAAAGCAGAGGGTAGGGCTAAATGGCCAATTTTCCCAATGGAGAAAGGTGAATAGTGGTGTACCCCAGGGATCTGTGCTGGGTCCGCTGCTTTTTGACATATTCATTAATGACCTGGAAAGTGGAATAACGAGTGAAGTTATCAAATTTGCAGATGACACAAAAACTATTTAAAGTTGTTAAAACCCAAGAGGATTGTGGAAAATTGCAAGAGGATCTTGATAAATTGGAAGACTGGGCATCAAAATGGCAGATGAAATTTAATGTAGACAAGTGCAAGGTTATGCACCTAGGGAAGAACAACCCAAACTATGGTTACACGATGCAAGGTTCCACATTAGGAAACCACCACCCAGGAAAAAGATTTAGGCATCATTGTGGATACCATGATAAAACCCTCGGCCCAGTGTGCAGCGGCGGCCAAGAGAGCAAATAGAATGCTAGGTATGATAAGGAAGGAATGGAAAAATAAAACAAAAGATATTATAATGCCTCTATATCGTTCCATGGTGAGGACTGCACCTTGAATATTGTGTGCAATTCTGGTCGCCGTATCTTAGAAAGGATATAGCAATTTTAGAAAAGGTTCAGAGAAGAGCCACCAAAATGGTAAAGGGGATGGAAGGATACTCCTATGAAGAAAGGCTAAAAAGGTTGGGGCTCTTTAACCTGGAAAAGAGACGGCTGAGGGGAGATATGATAGAAGTCTATAAATTAATGAACGGAGTGGAACGGGTGTGTAAAACGTAGATCGATTGTTTACCTTATCAGAATATAGAAAGACTAGGGGACATGCAATGAAGCTACAGGGTAAACTATTTAAGACTAATAAAAGAAAATATTTTTTCACTCAACGTGTAATCAAACTCTGGAATTTGTTACCGGAGGATGTAGTAAAGGCTGTTAGTGTAGCTGGGTTTAAAAAAGGTTTGGACAAGTTCCTGGAGGAAAGGTCCATAAACCATTATTAAGAAGGGACCCAGGATATCAATGCTTGAAGCAATACAAGCATTGTGGAACCTGTGTCCCTTGGGGAAACTGCTAGGTACGTATGACCTAGATTGGCCACTGTTGGAAACAGAATACTGGGCTTGATGGACCTTGGTCTCACCCAGTATGGCATATCTTATGTTCTTATGATAATTTATTTATTTATTTGTACATTTTTCTATACCGCCTCTTCCAGAGATCAGAGGCGGTTTACATAGAATGATGATAATAATACTAACAATGAAATATTATTATTATTTACAATGAATATGTTAGAAAACAAGTTTAACTAAAAGGCGGATACAATGAAACATGGGCAAACGTGCCAATTAGAGATTATTAACATTCTATTTACATCATAGAGCTATTTACAGATATATAGCGTAGCAATTCCCTATGGCGTGTGGCTAAGGTACTATCTTATTTACTGAAAAAGGACAAAGAAAAAGAAAAAAGATAAAGATAAAGAAAAGAGTGGGTATGTGTTATGTTTAAGTAGGGTCAGGTTGTGGTAGTTAGTTCTTGCTGCCCTGGGGAATCAGGACATCATCGTGTTGTAAGTTGTAGAATTGCTGGGCAAATAGATAGGTCTTTAGTTCCTTTCTAAAGGATTGAAGGTCCTTAATCTCTCTTAGTTTGACTGGGAGGTTGTTCCATAACGTAGGTGCAAAGAGTGAGAAAGCAATGTTGCTAGTCTTTTGCTTTGATTTTCAATGCAGACTGTCATGGACATCACTTTCAAAATTGTAAATTCAGTTCGTGGAAGATCACTTCAAAGATGGCTTTTTAAACTTACTCTTGATGAAGGGCTAGCGGAAATCATTTGCACACAGATGTAAGGTGGCTAAGTAGGCACAAATTTCTGCAAAGATTTTGTGATTTGCTTAATGAAATAAGAAGTTTTTTGAAGGAGAGGGGAGATGACCAAGCAGAGTTGGAAGATGAGGAGTGGTTATATGATCTGGCATTTCTCGCTGACTTTACAGGCGAACTAAGTGATATGAACCTTGAACTACAAGGTAAAAACGAATGCATTGGTGAGATGATGAGTATAGTTTCATCCTACAAGAGCACATTTGAGCTGATGATGACTGACCTTGCAAACAACACTTTTGATCATTTTCCTAATATGTAGGACCATCTGGGACAATATCCAAATTTTGTTTTTCAAAACGAGAAGTATGTGACAGAAATCTGTTCTGTTATCCAGGAATTTGAAAATAGATTCTGTGACTTCCAAAAAATTGGAACAGTTGTGGAGTACTTGTCATACCCATTCAAAGTAGATGTGGACATTAAAGAAAACTGCAGCTGCTATCATTAAAAATTATTCATTGAACAAGCCATCTCTTGAAAACGAAATATTAACCCTTAGAAATAACATTTTTCTCAAGACCGGTGCTAAGCAAGAATCGTTTTGGAAGCTAGTGCCTAGAGACAAATTACCCAACTTGAGAAGATGCAGTGAAGCTGTACACTCCTGTTTTGGTTCAACTTATTGTGTGAATCTGTGTTTTCCCATCTGAAAATGACAGAGTACACAATGTTCCAACATGACAGATGAACATCTCCAGGATTCCCTGAGACTGGCCCTCAAGAAATATTCACCCAACTTCAAAAAGCTGGTGGATGAAATGCAGGCTCAGACGTCTCACTAAGGAGCAAGAGCGAAATATTAAAGATTGTGCAATATCAGCCTGGATCAATACTCAACCTAAATTTAACACAAATTACTCAATAAAAGTTAAAGAAAGTTACTAAGACAGTTAAAGAAAGTTATTACTCAATAAAACTTTAAGAAAAAATGTACTTTCCATTTCCCCTCGCAGTTCTTACTAGATCTTAGTCTCTCTGTTTTGTTTTTGCTTAATTTGCTTAACAGCTGATCACATCCAAGTAAATGACAGAAGGTTCATTAAAAATGGGGGGGGAGGGGAATCCTCAAACTTTATTGGGTTAAAATGTAATCTGAAACTTAATTTTCATGGTGGTAGATCACTGCTACTTTTGGCCGGAAAAAGTAGATCACGACCTGTTCGAAGTTGGACAAGCCTGCTCTATAATATCAGTAAAATTTGTCCCTTCCTTTCTACGCAGACTACCAAGATCCTACTCTCCAAGGGGCTGTGGAGTTCCTTTCAATTCATTTGGGGCTGCCCCTTTAAAAAAAAAATCATTAATTAGGGAAGAGCCCTCAAGGAATCAGCAAAGCTTTGTGTTAGTGCCATTCTCTGCCTGTCTCGTCTCGGACTGCAGGCTCTCTTCTCTAGACAGCATGGGGGAGAGCCCTGGAACCGGATCACAGGGGCATTTACTGCCTAGAGAAGAGCCGCGGCAGTATCAGACAGTGGGGGCCCAAGGACGAGAGGCTCGCCGATGGTGCTGCTCTGCTTAAAGCAGTACCGCGGGCTAGAGCCCGTTGAAGACCCGTAAGTTTGGCAAAGGCTGGTTATTTCGGGTCTTTTGTTTGGCGGCTATAAAATTCTTGGGCGTCGGAGGTGTGGAAGCATGAGCATTTTGGCGCGAGGAAAAGGCCCTGCTCAGCTTTTAAATCCGCGGTTTTTATTTTAAACTGCCGTGGTTTCGGGGGGGCGGGGCCTGACCTGTTGGGGGTTGAGCAGTCCAAGGTTCACAGAGGATTGTTGTTCATGAATAAATGTGGATTGTTGTATATGATTAAAAAATAAGCCCTACCCTGAAAATAAGCCCTAGTGCATTTTTTGGAGCAAAAATAAATATAAGACCCGGTCTTATTTTTGGGGAAACACGGTAGAACTGGAGATAACAAGAACAAAAACAGTGGAACAGTTACATGGAACTAATTGAATAGAACAGATTACAATTTAACTGAAATTTTTGCTTTTCAGAATTACTCCTCTCCCTCTTGGCCTGGGCTGCCATATTGATGAGGTGACTTCTAGTAACAGTCTTTAGCCCCTCCCAAACGGTGCCCATTTCTCCATTCAAATTAAAACAGACTTATTCCTGTATAGTTTTATGTATTTTATTTACCTGTGCTTTCTCATGTAAAAGTGAAATTTAACCTCCAGAATTTAACCCCTTCATCCTGATCTCCAGTGTCAAATGTAACACTAATGGGGGCATGGTCTGTTCAGGTTATCGGTCCTGCTCTATGGTCCTAGCCTTAGAAATCCAGCTTTCACTAGCCCAGATCATATCCAATCGATTGTATGTCCCATAAGCATGGGAGTAGAATGTATATTTACACTACTCTGAATGTCTACATCACCAAATGTCCAAAAACCCAAGATATTCCTTAAATTTTTTCAAACTCTTCTGCTCCAGCAGCCCCCACTGACTTGTCCCCCGCTCTTGTCCAAGTGCGGGTTGCTGATTAAATTATCGTCCCCTCACAAGTTAATCAGGGCCTCCCGTAGCCCCTCCATCTGCTCATATAACTCCCCCTAATGTTCATTTGGGTAGTAAACACTGATGATCCAAACCTCTTCATCAGTAAGCCTTAGCTGCACTCCTACCCATTGCCCCCCTTTATCCCTACATTCTCCCACAATTGCATGTTGACATGTCTCATGAACTAAGATGCCCACACCTCCTTTCCTTGGATTTGCTCTTTGTCCGGCAAGGATCACTACTGGGTAATATCTTGAATATAGTAGGTGATCCTGCCCCACCCTCAGATGCATTTCTTGGACACATAAGACATCCGCATTAAGACGCCTGCCCTCTCTCTCCAATAAGTGTCTTTTATGCCATGTCTGGAGCCCTTTAGAATTCACCGTGGTCACTGTTAGCTGTTTCCTATTCCAGTTTCCTTAATCCTTTGATTTATTCCCACCCTGGTCCCCAGCTTGCAACCTCTAGCCCCTCCCTCTCCATCCCCTCCCCCTATCCCCTCCCCCGTTCCCCCTCTCCACCTCTTTCCAAAAGCAAATCTAAAGTAGAGTGTCCTTTACCCGCCCCGATCTTCTGGCAACTTAACCATTTAACTCTGCCCAAATCAGCTCCTCCCTCATGTGGTCTGGTGAGCCTTTACCGACCAATCAGTCTATGCTGTCCTCTTTCACTTCCATCATTCCCATCAGTCCATTCCCAGCTCAATTTTCATCCCATGCGGCCTGCTCCTTAGCTGTCTAATTCAGCACTTTGTCTCCTCAAGATGCTTTATTCGAGTCTCCCACTCCTGATGGGCTGCTACCTCTTGCTGCTGGAAACCAGCATCTTTTAAAGCTCTGAGTGCCTCTGTCATTGTATGCACTCATCATGTCTTCTCTCCCCGGAGAGCAAGATTCCAGATGGATGCAGCCAGCGATACCACCGTTCAGTGCTCTGGAGAGCTTGAGTGATTGCTTTCAGTGCTCTATGTCGCTGCAGAGTCCCTGCTGACAGATCATCATAGATGGAGACCAGGTACCCTTGCCAGGTGAAATTCCCAACTCCCCTCATTTTTGCCACTAAGCACTCCTTAAGTTTGTAATCCTTCAAGCAAATGATGATGTCTCTATTGATTCTTGGCTGACCCAGCGCTCGGTGTTCTTTGTCCAGCAGTTTTTCTCTAGGGGGCTACCTCTTCCCCTCCCTTTTGCAAGGCTTCTCAGCAAACAACTACTGCAACGTTTGCACTGTCTTTAAATTTTGAGTCCTCGGTATGCCTCTGAATCGCAGGTTGTTTCTCTGGGATCTGTTTTGAGGTCCTCCAGTTTGTATTGCAGTTTGTCCTGCCACTCCTCTCCTTTTCCTACCCGGTTTTCCAATACTTCTTGTTGCTGCACCAAGTCCTGCAGTCTGTTTTCATGCTCTCCTGCCTGATGCGTCAATTCTGAAAACTCCTCCTTCATTTTCCCGATGAGCTCTCCAAGTTCCATCTTAACTGCCCGAACTTCAGCTTTAATTTCATTAAACCATTCCCCGCTGTCCATTTCAGGTGGGGGAAGTGATTAGGGATCGGGAGGGGAGAGTCTTCATTTTCGTGGGCGAGTTGAGTGGGGAGAAAGTAACGATAGTAAATCTGTATGCACCTAATGGGAGGCAAGTTCCATTTTGGAAAGAAGTGAGAGGATTATTGGAACAGGCGGTGCAGGGGAAATTCATGTTGGGGGAGATTTTAATTTGGCACTGCATCCAGTGTCAAAATATCAGTCCCTATATCCAAATTATCGGTTGCTATATCCTTAAAAAGGATATAGCGTTATTAGAAAAGGTTCAGAGAAGAGCCACCAAAATGGTAAAGGGGATGGAAGGATACTCCTATGAAGAAAGGCTAAAAAGGTTAGGGCTCTTTAACCTGGAAAAGAGACAAGTGAGGGGAGATATGATAGAAGTCTATAAATGAATGAACGGAGTGGAACGGGTAAACGTAGATCGATTGTTTACGTTATCAGAATATAGAAAGACTAGGGGACATGCAATGAAGCTACAGGGTAAACTATTTAAGACTAATAAAAGAAAATATTTTTTCACTCAACGTGTAATCAAACTGTGGAATTTGTTACCAGAGGATGTAGTAAAGGCTGTTAGTGTAGCTGGGTTTAAAAAAGGTTTGGACAATTCCTGCAGGAAAGGTCCATAAACCATTATTAAGAAGGGACCCAGGTTATCAGTGCTTGACCCAGTACAAGCATTGTGGAACCTGTGTCTTTTGGGGAAGCTGCTAGGTACGTATGACCTAGATTGGCCACAGTTGGAAACAGGATATTGGGCTTGATGGACCTTGGTCTGACCCAGTATGGCATATCTTATGTTCTTATGTTCAGAATGGGATAGGCAGATGGGGGGGGGGGGGGGGTAAAGGGAAAGCCTGGAGTAGGAGATTAGTGAAGGGGATACTTCGGAAGTTCCACATGTTAGATATGTGGAGGGAACATAACAAGGAGGCAAGGGAGTACACCTTTTATTCACATCCACATAAAACTTATAGTCGGATAGATTACTTGCTGATAGATAAACTGTGGGGGACCAGAGTGCGGGGAGTGGAGATTGCAAATGTTACATGGTCAGATCATGCCCTGACCTGGGTTGACATACAGGGTGGGAATGGAGAGGGAGGTATCAGATTTTGGAGGTTGAATGAGAGTCTTCTCCGAAGGGACGAAGTAGTAAAAGACATCAAGAAAAGCTTGCAGGATTATTGGCAGCTGAATGATACAGGAGAAGTGCGGGAGACTAGTGTGTGGGAAGGAATGAAAGCGGTAATCCGGGGGAGGTTGATTATGTGGACTGCTAAATACAAGAAGGGTTGGAAGGAAAGGGAGGACAAATTGCATGTTGAAATTAAGGAGGCCACAACGCTGTACAATAGGACGGGGTCAGGAAGGCAACTGAAATATTTAAATCAATTGTGCTTGGAGTTAAACAAGTTACAATTAGATGCCATTGCTTATCAGATGGAGCGAGTAAAACAAAGGTTCTATGAATGGGGGGATAGGGCTGGGAGACTGCTGGCGAGAAAACTTAAGAGGGAGGTAAGGAATGCAATAATAGCAATTAAGGGCCAGGATGGGGCAATTCTGAGGGGCGGAAAGCAAATAGGGGATAGATTTTGCAGTACTATGCAGAGCTGTACTCCCAAAGGGGGGAGGGGAAATGGCCTCCATAGGGGAATTTTTGGGATCAGTGGAACTTCCAAAAGTGGGAGAGGATTTGGGGGCCAGTCTAGAGGAACCCATTTCCATAGGGGAAATTGAGAAGGTGATTAAGGAAATGTCACTGGGGGAAAAACTCCAGGCTTGGATGGCTTGCCTAATTTGTTTTATAAGACCTTCCCGGAGGACTTGGTGGATTTTCTAGGGAAATTGTATAATGGGATTGTAGGGAAGGAGGGGCACTATCACAGGGAATGTTGACAGCGGGTATAACTTAATACCAAACGCAGGGAAGGATCCGCTGAATTGTGGGTCGTTTCGCCCAATATCGCTATTGAACACGGATATGAAGATTTTGGCAAAAATACTAGTGAATAGATTGGCTCAGAGAATGCCTACTCTTTTCAGCATAGATGAAACAGGGTTTATTAATGGTAGCGGGCGCCGGACAACATCAAGAGAGTGTTAGAGGCAATTTGGGAGGCACATAGAGGCAAGGATAGTACGATGATGCTGTCTATTGACGTGGAAAAAGCATTTGATCGGGTGGGTTGGGAATATCTATTTGCAGTAATGGATGGGGTTTGGGGACAACTATGTCGCCTGGGTGAGAGATTTGTATGATAGGCCACAGGCAAGGGGATGAATTAATGGTCGGTACTCTGAAGCTTTTTCCCTTCAGAGAGGTACATGGCAGGGATGCCCTTTATCGCCCTTGCTTTTTGCTTTGGCTATGGAACCTTTGGCACAGAGGATAAGGGAGGAGGAGAGGATTAAGGGGCTATGGGTGGGAGAGAGGCAGCATAAGATATCATTGTTTGCAGATGATATTTTGTTAACACTAACGCAGCCAGAGGTGACATTAGGAACAGTCTTAGAAGTGACAGAACAGTATGGGGAAGTGTCAGGTTTTAAAATAAATATGGAAATGACAGAGGCACTGAATGTTAACATAGGGGTAGTGGAGATAGGCAGGTTAAAGGAGAGGTATCCCTTTAAATGGGCAAAGAAAGTGATTAAGTATTTACGGGTATATCTCACGGCATAGCCACAGCTTTTATATGGGACAAATTACCCCCAATTATGGAAACAGGTGGCCCAGGATTTACAGGGTTGGATGGCTATGGAGATTTCCTGGTTGGGCTGTATTGCAGCGGTCAAGATGAATTTAATACCCAGGATGTTATATTACTTTCAGGCTCTCCCTGTGGAGATCCCCGAGAGGCATTTAAGGGAGATTCAAGGGAAAGTATTTCACTTCATATGGAAAAGACGGCCTCCAAGAACAGCGCGGGCGGTCCTTTACCGATCTCAAGGGGAAAGAGGATTGGGGGTCCAAGATATCCAGGCCTATTATAGAGCAGCCCAGATTAGGCATTTAATGGACTGGAGAGAGGTAGGGGAAAGGAGAATATTTGTAGATATGGAAGGGGAGGGGTGGAAGGAAGGACCAATTGAGGTCATGCCATGGACTATGGCAAAGGATAGGAGTGGGGGTTTCTTAGAAAACCCCTACACACGGCATGTTTTAGCCATATGGGATGGAGTGAGAAGGAGGGAAGGGGGTATCGAGCTTCTCGGTAATGCAGCGACTGTTATAGGGGAGACTTTACCGCAGGCAGAGAGGGAGGGGTTTATAAACAATGGGAGAGTAAAGGTTTACAATGGTTTTACTAATTTATCGATGGGGGGGGGAGTGGGTCCCGTTTGCAGATTTACAGGAGGAATATAATTTAGGACCTGGGCAGTTGTTTCATTAAGGTCAAGTGATACATTATTTGAAAGGGAAGTTGGGGAAGGAGGGGTTAGCACGAGAGTTTACTGAACTGGAAGTGATTTGGTAGGGGAAAAAGAGATCTAGGGGGCTAATTACAGCCTTGTATAGGGCAATACGAGAAGGGCAAGGGGAGGAGAAATTGGGTTATATGAGGGCATGGGAAAGGGAGATGGGGAGGAACTTGGAGACTGGTCAGTGGAAGGCCATTCTGGAACAGGGTCACCATTTGACAATTTCCATTGCTGTTCGGGAAAATTGGCACAAAGTGTTAATGGGGTGGTAATATACCCCAGTGCGTTTGAATAAAATGTATCAGACGGCATCAAGGAGCTGCTGAAGGCAGTGTGGAGGAGGAGGACACAATGTATCATATTTGGTGGGAATTCCACAGATCCAGATATTCTGGGATGAAATTCAGAGGTGGATAAGACGGGTGGTGGGTGAAGAGATAGAGAGGAACCCCGAAGTTTTCTTGTTTGGATGGTGGAGGGAAGGGGGCCTGAGGGAGAATAGGAAGCAAATATTAGCATGTCTCAGTGCGGCCAGAGGTGAAATAGCCTATCGGTGGAAGCAGGAGGAGCTCCCGCAGGTGGCACATTGTGAAGATCGGCTAAGGAGAATTTACCTAATGGAGAAATTAACAGCATTACGAAAACAAAAGAGGCCCAAGTTTGACAGGGCTTGGCGGAAAGTATTGGTGTACTTGCAGGAGGGGGAGAGAGGGAACTGGGGTAGGGTGGATAAGTAGGGCTGTGGGCTTAAAACTGCCTCACGGGCATTTGTACAGTAGATGAATGGCTTTAACGGGTTTACTGCTTAAGTAGGTTTCTATGCAAATGTTTCGGGGGAGGTTGTGGAGTTACTTAGCAATATTGTTAGTTGAATATAATATAGGGGGAAAACTGTACACCAGTTGAATGTTGATGTTTACATGCAAGAATATTTATGTATGTTACTAGATGCTATGTAAAGGGGGAAAAAAAACATTCCCTGCATCTTGGTTCGAGTTATGCCCTGAATGGTACCTTCTCCTTTTTCTAAATTGGCTGCGGGTGTCTCCCATTCCATGCGCTCTGTCTCCTTGGGCTGCTGTGGCCCACTCGTCACCATTTTGTTCTCTCTGCTGTCCCCACTTGCACCCGCATATTCTTATTCCTGTAGGTCCGCTGATTTCCCCCTCGTCATCTTGCTCCCACTGGCCAGAGTACTCGGAGGTCATGTACAAGCTGTTATCGGTGCTGCTTGGAAGATATTTTTTCACTGTTGATCAGGAATGACTCCAGAGCAGAGCGCTCAGGCACCCATCGTGCTAGGTGACATCACTTCCTCCCAAGAAGCTTTTCAATACATGGAATTCTACTAATTCTTGGTCATTAGAACTGCAGAGCTTCAGGTCATCTACAAATAGTCAGTGTGATGTCACCATTGGGCCATGGCCATCTTTAGATTTCAGGCTAACTCCATGTCCCAAAGAATTTATGAGAGTACTCATTGGATTGAGCGCCATACAAAACAGAAGTGCTAACAGGGAATCTCCCTGATCTTGATGTTAGGCATGATGAACTAGCCATCCTTCTTCTGCAAAAACAATATAGCTTGCCAGATTTTCATGGTGAATTTAATGTACTCTGTCAACCCAGTTTTTATTTCATATGATTCAAATCAATTGTGTGGATGAGTTTTGCGCATACCATGATAGTCATGAACCTTACTTCTAAGCCAAGGTATGTGGAGTATTATCTCCGTTTCTTAAATTTACTGCTAATTTTTTCCACTGTGGATCAGTTGATCACTTTTAAGATGCAATGTGATGAGTGAAACCCTTGTTGTACTCAGTACATGTAAAAGGTTTCTTTCCACTGTGGATCATTTGATGGCGTTGAAGATTCGATGACTGAGTGAAACTCTTATTACATTCAGTACACGTAAAAGGTTTCTTTCCACTGTGGATCATTTGATAGCTTTTGAGATGTGATGACTGAGTGAAAGCCTTGTTGCACTCAGTACATATAAAAGGTTTTATTCCACTGTGGATCATTTGATGGGTTTTAAAGATTGATAAATAACTGAAACTCTTTCTTTTTTTTTTAATTACGTTTTATTTTATAGCATACAAATACAAAACTGAAGAAAATAGAGGTCTAAGACCAAAACACATTACAAAATAAAAAATAACAATATAACATCACCAAGACCATTATATAGCCCACATCATGGAGGAACATTAGCCAAAGAACAAACAGAGTAATACTTGATAAAGGTTCCATACCCCCAACCAAGACCAAAATGAAAAAGGATATTCCAAAATTAAGAGGACGCCAAAAGTGTCTCAAGTTGTAATGGATCAACAACAACATAATTAATTCCCTGTAAAGTAACAAGACATTTACATGGATAACGTAGAAAGAAGGTTCCTCCCGCAGCCAAAACTCGTGCCTGAGTTAACCAGGAAACATCTGGAAAAATGGACAACTTATGGCCATGAAAAAGAGCATCCTTTTTTGGAAAAAAAGCTTTCATAATTCGGGCCTTGTCTGAAAAATTAACCAGGGTAAGCACCAACGTTGCCCGTGAGGGGATCAAGGCCTGATTTAATATTATTAGATTTAATAACCACATGTTGGTCCATTGGACCAGTAATCGGACCAGACGTCAAAGTACTCTCAGAAGATTGCTTCAAAGACTTACTTTTCCGTTTACAATGTCCCCTGGGCATTCTTTCAGCGACTTTGGCACTAGGCCCCGAAATGGCACTGTAGGGGCACCAAAGGGGCGTTCCCCCTTTGGTCACGCCCTCTTCGGGCGCGCAACCGCGGCCGCGAAGGCAGCCAGCGTTTAAGAGTGCAGGAGCCTCGATGTCAGCTGGGAGGGGCTTCACTTGCATCCAATGATGTTGAGAGAAAGGCTGGCTGCCAAGTCCTGTTGTCTCTGCCACAGTTCCTCACCTCCCTCAGGGGAACCGGCGTTTAAGAGTGCAGGAGCCTCGATGTCAGCTGGGAGGGGCTTCACTTGCATCCAATATTGTTGAGCGAAAGGCTGGCTGCCAAGCCCTGTTGTCTCCGCCGCAGTTCCTCCAAATAACTGAAACTCTTATTGCACTCGGTACATGTAAAAGGCTTCTTTCCACTGTGGATCATTTGATGGCTTTTAAGATACGATGGTTGAGTGAAACTCTTGTTGCACTCAGTACACATACAAGGTTACTTTCCACTGTGGATCATTTGATGACTTTTAAGATGCGATGACTGAGTGAATCTCTTATTGCACTCAGTACAAGTAAAAGGTTTCTTTCCACTGTGTATCATTTGATGCCTTTTAAAAGTCGATGACTGAGTGAAACTCTTATTGCACTCAGTACACGTAAAAGGTTTCTTTCCACTGTGGATCATTTGATGGTTTTTAAAGATTGATAAATACCTGAAACTCTTATTGCATTCAGTATACGTAAAAGGTTTCTTTCCACTGTGGATCATTTGATGTCGTTGAAGATGCGATGACTGAGTGAAACTCTTGTTGCACTCAGTACATGTAAAAGGTTTCTTTCCACTGTGGATCATTTGATGGCGTTGAAGATTCGATGACTTAGTGAAACACTTATTGCACTCAGTACACGTAAAAGGTTTCTTTCCACTGTGGATCATTTGATGACTTTTAAGATGCGATGGCCAAGTGAAACTCTTGTTGCACTCAATACACATACAAGGTTTCTTTCCACTGTGGATCATTTGATGTCGTTGAAGATTCGATGACTTAGTGAAACTCTTATTGCACTCAGTACCCATAAAAGGTTTCTTTCCACTGTGGATCATTTGATGTCGTTGAAGATGCGATGACTGAGTGAAACTCTTATTGCACTCAGTACATGTGAAAGGTTTCTTTCTACTGTGGATCATTTGATGGTTTTTAAAGATTGATAAATACCTGAAACTCTTATTGCACTCAGTACACGTAAGAGGTTTCTTTCCACCGTGGATCATTTGATGGCATTGAAGATCCGATGACTGAGTGAAACTCTTATTGCATTCAGTACACGTAAAAGGTTTCTTTCCACTGTGGATCATTTGATGACTTTTAAGATGCGATGGCCGAGTGAAACTCTTGTTGCACTCAGTACACATACAAGGTTTCTTTCCACTGTGGATCATTTGATGGGTTTTAAAGATTGATAAACAACTGAAACTCTTATTGCACTCGGTACGTATAAAAGGCTTCTTTCCACTGTGGATCAGAGACATTTTTCCAGTGTGTGTTCTTTGGTTTGTAATTAATAGTCCCTTATGACAGAAACCTTTGCTAAATTCAATATAGGGAAGTGGTTTCTCTTCAGCATGAATTTTCTGGTGTATTTTCAAGCTTAACCACTGTTTGAAATATTTTACACACCGAGAGCATTTAAACGGCTTCTCCCCATTGTATGTCTTCTGATGCAATAATAAATTATATTTCTTATCAAAACTCTCTCCACTGGTGTCACACAGAAAGGATTTCTTCCCTTTATTCCCTTCCTGGTGGCATTTAGAATTCATTTGATCACTGCTGTTATTTTGGAAGGATCTCTCTGCCCTCTGGTGTCTCTGGGGCTCAGGGATGTTTGTGAACTCCCTGTCACTTCTCTCATACTCAGTGACTCCATCCGGTGAGTCTCCTGCCGGGTCTCTGTGCTCCTTCTCTGATTCCTGGCAGTTCCTTGTGTTTCTCCTCTCAGTCCTATGGGAAATATCCTCAGAGACATTTCCTGATTGTTCCATTTCTACAGGAGGTTCTTCTCGATTCTCCTCCTTCTTCTGTTCCTGTATGGCCTGATTCTCTGCAGGTACAAATAGAAGATATTAATGATGCATTAATGACTATGGAATGCTACTAATGATCCAGGAAATGAATTTTGTGGGCTCACACAATAACATCATGGGTTCTGTGATAGTTAGAAAATTCCATGGGATAGCACAGGTGCCTCGAACTATTCATGTGAAGAGTCATTAATAGGAATTTCAGGTGATCTGCATAATTGCAGGGCAGTTGCAAGTGTATTAGGTGCCCTAGGCAAAAGTTCAGGACTGCACTCTTTTGCAATGGTCTTTTAGACCCAAAGCCCCCCACCAACCACTAGGCCACTGTGCTGGCTCTTTGCTACTTCCTCCTCCCAGAAGCTGTTGCCCAAGGTGACTGCCTGGTTTGCTGGTAGCTGGCCCGACCTTGCAAACTTCCTTTACTGCCTAGCTTGTCTGACTGGACTGGAGGGCAGATGAGGAATATGAGCCATTTTCTGTATGTAAATCATGCGTAACATGCAGATAAAAAGAATTTACTCACGACTTCATTTATAAAACTCCTGATTTGTGGGACAAGTTACACCCGTACAGCCTGTAGATATGTTTAAACTTATCCTAACTGAGCAGAGGCCTCCCTGAACCTGGGTTAGTGAGGGGCTTGCATTTATGCAGATACCTTTGAAAACATATGTATAATTGTGTAAAATAAATCCCAAAAACCGGGTGTGCCAAAGAGTGGCTGTAAAGGTAAGCGCATAAATTCCATGGGGTCATTTTTAAAATGAAAGATGTGCACACTTTGATTTCATTTTGAATATTTGCTGAAATGCACACAGGGAAAAGTATGCACATACTGCTTACAGATACACAAAGTTATAAAGTTTTCAAGGCTTTTTCCAGGTAGAAATGGTTCTTCTGACAATTAACCATCCTATCATAAGAACCTAAGAACAGAAGAAATGGACTCTTCATCTTGGAATATGATAGAGGCTTTTAAAATATTTGGAGCAGGTAAACATAGATTGCTTGCTTACTCCTTCAAAAACTACAAAGATTGGAGGACATGCAACAAAGCTACAATATAGCACATTTAGGACTAATTGGAGAAAATATTTTTCAATCAATGCATAATCAAACTTTGAAATTAGTTTCCGGAGGATGGAGTGAAACCTGTTGGTGTAACTGGGCTTAAAAGAGGTTTGGACAAGTTCCTGGAGGGAAAGTCCATAAACCATTAGTAAAGAGAGCCTGGGATAAGCATAATGGACTTTTTGGGAACCTGAGAGGTACTTGTGACCTATATTAGCCACTGTTGGAAACAGAATACTGGGCTTCATGGACTTTCGGTCTAATCCAGTATAGCATATCATGTTTTTTATGCTCTTAAAGAGGATATTGTGGAACTAGAAAAGGTTCAGAGATGGGCAAAAAAATGATTAGGAACGTGGAGCACCTTCCTTATGAAGAGAAGCTAAACAGACTAGGACTCTTCAGCTTGGAGAAGATGAACAAGAAGAGATATGACAGAAGTTCATAAAATCATGAGTTGGGTGGAACAGTTACTGTATGTAATCTTTCAAACAACAAAAAAAACCCCTAGAAGACATTTCATGAAACCAATGAGAAGCAAATTGAAAACAAATTGTGAAAAGTATATTTTTTTTCATGCAGCACATAATTAAGCTGTGAAATCTGTTGCCGGAGGATGTGGTCAAGGCGACTGTCCTGAGCTGAAGACGGTTTTAACCTTAAAAAGCTAGTCCAAAAATGCATTAAGTTATTCCAATAAAAAGGCATCATCTTATTTTCCTTTTCTGTTTCTCTTTTTATTTAATAACTGAGCAAAGAGATTTGGACAATTTCTTGGAGAAAAAATTCATTAAATATTATTATCTGGGTGGACCCGGGAGAGCCACTGCACACTGGTGAAATTAACCATCAGGATCAGGTCTGCATTATGGGATCTGCTGGGTGCTTGTGACCCAGTTTAGCAACTGGCAGAAACAGGATGTCCTAAATCTAACTCAGCTTGGCATTTCTTATCTGTTTATTTATCTAATGAATATAAAATTGATTCATTCACATTAACCGTTTTTTCTCTTATTAATCTAATTTTACAAGCATTAATTCTGAACCAAACTGAAATAAACCCAAAAATTAGCCAAAAGAAATCACTCGATAGGAGTGTGCCCCCCTCATTTGAAGGCTTTCTCACTCTCACACTCTTTGAGCCCCTTCCCTCAAGCATTAGAGCCTCAGTATCAGTGCCCAGCCAGTGAGAAGAAATCCGAGCCCAGCTTCCTGTGTATTGCCTCCCCCAGTGCCAGTCCAGGTGCTGTGAAACCTCGGCACAAAGTTTTAGCCATTGAGTGAAGAGCAATTTTCAGCCAAGAGAATTTATCCATATTGCCGCCGCTATGTCTATATCCTTTCAGAGGCTCCAAAGGCAAGCAAATATTTTATGCTGTTTTTCTTTTACATTTGGAAAGCAATATTACATTTAAATCTTTCTAGATTTATACAGTGGATACACCATTAGAAAAGATCTCACTCTTTGCAGTTCACTCTCTGGGATGGTTCAGCCTTGGTATCTTTGCTCATATCGAGCAGCTATGTACCGTGTGACAAGCGAAAAGGAACGGGATTATACTTTCCTGTGTCAGAGACTGTCAGAATGGGGAACTGGGCCATCTCACATGAGATAACTCTCAGAGTCATGTATTTGGCTGGAAAAGACAACGTCCTCGCAGACAAACTGAGTCGTGTTCTACAACCACATACCGGAGTGGAGAACCTCTTCCCATCTCCTCTGAACAGGAAAGTTCCCTAAACCTCATCATGCAGCTTCAGAGAACTCTGCTACTTCCCAGCATCAGGACCATGGTCCTCATGGCCTGGATGCTGAGTGGGTAATTGCATGATAATGGGGGGTATTTTAGAAACACCTCATGTGTAAATGGCAGCATTTACATGTAGAGATTGCCACACATGTGTACATGCCATTTTACAACAGGAGCTATGTAAACCTGGGGATGCTTAGTATGTTTAGATGTCAAGGGGTGTGGCCAGGGCAGGGAGAGAGAGTGCTTCGGCAGGCCTAAAATATAGATGTGGATTCCCCACGTCAAATAGGGAATTGATATCTCTAGGAAAAAGCATAGACGTTGGCATTTATAGTTGCCCCAAAGCACATATAAGTGCGTACTGGAAGTCCACCATCCTCCAATTACCACTGTCAACGTCCAATTCCCTCTGGACCCTCTTGAGAGGCAACTGCCCTGACCACCTCGGTCAGCATCCCCCCCCCCCCCACACCCTTAGATCCAATCTTCCTAGCCAATCTCACTGTGGAAAGAATCACCCGCTGGAAGCTCCCCACCCTCCAATCCCAACCCCGGCCTTACTGGGTGTCCCTCATGCAAAGTGGAGCAGGAGAACCCCCCAGTCGCTCCTGATCTTGGTACAAGGACCCCCAGACATAATCTCATGGTTTTTCTACTAGGGCTAAGGTTGCATTTTCCCCTTATCTAGGGAGGATCAGACAGTCTAGGGAGTGTCCGAGGGATTCAGATGAGAGGGGTACTGGTGTTTCAGGACTGGCTGCCTGTCTACAGGAGGAGCAATAATTTTACAAGCTACGCCCACATACGGAGTAGAGGAGTAGCCTAGTGGTTAGAACACTGGCTTGGTAACCAAGCAACCAGGGTTCAATTCCTACTAGCACTCCTTGCGACCTTGGGCAAGTCACTTAACCCTCCATTGCCTTGGAAGAAAGGCCTGGCAATCTACTTCCAGTGACACTGCCAAGAAAACCCAGGAGCTTCTGGGTCACCAGGAGTCAGGACTGACTCAAAGGCACACATTGCATTACGCCCACATATATAGTATCTGAGGGCTATTTCTATGTTTTTTTGCTCATGTGCAGTTTTCTAAAATCACTGCTACCACTGGATGTGGAGAAATATACACATGCAGTCCTGCACCGATTCTACAAGAGGCTCTCTATTTGGCACAGCCTCCTGTAAGGGTCATTCTGAACCATGAATAGCTATTCGTGCCAGCTTCAGCCCCCGACTAACTCACCTGGGTATGAGTCAGCAACTGCTCTTTCTCTTGATTCGTGAAGATCCCAGACATTCGGCTCTTCCTCTTCTTTAATCCTTGATAATATATCAGGATTGATTCCTTCAAAGCCTGTTTCCAGGAATTAATATGAAAAATGAGTTATGTTTCCCTTATAGTCACTGAAAAATACACAGCAGTAGCTCTCAGGGAGCAGCACATGATGGGGAGAGGAGGAAAGGTCTACTACTGGCGTCCACACATAAAGCAGAATAATCTGGGGAGGTTATTATTCCTCACTTTGAGTATTCTGGTAGTGGAACAAGTCATATATTTTTATAATAAATAACTTGAATCACTGAAGAAAGGGAGGCTGTGATCGTTTGATAATGACTAAATAGATTTTCAAGAAACTGCACATTATGAGGTCCCTTGGTATCAACAGTTGATTTAGGAAGCCCCAGTGACTGTCTTGTGGGATGATTGCTGAGCTCTTCGCTACCTTCACCCCTCAGAATCAGATACAAGATTTTACACCCCATCACTGTGAGAGTATGAAATTCTATGAGAATTAAAGAGGAGAAACACCTGCTGATGAAAGGGAAATTGTGGCCTAATGAGGGCAGGGTTCAAATTTTACTCTCCCCCATCATTCCTTCTGACTTTGGGAGTAATTGGGAGTAATTTGGGAGTAATTTTATAACTGCTGACTGACAGCATACATCAGCATGACATTATGCCTAGCATAGGTGTCATGGCTTTTGTCCGAGGACAAGCAGGATGAGTCAGCCACACTTTGTGACGTCATCCGACGGCGCCGAGACGAAAGTACTCTCATAAGAACATAAGAACATAAGACATGCCATACTGGGTCAGACCGAGGTCCATCAAGCCCAGTATCCTGTTTCCAACAGTGGCCAATCTAGGTTATACGTACCTAGCAATATCCCCAAAAGACACAGGTTCCACAATGCTTGTACTGGGTCAAGCATTGATATCCTGGGTCCCTTTTTAATAGTGGTTTATGGACCTTTCCTCCAGGAACTTGTCCAAACCTTTTTTAAACCCAGCTATACTAACAGCCCTTACTACATCCTCCGGTAACAGATTCCAGAGTTTGATTACACGTTGAGTGAAAAAATATTTTCTCTTATTTGTCTTAAATAGTTTACCCTGTAGCTTCATTACATGTCCCCTAGTCTTTCTATACTCTGATAGCGTAAACAATTGATCCACGTTTATCCGTTCCACTCCATTCATTAATTTATAGACCTCTATCATATCTCCCCTCAGCCGTCTCTTCTCCAGGCTAAAGAGCCCTAACCTTCTTAGCCTCTCTTCATAGGAGTAGCCTTCCATCCCCTTCACCAATTTGGTGGCTCTTCTCTGTACTTTTTCTAATAACGCTATGTCCTTTTTAAGATACGGTGACCAGAATTGCACACAATATTCAAGGTGCGGTCGTACCATGGAGCGATACAGAGGCATTATAATATCCTTTGTTTTGTTCTCCATCCCTTTCCTTATGATACCTAGCATTCTATTTGCTTTCTTGGCCGCCGCTGCACACTGGGCGGAGGGTTTTAACATGTTATCCACGACTCCTAAATCTTTTTCCTGGGTGGTGGTTTCTAATGTGGAGCCTTGCATCGTGTAACTATAGTGTGGGTTGCTCTTTCCTAGGTGCATAACTTTGCACTTGTCCACATTAAATTTCATCTGCCATTTGGATGCCCAGTCTTCCAATTTATCCAGATCCTCCTGCAGTTTTCCACAATCCTCTTGGGTTTTAACAACTTTAAACAGTTTTGTGTCATCTGCAAATTTGATAACCTCACTAGTTATTCCCTTTTCCAGGTCATTTATGAATATGTCAAAAAGCAGCGGACCCAGTACAGATCCCTGGGGTACTCCACTATTCACCTTTTTCCATTGGGAATATTGGCCATTTAGCCCTACCCTCTGCTTTCTATCTTTTAACCAGTTCCCGATCCACAATAGTACACTGCCTCCTATCCCATGACTTTTTAGCTTCGCCAAAAGTCTCTGATGGGGGACTTTGTCAAAAGCTTTCTGAAAGTCCAGATATACTATATCAACCGACTCACCTTTGTCTACCTGTTTATGCACACCTTCAAAAAAACATATCAGATTAGTAAGACAAGATCTTCCTTGTCTAAAGCCATGTTGGCTGTCTCCCATTAGGCCATGACTATCTACATGCTGTGTAATTTTGTTCTTTATGATGGTTTCTACCATTTTCCCTGGTACTGACGTCAGGCTCACCGGTCTGTAATTTCCTGGGTCACCCCTGGAACCCTTTTTAAAAATTGGTGTTACGTTGGCGACCCTCCAATCTTCAGGTATTACAGATGATTTTAATGAAAGTTCACAGATTACCAATAGCAGGTCTGCAATCTCATATTTCAGTTCTTTCAACACTCTGGGATGTATACCATCCGGTCCAGGTGATTTGCTACTATTCAGTTTATCAAATAGTTGTAATATATCTTCCCGATGTAGCGATATTTCTCTCAATTCCTCTGCAGTATCACCTTTAAATACCACTTCAGTCTTGGGTAACATCCCTACATCTTCCTCAGTAAAGACCGAAGCAAAGAATTCATTCAGTCTCTCTGCTATAGCCTTGTTTCCTCTTACTGCCCCTTTTACACCTCTATCATCTAATGGTCCAATTGACTCTCTCACAGGCCTTTTGCTACGAATGTACTTGAAAAAGTCTTTATTTCGTGTTTTTGCTTCCGTAGCAAGTTTCTTCTCAAATTCCCGCTTTGCCTGCCTTATCAATGCTTTGCATTTAACTTGCCAGTGCTTGTGCTGTTTCCAGTTTTCATCATTTGGCTCTTTTTTCCATTTCCTGAAGGTTGCTTTTTTGGCAGCAACAGCCTCTCTGACCTCACCTTTAAACCATGCTGGCAGTTTTTTGGACTTTCTTCCACTTTTCTTAATGCGTGGAATACAGCGGGTCTGGGCTTCGAGGATAGTATTTTTAAATAACACCCAAGCTTGCTGTAAGTCTTTAACCTTTGGAACCGCTCCTTTTAGTTTTTTCCTAACTATATTCCTCATTCTATCATAGTCTCCCTTTTGAAAGTTAAAAGGTAGTACTGTGGATGCCTTTACTATCTGTCCTCCACTAATTAAATCAGACATGATCATACTATGATCACTATTGCCAAGTGGTCCCAACACCCTTATTTCTTGCACCAGATCTGGCGTTCCACTAAGGACTAGGTCCAGTATGGCTTCCCCTCTGGTCGGTTCATGAACCAGCTGCTCCAAGAAGCAGTCATTTATTCCATCTAGAAACTTTATCTCTTTAGCTTGTCCTGCTGTGACACCGACCCAGTCGATACCGGGGTAATTGAAATCACCCATTATTACTACTCTGTTGTGACTTTTGTTAGCTTCCTTGATTTCTTTGAGCATTTCATCATCCATTTGTTCATTCTGGCCAGGTGGTCGATAGTATACTCCCACTGCCATCACCTTCCCCTTCATAAATGGAATTTCAATCCATAGAGATTCTACAGCAAATTTTGTTCCCTGCAAAACTTTAATCCTTTCTGACTCAATGCCCTCTCTAACATAGAGCGCAACCCCTCCACCAATTTGATCAGCTCTATCATTACGATATAGTTTGTATCCAGGTATCACAGTGTCCCACTGGTTATCCTCCTTCCACCATGTCTCTGAGAGTGCAATCATATCTAACCTCTCATTTAGTGCTATATATTCTAACTCTCCCATCTTATTGTTTAGACTTCTAGCATTGGCATACAAGCATTTTAGAGACTGTATTTTATTGATATTAATCTGGCTATTGGTAGGCAGGGGTAATTTGGAATCTTTATGCTCTGTCTGCTCCTTACTCAAGGGCATTTGGGCTACTATACTCCCTTTTGTAACCTCACTGCTTTTGGTAGTATCCTTCAAGGATACCTTTGTCCGAACCATGCACTCCTGGGTGACTGTCGGCTTTCCCCTATTTTCTAGTTTAAAAGCTTCTCTATCTCTTTTTTAAAGGTTAATGCCAGCAGTCTGGTCCCATCCTGATTAAGGTGAAGCCCATCCCTTCGGAAGAGCCCCCCCTTTCCCCAGAATGTTCCCCAGTTCCTAACAAATCCAAAACCCTCATCCTTGCACCATTGTCTCATCCACGAATTGAGACTCCGGAGCTCTGCCTGTCTTTTGGGTCCTGCACGTGGAACAGAAAGCATTTTGGAGAACACTATCCTGGAAGTTCTGGATTTCAACTTCCTACCTAAAAGCTTAAATTTAGCCTCCAGAACCTCCCTACCACATTTTCCTATGTCATTGGTACCAACATGTACCAAGACAGCAGACTCCTCCCCAGCACTATCTATGATCCTATCTAGGTGGTGCGTGAGGTCCGCTACCTTCGCACCAGGCAGGCATGTTACCAGGCAATCCTCACGTCCACCAGCCACCCAGCTATCTACATTCCTAATGATTGAATCACCAACTATAACAGCTGTCCTGACCCTCCCCTCATGGGGACATGGCCCTGGAGAAACGTCCTCGGTGCGAGAGGGTTTTACATCACCTGGAGGACAGGTCCTAGTTACAGGATCACTTCCTGCCACACCAGGGTGATGCTCTCCTGTCACGTGACCTCTCTCCTCCATGGCAACAGGGATGCTGCCAGACTGGAGGTGGGACTTCAGGACTATATCCCTGTAGGTCTCGTCCATGTACTTCTCTGTCTTTCTTATGTCTTCCAGGTCTGCTACTCTAGCCTCTAGAGAACGGACTCGTTCCCTGAGAGCAAAGAGTTCTTTGCACTTAGTGCATATGTAAGACCTCTCACCAACTGGGAGAAAATCATACATGTGACACTCAATGCAAAAGACCGGAGAACCCCCATCTCGTTGCTGGACTTCTGTCTGCATCTTAGTTTAAAGCTTGTGTTTAGGTCTTTTAAATTCTGTATATAATAAGGACTGGTGTAGATGCTTATACCAATAAAAGTGTATCTAATACCACTAATACACCTTGTGTACCTGAAGCTTAAGTAATTAATCTCAGGTCCTCTGTGTATGACTGATTTGGATAACGAGCTGCACCTGAGAGCAGCCCCTTTCCTCTAAGATGTGCAAGTACCTATAAAACTACAATTACCCCAGGGATGGGTGGGTGCCGGGGAGGGAGATAAGTCCTATTAAAGAGGGCAGTTACAAGGTACCCTGTCCTGAACCCTCAGCAGGGGGGAGGGGGGTACCACACAAAGCCCAGTTAGTTGAGAGAGGCAAGGTAAGTTATAACTGAGAAGGCTGAACTAGCAGACCACTAAGACAAACAATAAATAATTAAATAAACAGTTAGACAAACAATAAATAATTAATAAACAGCTAGAACTCACAGCAAGGTGTCACAGGAGGCAAATATCCACTTCTCTAGCAGAGCACTGTAAAAAGCACTGCTCCTCTCTGATCAGAGAAAAGCAGACTAAAACAGACTATGCACACGTGGAGGAAACAGGAAGAAGGCTACACAATACCTCAGCAGGGGGAGGGAGGGGGCTTTTTGCCCTTCTGAGCATGGGCCAACTGGCCCCACCCCCTTCCCGCCCCTAGCTAGCCAGTTTCACTTCTTCTGCCTTGCCAGCAAGACGGACTTTCTACTCTCCAACTGAAATCTACCTATACAAGCCAATTTAAAACAAAGAATTAAGATTCTTTACTAGAGTATGTATATATAATTGCCATTAATACTGTGTCCAAAGCTTCTTGTTTTTTTCAGGTCTGTTCCATGGCATTTGCCACTTCTTCTGCGATTCAGAGCTCCAGGCCTTCCAGCCATGTGCTCCCAGCCTGAAGCAGATGCCCCTAACGAAGACCGCTGACCAGAGATCTGGGCAGAAGCTGTTCTCTTCAGCCAGCCTCGTGTATTTGAGGGATACCACCGCCAGCTTCTACCGCCACTCAGGATGCGCCTCAGGGCCTCCATCCCCAACCGCAGGCTCTAATGGTCGACGCAGCTCCTATGCTGATTTGGGAAGACGCTGCTCACCTCAGCCACGTGCATCCAGGGGACCACTGCCAACAGCCCGCCGCTCTGGATGTGCTTCAGGGCCTCCATCCACAGCTGCTAACTCCAGCGCGGCTGCGTCCCCTGGTCCCCGTCGGGAACATGCCGCCATGTGGGATTCATGGACGCGACTGCCGCTGCCACTCGGGATGTGCCTCCGGGCCTCCATCCCCAGTGGCATGCTCCGATGGCCAATCCAGCCCCCATTGGCCTTGCTGGCACCAACGTGGGATACGTGGTACTGGCCGACAACGTGGGACTCATGGACGCCCCGCCACTGCTTGGGATGTTCCTCAGGGCGCAATCCCAGTGGCAAGCTTGGAGGGCCTCCCAGCCCTGGCCTTGTTTTCAGGGGCTGCAGCCGCCCTACCAGAGCTCCGGCCTGGGAAGTTCATCCAGCAACTTCCGCATGATCGAAGAAGCAAGGTCTGCAGATCGGGCTCTGCCCTCCGGCTCCAGTGGCTGGCCATGACGAACGGCCCCACTTGTTGGCTTCCAATGAACGGCGCCATAAGCTATTCTGGCTCAACCCCCACGGCACCATTGGCTGGTGCGACGACAACAGGGGAATCCGGGGGCGGTCCATGTCGGCGCAGAGGAACTTCTCTGCAGATTGGGCTCCGCCCTTCGGCTCCATTGGCTGGCCAGGACGAACTGCTCCACTGGCGAGGATTCTCATGTCGGGCTCCACAGCGAACATCGTCACTGGCTCTTCTGGCTCCACCCCCGCGCCACCATTGGCTGGCACCATTACAATGGGGAGCTCCGGGGCAGTCCCTGTCGGCGCAGAGGAACTTCACCACAGCACCAGAATCTTTCACCGGCAGCACTGTAACGCGATGGTGATATGCAGGTCCACGAATTGTGCGCCCAGCCCGAATCACAGGCGACCTCCTGCATCTGCAACCAGCACTGCAACGCGAAGATGAGATGCAGGTCCACGAGTTGTATGCCCAGATCGAGTCATAAGAACATAAGATATGCCATAATGGGTCAGACCAAGGTCCATCAAGCCCAGTATTCTGTTTCCAACAGTGGCCAATCTAGGTCATATGTACCTAGCAGTTTCCCCAAGAGACACAAGTTCCTCAATGCTTGTACTGGGTCAAGCATTGATATCTTCGGTCACTTCTTAATAATGGTTTATGGACCTTTCCTCCAGGAACTTGTCCAAACCTTTTTTAAACCCAGCTACACTAACAGCCTTTACTACATCCTCTGGTAACAAAGTGGAGGAGTAGCCTAGTGGTTAGAGCACTGGCTTGGTAACCAAGCAACCAGGGTTCAATTCCCACTAGCACTCCTTGTGGCCGTAGGCAAGTCACTTAACCCTCCATTGCCTTGGAAGAAAGGCCTGGCAATCTACTTCCAGTGACACTGCCAAGAAAACCCAGGAGCTTCTGGGTCACCAGGAGTCAGGACTGACTTGAAGGCACACATTGCATTTTACACTAACAGCCTTTACTACATCCTCCGGTAACAAATTCCAGAGTTTGATTACACGTTGAGTGAAAAAATATTTTCTTTTATTAGTCTTAAATAGTTTACCCTGTAGCTTCATTGCATGTCCCCTAGTCTTTCTATATTTTGATAAGGTAAATAATCGATCTACGTTTACCCGTTCCACTCCGTTCATTAATTTATAGACTTCTATCATATCACCCCTCAGCCGTCTCTTTTCCAGGTTAAAGAGCCCTAACCTTTTTAGCCTTTTTTCATAGGAGTATCCTTCCATCCCCTTTACCATTTTGGTGGCTCTTCTCTGAACCTTTTCTAAAATCGCTATATCCTTTTTAAGATACGGCGACCAGAAATGCACATAATATTCAAGGTGTGGTCTCACCATGGAACGATATAGAGGCATTATAATATCTTTTGTTTTATTTTCCATTCCTTTCCTTATGATACCTAGCATTCTATTTGCTCTCTTGGCCGCCGCTGCACACTGGGCCGAGGGTTTTAACATGTTATCCACAATGACGCCTAAATCTTTTTCCTGGGTGGTGGTTCCTAATGTGGAACCTTGCATCGTGTAACCATAGTTTGGGTTGTTCTTCCCTAGGTGCATAACCTTGCACTTGTCCACATTAAATTTCATCTGCCATTTTGATGCCCAGTCTTCCAATTTATCAAGATCCTCTTGCAATTTTCTACAATCCTCTTGGGTTTTAACAATTTTAAATAGTTTTGTGTCATCTGCAAATTTGATAACCTCACTCGTTATTCCACTTTCCAGGTCATTTATGAATATGTCAAAAAGCAGCGGACCCAGCACAGATCCCTGGGGTACACCACTATTCACTTTTCTCCATTGGGAAAATTGGCCATTTAGCTCTACCCTCTGCTTTCTATCTTTTTACCAGTTCCTGATCCACAATAGTACACTGCCTCCTATCCCATGACTCTTTAGTTTTGCCAAAAGTCTCTGATGAGCGACCTTGTCAAAGGCTTTCTGAAAGTCCAGATACACAATATCAACCGACTCACCTTTGTCCACCTGATTATTCATTCCTTCAAAAAAACATAACAGATTAGTAAGACAAGATCTTCCTTGTCTAAAGCCATGTTGGCTGTCTCCCATTAGGTCATGACTATCTACATGCTGAGTAATTTTATTCTTTATGATGGTTTCTACCATTTTTCCCGGTACTGATGTCAGGCTCACCGGTCTGTAATTTCCCAGATCACCCCTGGAACCCTTTTTAAAAATTGGTGTTACATTGGCGATCCTCCAGTCTTCAGGTATTAGAGATGATTTTAATGATAGTTCACAGATTACTAATAGCAGGTCTGCAATCTCATATTTCAGTTCTTTCAACACCCTTGGATGTATACCATCCGGCCCAGGTGATTTGCTACTCTTCAGTTTATCTAATAGTTGTAATACATCTTCCCGATGTATCGATATTTCCTTCAATTCTTCTGCACCTTTAAATACCACTTCAGTTATGGGTAACATCCCTACATCTTCCTCAGTAAAGACTGAAGCAAAGAATTCATTCAATCTCTCCGCTATCGCCTTGTCGCCTCTTAGTGCTCCTTTAACCCCTTTATCATCTAATGGACCAACTGACTCTCTCACAGGTTTTTTGCTACGAATGTACTTGAAAAGGTCTTTACTTCGTGTTTTTGCTTCCGCAGCAAGCTTCTTCTCAAATTCTCCCTTTGCCTGCCGTATCAATGCCTTGCATTTGACTTGCCAGTGCTTGTGCTGTTTCCAGGTTTCGTTGTTTGGCTCTTTTTTCCATTTCCTGAAAGATGCTTTTTTGGCAACAACAGCCTCTCTGACCTCACCTTTAAACCATGCTGGCAGTTTTTTGGACTTCCTTCCACTTTTCTTAAAGCATGGAATACAGCTGGTCTGGGCTTCCAAGATAGTATTTTTCAACAACAGCCAAGCCTGATGTACGTCTTTAACCTTTGCAACTGCTCCTTTTAGTTTTTTTCTTAACTGTTTTCCTCATTTTATCATAGTCTCCCTTTCGAAAGTTAATAGGTAGTACTGTGGAGTTCCTTACTATCCCTCCTCCACTAATTAAATCAGGCGACCTCCTGCATCTGCAACCACTATGAGGGCCAAGGTTTTTCCTAATAGTGGGGCAGTTCCCCTTCCTACGTTGCGGCCACACTTGTGCTCCATTGAGCCCACACTGTGCTTTCATTGCCCGATGGAAGGTGGTTGCCTTCCTTGACGCTCGCGGCTCTAACACCAGGAGGCTCTCCCAGTCCAATGCCTACTCCTTAGCCCTGCTTCAAAGCACTAGAGGCTAGAGGAGACGTGGTTCACTACACACGCCTTAGGTACTGATAGGGAAGTTGAGCGCGGGGCTAATAGCCAGGAAAGACAGGTTCAAAACCTTGCCTCCCTCTGGGCTGAATAAAGGATCCAAAATCCCTGGGGAGTTTTTTTGGTGAGTCTAAGCCGGAACCAGTCTTCAGTAGCCTCAGATGGGTATCAAGCCGCCATGGGCAGAGTCCTATGGCTCCAAGGAACTCTCAGAGATGCGGGGAAGAAGCAGCCAATCTAATGGTAGCAACCTAGCACCAGCAGATTCCTTCCTACAGAGGAGTAGCCGATGTACCTACAAGTTACCGCCGCTACAAATGGAGAATTGGCTTGGGAACCAATAGACCTCGGCAAGCAATGCGCTCACCTGGTAAATGAAAAAGACCGCATGGTCTATTTCCCACCCCCATCCGATATTCCCTCGCTGTGGAGCTAACCGTCTCTCCTTCTGGCGCATTACACCACGGAGGCATATTACTGCTTGACCATTACAAGCATTGAGGAACCTGTGTCTCGGGGAGACCGATGACCTAGATTGGCCAACGGCACAATGATACTAGTTCAAAGGATCTTGTGCTGACACAGTATGGCATATCTTACTTTCCATGTCCTTATGCCTCCATCGTATCGATCTCACGCAGTATGGCATATCTTACTTTCCATGTCCTTAAATGTCTCCATCGTATCGATCTCTGATATGGGGGGCATCACTGCCTTCACCAAGGCGTGCCACCTAGAGAGCCAGGGAAACACCTCGATCCACCAGACCAAGGGTTCGTCAAGCCCTGTGTCACGGGATCCATGATACCTCTGCCTACCCATACAGGCAGATATACCCAGAGGCTAAGTGGTCACCAGGAAGCAGCACTGACCCACCGGTACAGGACAGGAATGCAGCCTTGTGGTTAGCGCTCTGTCATCTCACAGGGAGCATCACTTCCAACTCCCAGCAGCGATGCATCTGTGCTGTTTACCCTCGGGCCTCTAAAGCCTCATTGCCTCCAAAGCATGGCAAGCTCCTCACAGAAGACCTCTAGGGTCCTCGGAGGAGAGGCAATGAGTAAGTGCCCTCCATGCCATACATGAAGACGCATTCTTCCCTATCCACCAGACACAAGGGACACTGGTGCCTCCAGTTGTAGGACGACCTTATCAATACAGACCCCTTCCCCTCAGCTTCACGAGCTGTGGCTCAGCATGACAGCCCAACAAGAGGCTCGAGCTGCGGTTCATCAAGGCAGCACTGGGGTGCTTCCACTGGACTAGTGCCTGTATGTGGGGAGTGTTACCGTCACCAGTTCAAGTTCTCCACCGGGGTCTCCTGTATCCCCGAGCTGCGGTCGCCAAATCTTCAACCCGCAGAAGTCACGCACTATGTCTGCCCTCCCAAACCCAGGCCTTTGCTGGGCCCAACATCAACACCGCTGGGACCAAGGCCTCATGGTGTTCCCTCCCACCAAGCAGATGGAGTGCTCAAGCCCTACCCCGCAGGCTACAGGTCTGCTCCTCACAATCTTCCATTGGGTCTCCACACCAAGGATGGGAGGAACACTCCTGCCGTGGTGATGCACCCCCCCTTTCTCACTGACTGAAGCTCTGGATGCCTCAATGAGCACCGAAACCGAGTAACCTGATCCACAGGGACAACCAGTCATCCTTGTTCGATGCCAACGGGCATGGGGAAAGGGCTCTCACATTCCCAACAGGAAAACTCATGGCATCCGCCAATTCACAAGTACCCACTCTAGGGCCGCAGAAAGAATTCTACACGCCCCCTCCTGTCCAGGGATGCAGTTTGAGCAGACAGGCAGATTACAGCAGACACACAAGGGTGATCAGGTGACAAAAACAAAAAAACCCTTCTGCTCAGTACCCCCCCCTCGGTCCAACACCCATCGCATCACCTACGCAGGTGCCCTCTATGTTTCCCACTGTGGCACCTCCGCGGACGCCTTCCAGGTATCTGGCTAGCGTGGTCGATAGTTCTCGGTCCCTGATCATATCCAAGGCACTCCAGCAGATCACCAGGCAAACCATGTTTTTCTGCAGAGGCCCAAATACCTCACCCTGTACGTGGCACTCAGCTGGTCCATCCCACGAAAATTCGCCTGTGGCAAGCTCAGCCACAATGTAATCCTCAAATCAGGGACTGATTCCTCTCCAGGACCTGCAAAACCACGGCTTCCCGATTTAAGCCTATCACAGGTGACTGCGCCATAGCCGCACTCACCGTCCTCTAGGACCTGGACTTCCGGGACATATACATTATCCTTGCTCAAGCAGCAGTGCGACCACTGCCTCTAGCGATTGCTCGGCCCAATAGAGCAGCGAACCTCAGAGCAACAACCTCTCCCCTGGCGACCACTCCTGCCATGGATAGCAATGAACTGCACACCCTGCAAGCTCACCAGCTAGCACACAAGAATTGATCGCAACTGCTCCATGTGTTGCCCCACTGGCAGTTTTCGTGAGGTCGCATCGGCCCTCCACACTGACCAGGCATTCGAACCACCGACACCCTATCCGGAGCCCGCCCAGTGGTGCTAGGACTCCGACTACATCAGGGCCTCAAACACCCACTCACACTGAACAATAGCTGCATGCCCAGGACATACATGCAGCAGTGCACCAGAGACAAGGGACCCAATGCTTTGTCACATGTGTTCACAATCAACTTGCCACACGGTCCCATTCCGCATGCGCCTCCACCTGCCCAGATCGGCCAGGCCAGGGGCACAAATTAGGGCTCAAGCAATGCCACAGGCAAACACAGGACTCTAGCGGCCCAAAGAGGTCCATCGCCAGGCTACGGCCCGTACTGTGCAGGGCCACCCGCTAACACTGAAACTACACGCAACATGGGCAGACGCACTGCCCGGCAGTCTCAAGGTCTTGACTGTCACCTCCTACCTGGACACCTAACCAGGCTACGAACTACCTCATGGCCGTTGCGGTGTGAATGTTCCAATTTGTGACAGACTGCACGCAGCATAGGCAAACACATCGCCTGGCGGTCTCAAAGCTAGATGCCACCTCTTGCCTGGTCACACATCACCAGGCCATTAACTGACCCATGCCTTAGGACGTTGCAGCTATGCTCCAATTCACATCACACTTGTAGCACTGCCGATATTCTTCTTGTAGCGCAATATTGATACTGGGTGGCTCGCCTTGATCGCGGTGACTTCCCCCACGCTCCATTTCTACTTCCACATCCCTGCGGCCGCCATTGAGAGTTTTTCTCTCACAACCACTGCTGCGGCACATGCGTGAATTGGGACTACATGCCAAGCGGCATCTCAGGGCCGCACGCCTATTATCACTGCACGCTGCAAGTACACGTTGGCACTGCCACCAGGCGGCTTATGGCATGGCCCAACTAAAGACGATATCGCAAGAGTCCCAGGGCACACCAACAAACATCTAGCCTGGGTAAGGTGTCTGATCTTGGCCTTTCCCCATCCACCACAGCACATGGCAGCTTGGGAGGCACCAAGTGTGGCTGACTCATCCTGCTTGTCCTAGGAGAAAACAGAGTTACTTACCTGTAATAGGAGTTCTCCGTGGACAGCAGGATAAATCAGCCACACATACCCACCCACCTCCCCTGGGTAGGGGTCAGCCTTCCGTCCTGGTGCCCGTCTCCTAGCGGCGAAACATAGAAATATGACAACAGAAAAAGACCACATGGCTTATCTAGTCTGTCCTTCCATAACTACAACAGTCCCCTTTTTACCTTTAGAGATCCTCTGTGTTTGTCCCATGCTTTTTTGAATTCAGTTACTGAACTCATCTCTACCACCTCCACTGGGAGACTATTCCACGGATCCCTTCACCCTCATCCCATGTCCTCTCGTAGCAGAACTTGCTTTCAATTGAAAGAGGCTCTCTCCCTGAACATTTATGCCACGGAGGTATTTAAACATATCAATCATATCACCTCTATCCCGCCTTTCCTCTAAGGTGTACATATTAAGATCCTTCAGTCTGTCCTCATATGCTTTATAATGAAGACCACTAATCATTTTAGTAGCCACCCTCTGCACCGACTCCATCCTGTTCACATCCTTTTGAAGGTGCGGTCTCCAGAATTGCACACTATACTGCAAATGAGGTCGCACCAAAGACTTATACAGAGGCATTATCACTTCCTTTTTTCTGCTAGCCATTCCTCTCCGTATGCACCCAAGCATCCTTCTAGCTTTTGCCGTCGCCTTTTCTACCTGTTTAGCTACTTTAAGATCATCAGACACAACCACGCCTAGGTCCCGCTCTTCTTTAGTGGACAAAAGTACTTCACCCCCTATACTATATTGCTCCCTTGGATTGCTGCAGCCCAAATGCATGACCTTACATTTTTTAACATTAAATCCCAGCTGCCAAATTCTAGACCATTCTTCAAGCTTAGCTAGATCCCTCCTCATATTATCTACCCCTTCCTGGGTGTCTACTCTATTGCAGATTTTGGTATCATCTGCAAAGAGGCAAACCTTACCTGAAAGCCCTTCCGCTATATCACTAACAAAGATGTTAAAAAGAATCGGACCAAGGACAGATCCATGGGGCACACCACTGATAACATCCTTCTCCTCAGAGTGAGCTCCATTTACTTGTACTCTTTGTCGCCTCCCACCCAACCAATTTCTAACCCAAGCAGTAACTTTAGGGTCCATCCCTAGGGTTCTCAGTTTGTTTATAAGTCGCCTGTGAGGAATGTCAAAGGCTTTACTGAAATCTAAATACACCACATCTAGGGCTCTCCCTTGGTCGAATTCCCTGGTCACCCAGTCAAAGAAATCAATCAGATTTGTCTGACAAGACCTGCCTCTGGTGAATCCATGCTGCCTTAGATCCTGTAATCCGCTGGACTCCAGAAACCTCACTATTTTCTCTTTCAGCAGCGTTTCCAATAATTTACTCACCACCGAAGTTAAACTAACCGGCCTGTAGTTTTCGACCACATCCTTACTTCCGTTTTTGTGTAAAGGCACCACATGAGCTTCCTTTGGCACCACTCCTGACTCCAACGAGGCATTGAAAAGGTCAGTCAGTGGAGCTGCTAGAACGTCCCCAAGTTCCCTCAGTATTCTCGGATGTAACCCATCCGGTCCCATCGCTTTGTCTACTTTAAGTTGAGATAGTTTCTCACGAACACAGTCTTTTGAAAATTGTTCAAGATGTCCTTTGCTTCTGTTCCTATTTGTGGCTCAGCTAGTGACGTACTGGCTAGCTAGGGGCGGGCAGGGGGTGGGGCCAGTTGGCCCATGCTCAGAAGGGCAAAAAGCCCTTCGTAGCTAAGGAGAGTACTTCCGTCTCGGCGCCGTCGGATGACGTCACCAAGTGTGGTTGACTTATCCTGCTGTCCACAGAGAACTCCTGTTACAGGTAAGTAACTCCGTTTTCGCAGACCTTGGCCTGCAGCTCTGACCCCCTGGTGATGTCAGATAGGACGTCTCCAGACTTGATGGGCTTGGTATGCCTGATGAGATTAGTCTGCAAGACAACAGCCCCTCCTTGCTAATCAAGTGATAACAGACCTCAAAACAGACCAAAGTATGACAAAGGGAGGTGCTGGAGAAATTCACTATAAATACAGAGAAGGACAAAAATACCTTCTCTCTTCCTATTCATCGGACATGAGGCTCTGACACCCACCTCTCTTTACCCCCCCCCCCCCTTGTTCTCTCTCTCTCTCTCTCCCTATTCATCAGACATGAGGCTCTGACACACACTTATTCCCCCCCTCTCTCTCACACACACATGCACCCACACACAGAGTCATTCGTATACACTGAAGCAGCTCTGTAACAATCTGTTCTGTACCTATGTAATAAGCCTATTTCTATATAAAAACCTTTTTCCAAGCCACACCAGTTTGGTTGTCTTGTTGTGCTACAAACCCTACTGCCGCTGTGAAGTGGACCCAGGACCAACAGGAGAGTAACCGAACATAGGAAGCGGCGTAAGGTGACACTGACATTAGTGAGAAATGTATGCTTTGTTTTTCAAAAGTATCACTTAAGTGCAAACTCCTCCCTCAGAAATCCCTCCTCAAACAGCAACTTAATTTAGGTACATACAAGCCATACAGATGTAACTTTACTCTACATAGGGGGCACAATCACAGTATATAAAACCCATTTCCACAGTAGAAGCACTGCTTAATCCAAGGAACTAGCTTGGAAAATTACCCTCCCCTATCTCCCCTCACCTCAAGTGCCCACTTAGACTGTAAGCTCACTGGGGTAGGGACAGAATGTGTCTCAATTATAAAAATGTTGTAAGTTCCCTTGAGCTAAAACTGGAAGGGGGAAACTCGTAGGACATATAGGATGGCCTTATGATCCCTCAGACCTGGATCTTAAGATAGTCGGTAGGACTGAGACAGAATCCTGCTCATATCTGCAAGTTCCTGGAGTGGAGGATGTACACAAAAACATCTCCTATTCTTGTCTGCTAGAAATACAGATTCAGTCCTTACCTTTCCAAGTTATAATGCCCTGTTCAATGTAATTTCAGTTTGTTCAATGTAAACCGCACTGATGCAGAATAGCGCGGTACATAAGAGAATGTAAATAAATAAATATATATATAAATACCTAGGGAAATCAGGGTCTCATAATTCTCCTTCATCACCTCCCTGTACAACTCTTTCTGTCCTTCATGCAAATACCTCCACTCCTCTTGGGAGAAAGAGACAACGATGTCCTCAAATGTCACCTGCAGCTGAAACACAAACCAGAAACACTCAGGAGCAAGAGAAGGTGCTCAGAATGCCTTAGATTTCAGCTGGAAAGGATGGTGCTTCAGTGTTACATTTTCCATTGCTGGGGGCAGCCACAGGCAGGATCTGTGGGACTCCTATGGAACTGCCTGTCCCTTGTGACTGAAAATGTGACATTGATGCACCATCTCCACCACCAGGAATATGGGTGCAGGACCCATGCAGCTTAGTGGATGTTTTGGACGTGTGTTCACCTGTGTGTGGTCTTAGAATCCATTTCCCCCTTCGGCTCCCAGGTTTGCTAATATACTATAACTATAAAAACACCTCAAATACAGGACAAATAGAATATCAAATGTCACTGCCTGGGTAAATCAGCGTGTAATAATGTGGCAGGCTAGGACCTACAATAGCCTGTAAACGTCTGTAAGCTAGGCCTGAGTCCCCACCCCCACCTGAGACTAGTAGTGCTGAGAAAGACGACTAAAGTCAGTGAAAGTCTGAGAATCTGCCTTAAACTGCTTTTGATAAGTCTGTATGAATCCTTTATTAAATTCTTCCATGCTGATGATAGATATGTTCCAGTGTTCTGCGTTCTCACATTCTCTGAGCTAGAAATGACCTTGCAGTAGAAATGTATCTATGTCTAAAAACTGTGCCTTTGTTAGAATAGCCTGAGAAAGGGGGAACAGGGTGCTAGGCACAGAGGGGGTCCCCGATTGGACAGGTGCAGGGGGCGTTGGGACCAATAGAAAGCTTTCCAGTATCAAACTGTAAAAATTGTATATAAGGAATTTGCTTCTGTTCTCCATTGCTCAGTCACTTTTGGATGCTTTCCTGTCTGAGCCTTGTGCACAATAAATTGGCTTGGAACCTGCAACTGACTCCTGGTTTTATTCGTTGCATGCACTTCGCTGCTACATATTCTTGGTGCATTGGCCGGGAATGTGCGAGTAGTGGATGGTATTCAAGTGAATAAGCCACGTAATTTCGCCTCAAGGTTTGGTCCGGTTGGAACCGTGTCTATCCGACCGCAGGGGAAACCTCAGGCGCCACCAGTCCTCTTATATCGGAGAGGGTTCCGCCTTGCCTCGGCGGACTACTGGGTCCGGCCGGCCAACACCTCCGAACCCGAGGGGAGTCCAGGATCCAACCCATGTACTGGTTTGGTATCGGGAACCGGATCCGGTGAGTAGAAGTTTTCTTACTACTCAGATAGTCAGTTTTGGGAATATGGTATGGTAAAAAAGAGAGCCTGATCACCTCTCAAGGGCGGTCCTAGTACACTTCGCATAAGGGTTAGCGAAGCAGAAGCCACCGACCCTATGGTATGGTTAGTCAGTAAGGCCTTGGGAAAATTTGGGAAACGTTGCTAGCATGTTTGGTTGTGTGTGTATGAATGAGAGGTCTTAAAGTACAGACCACGTGAGAGCAGACTCCTGAGTAGCGCAGTTCCTGGCCAGGCGACCGCGCCCAGGTCGCAAAAAGGAGGAAGCGTTTGGTGTTTGTCTCCTTCATTGTTCTTTGGGCTGCACAGACCCCTTACCTGCAGCCATACTACCCGCCCCCATTGTCTGTTGTTGTGTACGTCGTTGTAATCATGGGAGGGACGGAGTCCACGCAAACTCCATTGCAATGTATGATCAAGAATTTCAGCAAGGGATTTACCGGAGACTATGGGATTAAAATGTCTCCGTCCCGATTAGGAATGCTCTGTGAAAGGGAGTGGCCTGTGCTAGTCACTTCATGGCCCCGTGAGGGCACCTTTGATATTAGTATAGTTTCCCGTGTCCATCAGATTGTACGAAAAATGTTCCTTGATCAGTTCCCGTATATAGATTCCTGGTTAAGTATTTGTGAGAAACAGCCCCCTTGGATAAGGCGTTGCTATGAGGAACAGTGTAGAATATTAGTTGCAACCTGTGACATAGCGAGTCCTTTTAGTCAGGGAGAAACTCCCAAAGATCAGCAAAAAAGTGCAGGGCTGCAACGTAAACAACAGCACATGGCTGGTTGTCAGGGAAACCAAGCCCCAGAGAGAGAAACAGGCCCCTGCTATCAGTTCGGCAGAGAGTCACGAGGGAATTCTGAACACCTGCTAGGGGGTGGAGTCAGGCTTTACCCGAGGAAGCTGACTCATAAAGAGAGCCCAGTTAATGGAGAAGGAGGCAGAGCTGAGTGCAGAACAGAGAAGGAAGAGAGAGACGGAGACGAGGAAAGGTCAGAGGCTCTGTGTGAGAGGTACAGCAGGAGCAGACCTTGTCAGTGGAAGTCCTCTCTGGGTTCTGAACAGGAGAAAAGGCCAGGAAGGCCATTGAATTATACTCTGCACAAGTCAGGTTGGGAACCGACAGCAATTTACAAACCTCAGAGAAAACCTTATACAGCCAGAGTAAAAGGTAAGCCCAAGGGCTTGAAGTACAATAACCACTGTGGTTTTATTGACCAGGAAAGTTGGGGCTACGGTACAGGGGACTATAATGAGAATGGTTATTTAGAGCTGTACCAAACCCCAGAGTTTATCCCAAGGCCTAGCGTGGGAGCGGGCGTGGCTCCAGGGAGAACGGAACAAACAATTTCTGCCTCAGAGGAGGAGGGCATGGAAATTGAGCCTTCTTTTGTAAATAATTCGTCGGAAGCAATGGACTGTACGATTTCTATGGCAGAAGGAATAATATCTCTGTGTTAATGTTTTATGCTGAAGGAAGCTGCTTTATTTTGTCCTTTTGTCTGCCAGAAGTGCAAGAATTTATGTTACCTTTTATCCTGGTGAAATCCACCCCGGGAGGGGAATAAATCCCTTTTTGCTTTACCAACTTGAGTCACACTACTCTTCATTGAGCTATCAAAAGAAATACATTTCCCTACATGCAGTTCTACAGGAAATAGTAAACCTCAGTTCAAGAAGAAAACTTAACCTCCTTAAGCCCTACCTACCTACGGGTACTGGCAAGGGGGGAACATCACAAACCACAAGGGAAACTCGGACGCTTGAGGAAGGGAAGCTACCTGTGTATTCCGCCTCAGAATCCCCAGATATCCTGACCTGTTTACCTCAGTATCTATCTAGGCTAGGTCCTACGGCTCCGGCACTCCCAGCAGAGCCTGATGCAGAAGCCCAGCGGTTACCACCACAACAGCAAAGAGTCCCCTCCCACGATTGATGGCCCCGAGTCTAGCCCGAATGCTTCAGGAGGGCCAGCGTCCCCTGAGGACACCGAGAGCGGAGGCTCTCTCGCCAGATCAGGGTCACCTGTTGAGGATGCCTATACCCGGCAATCATACGATTTAAAAAGTGCCACTGCAAAGAAGACGAAAGGTGAAGGACGCCTAATGCCATTGTGTCAGGTACCTGGTTTACCTGTCCTGAATGAGCAGGGCCAGATGGCGCCAGGACCAGCCAGTCTAATCTATGTACCTTTCTCCACTACTGATTTATTGAACTGGAAAACGCATTATGCATCCTATACTGAAAAGCCCCAAGATTTAACTGAATTAATGTATAGTATAATGCAAACTCATCAGCCTACCTGGTCTGATTGCCGCAAGCTCCTGTCCACTCTCTTTACTACTGAGGAGCAAGCGCGAATCGGACAAGCGGCTATCCGCTGGCTAGAAGAGAACCCAGTAGAAGGAGCAGATATGAATCGTCCGCAAGCAGCAGCCGCAGCTTTCCCAAATGAGGATCCCAGATGGGATCCGAATGATGAAAGGGGGCGGCAGCCCTAACTCGATTTCGCCAGGCCTTGTTGCAGGGCCTGAGGAGGGGAGGCCAGAAAGCTATGAATATCGGGAAGGTGTCAGAAGTCCTCCAGGGTCCGAATGACAGCCCAGCGGCCTTTTATGAGCGGTTGTCTGAAGCCTATAGATTATATACTCCATACGATCCAGCAGCCCAGAAGAATCTGCGTATGGTGAACGCAGCCTTTGTCAGTCAGTCCCAGGGAGATATAAGATGAAAATTACGGAAAATGGAAGGATTTGCGGGCATGAATACAACACAGTTAATGGAAGTTGCTCAGAAAGTGTTTGTGAATCGTGAAAAATGAGCGTTACAGAGAAAGTGACCGGAAAATGAAGAAGAAAGCAGATCTTCTTGCTGCCGCTTTAGTTGAACGACGTGGAGGAGGTTTTCCTAACCGAATGACCAGAGAACGTGGAAGAGGCCATGGAAACAGCCGGCCTCCATTGGGTGCGAATCAGTGTGCCCATTGTAGAGAAGAAGGACATTGGAAAAATGAATGCCCGCATCTTGGCTTGCTGCATTGTTTGAGCTGTTTGTACCTGTGCTGTGTTTATGCTATTGCTGCCTGCTGCTTGTTGACTCTCTGCCTCTTTCGTAGGCTTTTTACACTCTGCTGCTTCCCTATTGGCTGTCTGCTACTGTCCCTCCCACTGGAAGCCATTTTCAAGGCTTTTTACACCCTGCTGCTCCCCTATTGGCTGTCTGCTACTGTCCCTCCCACTGGAAGCCATTTTCAAGGCTTTTTATACCCTGCTGCTCCCCTATTGGCTGTCTGCTACTGTCCCTCCCACTGGAAGCCATTTTCAAGGCTTTTTACACCCTGCTGCTCCCCTATTGGCTGTCTGCTACTGTCCCTCCCACTGCAAGCCATTTTCAAGGTACCCTGCAGTCTTTAAATCCCACTGAGGTGCCACTCCGCTGCTGTTGCTGCATTGTTAGAGCTGTTTGTACCTGTGCTGTGTTTATGCTATTGCTGCCTGCTGCTTGTTGACTCTCTGCCTCTTTCGTAGGCTTTTTACACCCTGCTGCTCCCCTATTGGCTGTCTGCTACCCTTTATGGAAATGGGTAACAGGGGTAACATATGGAAAGCAGTGTGTATTAATGCCCGTAGCATGGGAAATAAGATCCCTGACGTTGAAGCTTTGGTGGGAGTGGCTGACTTGGATTTAGTGGCAGTTACAGAAACATGGTTCAACAGAAAACCATGACTGGGATGTAACTATACCTGGCTATACTTTATTCAGAAAGGACAGGGTAGGAAGAAGGGGAGGAGGAGTGGCACTATATGTAAAATCTACTATTAAAGCTTTGGAATTACAGAGCTTAAAAGGGAGAGGAGGAGGCATTGTGGGTTAAACTAGAAAGAGGGAAAGAGAAATCTATTTGCATTGGTGTGATATACAGACCTCCCTCACAAGAGGAAGAGGTGGACAGAGAGTTAATTGAAGACATACGCAGCATTGCTAGGAAAGGGGAAGTGCTACTGATAGGAGATTTCAATATGCCAGATGTTGATTGGCACATTCCTGCTGCAGTTATCATCTAGAAGTAAGGAGATCCTGGATTCTCTACAGGGAGAACTATTCAGGCAATTGGTAACAGACCCCACACGTGAAGGGGCCATACTGGACTTGGTGCTTACCAATGGTGAAAGTGTTTCTGATGTTGTAGTGGGAGATCATTTTGCATCCAAGTGATCACCAGATGGTGTGGTTCAGTATTAGGACTAGGGCTGTTAGAATCCATTCCAAGGTGAAGATCTTAGACTTTAGGAAGACTAACTTTGCAAAGATGGGCCAATACCTCAGGGAGTCGTTAGTGGGATGGGAACAGCTGGGGGATGTAGAAAAACAGTGGGCAAAACTGAAAGGGGGTATTTTAAAGGCAACCAACCTTTTTGTTAAAATGGTAAATAAAGGCAAAAGGAACAGGAGACCGCTATGGTTTTCGAAGGAAGTAGCTGAAAAAGTGAAGAAAAAGAGGGAGGCCTTCATGAAATACAAGAGATCACAGAGAGAGGAAGACAGGCATCTGTATTTGGAAAAACTTAGAGAAGCTAGCAAAGTAGTCAAGAAGGCAAAGATTCAAAAGGAGGAGGAAATAGCCAATGCAATAAAATGGGGGGATAAGACATTTTTCAGATATATTAGTGAGAAGAGGAAGGGCAAAAGTGGTATTGTCAGACTCAAGGGTGCAGGGGGGGAATATGTAGAAGCTGATAAGGATAAAGCGGAATTGCTTAACAAATATTTTTGTTCTGTGTTCACAGATGAAGAACCAGGAGCAGGACCTCAGAAAACACCCACAAATAAGAACAGAAGCGAGGGACATCTTGAACAATTTTCAAAAGACTGTGTTCGTGAGAAACTAGCTCAACTTAAAGTAGACAAAGCGATGGGACCGGATGGGATACACCCTAGAATACTGAGGGAACTTGGGGACGTTCTAGCAACTCCACTGACTGATCTTTTCAATGCCTCGTTGGAGTCGGGAGTGGTGCCAAAGGACTGGAGAGAGGCTCATGTGGTGCCTTTACACAAAAGCGGAAGTAAGGATATGGTTGAAAACTACAGGCCGGTTAGTTTAACTTCAGTGTTGAGTAAATTATTGGAAACACTGCTGAAAGAGAAAATAGTGAGGTTTCTGGAGTCCGGCAGATTACAGGATCCGAGGCAGCATGGATTCACCAGAGGCAGGTCTTGTCAGACAAATCTGACTGATTTCTTTGACTGGGTGACCAGGGAGTTGGACCGAGGGAGAGCTCTAGATGTGGTGTATTTAGATTTCAGTAAAGCCTTTGACACTGTTCCTCACAGGCGACTTATAAACAAACTGAGCACCCTAGGGATGGACCCTAAAGTTACTGCTTGGGTTAGAAATTGGTTGGGTGGGAGGCGACAAAGAGTACAAGTAAATGGAGTTCACTCTGAGGAGAAGGATGTTACCAGTGGTGTGCCCCAGGGATCTGTCCTTGGTCCGACTCTTTTTAACATCTTTGTTAGTGATATAGTGGAAGGGCTGTCGAGTAAGGTTTGCCTCTTTGCGGATGATACCAAAATCTGCAATAGAGTAGACACCCAGGAAGGTGTAGATAACATGAGGAGGGATCTAGCTAAGCTTGAAGAATGGTCTAGAACAGTGATGGCTAACCTTTTTGAGCCCGAGTGCCCAAACTGCCGCACAAAACCAAAGAATTTCCTCAAAGTGCCAGCACGTCAATTAAAGCCTCATTTGCATTAGGTGCCTCATTTGCATAAATATTTGCATAATGTTACCATACACTAACTTTTAGTAAACATGCCTCTTAATGAGTATATGGATAAAGAAAGACTAAAAGGTTTCTACATTACTATAATCCAGTACCAACCGCCAGGCACATTAGGAACTACTACAAACGCTGCCCATTTAGAACCCATAGCAAACCCGCCGTATCCTAACAGCACTACCAGGACTCACAAAGCACCATACCCTAACTATCAAAAGGCAACACTGCAAATATTAAACCAATACATTTCAGAGAACAACAATACATGACCTACTGGGGATAGAACAAGTGGCAATGTCAAATAGGAATTATATAAACAGAATACCTCAGCTCAGTTACACATGCAGTACAGACCATCACCAAACAAGGAATCACAATTTAGAAACAGGAAGACAATAATTAAACTGGGAACCCCAAAAGCCAAACTTGGAATATACAACAACACTGTAGAAATAAAACTATAAATTAATTTCCTCTTGTACTAAACAAAGCGCAAAAATTAATGATGCACGTTTTCCAGAGCTGACATATTCCAGTTAATAAATTCAAAATAAAGAGATATTTTTCTACCTTTTGTGCATTTTTTTTCAGTTGCAATTGTTCCAGCCACTTTCTTCTGGTTTCTTCGTGTCTTCTAACTCTCCATCTGCTGTCCATTTGTCCTTTCTTCTGTCTTTTTTTTTTCCATTCTCTCTCTACATCTGCTTTAACATACTAATCTTTCTCCTTTTGCTCTTTCCTCATTCCTATTTCATCTACTCAAAATTTACCCCTCCATCCTCAATCCCCACTTATTCTCCCAATACCCGGCCAATTGTAAATTTTTTATCCCTCCCACACAAAATATTTTTCCCCTCTCCATTTTACTCTCCCAGCCCCATCCCATTCTAATCCTCCCCCAACACCAGCTCCCTTCTAGTTCCAGCCTCACCCAGCATCCATTCCCTTCTAGTCCCTGCATCAGCCCATTTCCAGTCCTAGCAGCCCCCCAACCCATTTCCAGTCCTAGCAACCCCCCAACCCAATACCAGTCCTAGCCCCCCCTCATCAACCCACTTCCAGTCCTAACCCCCCATCACCCCATTTTCAGTTTAAGCCCCCCCTATAACCCATTACCAGTCCTAACCCCCATCAGCCCACTTCCAGTCCTAACCCCCCATCAGCCCACTTCCAGTCCTAACCCCCCATCAGCCCACTTCCAGTCAGCCCCCCATAGCCCATTGCCAGTCCTAACCCCCCCCCATCAGCCCACAGTTCATGACCAGTCCTAACCCCATCAGCCCACCTCAAGTCCTAACCCCTCCCCATCAGCCCATTTCCTGTCCTAACCCCCCATAGCCCATTACCAGACAGCCCCCATCAGCCAACAGCCCATTACCAGTCTTAACCCCCCCATAGCCCATTGCCAGTCCTAACCCCCCCCCCATCAGCCCACAGCCCATTACCAGTACTATCCCCATCAGCCCACATCAAGTCATAACCCCTCCCCATCAGCCCATTTCTTGTCCCAGCCCCCCCATAGCCCATTTTATGTCATACACCCCCCCATAGCCCATTACCAGTCCTAACCCCATCAGACCACCTCCAGTGTTAACCCCCCATCAGCCCATTTCCAGTCCTAACCCCACCCAACAGCCCACCTCAAGTCCTAACCCCTCCCCATCAGCCCATTTCCTGTCCTAGCCCCCCATAGCCCATTACCAGTCCTAACCCCACCAAACAGCAAAACTCAAGTCCTAACTCCTACCCATCAGCCCATTTCCTGTCCTAGCCCCCCATAGCCCATTACCAGTCCTAAGCCCCCATCAACCCACTTCCAGTCCTAATCCCATCAGCCCATATAGACTTAGCTCCCCCATAGCCCCTCACCACTCCTAACCTCCCCCAGCCCATCACCACTCCTAACCCCCCCATCAGCCCATTTCGGGTCCTAGCCCCCATAGCCCAGTACCAGTCCTAGCCCCAACAGCCCACATCAATTACCACTCCTTACCCCCCCCAGCCCATTACCTCTGATAAACCCCCAGCCCATCACCACTCCTAACCCCCCCATCAGCCCATTTCCTGTCCTAGCCCCCCCAGCCCATCACCAGTCCTAACCCCCAACAGCCCACAGCCATTACCACTCCTAACCCCCCCCAGCCCATCACCAGTCCTAACCCCCCCCCCCGAAATTTTTACAAAGAAAGCTGTCGCTGCCGGGCCGGGGCCGCCGCGGCAGAATCGAGTGTGCCGCGGGCCCCCCCCCCCCCCCCCCCCGTCCAGCAGAGCCTGCCCTCCGTCCCCGGTATCACCTCTCTCAGCTGCCTCCAGTCACACGCGCCGGCTTTCAGAGCGCGAGGGAAGAGTTTCTCCCTCGCTGCTCTGTTAAGCCCGCGGGGGCTGATGGGAACTTCCCATCAGCCCCCGCGGGCTTAACAGAGCAGCGAGGGAGAAACTCCCCTCGCGCTCTGAAAGCCGGCGCGTGTGACTGGAGGCAGCTGAGAGAGGTGATACCGGGGACAGAGGGCAGGCTCTGTTGGGCGGGGGGGGGCCCCGCAGCACACTCGATTCTGCAGCGGCGGCCCCGGCCCCGGCAGCGACAGCTTTTTTTTTTTTTTTTTTAATGCCGCATATCTTGATTGCGAACCTTCCCGCGTGCCAGCTGCAAGGCCTTCGCGTGCCACAGCTGGCACGCGTGCCATAGGTTCGCCATCGCTGGTCTAGAATTTGGCAGCTGGGATTTAATGTTAAAAAATGTAAGGTCATGCATTTGGGCTGCAGCAATCCAAGGGAGCAATACAGTATAGGAGGTGAAGTACTTTTGTCCACTAAAGAAGAGCGGGACCTAGGCGTGGTTGTGTCTGATGATCTTAAAGTAGCTAAACAGGTAGAAAAGGTGACGGCAAAAGCTAGAAGGATGCTTGGGTGCATATGGAGAGGAATGGCTAGCAGAAAAAAGGAGGTGATAATGCCTCTGTATAAGTCTTTGGTGTGACCTCATTTGGAGTATGGTGTGCAATTCTGGAGACCGCACCTTCAAAAGGATGTGAACAGGATGGAGTCGGTGCAGAGGGTTGCTACTAAAATAATTAATGGGCTTCATTATAAAGCATATGAGGACAGACTTAAGGATCTTAATATGTACACCTTAGAGGAAAGGCAGGATAGAGGTGATATGATTGAGATGTTTAAATACCTCCGTGGCATAAATGTTCAGGGAGAGAGCCTCTTTCAATTGAAAGCAAGTTCTGCTACGAGGGGACATGGGATGAGGGTGAAGGGAGATAGATTCAGGAGTGATATGCGGAAATATTTCTTTACGGAAAGAGTAGTGGATCCGTGGAATAGTCCTCCCAGTGGAGGTGGTAGAGATGAGGACAGTAACTGAATTCAAAAAAGCATGGGACCAACACAGAGGATCTCTAAAGGTAAAAAGTGGACTGTTGTAGTTGTTGTTATGGAAGGACAGACTAGATGGGCCTTGTGGTCTCTTTCTGTCATCATGTTTCTATGTTTCTATGTCCCTCCCACTGGAAGCCATTTTCAAGGTACCCTGCAGTCTTTAAATCCCACTGAGGTGCCACTCCGCTGCTGTTGCTGCATTGTTTGAGCTGTTTGTACCTTTGCTGTGTTTATGCTATTGCTGCCTGCTGCTTGTTGACTCTCTGCCTCTTTCGTAGGCTTTTACACCCTGCTGCTCCCCTATTGGCTGTCTGCTACTGTCCCTCCCACTGGAAGCCATTTTCAAGGCTTTTTACACCCTGCTGCTCCCCTATTGGCTGTCTGCTACTGTCCCTCCCACTGCAAGCCATTTTCAAGGTACCGTGCAGTTTTTAAATCTCACTGAGGTGCCACTCTGCTGCTGTTGCTGCATTGTTTGAGCTGTTTGTACCTGTGCTGTGTTTATGCTATTGCTGCCTGCTGCTTGTTGACTCTCTGCCTCTTTCGTAGGCTTTTTACACCCTGCTGCTCCCCTATTGGCTGTCTGCTACTGTCCCTCCCACTGGAAGCCATTTTCAAGGCTTTTTACACCCTGCTGCTCCCCTATTGGCTGTCTGCTACTGTCCCTCCCACTGCAAGCCATTTTCAAGGTACCCTGCAGTCTTTAAATCCCACTGAGGTGCCACTCTGTGCTGCGGAGGTGCACACCGTGGGCGCGCGCCGAAGGCGCGCGCCCAAGGAGCAGGTCCTGCTCCTTGGGCGAGCTCCTTGGGGCGACGATTGGGGCATTCCATCTTTCTCGTTCCTTAGTCGTTTGACCTCTTGTGCTTGGCCTTTTCTGGCTCTCCTTCTGCTATTTCCCCTTCTCGTTTCTCCAGCTTTTCCCCCGCCCCCGCCCTGCGGTCTCCCAACCGGTCGTTCATGTTTCCCTCTTTCCTCTCCCTCTGCTCATCAGTGTGTCATGGCCTCCATCCCCGTTCTCTGGGGACATCGTCCCTTGTCTGGCCTCCCGCCCCCCTCAGGCTCCACCTCTCGGGTCCTGAGTAACCTTCACGTCTGTACCTCTGGCTCCTCCTCTCTTGCCCCACCACTCCCTTCTGCTGTCTCCCTCTTGACTCTCTCTCTTGCTCTTTTAAATTGCAGATCACTTCGTGCGAAGACCCCTTTGATCCATGATCTTTTGTTGCACCACTCTCTTGATGCCCTGTTTCTTACTGAGACCTGGCTTTGAGAGGGTGAGGACAGTCTCCTCCACCGGTGCCTTCCTCCCGGCTATTCCTCTTTTCACGTCCCCCGTCTCTGCCGGTCTGGCGGAGGCATGGCGCTTCTATACAAGTCCTCCCTCCCCTTCTCTCTCGTTTCCCCTCAACCCTGCTATCCTGAAGCCCTCTTGCTTCGCTTAGGACTCCACAACCCTGTATATTTCCTCCTCCTTTTGGCTCCTCCCTCCCTTCGTCCTGACCTCTGGGACTCACTTCTTCTTACCCTCTCGGAATCATCTCTCCTTCCTTCTCATTTGGTTATCCTCGGGGACTTCAATGTCCATCTGTCCTCTCAGGCTCGCCCCCGTGACCGGACCCTTGGTTCCCTTTTCTCTGACCTTGGCTTAATCCAACATGTCGATTGCCCAACTCACTCCTCTGGCTCTACCCTTGATCTTCTTCTTACTTCCCACTCCTCTCCTTTTATCCCCTCCAACATCTCTTCTCTCCCCCTTCCCTGGTCCGATCATCTATGTCTGTTGTTTTCCTTCCCCTCCATCCATACTCCCGTCCCGTCCTCTCTCACAGTCCCTTCTACATCTCTCAGGCAACGTATTACTCCCCTTACCCTCCAAGCCTTCCCCTCGGCCGACTCTCTCCTCCTCCCTCCCGACTTTTCTTCCCTCCCCACTAATCAACAGGTGGATTCCTGGTCCTCCAGTCTCACTGCTGCTCTGGATTCTTTGGCCCCCCTTCGTCCCGTTCCTGATCGGCCTGTGTCTCACCATCCCTGGTTCCACTCAGGTCTTCACTTACACCGCGCCTTCCTTCGGCGTGCTGAACGTCGCTGGCGCAAAGCTCCCTCCGTTTCTTCTTTGGCCTCCTTCCGTTCTGAACTTTGTTGTTACCGGACCATGATTACAGAAGCTAAAAAGTCCTACTACTCCATTCTCATTGCCTCCTCCTCCAATTCCTCTCGATCCTTATACCGTGTGCTCCACTCTCTATCCTCCTCCTCGGCTTACCTCTGCTCCACTGCTCTCCCTCCAACCGCCCCCAGCCCCACCCGTCTTGCCTCCTTTTTTGTTGATAAAATCCAGACCATCCGCTCCTCCTTTCCATCCTGCCCCCCCCCCTCTTTCTCCCCTCCCTTCCCCCCTTATCTCCCCCCTCTCTCCTTCCTCCCCTTCTTCAGGTGTCCCCACTCATGCTTGGCACCTCCACTGAGCTTTTTCATGCCCTCTCCACGTCTCATAAAACAACCTGCCCTCTCGACCCTATCCCCTCTTCCTGGCTTCTCGACCCCTCCCTTCATTTCTCCCCTTTCATTCTATCTATGATAAATTCAAGTCTATCCACTGGTTGTTTTCCCTCCCGATGGAAGCATGCCCTGGTTCGTCCCCTTCTGAAGAAACCCACCCTGGATCCCGCCCTCCCTGCCAACTGGCACCCCATTTCTAATCTCCCCTTTCTTTCTAAGGTTCTTGAAAAACTAGTCTTTTCACAGCTCTCTGCACATTTGGATTCCATGCTTTTCCTTCATCCTTGGCAATCTGGTTTTAGGCCCGGGCACAGTACCGAAACTATCATGCTTGCACTTTTTAGTGATCTTCACCGCTCACATGATCAGGGTAATTTCTCTATCGCTGTTTCTCTCGACCTCTCCGCTGCTTTCGATGTTATTGACCATCATACCAGCATCAGATAAACGGGTGAGAAGGGTATCTGTGGCACAGTACTTTGCTGGTTTCGCTCCTTTCTCTCCTCTCGTACTTTTTCCGTCCGCTCCGGTACCACTGACTCTGCTCCCTCTCCTCTTCTCTGTGGTGTTCCGCAGGGTTCTATTCTTGCCCCCCTTCTCTTCAACATCTTCCTTGCCCCACTAGCCCTTCTTATCCAACAGTCTGGTCTCTCTTGTTACTTTTATGCTGATGATATTCTTCTTGTCCACCACACTAGCTCCGTTTCTCCAGATCTTTCCCCTCTCAATTCTTGTCTCGACCTGACTGCCTCATGGTTCTCCACTAATTTTCTCAGTGTCAACCCCTCCAAATCATCGGCTATTTGGTTTTCCTTCTCAACTTCCCCTCCCACCTTGGCTCCTCTAATGTCATCCCTACCCATTCCTCTTGTATCCTGCCTTCGTTATCTTGGTGTAACCCTCGACACCTCCTTGTCTTTCCACTCCCACATCTCCTCCTTGGCCCGCAGCTGCTGCTTCCACCTTCGTCGTATCAGGTCCCTTCGTCCTTATCTTTCCTCTAGTTCTCTCACTACTTTAGTCCTCTCCCTTGTAATTTCTCACCTTGATTACTGTAATTCCATCTTTGTTGGTCTCTCCTCTTCTCAGATACGCAGTCTCCAACTTATTCAAAATACCGCCGCCCGCCTAGTTACTTTCTCCTCTCCCCGTGAGCACATCACCCCTTGTCTCCTTTCCCTCCATTGGCTCCCTATTCGATACCGCTTTATCTTCAAATACCTCATTACCATTCATAAAACCCTCCACTCCGGTATCCCTCAGTATCTCTCCGATCTTATTTTTCACCAGCCTGTTCCTCGCCTTCTTCGTTCCTCCCATGGTAACCGTCTCTTTCTCCCTTCCCCTTCTCAAGCGCACCTCGAACTTACTCACCACTCCGCTTTCTTCTTCCTTGCTCCTGCCCTGTGGAATTCCCTCCCCCTCCGTACTGAGCCCTCTTTTCCACAATTCAAGTCCCTCCTTAAAACACACCTCTTTACACAAGCTTTTGATCTTCCAGTTTCTCTGACACTATTGGCTCCCTCATTCATACTTACTGCTCCCAGTACCCTCTAATATTTCATCACCATTCATAGAACCCTTCACTCCAGTACCCCTTACCCTCATTTACCCCCCTCAGTCCCCTCTCTTGTTGTAAGTTTCTATTTGTGTCGCTCTGCCCTTTTTACTCTCTCTCCTCTTCTCCTTTTTCTTTTCTTTCCTGTCATACCATACGTTCTTTTCTATCTTTCTTCCCTGCTGCCCATTTATTGTACACCGCTTTGATGCCTTATGGTTTAGGCGGTTTATCAAGAAACCCAATAAAGATAAAGATTGGCTCCACCCCCAGGAGGGGAGGAGGGAGCACTTGGAGAGCAGGAGGTCGATTTCAGAGTCGGGGAAGAATAAACCGAGCACAGTTCCGGCAAGAGAGAGAAGAAGCTATTGAGGGAGTGGCAGCTGCCGAGGACTATGATATGGCTGAAGACTAAGCCAGACCGGGCTCCAAGTTTACTCTGGGTCCCCAGGAGCCTATGGTCAGTTTGAAAATAGGGGACCAATATATGGACTTTATGGTGGATACAGGAGCAGAACATTCAGTGGTGGCAAAGCCAGTGGCCCCTTTGTCCTCTCGATCTGTCACCATTGTTCGGGCCACTGGGGCTAGGGCCACCAAGCCTTTTCTGCAGAACCACATGTGTGAACTAGGGGGACAGAAAATAACGCACCAGTTCCTGTATATGCCTGAATGCCCTATTTCACTTTTGGGCCGAGATATGCTTGCCAAGCTCCAGGTGCAGATATCCTTTGCTGAAGGAGGAGAAATGCAAATGACTGTAAACTCAAAGCCTGCTGGATTGATGGTGCTGACTGTCCCCCAGGAAGAAGTGTGGCGGTTCTATAGTGTATCTCCAACCAAGACAGTTAGTTCCTGTATACCCACCAACCTTTCAGCTCCGCCTGAAGTGTGGGCGGAGGATAATCCACCTGGCCTAGCGAAGAACATAGCCCCCATCATTGTCACCCTCAAGCCAGGAGTGGAACCAGTGCATGTGAAGCAGTATCCTCTTCCTCGACCAGCTATTGAAGGTATCCACTGCCATTTGATGAAACTGCTGAAGTATGGACTTCTTAAAGAGTTCCAGTCACCTTGGAACACCCCCCTTCTCCTGGTTAAGAAACCAGGGACGGGAGATTACCACCCAGTACAAGATCTGAGGCGAGTGAATGATGCAGTTGTAACTATACATCCAGTGGTACCAAATCCTTATACTCTCTTGGGACTGATCCCTGCTGAGGCTACTTACTTCACCGTTTTAGATTTAAAAGATGCTTTCTTTTGCATACATCTAGCCCCCACCAGTCAGTTTTTGTTCGCTTTTGAATGGCAAGATCCTACAACAGGAAGGCGAGGCCAACTCACTTGGACTCGATTACCCCAAGGATTCAAGAATTCACCTACCCTCTTCAGTGCTGCTCTAAATCAAGATCTCTCAAGCTACCCTGTGAACCCAGGGAAAAGGGTTCTTCTCCGGTATGTAGATGACCTGCTAATAGCCACCAATTCAGAAAGTGAATGTTTACAAGCCACCAGTGATCTCATAAGATATGCCATACTGGGTCAGACCAAGGTCCATCAAGCCCAGTATTCTGTTTCCAACAGTGGCCAAACAAGGTCATATGTACCTAGCAGTTTCCCCAAGAGACACAAGTTCCACAATGCTTCTACTGGGTCAAGCATTGATATCTTCGGTCACATCTTAATAATGGTTTATGGACCTTTCCTCCAGGAACTTGTCCAAACCTTTTTTAAACCCAGCTACACTAACAGCCTTTACTACATCCTCCGGTAACAAATTCCAGAGTTTGATTACACGTTGAGTGAAAAAATATTTTCTTTTATTAGTCTTAAATAGTTTACCCTGTAGCTTCATTGCATGTCCCCTAGTCTTTCTATATTCTGATAACGTAAACAATCGATCTACGTTTACCCGTTCCATTCCGTTCATTAATTTATAGACTTCTATCATATCTCCCCTCAGCCGTCTCTTTTCCAGTTTAAAGAGCCCTAACCTTTTTAGCCTTTCTTCATAGGAGTATCCTTCCATCCCCTTTACCATTTTGGTGGCTCTTCTCTGAACCTTTTCTAAAATCGCTATATCCTTTTTAAGATACGGCGACCAGAATTGCACACAATATTCAAGGTGCGGTCTCACCATGGATCGATATAGAGGCATTATAATATCTTTTGTTTTATTTTCCATTCCTTTCCTTATCATACCTAGCATTCTATTTGCTCTCTTGGCCGCCGCTGCACACTGGGCCAAGGGTTTTAACATGGTATCCACAATGACGCCTAAATCTTTTTCCTGGGTGGTGGTTCCTAATGTGGAACCTTGCATCGTGTAACCATAGTTTGGGTTGTTCTTCCCTAGGTGCATAACCTTGCACTTGTCCACATTAAATTTCATCTGCCATTTTGATGCCCAGTCTTCCAATTTATCAAGATCCTCTTGCAATTTTTCACAATCCTCTTCGGTTTTAACAACTTTAAATAGTTTTGTGTCATCTGCAAATTTGATAACCTCACTCGTTATTCCACTTTCCAGGTCATTTATGAATATGTCAAAAAGCAGCGGACCCAGCACAGATCCCTGGGGTACACCACTATTCACCTTTCTCCATTGGGAAAATTGACCATTTAGCCCTACCCTCTGCTTTCTATCTTTTAACCAGTTCCTGATCCACAATAGTACACTGCCTCCTATCCCATGACTCTTTAGTTTTGCCAAAAGTCTCTGATGAGGGACCTTGTCAAAGGCTTTCTGAAAGTCCAGATACACAATATCAACCGACTCACCTTTGTCCACCTGTTTATTCACTCCTTCAAAAAAACATAACAGATTAGTAAGACAAGATCTTCCTTGTCTAAAGCCATGTTGGCTGTCTCCCATTAGGTTGTGACTATCTACATGCTGAGTAATTTTATTCTTTATGATGGTTTCTACCATTTTTCCCGGTACTGACGTCAGGCTCACCGGTCTGTAGTTTCCCGGATCACCCCTGGAACCCTTTTTAAAAATTGGTGTTACATTGGCGATCCTCCAATCTTCAGGTATTAGAGATGATTTTAATGATAGTTCACAGATTACTGATAGCAGGTCTGCAATCTCATCTTTCAACACCCTTGGATGTATACCATCCGGCCCAGGTGATTTGCTACTCTTCAGTTTATCTAATAGTTGTAAGACATCTTCCCGATGTATCGATATTTCCTTCAATTCTTCCACACCTTTAAATACCACTTCCATCATGGGTAACATCCCTACATCTTCCTCAGTAAAGACCGAAGCAAAGAATTCATTCAGTCTCTCCGCTATCGCCTTATCGCCTCTTAGTGCTCCTTTAACCCCCTTTATCATCTAATGGACCAACTGACTCTCTCACAGGTTTTTTGCTACGAATGTACTTGAAAAGGTCTTTATTTCGCGCTTTTGCTTCCGCAGCAAGCTTCTTCTCAAATTCTCTCTTTGCCTGCTTTATCAATGCCTTGCATTTGACTTGCCAGTGCTTGTGCTGTTTCCAGGTTTCGTCGTTTGGCTCTTTTTTCCATTTCCTGAAAGTTGCTTTTTTGGCAACAACAGCCTCTCTGACCTCACCTTTAAACCATGCTGGCAGTTTTTTGGACTTCCTTCCACTTTTCTTAAAGCGTGGAATACAGCTGGTCTGGGCTTCCAAGATAGTATTTTTCAACAACACCCAAGCTTGATGTACGTCTTTAACCTTTGCAACTGCTCCTTTTAGTTTTTTCTTAACTGTTTTCCTCATTTTATCATAGTCTCCCTTTCGAAAGTTAAAAGGTAGTACTGTGGATTTCCTTACTATCCCTCCTCCACTAATTAAATCAAAGGCGATCATGCTATGATCACTATTGCCAAGTGGCCCCAACACCCTTATCTCTTGCACTAGATCTGGTGTTCCACTAAGGACTAGGTCTAATATGGCTTCCCCTCTGGTCGGTTCATGAACCAGCTGCTCCAAGAAGCAGTCATTTATTTCATCCAGGAACTTTAACTCCCTAGCATGCCCTGACGTGACACTGACCCAGTCGATACCAGGGTAATTGAAATCACCCATTATTATTACTGCACTGTAACGTTTGTTAGCTTCCTTGATTTCTTTGAGCATTTCATCATCCATTTGGTCATTCTGGCCAGGCGCTCTATAGTACAACCCCCACCCCCACCGCCATTGCCTTCCCCCTTTTATATGGAATTTCAATCCATACAGATTCTACAGCAGATTTTGTTTCCTGCAAAACGTTAATCCTTTCTGAGTCAATGCCCTCTCTAACATAGAGCGCAACCCCTCCACCAATTTGATCAGCTCTATCATTACGATATAGTTTGTACCCAGGTATCACAGTGTCCCACTGGTTGTCCTCCTTCCACCATGTCTCTGATATTCCAATCATATCTAACATTTCATTTAGTGCTATATATTCTAACTCTCCCATCTTATTGTTTAGACTTCTAGCATTTGCATACAAGCATTTTAGAGAATGTATTTTGTTCATGTTAATTTGGCTATTGTTAGACATGGGTAAATTGGGATCTTTAAGCTCTGTCTGCTCCATACTTGAGGGCATTTGGGCTACTTTACTCTTTTGTGGAACCTCTCTGCTTTTGGTAGTATCCTTCAAGGATACATTCTTCCGAACCATCTGCTCTTGGGCGACTGTCGGCTTTCCCCTAATATCTAGTTTAAAAGCTGCTCTATCTCCTTTTTAAAGGTTAATGCCAGCAGCCTGGTTCCATCCCGGTTAAGGTGAAGCCCATCCCTTCGGAAGAGCCCCTCCTTTCCCCAGAATGTTCCCCAGTTCCTAACAAATGCAAAACCCTCATCTCTGCACCATTGTCTCATCCACGCATTGAGACTCCGGAGCTCTGCCTGCCTTTTGGGTCCTGCGCGCGGAACAGGAAGCATTTCGGAGAATGCTACCCTGGAAGTTCTGGATTTCAACTTCCTACCTAAAAGCCTAAATTTTGCCTCCAGAACCTCCCTACCACATTTTCCTATGTCATTGGTACCGACATGTACCAAGACAGCAGAGTCCTCCCCAGCACTATCTAAGACCTTATCTAGGTGGCGCGTGAGGTCCGCTACCTTTGCACCAGGCAGGCATGTTACCAGGCGATCCTCACGTCCACCAGCCACCCAACTATCTACATGCCTAATGATCGAATCACCAACTATAACGGCTGTCCTAACCCTTCCCTCATGGGCACATGGCCCTGGAGAAACTTCCTCGGTGCGAGAGGGTTTTACATCACCTGGAGGACAGGTCCTAGTTACAGGATCACTTCCTGCCGCACCTGGGTGATGCTCTCCTGTCACGTGGCCTCTCTTCTCCATGGCAACAGGGGTGCTGCCAGACTGGAGGTGGGACTTCAGGACTATATCCCTGTAGGTCTCGTCTATGTACCTCTCTGTCTGTCTTATGTTTTCCAAGTCTGCTACTTTAGCCTCTAGAGAACGGACTTGTTCCCTGAGAGCAAAGAGCTCCTTGCACCTAGTGCACACGTAAGACCTCTCACCAACTGGGAGAAAATCATACATGTGACACTCAATGCAAAAGACTGGAAAGCCCCCATCCCGCTGCTGGACTGCTGTCTGCATCTTAGTTTTAAGTTTGTGTCTAGATCTTTAAGTTCTTACTTACTAGGGGTTGCTATGGGTATTTATACCAATTTAACTCCCTACTCCAACCACCAGGAGGCAAGTGAGAGCTTTTCTAGGGACTGCAGGTTATTGTCGAATATGGATACCCAACTTCGCGCTGTTGGCAAAGCCATTGTATCAAGCCACCAAAGGAATGGAGAGGTCACCATTGGAATGGGGACCTGAGCAGGATGCAGCATTTCGATCTTTGAAGGCTGCCTTGATGTCATCACCAGCTCTGGGTCTGCCAGATGTCCAGAAACCTTTTCGCCTCTATGTTCATGAGTCACAAGGAAATGCTTTGGGAGTGTTGACTCAATCTCTTGGATCTTGGCAGCGACCAGTGGCCTATTTATCAAAACAATTGGATATGGTTGCAAAAGGCTGGCCCCCTTGTTTGTGAGCTGTTGCAGCCACCGCCCTCTTAGTGAGTGAAGCTGACAAGCTCACTTTGGGGCAGAATCTTCAAGTCATCGTACCACACTCTGTCTTGACCCTTATGGAGCACAAAGGAAACTTCTGTCTCACAAATTCGTGAATGTTGAAGTATCAAAGTATGCTGTGTGAGAATCCTCCATTGCAATTGATGGTCAGTCAGGTTTTGAATCCTGCTACGCTGTTACCAGTTGGTCCTGGCCCCCCTGATCATGACTGTTTGGAAATTATGGACTGTCTTCTCAAGTCGCCCGGATCTGGCCGATGTCCCTTTGGAGAACCCTGAACGGACGCTCTTTGTGGATGGAAGTAGTCTCGTCATCAATGGACATTGTTGTGCCAGGTATGCAGTGGTGACCCTTGATTTGGTAGTTGAGTCCTCGGCTCTGGCCCCAGGGACTTCAGCACAGAAACTGAACTGATAGCCCTCACTAGGGCACTGATACTAGGAAAAGGGCTTTAAATGTGTACACAGATTATAAGTATGCCTTTACAACTTTGCACGCACATGGGGTCCTGTACAAAAACGAGGGTTGATAACTTCAGGAGGCAAGTCCATTAAATATGGCCCCGAGATATTGACGCTGTGTGGGCCCCTAAGCAAGTTGTAGTCATGCACTGCCGAGGTCATCAGGCAGGAGAAGGAGAAATTACACAAGGGAATAGGTTTGCCGATGCCACTGCTCAAAAAGCAGCCACAATTGGACAAGTTTTGATCCAAGATACCTCAGTTCAGGCAGCCTTATTCCCTGTGCCCCTTAGCTCATGGGCCCCCCGATACACCACGAGAGAATTAGACTATTTCTGCAAGAAGGAAGGGGGAGTCCTAACAGAAAAGGGCTGGATAGTGTTGCCACCTCCAGAGGGTGGCTCACCTCCAGGGCCCACAGTAATTCCTGAAGCATTAGGTCCAGCCTTTGTTCATGTTTTTCATCAGGCCACACATTATGGGAAGACTGCAATGGAAAAAGCTCTCAAACCTCATTTCTATATTCCGTTATTAGGACCCCTGTCTGCCTCAGTGGCTCAACAATGCTTAACATGTGCTAAGAATAATGCCAAGCAAGGTCCCGGTCCACCCCCAAGAGTTCAGTCAGTAGGAGTTACCCCCATGAGTAATATCCAGGTGGATTTTACTGAAATGCCACGAGCAAATGGATATCATTACCTGTTGGTCTTAGTCTGTACCTTTTCTGGGTGGGTAGAAGCTTTCCCCACCAGAACTGAGAAAGCCAGAGAAGTCACTAAAATTCTGCTTCATAAGATTATTCCCCGATTCGGGATACCGTTGACTATAGGATCAGATAATGGGCCCTCATTTGTATCTCAGGTGACTCAGCAGTTAGCACGAGCTTTACAAGTGCAGTGGAAATTGCATACTGCTTACAGACCTCAGAGTTCAGGAAAAGTAGAACGTATGAATAGAACCCTGAAATCTCAGTTATCTAAACTTTGTCAAGAAGTTCACCTGAAGTGGCCCCAGGTTCTTCCCATAGCCCTTCTTAGGATACGCTCAGCCCCTACTAAGTCATTAGGAGTTTCCCCTTTTGAGATTCTGTATGGGCGACCCCCGCCTATTGTACAAGGAATAAAAGGAGATATGCAACAGACTGGATCTGAAATTACTAGACAAGAACTATTGGCTTTAAGTTCTGTTTTGCAAAATCTTCATACGTGGGTACAGGATCAATTACCCATCAATCTAACAGAACTACTGCATTCTTTCAAGCCTGGAGCCTCGGTGTGGATCAAAGAGTGGAGGAAGACACCGTTGGCACCACATTGGAAGGGACCTTATGTTGTTATCTTATCAACACCAACAGCAGTCAAAGTTGCTGAACTCGAACCCTGGATCCATCACAGTCGAGTAAAGCCAGCAGCCGCTTCTGAACTTGGTCATTGGACTTCAGTAAATGACCCTGCAACCCCATTGTGGCTCACGCTGTGACGGCGGCAACCACTGTGAAAGTCTTTAGAATCTGCAGCCCTACTCCTGTCACACAGCGTGGAAGCTGGCAGGTCAACGTACGGCAGAAGCTTGAGGATCTACAACCCTACTCCTGTCACACGGCGCAGAAGCTGACAGGTCTATGTACGGTGGAAGCTGGGAAAAGAAGCCTTCAAGTTCAGAGTTCTCAACGTTTCAATCCATCCATCAGAGACTGTGATTATGATGATTTCCTATTGTTTCATTTTTGTGGTAGCCCTGTGGTCCCTTGGGACAACTTTTGCCTTACCCCCCTGTGAAGCCTGTATAACTACTACCCGAACTGGGATAAAGGTTACTCAAACTTTACTTTATCACTCTTACTACACCTGTACTGGTATAGTTAGCCGGTGCGTGTATAATAGTACAGAGTTAAATATCTGTACAAAAGGAAAGAGCAAAACTTGTTTTAGTCCCCGTCAGAAACCTTCTTATTATGTTTTAGAGTTGCGATGGAATGATGAGGATGGGGCCCTCATAAATGCCACACGTCAACTCTGATCCTACAAGACCCGTACTCCTATACTTTGATGCTTGTGATCTTATAAATAGAAATGACTATTACAAATGTGGGTCTTGGGAGCAAGCCTACTATTATGATGATAAATATGTGTCCTGAAGGAGCATACAGATGGGGAAAATGTACTGGGAAATATTCCCCATCCACCTACAGTTAGTCATCTAAAGAAGAGTAATTAGACCTTACCTGCTAATTAGCGTTCCTGAAGGATCTCCAGTTCGGTCCCTTCTACTGGGTTGTGCCCCTCTACCAGCAGCTTGTGGACTGAGCACGTCATCTTTTGATGACCCTGGGGTATAAGTAGACTGGCACCGCCCACCAACTCCATTTACCTATTGGCAAAGCAGACTTAACGGAGAGACAAGTGAATACATACCAAACTTAACACTAAAACTGCACTAGAAACTGAAACAAAAGAAACTTTGACACCCCTCCCCCGGGAGGACTTCCCACCGTCCCCGGAGAAGAAAGGCTTACCTGACCCGCTCGCCCCGGCGAGATGCCTGAACCATCCAGCCCGCCTCACCGAAAAGGCCTCAGAGGAGCAACCAACCGCTCCTATCTCTGCTTATTACTTCGGGCCGAGCATACCTGAAAAAAGACATCGAAGATCTGGGAGGGAACAGGGACCGGACTGGAGATCCTTCAGGAATGCTAATTAGCAGGTAAGGTCTAATTACTCTTTCCTTAGCGTCTCTCCAGTCCGGTCCCTTCTACTGGGATGTACCAGAGCAGTTCCAAAATCGGGAGGGCCCAGTAATGCCGGACCGAAGAACCGCACCCCCAAAACCTGCTTCCTCAGACGCCTGAACGTCCAACCTATAATGCTTAGCGAAGGTATGCAGGGATGACCAAACCGCTGCTCTACAGATGTCCAGCGGAAGGACCAGGCTGAACTCCGCCCACGAGGCCGCTTGAGCCCGAGTGGAGTGCGCCCGGAGCCCCGCCAGAACCTGTTTGCCTCTCAAAATGTAAGCCGACGAAATGGCCTCCCTGATCCATCTGGAAATTGAGGACGTCGCTGCCGCCTCCCCCTTACGCGGCCCCGCGAACAGCACAAACAACCGTTCCGACTTGCGGAAGGGCTCAGTGCGAGTTAAGTAGCGCTTTAGAGCTCTGCGCACATCCAGGAGACGCAGACGAGCGTCATTCCCCTCCCGGCGATCCGCGAAGGAGAGGAGAGAAACCGACTGATTCACATGAAAGGCCGAAACCACCTTCGGCAAGAAGGACGGGACCGTACGGAGGACCACCCTTTCCCTAGAAAAAAAAACAGAAAGGGCGGACGGCAAGATAACGCCTGCAACTCCGAAATGCGTCTGGCCGAACAGATGGGCACCAAAAACACTGCCTTAAGAGTAAGATCCTTCAAAGACGTCCGCTGTATGGGTTCAAAGGGCTCAGCGGAAAGGGCGTCTAAAACGAGGTTGAGGTCCCACGGGGGAACCAGCGATCGCTGTTGCAGCCTAAGCCGCCGCACCGCCTTCAGAAACCTACCTACGTCCGCATGCTCGCCCAAGGGCTTTCCCTGAATCCTGCCCCTATAACAGGAAATAGCCGCCAGCTGCACCCTCAAAGAACTAGCGGCTAGGCCCTTGTCGAAGCCTGCCTGCAAAAATTCCATAACCTCAGGCACCGAAACTGAGAGGGGCCTCCTCTTCCTTTCTGCACACCAGGTCTCAAAGATATGCCAGACCCTCACATAGGACAGACAGGTCGAACGCTTGCGGGAACTTAGCAGGGTGGAGATCACCGCTCCTGAGTAACTTCTCTTTTGCAGCCTAGCCCTCTCAATAGCCAGGCCGTAAGCGAGAATCGATCCACCTGCGGCATGCGCACCGGCCCCTGGAACAGAAGGTCATCCCTCACCGGCAGGCACCACGGACGATAGGCTAGAAGATGCATGAGGTCGGCATACCACAGACGGCGCGGCCAGTCCAGGGCGACAAGAACCACCAACCCCGCGTGAGCCTCTATCCGTTGAATGACCCTGCCAATGAGCGTGTGAGCTCTGGCCCACGGGACCAGCTCTATTGTCGCCGCCATGGTCCCCAGCACCTGAAGGTAGTGCGACACCGAGGGCGCCCTCAAGGCCAGGAACTGGCAGAGCAACTCCCAAAGCGTCCCTATCCTGTGCTCCGGCAAGAACACCCTGCCCCTGCCCGTGTCAATCCTTGCCCCTAAATACTCCAGCTCCCTGGAGGGAACTAACTTGCTCTTTGATACATTGATGACCCAACCTAGGCTCTCCAGAAAGGTGACTACCCGGTGTGTGGCCTCTCAACTCTCTTGCTCGGACTTCCCTCAGATCAGCCAATCGTCGAGATACGGGTGGACCAAGATCCCTTCCTTGCGTAGGGCCGCCGCCACCACCACCATGACCTTTGTAAAGGTGCATGGTGCCGTTGCTAAGCCAAACGGCATCGCTTGAAACTGAGTGTCCCTGCGGAACCGCAAACCGCAGGAACGGTTGATGGGACTCGCGGATGGGAATATGAAAATATGCTTCCGTGAGGTCGAGAGAAGTCAGAAACTCCCCTTGTCGTACAACTACCAGCACCGACCTTAGGGACTCCATGCGAAAATGTGGCACCTGTTGACTCCTTTCAAATCCAGGATCGGACGGAAGGAGCCCTCCTTTTTGGACACCACAAAGTAAATGGAGTACCGTCCGGTCCCGCGCTGTGCCGCGGGAAAGGGAACAACCGCCCCCAGTGCCTGCAGTCTCCTGAGTATCACCTCTACCGCCGCCCGCTTGGACGGAGAACGGCAAGGGGAAAGAACAAAGGAAGGAAAGACGGGCTTTGCGAACTCGAGATCATAACCCTCTCAAACCACTTCCAAGACCCACTGGTCTGTCGTGACTCAGGCCCAAGCGGAGAGGAACCACCTCAGTCTGCCCCCCACTGGCAGGTCCTCTCCCCGGGCCCCCGTAACTTCATTAGGACTTCCTGGCAACCGAGGAGGAGGGCGAGGCTCCAAAACCTCTGCCTGCCCCCTGGAAACCTCAGAAGCCCTGTCCCCTAGAGGAGAACCTCCCTCTCTGAAAGGACGAGGAGCGAGCGGTCCGAAACCTCCTCATCTCCTGAGGCTGAGCCCTCCCTAAGGAGGGGGCTCTATTCTGTTTCGGCCTATCCTCCGGGAGTCTACCTCCCTTAGACTCCCCCAGCTCCTTCACCAGCTTATCCAGGTCCTCCCCAAATAATAATTTGCCCTTAAAGGGCAGCCTACCGAGACGAGCCTTTGAAGAACTGTCCGCTGCCCAATTGTGGAGCCATAGATACTGCCGGGCCGCAACTACCGAGGCCATATTCCTCGCTAGGCTTCTAATGAGATCGTACTGACTATCAGCCAGATACGCTGCGCCCGACTCAATCTTCGCTGCCTCCCCGTGCCTTTGACGGGGTTCTCCCCCACCAGCTGGATCTGTTGAGACCAGCGCAAGCAGGCCCGGGCGCCCCACGCCCCACATACAGAAGCCTGAAGCGCTAGGGTACTTACATCGAAAGTCTGTTTCAGCAGTGTGTCCAGCTTCCTATCCTGGGAATCCTTAAGGGCCGAACTGCCCTCGACCGGAATCGTGGTCTTCTTGGTGACAGCTGCCACCGCTGCATCTACCCTGGGAGAGCGCAGCAACTCCTTCTCCCCTTCCGGTAGCGGGTACAATCTAGACATGGACCTTGCTCCCCTTATGGCCGATTCCGGCTGATCCCATTCCTCCTGGATCATTTGGCGCACCACATGATGGACCTGGAAAACCTTTTGAGATTTCCTGACCGCCTGAATCAAAGGATCTTCCAGCGCCTCTTCCTCCGCTGGGCCTCCGGTCGACATGTTCAGGACCTTCAGGGCCTCTCCGATCAAAGCTGGCACTTCCTCCCTGCAGAAGACCCGAACAATCTTGGCCTGTTCTTCGGGGATCTCACCTTCTTCCAGCTCCTCTTTGTCCCCCCCTTCCCAGTCAGACAGATCCCCCTCCAAGGACTCTGGCAATGGGGGGTGGGACTCCTCCTCCTGCGACATTCTCGGACGCTTTGCTGGCAGTGGGCCTACCTCTGCCAGCTCCTTGGTGTCTGCCTGCCGGATCTGCGCCCCCGCCTGCGCTGGCTCCTGCCCATGCCGCCCCTGCTTGCGGAGGCAAAACGCCTTATGCAGAAGAAGAACAAACTCCGGGGAGAAGCCGCCAACAGCCTCCTCCTCCATCTCCAGCCCCGCGGAGGAGGGGCCTGGCTTGGGAGGTGGCTGAGTGGGGAAGTCCCCTGGCATATTCAGGGGGGACTCAGAACGGCCTACTTCCCCAGAAGGAGTATCCAAATCCTGGGAAGAAGAGGAAGATCCTGCCGGCTCCCCGCCCGGCTCCCTAACTCCCCCGAGTCCACCTATGCCATACAGGCTTTGCAGATGCCCGAGTCCAAGGCTCCCCCCTTGCGGGACCCGCACACCATGCACTGGGCTTTAGCTGCCATCGTTACCTCAGCTAGCCCCAGGGCTGGGAGAGAAAACGAGGGAGAGGGGAACCGAGACAGACCGAAGCCTAAAACACCTGTCCTCACTCTCTTTATTACTTGACTATAAGTAATTACATTTCTTCTTTTTTTTTTTTAAACGAGCTCTTGGCTGACTCCCCCTTTAGCCCCTTGAGTTCCCTCTGTTTCCCCTTTTTATTTTTTTTTTTTTTTTATACTTTCACGGGAAAAAAACGGTCCCTTAATGCCCAACGTACTGGAGACTTGCAGCCCCGTCTAACTCCACGCGCGCACGCTCACCACGTGAGGGAAAACAGTGTGGAACTCACCTCCCAACGCGCGGGCCTCAGCAAGCACGCGGTCCGCGACCGCATGGAGAGCCGCTCCTCCGACGGCGCACTGCTGCGAGCCTCCTCTGCAGGCGCGGTGCTCCTCTGCAGGCGCGGTGCTCCTCTGCGCCGCAAAGCTGGGTGGCTCTTTGGCCTTCCGCCCACCCGCTCAGCTGCCTTGAGGGCTTCCGCGGCGAGGCGGAAAGGATGGAAAGGGCTTGTCTTGCTCACCAGCGAGGAAGAGGGAAAGGCCCTAGCTCTGCTGGCCTCAACCCAACTCCCTCTTCGGCGGTAAGGCCTCCTTCTGACCGCTCCCACACCAGGGGGGGGAGGGGGGAAATCTCTGAATGGATATTAAATAAATGAAATGAAATAAAGGTAAATAAAGGTAAAATAAATAACAGTAAAAATAAACCCAAGATCTGCCTAAGCTAGTCTCTCCAGAAAGCCAGATTCCTGGCTTGCTGTACCCCTACCAGCTGCTAGCAGACTGAGCACAAAATCTGGAGTTGGTGGGCGGTGCCAGTCTACTTATACCCCAAGGTCATCAAAAGATGACGTACTCAGTCCACAAGCTGCTGGTAGAGGGGCACAACCCAGTAGAAGGGACCGGACTGGAGAGACGCTAAGGAATGCATATTTCTGTCCAAAGTGGGAATGTGTGTACCATGCTACTTGGTCGGGTAGCCCTACTGGACAAGATGGGGATAATCGTAAAGCCAATTTAGAAAGACTACCCTTACTTGAGCCTCAGAAGTGTAAGACATGGGCTTGTAATCCCCTACGGCTCCTCATACTTGACCCTAGCCAGTGGAAGCAGGGGTTCAGATTTGGTTTACATTTAGCAGGGGGAGGAACCGACCCTGGAACCTTTTTATATATACAGCTTAACACTAAGACACATATTTTTTCACCTTATCGAATACATCACACCTTTTATGAGGCTATGAAGGCAGAGTTTGCAATTCCCCACACCTCCCAGAACTTGTTCATTAAGCTAGCTGTAGCATCCAGTCTTCACATTTCTGATTGTTTCTTCTGTGGTGGAACTAAGATGGGAGACCAATGGCCTTGGGAGGCACAAGAATTGAACTATTCTATCCCATATAACCAAACTGATCTGCATAAAACCACCAGTGAATAGGTATTAGCTAACCCTATTGCTGGTAACTTATGTTTTGCTCGCACGGGACCACAGTTTACTATGCTAGTTGGACAGCTGGTCTGTCTAAACCAGATGTTTTACAATGCCACCAGTAAGAAGACGTCCTGGTGATCGGGTGTAAACACTCCGGAACCTTCCAACCCTCTAGTCATCTTTCTTAATCTTGCTAAGCTATGGACTAATTTGGTTTCTTACAATGCCTGGCAAGACCCACCTGGACTATATTGGATTTGTGGAACCCGAGCATATGCCAAGCTCCCTAATAACTGGGGAGGTGCATGTGTATTGGGGACTATACGGTCTTCCTTCTTTCTTTTGCCTATCTCCCACGGGGAAAAATTAGGTTTTCCGGTATTTAAAAGTCGACAGAAGCGAGAGGCTTTAAGGATAGGCCAATGGGATAAATGGGAAGATGAGGAATGGCCACCTGAGAGAATCATCTCATACTATGGACCCGCCACTTGGACACAAGATGGGACCTGGGGATACCGCACATCTGTGTACATGATAAATCGTATTATACGCTTACAAGCTGTTGTGGAAATAATAACAAATGAAACTAGTAAAGCTTTAACCCTTTTAGCTAAACAGAGTACACAAATGCACACAGCTATTTATCAGAATCGCCTGGCACTGGATTATTTACTAGCAGCTGAAGGTGGAGTGTGTGGAAAATTGAATTTAACTAACTGTTGTTTGCAAATTGATAATGAAGGTCAAGTTCTACAAGATATAGCTAATCAAATGAGGAAGCAAGCCTATGTACCCCTAAGTACTGTACCCCTAATACAATGTATTGAAGACAAATAACTCTGTATATAGTTTAATCCTGTTTCATTTGTACATAGTTCACTAATTGTTAATTGTTAACTGTAATATCTAAGTTACAAATTGTTATATGTAAAAACAGCTTGCACTGTTTATTGTTGTTCTATGGGAACCGCATCTGATCAATGGAAGGAGCGGTATATTAAAAAAAAAAAAAAAAAAATCTGTAAATTAAATTAAATGTACCAGTCCAGACCTGGCATGGCTTGAAACTTGATGGATGGTTGGTTCTATGTTTTCAGGGTTGGGCGGCCTGAAAACACTCGTATTCATTGTATTATTAATATTGGCTACATGCTTGTTTCTCCCTTGTCTCCTACCCCTTTGCTTACGCATGATAACCTCAATTATTGATAGCACTGTTGAACGGAAAACAGCTACCAAAGTATTAGCTATGTGGCAATATCACCCTATATCCCAAAAAGCGTAGTTACTCACCTGTAACAGGTGTTCTCCAGGAGCAGCAGGAATCAGTCCTCACTTATGGGTGACGTCGGCGCCGACGGAGCCCTCGCGGAGCAATTTTCCCCAGCTTTCAAAGAAAGCCTTTGGGAATTGCAGCGCGCATGCGCGGTCCTCTTCCCGCCCAAGGGTGCCATCTTAGCCAGTCAGATGACATAGCTAAAAAAGACAGCATAAAAATATTTGCAAAAAAAACATAAGCAGACGATTGCAACTCCAAGGGGAGGAGGGAGGGTAGTGAGGACTGATTCCTGCTGCTCCTGGAGAACACCTGTTACAGGTGAGTAACTACGCTTTCTCCAGGACCAAGCAGGAAGTCAGTCCTCACTTATGGGACTCCCAAGCTCAAGGCTACCGGAGACCCTAAGCACAAAAATGAGCTCCCTCTAGCTCAGCAGCACAGAAGGAAAGAATCTTCGCTGAATTATCACCCACCGGTAGCCCACATCCGGGATGGAGGGTAGGAGTTGCTCAGACCTCAAAGAGATTACGGAGGACTGCCTATCCGAAAGCACTGTCCCTGCGGGACTCCCTCTCGAGACAGTAATGGACCGCAAAAGTCTGGCTCGAAGACCAAGTAGCGGCCCGGCAGATGTCTGCCAGCGGAACAGAGCGGAGGTAAGCCACTGACGTAGCCTTTGCCCGAACGCAATGAGCCGTGACTCGACTTTCTAAGGAGAGTCCGGCTGCCCCATAAGCCCAAGAGATACAGTCCGCAACCCAGATGGACAGAGTACGCTTGGAGACCGGGAGCCCCAATTTATTGGGGTCAAAAGACACAAAAAGCTGAGCAGCTTTACGGTGCTCCCGCGTACGGTCAAGGTAGAAGTTCAAAGCCCTTCTACAGTCCAGGGTATGGAGGACCGTTTCAGCTCGGCTGGAGTGTGGTCTGGGAAAGAAGGTTGGAAGTACCACCTCCTGATTGATGTGGAAAGGGGAGACCACTTTAGGAAGAAATTTTGGGTGAGTCCGTAGGACTACCCTATTTTTGTAGAACCGAGTGTAAGGGGGATCAGACACGAGGGCCTGCAATTCACTTACGCGTCTAGCGGAAGTGAGGGCTATCAAGAACAGTGTTTTCCAAGACAGAAAACGGAGAGAACAGGTAGCCATAGGTTCAAAAGGCGGACAGGTGATCCGCTGCAAAACCACATTCAGGTCCCAGTCAGGCGCTGGCGGGCGCAGAGATGGTTTAAGTAGAAGGAGACCTCGGAGAAACCTCGCTACGAGAGGGTCGCTGGAGAGAGGTCTACCGTCCACCGGCACATGATGTGCCGAAAGAGCACTGAGGTGAACTTTGACGGAGTTGGACTTAAGTCCCAGATTAGAGAGGTGTAGCAAGTACTGCAAGATCACCGACACCGGGCAGGAGAAGGGATCCTGAGACTGTTGGGTACACCAGACTGCAAAGCGACGCCATTTAAGGGCGTAGCATTTGCGGGTAGAAGGCCGTCGCGAAGCCAAGACGACCTCCTCCACCTCCGCCGGCAGGAGAAGGGGAGCAAGGACTACCCTCTCAGCAGCCAGGCCATGAGGTTGAGAGACCTGAGGTTGGGGTGTAGTAGAGACCCCTGATCCTGAGTGAGGAGATCCGGTTGTACCCCCAGAGGGAACGGATCCTCCACCGCTAATTGCAGTAGGAGCGGAAACCACGGCTGTCTGGGCCAGCGAGGGGCCACCAGGATCATGAAGGCTTTGTCTCGGAGAACCTTGAAAAGAGTCCGAGAGACTAGCGGGACGGGAGGGAAAGCGTACAGAAGGCTCCCCGACCATGAAATCAGAAAAGCGTCCCCCGCAACCCGAAGGGGGTGTGGCTGACGAGAGCAGAAGCGAGGAAGCTGCCGGTTGTGAGGACTGGCAAAGAGATCCACCGTGGGGAGGCCCCACTTTAGGAAGAGCTTCTGAACTACCTAGGGATCCAGACGCCACTCGTGCGGCTGGAGGACCCTGCTGAGTTTGTCCGCCAGGCAATTTTCTTGGCCCGGGAGATAAACTGCCTTGAGGAGAATGCCGTGACTGACGGCCCAAGAGCAGAGCTTCTGTGCCTCCCGGCAGAGGAGGAAGGAGCCCGTGCCCCCCTGCTTGTTCACGTAGAACATGGCAACTTGATTGTCCGTCTGGACAAGGACGGACTGGTGGGAAGTCAGGTGGGAGAAGGCCTTGAGAGCTAGGCGGATCGCCCTGAGCTCCAGGAAGTTGATCTGCTGAGCAGACTCCCACGTGGTCCAGAGGCCCTGAGTACGTGCCCCTTGGCAATGTGTTCCCCAGCCCAGGAGGGATGCATCCGTGGTCAGCACCCGGGTCGGCTGAGGTGACTGGAAAGGCATCCCGAATATCAGGTTCGGCTGCCGAAGCCACCACCGGAGAGACGAGATCAGCGGCTCGGAGACGCGCACTAGGTCTGCTAGGCCGCCTGTGGCTTGTCGCCACTGCTAGCGGAGACACCATTGAGCAGGCCGCATATTCAGGCGGGCATTGGGGGTCACATGGACGGTGGAAGCCATATGGCCGAGTAGTCTCAGGAAGCGCCTGGCGGAGACCAGGGGCTGGCTGCGAAAACGGTCGGCTAGGTCCATGAGCCGTTGAGCCCTGTTGAGCGGTAGGTATGCTCGCGCCTGAGGAGTGTGCAGCCTTGCGCCGATGAACCCGAGATCCTGTGAGGGGAGCAAAGTGGACTTTGCGAAGTTTATAACAAAGCCCAAGTGCTGCAGAAGAGTCACCGTGCGGCGCGTGGCGTTGGTGACCTCCAGAGCGGACGCTGCTCTGATGAGCCAGTCGTCGAGGTACGGAAAGACATAGAGGCCGTGAAGCCGGAGATGGGCCGCCACCACCGCGAGACATTTTGTGAAGACTCGCGGTGCGGAGGACAGGCCAAAGGGCAGTACTCTGTACTGGTAATGATTTCCTGCCACCACAAACCTTAGGTATTGGCGGTGGCTTGGGTGGATGAGGATGTGCGTGTAGGCATCCTTTAGATCCAAGGAGCATAGCCAATCTCCCTGCTGGAGGTAGGGCAGAAGGATTCCAAGGGTAAGCATTTTGAACTTCTCCCGCACAAGGAACTTGTTGAGGTTGCGCAAGTCCAGGATGGGTCTGAGGCCCCCTGTTCTCTTTGGTATTAGAAAATACCTGGAATAAAAGCCTTGACCTCTCAGGTGGTGTGGCACCGGTTCCACCGCCTGTTCCTGCAGAAGACCTGCTAACTCCTGAAGGAGTAATTCCCTGTGCAGAGGGGGTCGTGGAGGTTCTCCCGGAAAATAGGAGGGAGGGACCTGGTGGAAGTGGAGAAGATAGCCTTCTCGCACGACTTGAAGCACCCAGGCATCTGCGGTGATGCTGGACCACCTGTGGGCGAAGTGAACCAGCCGGCCTCCGGTGCTGGGAGGAACCAGCGGGGGGGGAGAGGCTATGCTTAGTGAGTCAAAAACCCCCACCCTGCTGAGCAGGGGCTGGTGGTGCAGGCTTGGGGGCTTGCTGCCTACGGGACCCGTTACCCCGTCCCTTGGCCTGCTGGCCCTGTTGGGGAGCTGCAGGGGCCTGATAATGGGGGTATTGTTTGTAGGCAGCCGCCTTCCTCGGGTAAAAGGACTTTTTCCCCGAGCCCTTCTTTTTCTGGGAAGGGGCGGAGGTCTTCCTAGAAAGCCTGGTCCTGGTGAGAGTCTCAGTCTCAATTTGTGCAGCCTTTTCCGCCATGGGCTTGCCAAAGAGGTTTTCGCCTCGGCAGGGGACATCGACCAACTTGTCCTGCACCCAGGGCTCAAGGTCTGACGACTGAAGCCAAGCCTGTCGGCGGGCACCGATGCCGGCTGCGGCCACTCGAGCCGATGCTTCAAAGCCATCATAGGCTGCTCGGGACATGAACTTTGAGCATTCCCGAATGCCAGTGGACAAGGCCAGGAACCTCCGCAAGGGTTCCTCGGACAAACCAGCGGAGAATCCGGCTAGCTCTTTAGCCAGATCTCGGAGATACATGCCCATGTATAGCTGGTAAGTCTGGACACGACATGCGAGCATAGAGCCCTGGAAACACTTCTTACCAAGGCCATCCAGCTTACGGGCCTCCCTGCCAGGAGGCACCGAGGAGTGCATCTTCTGGCTCTTAAGACGATGCATGGCCGATTCCACTACCATGGAATGGTGTGGTAGCTGTGCCTTTTGAAAGCCAGGGCTCTTGCGGACTCGATAGATAGAATCGACCCGCTTGCTCAGGACCGGCGAGGAGGCCGGACTCTCCCACATGCGGAAGAGTAGTCGTTCCAGCATAGGAGGAACCGGTACAGTAAAGTGTTCCCTTGCGGGAGAGTCATACTGGAGGGCGTCGAGCTCTTCGGCTCGAGGCTCCTCCTCGGGGTCCGCAGGGAAGGCCAAAGCCTTGGCCATATCCCTAACGAAGTCCGAGAACCGGGCATCCTCCGGGGGGGACTGCTTCCGAGGCTCGGACTCCGGTGAGTCCGAGGGGACACACCGAGTCCGGAAAGAATCAGGCGACTCTTCCTCTTCAGACTCCCAGACCGACTCCGACGAGGACTCGGTGGGGTCGGCTCGGGCAGGGCGCGGCGCCTGCCGCCCCGACGCCGAGGGAGTCGGCGTCGGCGACCTCGGTCCCGAACGGGAGGCCGAGGGTGACCTCGACCGAGGATCGACTCGAGTTCGCATCGACTCGAGGATCGGCTCGGTCTCCGGGGTCGACTTGGACGTCGACGTCCCGGCGGTCGGGGCAGTGGCGCCAGCGAGGCCAGCGAGCAGTGCCCGCTGCTGGTCCATGAAGGCAGACAGTCTGCTCTCCAAGGCCGTCAACCTGAGTCCGAGCTCAGGTGACCCAGCAGCCCCCGACTCGGGCCCCGACGGCATCGGGCCCGACGTCGGCTGTCGCGGAGGCGAGTCCAGAAGGACCACAGGACTTACCCGAGCAGGCATCTCCGACTCCAGGCGAGGTCGCTTCGTGAGGTGTTCCTTCTCCAAGGACCCGGGGCGGCTGTCGGGGCTATGCGACCTGGCCCTCGCGGAACCAGGAGCGTCCACCGACGCCGCCCTCGCGGGTTTCACCTTCCGACGATGGTCCCCGGAGGGAGAACCCCGGTCGGAGGAACTCCGGCGACGGTCCGAGCCGGAGCCTTTGGACGCGGAGGCCTCCGACGAGGTCCGGGTACGGCTGGGGTCAGCGAAGATTCTATCACGCTGATGCCGCCGACTTCTCAACGCTTTTGAGGACATTTTGCCGCAGGGCCCACAGATCAGTTCCTCATGATCCGGGCCCAGGCAGCGGAGGCAAAAGTCGTGTGTGTCAGTTAGTGACATATTTCGGTCACACTGACCACACCGCTTAAACCCACTGGCAGCCATCGGGGGAAAAAGGGCCCCTGCGAGGTCAAAGGACCGGGCTGCCAGGGAAAAATCGAAAACGAAAGCTGACTAAGTCAGAAAAACCGAAAAAAGGAAAAAGGACTCGTGACCGGCGTCGCGAGTCCGGGCGGGCCGAAGGAAAAAGAATAAAATAATGAAGAAATATCGACTTTTTCGCGGGGACAAGACGGGGACGTCTGTAGGGCTCCGCGGAAAAAAGAAGACTGGCTAAGATGGCACCCTTGGGCGGGAAGAGGACCGCGCATGCGCGCTGCAATTCCCAAAGGCTTTCTTTGAAAGCTGGGGAAAATTGCTCCGCGAGGGCTCCGTCGGCGCCGACGTCACCCATAAGTGAGGACTGACTTCCTGCTTGGTCCTGGAGAATAATGCTTTTACATGAGTATAATATGTGATTTAATTCTCACCCTTTCCCACTTGCGGGTGAGAATAATCAAAGGGGGGAATGTGGCAGGCTAGGGCCTACAATAGCCTGTAAACGTATGAAAGGCCTGTAAGCTAGGCCTGAGTCCCCACCCCCACCTGAGACTAGTAGTGCTGAGGAAGACGACCAAAGTCAGTGAAAGTCTGAGAATCTGCCTTAAACTGCTTTTGATAAGTTTGTATGAATCCTTTATTAAATTCTTCCATGCTGATGATAGATATGTTCCAGTGTTCTGCGTTCTCACATTCTCTGAGCTAGAAATGACCTTGCAGTAGAAATGTATCTATGTCTAAAAACTGCGCCTTTGTTAGAATAGCCTGAGAAGGGGGAACAGGGTGCTAGGCCCAGAGAGGGTCCCCGATTTAACAGGTGCAGGGGGCGTTGGAACCAATAGAAGGTTTGCCTGTATCAAACTGTAAAAATTGTATATAAGGAATTTGCTTCTGTTCTCCATTGCTCAGTCACTTTTGGATGCTTTCCTGTCTGAGCCTTGTGCACAATTGGCTTGGAACCTGCAACTGACTCCTGGTTTTATTTGTTGCGTGCACTTCGCTGCTACAATAAAACCAGGGCCTGAGCTTTCAAGTCCAATTGCACAAGCTAAAGTAAATGTCCCCTTCCCACACTAGTTAAATTTAAATTTAGCACAGGATTCAGAAATTCAACTGACATTTTCTGGTGCACCTGACAGTTTCAAAATTCACCCTGTGTCAAATTTAAAGGAAACATTTATGGGAAGCATTAATGGTGGTACTGTGTGGCCACAGGGAGGTAGATGCTTAGAATGCACTAATGTCATAATGGAAAGTGAGCACATAATCTCTCTCATGACATAGGTGTACACGTGTTGGAATGTGTGCCTGTAATAAAGACCTAGATGAGAAAGCAGGAGCCTGTGTAACTATGCAGTAGGACTAAGCAGGGTGCCTTCTTTCTCTGTTATTATTCAGTTTACAAATTAAACAAATAGCCCTTTCAGTAAATATTTGGTTACAAGTTTTAAGCTACAACATATAGGATTTTATTATTTACTGGTCTTACTAATTTTGAGCAACTTTGCAAAGCCAGCAGCAATGGTAAGGAAGATATTTGATGAATATAGCAATAAGTCCATTGATGAACAAATGAGACTTTTTAACTCTAGAGCACAATTTCAGTACGTGCATGTCTTGGTTAGCAGTGGAAGAGCTCCAGGCTGAGAGTGTGAGTTTACAGCTCTTCCTTACAGCTTAGCTCAACAATATGAAAGTGTGATAGATTTGTACTATGAGCTCTATAAGAGCACACTGAGTTAAGGTACAGAGAGAGCAGTGAGGACATTTTAATAAATTCATTGGTATATATTTCTCTGTTCTTGGCATTGAGCTACATTTGAAATATTTCAGCGCACAACATTTCTATACTTTTGGCTGATTGGAAACAGAAAGGTTTAAACTTTCTTTTTCATTTACAGAAAGATAAAACTTTTTAAATTATAGTTTGCTCATATTAAGTTAAATCCAGTTAAGTTGATCTACTCAGTTCTATGTACGTTTAAGTTAAATTATTATCTATAAACCACCTTGGCAATCTGATAAGGCGGTATATAAACCAGTTAAATAAATAATAAATGATTAATGTTGTGATCTGAAATTCAAAATATATCTGCCTTCCTATATTGCTATATATTATTTTTAAATTTAAGCTCTTATTTTCTCAGGGTTCACGCAAAACAAAGTGCAGAAAGGAAAGAAAGAGGCAGAGAGGAAGGAGAATCTAGAGAGATGAGATGAAGCAGAAAGTGAGGGCATAATAAAGCCAGAGGGGGGAGGAACATGGAAGAAGAGCCTCAGGGGCTTTTCTGGATTGAGCAGTGTCTGGCACATTTCTTCTGTTTTCTCTATGCAGCGTGTGTGTATCAAGGGTGGGTGGCATTGCCTGGCACTGGGTCCCTTGCTACCCACCTCCTGCCAGTCTCCTACCTGCTGAGCAGAAAGCCCTGCAGCCATTCTCCTGCCCTTCCCATAGCATCAACTCCAGCCCTGACTCTCTGCAGGGCCCCCTAGGCTGCAGCTTTGCAGGATCAGAGCTTGCTCTCAGTCTCAACTTCTCTCTGGTGTTGCAGGAGGAGGTGATGTCACAAAGGCTGTCCTACAGCTGAAGGCATGGATGCTGGGAAATGTAATTTTACTGTGCTCTTTAGCTAAAGGGAGACTGCGAATGGTGAAAAATGCAGTCCTCTAATATTTTAAATAAAAGCTAAATCTTACTGTGGTGAAAAGGAAGAAGGGGAGAGAAGAAAGAAAGTAGAAAATGGAAGGGAGGGGAGAGAGAGACAGAGATCCATCTTTCCCAGAATGAGAGAAAATCAAAGAATGAGCATGACATACTCTCTATAATCTTGGCGATAAAGAGGCGACATAGCAACAAAATATATTGTATCCTGCCACTAGGCAAGAAATATGAACTGACCCAGAACAAATATGAACCAGTACCAAATTTCTACTTGATTTTACTTTAACCTACTACTACTATTTAGCACTTATATAGCGCTACGCATGCAGCGCTGTACAGAATACAATCTAGTCAAGACAACACAGAGTAATAGTTCAGGGGAAAAACAGGATATGGCATTTACAAGGGACGGTAGTCAGGTCAAGACAAAGGCTAAAAGTCATGACAAAGGAAGTGATGAGGTGGATTTTCAATCTGGACTTGAAGAGGGCCAGGGAGGGTGCCTGGCGTATAGACACAGGTAGGTTGTTCCAGGCGTAGGGTGCAGCAAGGTGGAAGGAGCGAAGTCGGGAGTTAGCGGTACGAGTGAAGGGCCTAGATAGAAGTAATTTGTTAGAAGTTCCCGAGAGGGGATGTAGGGAGAAATAAGAGATGAGAAGTAGTGAGGAGCTGCAGAGTGAATGCATTTATAGGTCAGGAGGAGAAGTTTGAATTGGATGCGGAATTGGATAGGGAGCCAGTGAAGCGACTTGAGAAGAGGAGTAATGTGGGCATAGCGAGGCTGGCAGAAGATTAGTAGAGCAGCGTAATTTTGAATAGATTGAAGGAGGAAGAGATGACTCACAGGGAGACCAGCAAGGAGTAGGTTGCAGTAGTCGAGGCAAGAGGAGATTAAGGAGTGGACAAGCCTTTTAGTAGTGTGTTCAGAAAGGAAGGGATGGATTTTGCTAATGTAGAGAAAGAAGCAGCAGGTCTTAGCTACGAGCTGGATATGTGTGGAGAAGGAGAGAGAGGAGTCAAAGATAACTCCCAGATTGCGGGCCGAGGAAACAGGAAAGATCATAGAGCCATCCACGGAGACTGAGAAGGGAGGGAGAGGAGGGGAGGAGTTGGGGGGAAAGATAAGGAGTTCAGTCTTGGCCATGTTCAGTTTCAAGTGGCGGTGAGACATCCAGGCAGCGATGTCAATAAAACAGGCAGAAATCTTGGTCTGGATTGCTGGAGGGATATTAGGGGTAGAGAGGTAGATTTGGGAGTCATCAGCATAGAGATGGTACTGAAAGCCATGGGATGAGATAAGCGCACCAAGGGATTGGGTATATAGAGAGAAAAGGAGCAGACCCAAGACGGATCCCTGGGGTACACCAACATGGAGTGGGGTGGGAGAAGAGGAGGAGCCACCTGCGCATACACTAAAGGAGCGATGGGAGAGGTAGGAGGAGAACCAGGATAGTACAGAGCCCTTGAAACCAAGCGAGGAGAAGGTGTCGAGAAGAAGTTTGTGGTCAACAGTGTCAAAGGCAGCAGAGAGGTTGAGAAGGATGAGGACAGAGTAGAGGCCCTTAGATTTAGCCAGGAACAAATCGCTGGAGACTTTTGAAAGAGCCATTTCAGTGGAGTGTAAGGGATGGAAGCCGGATTGTAGAGGGTCCAGGAGGGCCTGAGAGGTGAGGAAGACGAGGCAGCTGCGGTGGACTGCATATTCTAGTAGTTTAGATATGAAGGGAAGGAGGGAGATGGGTCGATAGTTAGAAAGACAGGTGGGATCACGTGAGGGTTTCTTGAGGAGAGGTGTGACCATGGCATGTTTGAAGTTTACGGGGACAGTTGCAGTGGAGATTGAAAGGTTGAGAATAAGAGAGATGGCAGGGACAACAGTGGGGGAGATGGGGTTCAGAAGGTGGGTGGGGATAGGATCAGAAGAATTGGTGGTGGGTTTGAAGGACGAAAGAAGGAGTGCGGTTTCATCTTCAGAGATCATAGGGAAGGAGGAAAGGGTAGCAGAGGAAGTATGGATGAGGGGGGGAGAATTGTGGGAGGGGTAGATGAGGAGGTGGGGAACTGGAGGGTAATCTTGTGGATTTTGTCATGAAAGTAGTCGGCCAGGGTTTGGGCAGAAAGGGAGGGCGGGACAAGGGGCGGGGTGCCTTGAGGAGAGAACTGAGGGTATTAAAGAGGCGGCGAGGATCAGAGGCAAGAGAGTTAGTCAGATGGATGTAGTATTCTTGTTTGGCAAGTGCAATAGCTGACTGGAAGGTGCCAAGCATGAATTTGAAGTGTAGAAGGTCTTCCGGGGAGCGGGATTCGATCCAAGCACGTTCAGCAGAACCGGCACAGGTGCGTAAATAGTGAGTTGTGGTTGAAAGCCAGGGCTGGGGTGCAGAACGTCTAATAGGATGTGGGGTGGGTGGGGCAAGAGTGTCCAGAGCCAAGGAAAGTGCAGCATTATAGGAGGTTACTGCCTCGTTGAGAGATTTGGAGGACATAATGGAGGAAAGAGATGGAGAAATGGTGGAGGCAAGAGTCAAGGGATCAATGTTATGAAGGTTTCTAAATATGTCGGAGGAGACAGGATGAGGTGGAGACAGCAGAAGCTGAAGATTAAAGCTTAAAAGGTGATGGTCAGATGATGGAATGAGTGAGTTACGGATGTTTGAGGGAGAGGAATTAGAGAAGAGTATTAGGTCAAGGCAGTGGCCGTGCTGACCAATGGGGGCAGTAGAACAAAGTTGGAGGTCAAATGAGGAGGTGAGGGCGAGGAGCTTTAAAGCATGGGGATCGGAGGGGTTATCGACATGAATGTTAAAATCGCCAAGAATAAGAGTAGGGGAAGAGGGATCCAGAAAGATGGAAAGCCAGGACTCGAAGTCGGTAAGGAAGGTGGATGCGTATTTGTCGGGTGGGCGATAGATAACAGCTAATCGGAGGGGAAGTGGTGAGAAGAGGCGAATGGAGTGGACTTCAAAAGAGAGAAAGGAGTGAGACTGAGGCAGCAGGAGGGGTTGGAATTGGCAAGATGGAGAAAGTAGAAGCCCCACACCACCACCGCGGCCTGTGGAACGAGGTGTATGGGAGAACTGGTAGCCCCCGTGACAGAGAGCAGCAGTAGATGCGGTATCATCTGGGAGGAGCCAGGTCTCAGTTAGGGCGAGAAGATGTAGAGCGTTAGAGATAAAGAGATCATGAGAAATTTCACTCTCGAGAAATTTAAAAAAAGGAAATAAATTCCTCCACACACACACACACACACACATGGCTAAAAAAAAAAAAAAAAAAAATACAAAATGTAAATAGTTCCGACAATTAATGTACAGTTATCTGTATAAAGTTATAAAGTTATAAAACTCTGTTCCATGTAATATATCTGTATAAAGTTAAAAATCTCTGTTCCATGTAATGTATACACTAGTATACAAATTTGTTTACTTGTTCCATGTAAACCGCCCCTGATCTCTGGAAGGGGCGGTATAGAAGAAATAGATAAATAAAAATAAATAAATAAATGAGTAAAAGCAAGTTTATTAGAGACTGATTGTGCGTACCAGAAGGCACATGAGAATGGGAGAGTGGAGGGGGAAAGGAGAGGGATATGGATGAGGTTGGACAGGTTACGTGAGGATTTCTTTTCAGAGTAAGACAGAGGTCTAAGGGCGTGGTTATGTGAGGATCTCTTGCCAGGGTAAGAGTAAGACAGAGATCTAGAGGAGCCAGGGTAAGAGTGGGTATCTCTGGATGAGTGAGCCTTCCATGAGGCACGGAGGGGGAGTGGAAGGGGAATGAAGGGGGATATTGATGATACTGGACAGGTTACGTGAGGATCCCTTCTTAGAGTGAGACAGAATTCTAAAGGGGCCTGGATTGGGGTTGTTATCTCTGGATGAGTGAGTGGCGCATGAGGGAGGGAGAGTGGAAGGGGAAAGGAGGGGGATATGGATGAGATTAGATAAGTTACGTAACGGACTCTTCTTAGAGTGAGAAATAAATCGAGGGGGGCCAGGGTTGGGATTGATATTACCTGATGAGAGATGAAGAAGGAGTAGTAGAGAGCGGGGTAAAGAGGAGGCATTATGGCGGAAGCGAGGGTGGGGTTGCCTTAAGGAGAGAAGGGCTGGTTGAATGAGGGGGAGGGGGAGATGAAGCTCAAGAGCAGATGCTAGGATAGAAGACAGAATGGAGGGAGAAGCGAGGAAGGTAGACTCTGAATCTATTCATAGTATATTTTGAATTGTAGGTTTTTATCTGTTTATTATTATTAGTAGTATTTTACTATTACTATGCACAGTTTACTAGATATTAGTGACTGGATTTGGTTCTCTGAGTATCAGATCTTTCCTAATGGTTTGAGATACTTAGAGGTCAAACTGTTGTAGGAGATGGGCTGTACTACTATTTGTAGCTGATGGCTGGAAATTTTATTGACACCTAATGTGTTTACGTGGTGGTTTCGATCTTTGGGGATTGTACCCAGGGCACCAATTACTACTGACACTACTGTTGTCTTTTTCCTTCACAGTCACCCAGTTTAGATTTTTATATTAGAAGCCTGTCTCCTTGCAGAAGTGATCCCCTTATATCCTTCTCTTCTTGTATTACTGCTACTGCTCATCATTTGCATCGTGCTATTAGGCATACAAACTGCTGTACACAGACATGTAAGAGACAGTCCCTGCTCCACAGAGCTTACAGTCTATTCAAGAGAGACCAACAGAACAAAGAGGGGACAAAACTTTTCTTTAAGGAAAATGATTAAAAACACTTAAGTTTAAACAGAATCCAAAAACAGCCTTGAATAGGTGGGATTTTAGCTTGGATTTGAATAGGCTTCTTCTCAGGTAATGGAATAATCAGGGCTCCAAGGAATGAAGGTAGAGGAAGGGAATAACGTGTAGGGAAGTACTGTTATTTAACAGATTTTTTCTGTGTTTCCCTATTAGCATTTTTGCAGTGATCCTTACTAAACAAATATGCATTAAACATCTAACTTCCTGCTAATCTTTGTCAGGTTCTTTCAAATTCACTTTCATTCAGACTGGAGCAAAATTCTTTCCTGCAGCTGTTCCATATTGATTTTTACATCAATCATTCGCCTTACTTATCAAACAAGTTACTCCTCAAAGACAGAACTATCATGAGGGTTGACACCTGTGAAAGAACTGTATTGTTGGCTGCTGTTAAAATTCACTTTTAAATCACTTTTTCCTTACATTTTTTTAGGAAACTCTTTAAAATCTAGCAGCTCCTTTAATACATCCCTCTTCTGTCCAGAGCATCCTACTGCTTAGTATAACTGTCACTTTTGTCCTTGACTCGAGACAGCCCTTAAATTCCAGTCTGTCCTCTGATCGCCTGCTGCATGGAGACAGAGGTCTGACAGAGGGACTCCTTTTCCTGCTGCATTGTCTTTCCAATTTCCCCAGGACCTTTTACTTTGTGCACAATTCCCTCTGTCTTCCATCTCCCCACACAAGATCTCTTGACATCACTGCTGCCCCTCTATGCCCAAAGCCACCCAAGGCTCTTGCTCCTGGTTCTAGCACCCTCAAGTTTCCCATGGTGGCCTGATGCCCTTTGCAATACCATTGTCCCCATTTCCATTCTTAGAGCAACAGGAGTTTGTTCAAGGCCCCAAATATCTCCGCAACCTCTGCTCCATTCATACTGTCCTAGGCCACAGCTGCTCAATACTCTATGGCCCTGACGACTCACCTCTCCGGCCCCAGCTGTAAGCCTTCCTGCTCATGGTCTGATATCCTGGACATATGCATCTGCTGCCTCCGGCTCCTTTTCCTCACTGCTACTGCAGTGCAGCCTCAACCTTCACAGTCCTTTCAGGTTCCTGGTGAGCTGACAAGGTCCAGGCCACAATCTCATTCTTTACTCTGTACTTCCCAGCTAGGCATGTACAGGGCTCTAAAAACCCTGTTTCAATAAAAACTGTAGGGAGTTTTTAATATTCATCACAATTGCACACAAATCAATTGTGTGCCTACTTCCAGCAGTACTACATCCATCTCCACTAGGCCCAGCAGTGTTGTCCTTGGCTGAAATATGCACTGTCTGTGGGATCTTCTGAGAATGTCTCGAGCCAGGCTGCCCAGCCCTCCTTTCTCCTATGTCACTGGCATGGTCTCTTTTGTCTCCACTTTGTCTTTCTTATTTTTCTTCAGCCCTTCTTCTAGCCCTCAGCCACTAGAGGCAGAAAAACAAGAAAAAATACAAGTTGGAGCTAGTGCAAACAAAGAAATTGTCATAAAACCTTCCCCAAAACTAGCCACATAAAAACGAGCTAGCTTTTCATTCCTCTTCAGGCCACAAGCTAAACTTCCATTATTAGAAAACCACATTTGGTAATAGCTAATACCTTCATCGTCACTGGATGTAAATGAACAGCAAGCTAATATCAATGCATTTATTTACACACAGTTTTCTTGTGTGCTAAACTCTTATGTGAGTAGGACACCATGTCAGAACATTTTTGCTTATTCCTTTGCAGCAAGTCTTTGATTTTTTTCTGGCCAAGTTAGCTAGTTCTAGGAGGGAGATTAAAAGACAATATAGGACTTAGGGGTATGTTTACTAAACTGCGTTAGTGCAAATCGCATTAGGAACCGCATTAGTGAAAGTGTGGCAGGTGCAGGCCTGTGATCCATGGTGTCTGACATAAGCAGGCAGGCCTAACTAGCTTGACCTGTAAATGAAGCCTGTGGAGAGGCTCATAGGAATTGCACATCCCCCAATATGCTGCTATTGTAGGATAGAACTCTGTAAGAGAACTAAACTAACTTAGGTAAGCAAAACTGAGAGATGGAAAAATACAGAAAAATATGTTTAAAAGTTACTGATAAGAAAAAGTACATCTGCAAGGAATATAATTGGGAGTGCTGACAGATGAGTTGCAGAGCCCTGCTCCCCTGCATGCACAAATTGGCTCTATGGCCTTGAGAGTATGAAAGTAACAAGTTGATGAACTGACCATTGTAATTGGGACTAGAAGGGGGGTGAGCAGGTGTTGAGCCCACTGAAGGAACATAATTGGATAATCTTATCAGTACCGGCACCAATGGAAGGGGTACGGGAGGTACGGGAGAGTACCGGGACCAATGAAATGTGTTTCTATACCTAGAATGGAACAGAAGTCTATAAAAGTTGTTGTAATGCTAGAAAACTTTGCTCAGCCATTTTGAAATTGACTTGCTTGAGACTTGTGCACAAATAAATGATTTGGACCTTCTGAACAGACTCCTGGTATCATTGGTTTGTCTGCGCTTTGCTGCTACATATTCTTGGTGCGTTGGCCGGGAAGTTGTGGAATCAAAGTGTATATAAGGCAATATACCACGACTTTCCGCCTCTATAGGCTTGGTCCTGCCAGGATCGCGCCCTTCCGACGAGGGCTGCTCCCTGGCGCCGCCGGTCCCTTGTATCGGAGGGAGCTGGTCGGACCTCGGCGGGTGCCGGGCCCAGCTGGAGCCAACGCCTCGAACCCGAGTGAGGGGAGTCCGAGGTCCAACTCATGCGCCTGCTTGGGAAGTTTGAGGACCGGATCCGGTGAGTATAGTTTTGATTTGGTGTCTAGACAGAAATAGAAAGAGCAGTACTGCCATTGGAACTTGGAATTTGGAATTTGTAATCTCGAGATATTGGGAATTGGTAAGAGAGCATGATCACCTCTCAAGGAAGGGCCGAGTAACCCCGCATGGGAATTCGCCGGGTGAAACCCTCATCCTTTTTGTAATTGGGAAAAAGACTAGTCAGAATAGATAGAAACGAATGCATTCTGGGATACGTTGCTAGCATGATTGTGTGAACGAAGTGTGAATGAGAGGTCTGGCAGCAAGGACCAAGTGAAGGCGGACCCCTGAGTAGCGCATTTCCTGACCGGGTGACCGCGTTCAGGTCGCAAAAAGGGGGAAGCGATTGTCGTCTTGTCTTGTTATTTGTACTCCTTATACGTTTCCAGGGCCGTGAGGACCCCTTACCCACGGTCCGCCCTCCTTTTCCCTTTTGTCTGTTGTTGCGCGCACACATCGAAATGGGAGGGGCGGGGTCTACTAGAAACACTCCATTAGAATGTATGATCGCACATTTTAAAGAGGGATATTCTGGAGATTATGGTATTAAAATGACAGCAGCCCGTTTGCAGATTTTGTGTACTAGGGAGTGGCCCGATCTAGACCCCATCTGGCCCCGAGAGGGAACGTTTAATGTAGAGATTATTCAGTCAGTACACCGTAGAGTGCGGATAGCGCACCCCGATCAGTACCCCTATATAGATTCCTGGTTAAATATTTGTGAAGATCCGCCCCTCTGGGCGCAGCGCTGTTATGAGGAACAGTGCAGAATAATGTTAGCTAAGACAGATTCTAGACAGAAAACGGAACAGCCGAGAATGAAAGAGCAGGATAAGAAGTCCAGGAAGAAGCCCATCCTGGTAGATCCTGATTCCCCGGAGATAATTCTCAGACAGCCTCGAACCCCAGGTCCGATAAGAGTAGCCCGGCGTCCGGCCCCAGAACCCCAGAGACGGCCGGAGCGGGACCCAACCCCTGAACCCCCTCCTGGAGGGCAGAGAGAGGAATTAGCTGAAGAAGAGGATGTTATAAAAAGCGAGTCAGAAGCAGAGGTAGAAGAGGAAGAAAATGAGAATGCCCAAAGCGGGGAAGATAGCGAACAAGTGATTGCCAGTGCCAGCGTGCCAGCAAAATGTACACCCAAAGTGAAACCTGTTGAGAAAGCGAAAGTAATCTCTGGAAAGATAGTTAAGAAAACAGCCCTTAGATCCCACAAGACAGCTACCGCCAAAATGCTGCCTTTACGGCAAGTCCCGGGAGTGCCCATAAAGAACGATAATGAGGAGGTGGTAGCGGGACCCTTAACTTATGTGTATATCCCTTTCTCTACAACTGACTTGTTAAATTGGAGGTCGCATTATGCCTCCTATACTAGCAAGCCCCAGGAACTTACAGAATTAGTAACTACTCTAATGGAAACCCATCAACCCACCTGGGCAGATTGCCGCCAGCTCCTGTCCACCCTATTCACGACAGAAGAGCGAGCACGAATTAGAAAAGCAGCTATTGAATGGATGTCAGATAACCCTGTAGCTCCGGGACAGGGACTGAGCAGAATAGACTATCGGGAAGCAGCTCAGAAGGAATTCCCGAATGAAGACCCCCATTGGGATCCAAATACAGATGAAGGATCCACAGCCCTAGCCCGTTTTCGCCAAGGCTTTTTACAAGGCCTGAAAAGGGGGGGCCAAAAAGCTATGAACCTTTCCAAAGTTGCAGGAGTTATCCAAGGTGTAAATGAAAGCCCAGCAGACTTTCACGAAAGATTGACTGAAGCATACAGAATGTATACCCCCTATGATCCCGAGGCACCAGGAAGTTTATGTATGGTGAATTCTGCTTTTGTAAACCAGTCTCAACCAGACATTAGACGTAAATTACAGAAGTTAGAAGGGTTTGCGGGCATGAATGCAACGCAGTTACTGGAAGTCGCTCATAAAGTGTATGTGAATCATGATAATGAAAGACAGAGAGAATGTGATAGAAAGATGAAGAAGAAAGCTGATTTTTTGGCTGCGGCCATAGTTGAACAGAAAAGGGGAGGTGTCCCTAGTCGACGGAGCAGAGGAAGAGGGCGGGGTCAAGGCGGAGGCCGGACCCAGAAGCTAGGCGTGAACCAATGCGCCTACTGTAGAGAAGAAGGACATTGGAGAGATACGTGCCCGCAACTCGAAGACGCCCAGCTAGATGACGACAGCAATCATCAGTGGCGAGAAGAAAGACGAGGCTACCCCTGAAACCGCGGAGGAGCCAATCGAGAACAATTCCAGCGAGAAAGAGGAGGAGGAGCCATTCAAGCATTGGCCACAACGATCCAGGATGAAAATGACATGGATTAGGACAGACCGGGCTCCAAGTTTGCTTTAGGTCTCCAGGAGCCTATGGTCGGAATACAAATAGGAGACCAAGTTATGGACTTTATGGTTGATACTGGAGCACAACATTCAGTAATAGACAAAAAGATAGCCCCATTTTCTACAAAAGCAGTCACCATTATAGGAGCAACTGGTGCCAAAGCTACAAAGTCTTTTCTTCAGAATCGTATCTGCAGTTTAGGAGGACAGCAAGTAACTCATCAATTCCTCTACATGCCCGAATGTCCAGTGCCACTACTGGGACGAGATATGTTAGCCAAGCTTCAAGCACAAATATCCTTTTCTGAAAAAGGAGAAATGCAAATGACAGTAAATCCCCAAGCCAAACCAGCAGGAGTAATGCTGCTGACAGTTCCCCGAGAAGAAGAATGGAGGTATTACATCGATGACTCTATTCAAGACACTTATTTTGAACAAACTTTAAAGAACATTCATGCACCACCTGGAGTATGGGCAGAAGGCAGTCCCCCAGGCCTAGCCAAGCATATAGCTCCAGTGATTGTAACCCTCAAGCCTAGTGCTACACCAGTACACGTCAAACAGTATCCTCTCCCAAGAGCCGCAATTGAAGGCATTCATCGTCACTTGCAAAGATTGCTCAAATATGGCCTACTAAAAGTATGTCAATCCCCATGGAACACTCCACTTTTGCCAGTAAAGAAACCTGGGACGGAGGATTACCGCCCAGTACAAGATTTAAGGAGAGTAAATGAAGCAGTTGAAACTATACATCCAGTTGTACCTAATCCTTACACTCTTCTAGGACTGATACCTGCTGAAGCTACCCATTTCATTGTATTGGATTTAAAAGATGCATTCTTTTGCATAAGATTAGCCCCTGTAAGTCAAATATTGTTTGCATTTGAATGGCAGGACCCCATCTCTGGAAGAGGGGGCCAACTCACCTGGACAAGATTACCCCAAGGATTCAAGAATTCGCCTACCATCTTTAGTGCTGCACTGAATCAAGACCTTTCAAGCTATCCAGTGGCCCCGGGGAAGAGAGTGCTTCTCCAATACGTGGACGATCTGCTGATAGCTGCCAAATCAGAAAGTGAATGTATATTAGCCACCAAAGATCTCTTGCAGTTACTAGATGAAGCTGGATACAAAGTTTCCAGAGCCAAAGCACAGCTATGCCAAAAAGAAGTGAAATACTTGGGTTTTCGTATAACCCAAGGAAGCCGAAGATTAGGCAGAGAAAGAAAAGAAGCAGTATGTAGAATACCAACTCCAACAACCAGAAAGCAAGTCAGAGCCTTTCTGGGAGCGGCAGGATATTGCCGAATCTGGATACCCAACTTCGCCCAAATTGCCAAACCACTGTATGAAGCCACAAAAGGAGAAGAGAAGTCGCCACTGGAGTGGGGACTTGAGCAGGATACAGCCTTCAAGAAGTTAAAGGAAGAATTGATGTCATCACCAGCACTTGGACTACCAGATGTCCACAAGCCTTTCCACTTGTTTGTACATGAAGCACAGGGAAATGCCTTAGGCATGTTGACTCAGAAATTGGGAAATTGGGAACGACCTGTAGCATACCTATCGAAACAGTTGGACACTGTGGCCAAAGGATGGCCACCTTGCCTGAGAGCCGTTGCAGCGACAGCACTATTAGTGAGTAAAGCAGACAAGCTCACCTTAGGACAGAACATACGAGTCACTGTGCCACATGCAGTCCTTGCCCTCATGGAACAGAAAGCAAATTATTGGCTCACCAATTCCCGAATGTTGAAGTACCAGAGCATGTTATGTGAAAACCCACAGTTACAACTGGAAGTGAGTCATGCCTTGAACCCAGCCACCTTGATACCCATCAGTGAAGAACTCCCAGAACATGACTGTATTGAAGTCATGGAAACTGTGTTCTCCAGTCGACCTGATTTGACAGATGTGCCCATAGACAATCCTGACCAAATCTATTATGTTAATGGGAGCAGTCTCATCCTTGATGGACGACGCTGTGCCGGATATGCAGTCGTCACTCAACACGAAGTAGTTGAGTCATCAGCCCTAGCCTCAGGCACATCAGCCCAGAAAGCCGAATTGATAGCACTCACCAGAGCATTGCTGTTAGGAGAAAAACTTGTGCTAAATGTATATACAGATTCCAAATATGCCTTCACCACTCTACATGCCCATGGAGCTCTCTATAAAGAACGAGGACTCATCACATCCGGAGGAAAATCAGTCAAGTATGGTCCCGAGATATTAATGTTACTTGATGCAGTTTGGGCCCCAACACGTGTAGCTGTCATGCATTGTAGAGGACATCAAGCAGGAAAAGGAGAAGTTGCCCGAGGAAATAGATTTGCGGATGCCTCAGCACGACAAGCAGCTATGACAGGACAGATTACCCCACAAGCTATGCCAATGCAAGCAGCATTGTTTCCAGTACCTCTGAATTTATGGACACCACGATATACCACCAAAGAATTGGATTACTACTGTAACAAAGAAGATGGAGTACTGAAAGATGGATGGATTGAGCTGCCACCAGAAGAGGGCAGTCAACCCCCTGGACGAATAGTAATTCCTGAACTGTTAGGACCATCTTTTGTCAAAGCTTTCCACGAAGCCACCCACTATGGGAAAAGTGCTATGGAAAAAGCACTCAGACCACATTTTTACATCCCTCTATTGACAACCATATCAGCTTCAGTAGCACGTCAATGTCTGACCTGTGCCAAAAATAATGCCAAGCAAGGCCTTATAACGGCACCCCGAGTTCAGTCAGGAGGTGTAACCCCCATGCACAACCTCCAAGTTGATTTTACCGAAATGCCAAGAGCCAATGGATACCATTATCTATTAGTATTAGTTTGTACTTTCTCTGGGTGGGTAGAAGCCTTCCCAACCAGAACTGAGAAAGCCCGAGAAGTTACCAAAGTTTTAATGAGAGAGATTGTCCCTAGGTTCGGAATTCCAGCGGTAATAGGGTCAGACAATGGACCCTCATTTGTCTCCCAAGTTACTCAACAGTTAGCTAAAGCTTTGCAGATACAATGGAAACTCCACACTGCATACAGACCCCAGAGTTCAGGGAAAGTTGAGCGAATGAATCGTACCCTAAAAGCCCAAATGTCCAAGCTTTGTCAGGAGACACACTTGAAGTGGCCCCAAGTGCTCCCGATAGCTTTACTCAGAATACGCTCAGCTCCTGTAAAGTCAACAGGATTTTCCCCTTTTGAAGTCTTGTATGGTAAACCCCCACCAATAGTGCAGGGAGTCAAAGGAAGTTTAGCCCAAATTGGTTCAGAAGTAACCAGACAAGAACTCCTAGCTCTTAGTTTTGTTCTGCAGACTCTCCATGCGTGGATCCAAGACCAGTTGCCCATCAACTTGACGGAACCCTTGCATCCCTATCAGCCTGGTACCTCGGTGTGGATCAAAGATTGGAAGAAGACACCGTTGGAACCCCATTGGAAGGGACCGTACACCGTCATCCTGTCTACCCCAACTGCAGTAAAGGTAGCCGAGATCGACGCCTGGATCCACCACAGCAGAGTCAAGCCCGCCGCTGATCCTGAACCTGAGCAGTGGACAGCAGAGCAGCATCTTGATGCACCCTTGCGAGTTACTCTGAGACGGCAACCAGCAACGTAGACACTTTATCACAGTGCCTTGCAGTAGCCAAGTCTTTCGAAGAGGATTGCTGTTTTCCATGCAGCAACAGTTTTGTTTCAACGAACCCAATTTGCGTGCGATTTTGCACACTACTCTGATACTACATTGACTAACCAGACCTCACAAGCCAACTGAAATTGCTAATAAGTTGGTTAATGTGTACTGGACAACCTGAGGATCTTCAATCAACATTCAGCACCCGTTAAATTGCTTCATTAGCAAACGGGACGAAGAAAAGAGAACGTCGTGATCAAGATCAGCAAGCTGAGGATTCAGAAGAACTCCAATCAACATCAACATGCATCTTTACTTTTGCTTTGCCCTGGTTGCCTTCTTTGGAGGTTTTGAACTGACTTATGCTTTACCTCCATGCACTGCTTGCATTACTTCTACTCGAACTGGACTGAAAGTAACTCAGACTTTGATTTATCATTCTTACTATACCTGCAAGGGAAAAGTGACTCGGTGTATTTATAACACCACTGAACTAAACATTTGCACTTATGGCAAAATTAGAGCATGCTATAATCCGCATCAGAATCCATCCTATTACACGTTGGAAATACGATGGAAGGATGCAGATGGACCAATAATAGCTGCTACACCACCACTTAAGGACATTACTAAACCTGCTGTTTTGAATTTTGATGCATGTAATGTCATTAATAGAGATAGTTATTCCACCTGTGGTACATGGGAGAAAGCGTATCGAAATGACCATAAGTACATGTGTCCAGAGGGTGCCACAGGATGGTGGAAGTGTACAGGTAAAAAGGAACCAGGCTATAGTACTGCACCAGCAGCAGATTACTATTGCCCGTATTGGGAATGTGTTTTTTATGCTACCTGGAATACTGGTATAGTTGATGAGAAGATAGATAAACGAATGGCCACTTTAACCAAGCCAACCACAAATGATAAATGTCAGAAAGATGCTTGTAACCCTTTACACTTACGCATACACAATCCCTATGCATGGAAACAAGGATACAAGTTTGGTTTACGTATTGCTGGAGGAGCAATAGATCCAGGTACCATTGTGTATATTAGATTGAATACCCAAGCCCACAAGTCATCTAAATATCATATCCATAATACCTTCTATGAGGCCATGCATGTAAATAAGTTTGAAATTCCTCATCCTTCTCAGAATTTATTTTTAGAATTAGCCGGAGCAGTAGTATCTAGCCTCAAAATCTCAGATTGCTATTTCTGTGGCGGAACCCAAATGGGAGACCAGTGGCCATGGGAAGCCCAAGAATTGAATTATTCTTTGATTTACAATCAGACTGAATTACATAAGACTACTAGTGAATGGGTGTTAGCGCACTCAATCGTTGGACGTCTTTGCTATGCCAGAACTGGACCCCAGTTCACCCAAAAGGTAGGACAGCTGGTCTGTCTTAGCCAGAAGTACTATAATGCCACGACCAAAAAGACGTCATGGTGGTCAGGAATCAGACACCCTGAACCTCCTAACCCATTAGCCAGATTTCCTGAACTTGCAGATTTATGGACTAACCTTGCCAAAGTCCATGCCTGGCAAGCCCCACCTGGTCTATATTGGATCTGTGGAAACCGAGCGTATGCACAACTCCCGCCACAATGGGGAGGAGCATGTGTCTTAGGAACCATCAGACCTTCTTTCTTTCTTCTGAACACTGAACATGGAGAACAATTAGGATACCCTGTATACACTACCCACCGACACAAAAGAGCACTAAGACAGAAAAGAGAAGCCTTACAGATAGGCAAGTGGGAGAAGTGGCAGGGTGATGAATGGCCACCAGAAAGGATTATTGAGTATTATGGGCCTGCCACTTGGAATGATGATGGTATGTATGGTTATCGCACTCCAATCTATATGATTAATCGTATTATCCGCTTACAAGCAGTAGTTGAAATAATAACCAATGAAACTAGTCATGCTCTTACGCTCTTAGCTAGACAAAGTACTCAGATGCGCCCTGCTATATATCAGAACCGCTTAGCACTTGATTATTTGTTAGCAGCTGAAGGAGGAGTATGTGGTAAGCTGAATTTAACTAATTGCTGTTTGAAAATAGATGATAAGGGTCAAGTAGTTGAAGAAATTGCTAAAGACATGCAAAGACATGCTTATGTGCCAGTGCAAACTTGGCACTCATTGAAATTTCCTAACTGGTTTGCTAACCTTTTCTCCTGGCTGGGAGGATTTAAGACTTTCATTGTCTTAGTACTAATTCTTGTTGTTGTTATTTTCTTATTACCATGTTTAATCCCATGTTGTATGCGTTCCATTCATAATGCTATTGACAGCACAGTAGAGCGGAAGACCGCAACTAAGATAATGGCCCTATATAGAGCCAGCCCTAGTCGTGATCCTTCAATCATGATGTGATTCTTCTAAAGGTGATTTAATTCTCACACCTTATTAAGTAATAGGGTGAGATTAATCAAAGGGGGGAATGTGGCAGGTGCAGGCCTGTGATCCATGGTGTCTGACATAAGCAGGCAGGCCTAACTAGCTTGACCTGTAAATGAAGCCTGTGGAGAGGCTGTGATAAGGAAGCTTATCATAGCTCAGGTAGGAGCTATAGAAAAGATGATGTGACTCTGAACAAGCAACCTGTCAGTTCTGGTAGAAGTGAGAAAACAGAGTTTTCACATAAAAGACTACCAGTCCCAGAATGCACCAGGTTTCCAGCAGCCATGAGAGGGGCTGAAGTGAGAAAATGTGGGTGCAATCAAGAGAGCTATGAGGTAATCCCTAAGCACTCATCTCAAAGGGCAGGGCCTGATTCAAGACAGCTGCCCTGTGTTAGGGAGCAGCACACATTAGAACAGGATAAGAATAGAGCTGATTCTTCAGATAACAGTTTGAGCTTCAGGGAGAGTTACTACAAGCTCCAGCCGAGTTTCAAGAACAGCTTCAGGAGGAGATACAGAGACAGAGACAGCAACGGCTACAAGCTCAAGCACCAGTATCACCTGGAGAAACAGAAGCCAAGCCAAGCAGATAGAGAGAGAAGGAAACTCTCTGGAAGGAAGAGAAGAAAGGCCATTGGAAGGTCTGGGAGATTCCAAGGCAGTACTCATACTGGGAGGTATTCCAAAAGCCAGCAGAGTCCATTGGACTGGATTCAGCCAGAGGAATGGACTGGCAGAGATAGGAATCACCAGTGGCTATCTGGAAGAGAGAAGACTGCATGTGGAAGGGACTTTCAGACCAAGGCCAGAAGGTATGTGAGAGAAGATCCAGTGTCCAGGGATCAAGATTGGAAGGCTGGACATCAGAATTGGGTTACATATTGGCCAGGCTATACAGAGAGGAATAATGATAGCAGGAGAGGCTCAGGTATGAACACTGATCCAGACCCTATCTATAACAGAGAATGGCAGCCAGGGAATAAGCATTCTCATGATAGTGCCTTAATGAAAGACTCGTCTGTGCCAATGTATGATAGTGACCATATGCTGATTGATGAAGAGGGAGATACAGCAAATGAAACTATTTATATGGACTGTTCTCTATCTAAATGCTATTGCTAGTTGTCCGTGAGCAAACACATCAGCCATCACAAAGAAACCTAACTTTGTTCTTTATTTCCACTGCAAACAGCTCTTAAAGCAGGATTTGGGCTCACACAATAGCAGCCAGCCAGCTAAAGGCTTTCAGCTGGTCCATTGATAGTAATTAGGGCTGCACCTGATTGTGTGTGTGAGCAAGGGAGAATCACTGCTGAGATCGGCGTGGAAAATAAGCAGAAGTTAACCTAACCAACAAAGTTTATTCTTTACTTTGTGCCTTTGTAGTTGGTAATTATTTGCTAAGAAAACATTAGCTAATTGCCTGACAAGCTGAAGGTTGTTTCTGGTTTACTTTGTGACTTTTTGTTATCCATTTTAAACACTGCAAGCAAGTAACCTCATTTATAGTGCTATCAAGCATACATGTGCTGGGTGAATTAAACCCCATCAATAAAAGAAGTATTTTATTGATCTTACCACTTGGTTTCACAACTCAAATTATTGTCATCAGCTGTGTTTGGGAGTGAATGAACTACAATACCCACAATACCTTGCAAGAATCATATGAATATATGCATCGTCAAGATTGTGTAAGTTCTCACCCTAGGCAGCCGTCTGACAAGGCTCATAGGAATTGCACATCCCCCAATATGCTGCTATTGTAGGATAGAACTCTGTAAGAGAACTAAACTAACTTAGGTAAGCAAAACTGAGAGATGGAAAAATACAGAAAAATATGTTTAAAAGTTACTGATAAGAAAAAGTACATCTGCAAGGAATATAATTGGGAGTGCTGACAGATGAGTTGCAGAGCCCTGCTCCCCTGCATGCACAAATTGGCTCTATGGCCTTGAGAGTATGAAAGTAACAAGTTGATGAACTGGCCATTGTAATTGGGACTAGAAGGGGGGTATGCAGGTGCCATGCCCACTGAAGGAACATAATTGGATAATCTTATCAGTACCAGCACCAATGGAAGGGGTACGGGAGGTACGGGAGAGTACCGGGACCAATGAAATGTGTTTCTATACCTAGAATGGAACAGAAGTCTATAAAAGTTGTTGTAATGCTAGAAAACTTTGCTCAGCCATTTTGAAATTGACTTGCTTGAGACTTGTGCACAAATAAATGATTTGGACCTTCTGAACAGACTCCTGGTATCATTGGTTTGTCTGCGCTTTGCTGCTACAAAAGGAAAGCCAAAAAAGGACATGGGCGGGACAGCGTAACCACTAACGCGCGTTCCAAAAACTAACGAGCGTTACAGGGTGCCATGGCGCGTTACTGCGCGTTAATCGTATGAAGGCGTACAGACACAAATCACTGAAACAGAGCTGTAGCACAATGGTTAGTGTACTGACCGCAGTTACAGGCAGCATGGGTTCGAATCCCCAGTGTGCCTAACGCAGAAGGCTGGCCCAGGCATCACCCTCTACATTACATAGGGAATGAGGAGGCTTGTTTTTCTTTACGTTGAGTAGTGGTTACAGAAACACACCCTCGCAGTGTGCGTAGCAATGTACGTTGGTGCGTGCGTAGCTGCATGCGTTGGTACGGGCGTAGCCCCGTGCGTTGGTGCGTGCGTGGGTACGTGTGTTTTTACCAGCGTGGGCACCTTATATTACAGACACTTTAGGGTGTCTTGCACCTATGCATTATGCTAACAGATGTACGTGTGATGGCCTATGGGTTATCAGAGCCTGTGAGCAGGCGCTGGATTTTCCCAGGGTTGGATTGTGCCAATCACACCCATGATGCACTGCACATGCAAATCAGCTGTCCACAGATAAACACAAGATGGGAAATGCACCCCCCCAGCACCTCGGCCTGGTAGGGGGTACTGACCGTGTGTTGTACCGGCACAGAGTAGCTACACACCGTCACATTGTGCGGGTACTGTGCTCACCCTGAGGGTGCAGTGAGGCGCCCAGCACCAGGTCCACAGCAATGTCCATGGCTGAAAGAGGCCATGGTGCAGGTCCAAAGCAGTGTTAATGTGTGAGATAGGTAGTTTCTGCAGAAACACCTTGGACATCTCTGTCTGTTTCAGTCAGGTGTAGCCCCCATGGACCTAGGGTTGCCAACTTTTTCACCGAGAAAAACCCGACACCTGTGGCTCGCCATGCTCCACCCATTCTCCACCCCTAGTCCCACCCCAGCCCCACCCACAAAAATTACCGAGGATACGTGTAGGCTAACTTCCTTGGTCAGATAATAATTAAACTGGGAACCCCAAAATCCAAACATGAAATGTATAACACTGGAGAAATAAAACTATAAAGTAATGTCCTCTTGCACTAAACAAAAACGCAAAGATGTTAGCAATACACACTTCCCAGACCAGACATATTCCAGTTAATAAATTCAAAATAAAAAGTATTTTTCTACCTTCTGTTTGGGCGTTTTATTTTTCAGTTGCAATTGCTCCAGTCACTTTCTTCTGGTTTCTTCGTGTCTTCTGCGAGCTATCCATTTGTCCTTTCTTCTCTTTTAGATGTTTTCCATTCTCTCTCTATTTCTGCTTTAACATACTGATTGTTTCCCTTTTGCTCTTTCCCCCAATTCTTTCCTTATTCCTTTATCATCCGTTTAAATTTCACCCTTCCATTCTCAAGCCCCTCTTACTCTCCCAATACCGGCCCATCATAGACTTTTCTTCCACACAAAATATTTTTTCCCCTCTCCATTCTCATTCCCCATCCATTCTAGTCCTCCCCCCAAATCAATTCCCTTATAGTTCTAGGCCCACCCAGCATCCACTCCCTTCTAGTCCCATTCTCCCATGCCCCACATCAGCCCATTTCCAGTCCTATTCCAGCTCTTCATCAGCCCATTTCCAGTGCTAGCCCTCACATCACAGGCCATTTCCAGTCCTAGCTCCCCCCCCCCCCCCAATCACAGCCCATTTCCAGTCCAAGTCCCCCATCACAGCCAATTTCCAGTCCTAGGCCCCCCCCCCCCACCATCACAGCCCATTTGCAGTCCGAGTCCCCCCGCACCATCACAGCCCATTTGCAGTCCTAGTCCCCCTAATCACAGCCTATTTCCAGTCCAAGATCCCCCTTCCTCCACCATAGCCCATTTCCAGTCCAAGTCCCCCCCCCCATAGCCCTTTTCCAGTCCAGGTCCCCTCCACCCCCATCACAACCCATTTCCAGTCCATGCCCCCCCCATTACCCTTTTACAGTCCAGGTCCCCCCCCATCACAGCCTATTTCCAGTCCAAGTTTCCCCCCCCCCCCCATAGCCCTTTTCTGGTCCAGGTCCCCTCCATCCCCATCAAAACCCATTTCCAGTCCATGTCCCCCCCCCCTCCATAACCCTTTTACAGTCCAGGTCCCCCCCCCCATCACAGCCTATTTCCAGTCCAAGTCCCCCCCCGTTAGCCCTTTTCCAGTCCAAGTCCCCCCCCCCTTAGCCCTTTTCCAGTCCAAGTCCCCCCCTTAGCCCTTTTCCAGTCCAAGTCCCCCCCCTTAGCCCTTTTCCAGTCCAATTCCCCCCTTAGCCCTTTTCATTCAAATTCCCCCCCTTTAGCCCTTTTCCAGTACTCGTCCCCCCCTTAGCCCTTTTCCAGTCCAATTCGTCCCCCCTTAGCCCTTTTCCAATCAAAGTCCCCCGCCCCCCCCCCCTTAGCCCTTTTCCCGCCCCGGTCCCCCCCCCCCCCCGACCAGCATCGCGGCTGTCTGAGGCTTCAGAGGGAGCCGGGGAAGCACCCGCGAGGCCCCGGCTCCCTCTGAACAGCCACCAGCGTGAAGAGCCTTTTCCTTCACGCTGGCGGCTGTTCCTGTGAAGCCGCGAATGCTGGGAAAGGTTAAAGGGCAACCTTTAACCTTTCCCAGCATTCGCGGCTTCACAGGAACAGCCGCCAGCGTGAAGGTAAAGGCTCTTCACGCTGGTGGCTGTTCAGAGGGAGCCGGGGCCTCGCGCGGGCTTCCCCGGCTCCCTCTGAAGCGGAGAAAAGCCGTTTTTTTTGCTCTGGCCGCTCCCGATCTTGCGGCCAGAGCAAAAAAAACGGCTTTTAAAGGGCCGGTTTTGCCTCTGCGCCGGCAGCCGGCCTGGCTGTGGAAAAACCGGCCAGGCCGGCTGAAAACCGGCCAGTTGGCAACCCTACATGGACCCCTAGGTGGCCCATGCACCACCACCACCACCAACCCCCTCCCCCAGGGCTGAGGGTGGCAAACAAGGTCTCCTATCACAAGATCCACATTCTACCTCCCTGCAAAGGTGGCAGTAGAGGGGAACATCAACCCCAGTCCTGCTGAGAAACAGACACCCCACAGGGCAGTCAATGCAGCTCTGTACACATCCATAACACAATAGCAGACTGACATTAGGCCTGGATATGGCAAGCTGCACCCCACCACTATCTGATATTCTCCTGCTGCAAGCCATCAGCCACTGCAAGCCACTCCACCAAGACACATACCAGCTGCAAACACTCTGCTAGTTAGTCAATAGTGCATGTGTCCAGTGGAGATGCATGCACCCAGAACTGGGATGTCAGCATACACAGCAAGCAGATAAATCAGTGACTGGGCCCCAAAAGAAAACCCATATCTATCACATGAGAGAAATACTATATAGCACTATGGGTGTGCCTAGCCATGCTGTGGTCACTGCACAGTCAGGGTGAGAGTGATCTCTCAGCAGGACATACTGAGGTCACCCTGTCTGTGTAGGTGGTGGCCGGGCACTAAAATGTCCCAGTCAGTGCCCTATGCCCTGGCCAGGCCACCCTGTCCGGCCTAAACCCATGGTACCTTGCTCCTCATTATGCACATTGGCAGCCCAATACTGGCAACATTGCTGGCAGTGTGGACTGTGGAAGGTGTTTGCAGCCACCACACACTGGATAGACAGACAGCCACCCCCACACCTATGCCAGCATTGTGCTACTATAGAGATGTTCAGCAGCCATACTCACCACACCAGTCCTGGACACAGTACAGGCATGGATATGGTACGCAATACTGTTGGGGGTCACTCCCCAGGGTGGTAAACACTATCAGAGACCAGACCTGCAGCACACACCGCAGACATCAGAATGATTGTTATGGTGGAGCTCAATGAGCAACATGTGCTTAACGTAGGAATTGATATCTGCCAGTTATCATAGGAAACGTTTGAAAGCTGTGTACCATATACCGAGGTGTAGGGTGGCATTGCTAAGGTATGCAACTGCTAGTATTGGGAGATACAGGCAGGGCCCAATGTCCTGCCTCTCCAGGAGGCATTGGCCAATGGGGCCTGTGGGTGTGTGTGTGGGTGTGTCTGGCCCTGTTGGCTGCTGCTTTACGGCAGAGTTTCCCAACTCCAGTCCTGGTGTTCCAAACACTGTTCGGGTTTTCATGCTGTCCCTCATAAATATGCATGAGCTACATCTGCATACCATGGGGGTGGTGCATCGATATGCAGCACAGGCATCTTTATTAGAGGCGGCATGGAACTTGAATGGTGTGGGGCCCTCCAGGACTGCATTTGGGAGACTCTGCTCTAGGTAATGCGCCTGTTTATGGTGTCTGTGTTTGGTGTGGTAAAATATAGGCGTATTAACCATGCGTATGTTCTCAGCAATAAAGGTTTGTCCTTACTATCACGGTTTAGTTGTGGGAAAAATATGTGGACAGGATTGGCAGTAGCCCCAGCTGGGATTTGAACCTGTGACCCTCTGGTCTTACAGGCACTGGCTGTGTCTGTTGCACCACACTGTGGCCGTGGAGACAGTGCAGTCCCTGGAGATAGGAAACCGGCCTGACGAGTCAGAAACCCTGCTCTGCACCATTTTACTGTGGGCTCATTTACCTTGTATGGCGACAAAAGTGCAAATACACCTCAAAAAAGACCTCGCAAACAGGGGCAAACACCCATAACCAAGCTGGGCAACAATGATATCATTGGGCAACATTAAAAAACACTCCCAGGAAAGCTCCAATAAAATGAAATGAGTTTTGAAAGGGTCTATGGAGCGTAGACCCTTCCAAAACTCATATCTTTTTTTTTGGAGCTTTCCTGGGAGTGTTTTTTATTGTTGCCCATTGCTATCACTGTTGTCCAGCTGAATTATGCTTTTTACAGGTTTTCCTGTGGTCATTTTAAAGTTTTGTTTGCAATTTTGTTCTGTGCACATGTATCACATTGCTCACGTTTTGTAGGTTTCCCCGGTTTGCTGTACATTGCTGACGGAAATGGTTTCTCTTCCCTTTAATATGCCTTTAACGACAGGTTTTCATTCGCGTTGGAATTGAGCTCTGAAATTCAGCGCGTTAGTGTGAGGGGAGCCTCTCCCCGCCCACTCTCCGCCCATTTACCCCTTCTCTCCGCCCACTCTCCACCTTCTGCGCTGTTTTAATGCGCCGCGGGGGTTTACGATTGTTAACTGCGGTTAACGCGCGTAATGTACGGTTAATGATCGTTCGCACGTCAGAACACACGTTCTGACGGGCTAACGATCATTAACTGTATGTAACGCGCGTTATTCACGATTACCGCAGTTTAGTAAACATACCCCTTAATTTCCCACAATTCCAGGATCCTCCTCTGACACCACAGCAATCTACTATCCGACCCATTCCTAAATCTACCTCATCCAACTGTATCGACCCTTAAACATACCGCCCAATATCCAGCCTCCCATTCCTAGCTAAAATAACTGAAAAAAATTGTACAGAGACAGCTCCAAGATCACGTTGATGAATTTGCCCCACTAGATCCCCACCAGCACGGATTCCGTCCACAACATGGCATTGAGACACTACTAATACACCTATTCAATAACATAATCAAAGGAATAGACAATATAAGACAGGGCTTCCTATTCCTATTGTAGGGGTTAAGGACGGGGTTAAGGACTAATTTGGCTTACTTAATTTGGCTTACGTTGATAATGATGTTGGAAGTTATGATCCTATCCCAAAGAGCTGACTAACTTCTAAATGGCACAGAAGAACTGCATGTGGGCTGTGATTGACAACATGTATAATCCCTGCTGAAACATGTAGGATACCAGACTCTGAACAGGGGTGTGCAGAGAATGGACTTATAGAATTGAGCAGATGCCAGCCTAATATAAGGTTGATGAAAAAGTTTGCAGAACTAAGCCTTGAAGATTCTAACTTGTGCTTGAAGCGAAAATCACCCAAGCGAAACTACAGTGAAACAAAGAAGAAGATGCAGGGCGGGGACCGAGCAGCCCAGACCGAGCAGCCCAGCAGGGAACGGCCTACCTGATAAGAAGCACAGCACATTTAGTTATATGATACTGAGTGAAGGGCCTCAAGACAGAAACCTGATAATGGGGAGGGTCCCAGGGCACAGCCTGCAAATATATGCAGAATGTTCTGGAACTATTTGCTGCAGAGGAGTATATAACAGAGGTAACGGCCGAGTGTGGGCGGGACAGCCTTCTCTTTCACTATTATTCAGAGCCAGAGAACGCTGTCCGCATCAGGCAGACTGTTTATAGCTTTGCTTGTAACTTCCTTACTTTTTGTTTTTGCCCAAATAAATTATTTTATTATGGAATAAGCAGAGTGTCGCCTGATTGATTATTGTATCCACCCCAGGGGAGATTTGTCCGAGCACCCTGGCGGACACTATTTATCGATATATCATCAGCATTTGAAACAGTTTCCCATCACATCCTATTAAAGCGTCTAATGGAAACTGGACTACAAGATACCACAATAAAATGGTTCCAATCCTACCTTGAAGATAGACAGCGGAGAGTAAAATCCGGGAACCTCACCTCAGAATCCTTCAAGACTACACAAGGAGTCCCCAAGGCTCAGCACTATCAGCTCTTCTCTTCAACATCTATATTCAGCCCATATGCAAAATATTTAACAAACACAAGATACAATACGCCATATATGCTGATGACATAATGGCATATACCCCTATCCAACTAGACTCCCCAGACTATACCACTATATCAACCTGCATTCAAGAAATAACAACCTGGCTAGCCAACAACAACCTAAACATCAACATAAAAAAAAAACTGAAGCAATTATCATCACCAGAGACTCCAAATTCATTCCTCCAACTGCTATCAACATATCCAATACACCGATTACAATAAAAGATTATGTCAGATCCTAGGAGTGATTCTAGACAAGCAACTCATCCTATAACCACATATCAACAAGTTATCTAGAACGACCTTCTTCAAACTCACAACACTCCGGAGACTAAGGGGTATGTTTACTAAACTGTCTTAACGTGTGCCCGGTGACGTCATCATGCGATAAGGTATCTTATCGCGCGATAATGGCACTTTGCCAAGCACTAAGGTACCTTAGTGCGCGATAACGCACGCAGCAGCGCAAACGAGCGCTGAAGGCGGAGAAAGGCTCCCTGAGGGCGGAGGAAGGCTCCCCAGGGGCGGAGAGGTCAATGGGTGGAGAGTGGGAGGGGAGAGGCTCCCTGCACACTAACGCTGTGGATTCCGGGGCTGAAAACTAACGCCAGTGAAACCCTGGTGTTAGAGTAGATTTAAAGGGAAGAGAAACCATTTCCGTCAGCAATGTACATCAAAACCAGGGAAACCCATAAAAGGTGAGAAGTGTGATACATGTGCACGGAACAAAAGGGCAATTAAACATTGAAAATGACCCCAACAAAATCTAAAAAAACATAACCAAGCTGGCCAATAGTGATAGTACTGGGAAACATCAAAAAAACACTACAGGGAAGGCTCAAAAAAACATTATTAAATATGGAAGGGTCTATGCTCTGTCCCCATACAAGGTGAATGATCCCACAGTGAAATAGCGCTGATCAGGGTTTTTTCCTTTCCATTGGACAGGCTTCCTATGGCATGCACATGTGCCACAACAGCAGGGTGGGCAGGTCAGAACGGGCAACTGAACATATGCTGGAAAAGGGGACACAGAGGGCTGCAGGCGGCACATGCCGTGGTGCAGCTGGGCCACAGTGCGGACTAGGGTGATGCCTAGGTGGCCCATACGAATGCTGAAACAGTAGAGCAGCCAGACAGCAACTGATGAGGGCCCAACATGGGCATGAGTGTGTTTCCCACAGCGTCACAGGGGATAGTACCCAGCAGGTACCCCCAAGGGCACAGAACATTGGCAGGCTGTGCTGGGGGGAAGTGTGGACATCTATGCAGGCACCACTACTCCAGAACCCGCACCATAGGCAGCCGCCTATCGGCACACTGGATGGCCTGAGACTGCACACCACCATCACCACCAGCAGAAGGGCATGTCAGCATGGTGGCGGAGGGGTACCAGTGGTGGAGGGGGCAGTGGCTGCTGCCCACAGCAGACCGTGGCCTAGCCCCATTCAGGTGGGTGCCGTGCACTGTAACAGACAGGCTCTGTCTGACAAACAGTCATGGTATCTCCAGGGAATGCACTGTCTCTGTGTCCACAGTGTGGTGCAGTACACACAGCCAGTATATTCAGGAGCAGAAGGTCACAGGTTCAAGTCCCAGCTGTGACTCCTGCCAACCCAGTCCCTATATTTTACCCACTACTAAACCGTGGTAGTAAAGACAGAACCTTTATTGCAGATAACATAAACATGCCTCAAACACCTATATTTTACCCTAAAGAGCACAGACACCATAAACATGCACATTACCTAGAGCAGAGTCTCCCAAATGCAGTCCCGGAGGGCCAAACACCATTCAGGTTCCATGCTGTCCCTAATAAAGATGCCTGTGCTGCATTTCTATGCACCGCCCCCATGGTATGCAGATATAACTCATGCATATTCATTAGGGACAGCATGAAAACCCGAACAGTGTTTGGCCCACCAGGACCGGAGTTCGTAACCTCTGCCCCAGAGCAGCGGCCAACAGGGGCAGAAAAACCTGCACCCACAGACTCCATTATCCAAAGCCCCCTGGAGAGGCAGGATGTCGGGCCCTGTGTACATCTCCCAATACTAGCACTTGCATACCTCAGCAATGCCACCCTAAACCCGGGAATACGGTACACATAGATCAAATGGTTGCTATGATTACTGGCAGATAGCAATGCCTAAGTTAAGCACAATCTGCTCATTGAGCTGTATTACACCAACCTCTCTGATGTCTGTGGAGTGTGTTTCAGGTCTGGTGTCTGACAGTGCTCACCACCCTGGGGAGTGACCCCAACAGTATTCCGTACCATAGCCATGCCTGCACAGTGCCCAGGACTGGTCCGGTGGCCAGGGCTGCCAAAAAGCCTCTATAGTTGCACAATGCTGGCATGGGTGTGGGGGTGTGTGTCTGTCTATCCAGTGTGTGGTGGCTGCCAACACCTTACTCAGTCCACACTGCTTGCACCGCTGTCAGTGTTAGCCTGCCAATGTGCATAATGAGGAGCAAGGTACCATGGGTATGGCCCAGACAGGCCGGCCAGGGCAGGATGCATCTGCACAGGGCATATGGCAATGGCTGGGGCACTGTAGTGCCTGGCCACCACCTGCACGGACAGGGTGGCCATAGCATGTCCTGCTGTGAGGTCATTCTCACCCTGACTGAGCAGTGACCATGGCATGGCTAGGTTCCCCCATAGTGCTATGTAGTAGTTCTCTCAAGTGATGTATATAGGTTCCCTTTTCTGGGGTCCAATCACTGACCTATCTTTTTGGTGGGTGTGCTCACATCCCCTCCAGGAACATGCATTTTGGACTAGCTAGCAGACTGTCTGCAGTTAGTATGTGTATGGCTGGAACACCTTGCAGGGTGCAGTGGCTGGAGACTCACTGTGCTTGCTGCTGGACAATGTCAGATAGTGGTGGGGGGCAGCTGAGCATTTTCAGGCCTACTGTCTGTCTGTCTGCTATTGCCATACTGATGCGTACAGACCTGCATTGACTGCCCTGTAGGGTGTCTGTTCCCCAGCAGGACTGAGGTTGATGGTCCCCTCTATTGCCACCATCGCAGGGATGTAGAAGGTGGAGCTGTCGGTGGAAGATCCTGTCCCCCACCCTGAGCCCCAGAGGGCACGTTGGGTGGTACAACATAATCCATCTATGGCAGTGGTCCCCAACCCAGTCCTATGGGGCCCACCGGCCAGTCAGGTTTTCGGGATATCCCTAATGACTATGCATGAGATATATATGCATTAGAGATATCCTGCCAACCTGACTGGTTTGTGGCCCTCCAGGGTGGATTTGGAGACCCCTGCCTTACACCTCTGTCATTTAAGATTGTGAGTGGGCAAGGTGCAGATGTCCAAGACATCAAAAAGGTTAGATAGAATTTGTCACAGTCCTCCTCACTTCTCACCACCACCAAAAGATTGTCTATTAGACAACTTTTTGGTGGTGGTGAGAATCGAGGAGGAATGTGACACATTCTATATACCCTTTCGATGTCTAGGACATCTGTACCTTGCCCACTCACAATCTTAAATGACAGAGGTGTAAGGCAGGGGTCTCCAAATCCACCCTGGAGGGCCACAAACCAGTCACAACTGAGCCTTGGCCCTTGAGACCTTGTATCCGGCTTCATTCTGGAGTTGGTGGCTATCAGCAGGTCATCCACATACTGGAGAAGGACTCTTTTTCCTGGAGCAACAGAGTAACTTGAAAGGTCCTGATTGAGGGCAGCACTGAAGAGGGTAGGCGAGTTCTTGAATCCTTGGGGTAGTCGAGTCCAGGTGAGTTGACCTCGCCTTCCTGTAGTAGGGTCTTCCCACTCAAAGGCAAACAGAAGTTGGCTGGCTGGTGCTAAGCATACACAGAAGAAAGCATCCTTCAAATCCAGGATGGTGAAGTGAGTAGGCTCAGCGGGGATCAGTACCAGGAGAGTGTAAGGGTTTGGTACCACCGGATGTATGGTTACAACTGCATCATTCACTCGCCTCAAATCCTGCACTGGGCGGTAATCTCCCGTCCCAGGCTTCTTGACTCAGAGGAGGGGGGTATTCCAGGGTGATTGACACTTCCTGAGAAGTCCATACTTCAATAATTTCATTAGATGACAGTGAATGCCTTCAATTGCTGGTCGCGGAAGAGGGTATTGTCTTATATGCACCGGTTCCGCTCCTGGTTTGAGGGTGATGAGAACAGGGGCTACATTTTTTGCTAGGCCTGGAGGATTATCCTCTGCCCATACCTCGGATGGGGCAGAGCTAGAATATTGGTGGGCATATGGGGACTGGCTGCCTTGGGCAGAGGTGTACTATACAACCGCCATTCTTCTTCGCGGGGGACAGTCAACACCATTAGGCCCGCAGATTTCGAGTTCAGAGTCATTTCTATTTTTCCCCCTTCAGCAAAGGATATCTGTGCCTGGAGCTTAGCAAGCATATCTCGGCCCAAGAGGGGGATCGGGCATTCAGGCATGTACAGGAACTGGTGTGTTATCTTCCGTCCCCCTAATTCACAGGTGCGATTCTGCAAGAAAGGTTTAGTGGCATGAGTACCGGTGGCTCCGACAATGGTAATAGATCAGGAAGACAGAGGGGCCACCGGTTTTTCCACCACCAAGTGTTCGGCCCCCGTATCCACCATGAAGTCCATATATTGGTCCCCAATTTTCAGACTGAACGTAGGCTCCTGGGGACCCAGAGGAAACTTGGAGCCCGGTCTGGCCTAGTACTCATCCGAATTGTAGCTCCCTTCGGTTGTCACTCCCTCTATAGCTACTTCTTCTCGTTGGAACTGTGTACGATGCGTCTCTCCATAAGAACATAAGAACATAAGATATGCCATACTGGGTCAGACCAAGGTCCATCAAGCCTAGTATCCTGTTTCCAACAGTGGCCAACCTAGGTCATACCTACCTAGTAGTTTCCCCAAACGGCACAGGTTCCGCAATGCTTATACTGGGTCAAGTATTGATATCCTGGGTCACTTCTTAATAATGGTTTATGGACCTTTCCTCCAGGAACTTGTCCAAACCTTTTTTAAACCCAGCTACCCTAACAGCCTTTACTACATCCTCCGGTAACAAATTCCAGAGTTTGATTACACGTTAAGTGAAAAAATATTTTCTTTTATTAGTCTTAAATAGTTTATCCTGTAGCTTCATTGCATGTCCCCTAGTCTTTCTGTATTCTGATAATATAAACAATCGATCTACGTTTACTCGTTCCACTCCGTTCATTAATTTATAGACTTCTATCATATCTCCCCTCAGCCGTCTCTTTTCCAGGTTAAAGAACCCTAACCTTTTTAGCCTTTCATCATAGGAGTATCCTTCCATTCCCTTTACCATTTTGGTAGCTCTTCTCTGAACCTTTTCTAATAACGCTATATCCTTTTTAAGATACGGCGACCAGAATTGCACACAATATTCAAGGTGCGGTCTCACCATGGAACGATATAGAGGCATTATAATATCTTTTGTTTTATTTTCCATTCCTTTCCTTATGATACCTAGCATTCTATTTGCTCTCTTGGCCGCCGCTGCACACTGGGCCGAGGGTTTTAACATATTATCCACAATGACGCCTAAATCTTTTTCCTGGGTGATGGTTCCTAATGCGGAACCTTGCATTGTGTAACCATAGTTTGGGTTGTTCTTCCCTAGGTGCATAACTTTGCACTTGTCGACATTAAATTTCATCTGCCATTTTGATGCCCAGTCTTCTAATTTATCAAGATCCTCTTGCAATTTTCCACAATCCTCTTGGGTTTTAACAACTTTAAATAGTTTTGTGTCATCTGCAAATTTGATAACCTCACTCGTTATTCCACTTTCCAGGTCATTTATGAATATGTCAAAAAGCAGCGGACCCAGCACAGATCCCCGGGGTACACCACTATTCACCTTTCTCCATTGGGAAAATTGGCCATTTAGCCCAACCCTCTGCTTTCTATCTTTTAACCAGTTCTTGATCCACAGTAGTACACTGCCTCCTATCCTATGACTCTTTAGTTTTGCCAAAAGTCTCTGATGAGGGACCTTGTCAAAGGCTTTGTGAAAGTCCAGATACACTATATCAACCGACTCACCTTTGTCCACCTGCTTATTCACACTTTCAAAAAAATATAACAGATTAGTAAGACAAGATCTTCCTTGTCTAAAGCCATGTTGGCTGTCTCCAATTAGGCCATGACTATCTACATGCTGAGTAATTTTATTCTTTATGATGGTTTCTACCATTTTTCCCGGTACTGATGTGAGGCTCACCGGTCTGTAGTTTCCCGGATCACCCCTGGAACCCTTTTTAAAAATTGGTGTTACATTGGCCATCATCCATTCTTCAGGTATTAGAGATGGAATCGTCCCCCTGCTCTCCCAGTGCTCCCACCTCTCCTCCGGGAGGTGGGGTCGAGGTGCGGGCATTCGTTTCTCCAATGTCCTTCTTCCTTGCAGTAGGCACACTGATTCATGCCTTCCGGGGGCCGGCCATTCCCTTGGCCTCTTCCACGTCCTCGGGTCCTTCTATTAGGAAAACCTCCTCCTCGTCGTTCAACTAAAGCTGCAGCAAGGCAATCAGCTTTCTTCTTCATCTTACGTTCACTTTCCTTCTGACGCTCTTGGTCACGATTCACAAACACTTTCTGAGCAACTTCCATTAACTGGGCCGCATTCATGCACGCAAATCCTTCTAGCCTCTGCAGTTTCCGTTTGATGTCTCCCTGGGACTGATCCACAAAGGCTGCATTCACCATGCGCAAATTTTCCGGGACTGCTGTATCATATGGCGTGTATAGCCTATAGGCTTCAGATAATCGTTCATAGAAGGCCGCTGGGCTCTCATCCGGACGCTGGATGATTTCTGATACTTTTCCAATATTCATGGCTTTCTGGCCTCCTTTCTTCAGGCCTTGCAGTAGGGCTTGGCGGAACCGATTGAGGGCTGCCGCTCCATCTACACTGTTCGGATCCCACTTAGGATCATCGTTTGGAAAATCTGCGGCGGCTGCTTGCTAGGGATCTAGGCCTGCTTCTCCTATGGGATTTTCTTCTAACCATCGAGTGGACGCTTGCACAATTCGCGCTCATTCTTCAGTACTGAATAGAGTGGACAGGAGCTGGCGACAATCAGACCAGGTAGGCTGGTGGGTCTGCATAATGCTAGACATTAATTCAATCAGATCCTGGGGCTTCTCAATATAGGAGGCATAATGCGTCTTCCAGTTCAGTAAATCAGTGGTGGAAAAGGGCACATAAATGAGGCTAGTTGGTCCCACCACCACCTGGCCCTGGTCATCAAGAGTAGGTAGACCTGGGACCTGGCGCAGTGGCATGACGTGACCATCCCTTTGGCTCGCAGTTGTACTTCTGAAAGCATAAGGTAGTCGGGATTGTTGGGGTTCTGTTCCCTGATATTGGGTGTCGGCAGTGAGTGACCCTGAACTGGCAAATGAATCCCTGCTTGTGGCGTCATCAGGGGACTGTGCCCCCCCCCCCCAAAGCACTCTGAACGGAGCCGGGGCTTCCGGTCGGGAGGGACTGCACATCCTCTGGCTGCGGAGGCAATTGGTGGGCTACTTGGGGTAAAACTGCAGGGATGGGTCCCTCCGGGACAGGCTCTGCCTGGGATGGTGGCGGAGCCGAGGGGACTGGCCTATAGAGAAACTGGGGCGGACGGGACAGAATGTCTGGAGATTCTGGGGTAGAATAGACAGTCAGTTTCTTTTCCCCAGGCTTCCGGGCCCCCCCGTATGGTTGCTACAAATATCCTACACTGTTCCTCATAACAACGCTTCATCCAGGAGGGCTGTTTTTCACAAATACTTAACCAGGAATCTATATAGGGGAACTGGTCAGGGTGGTCTTTTCATACAATCTGGTGAACTAAGGATATGATACTAACATCAAAGGTACCCGCAGGGGCCACGAGGAGACCAGTACTGGCCACTCCCTATCCCAGAGCATTTCTAATTGGGACAGAGACATTTTTATTCCATAGTCTATAGTCTCCGGCAAATCCCTTGCTAAAATTCTTGATCATACATTTCAACGGAGTTTGCGTGGACTCCAACCCTCCCATAATGATGTACACGACAACAGACAGTAGGGGCGGGTAGTCGGGTTGTAGGTAAGGGGTCCGGGCAGCCCTAGAAACAGATAGGTAAACGAACACCAAACGCTTCCTCCTTTTCGCAACCTGGGCGCGGTTACCCGGCCAGGAACTGCGCTAATCAGGAGAATGCACTTGCTTGGTCTGTGTTTCAAGACCTCTCATTCACACACACACAAACAGACATGCCGGCAAAATCCAACATTCCCAGCGTGACAGAACTATGTGGCAGTGTTTCTCTGGGTGCACTCTATAAAGACAAGGGGGGGGGCCATTCCCATTCACATAAAACTTCCCATCGACCTGGGGGTCATTACAATTACATAATCACCAGAGAAACCCCTCTTAAAGTTCTTAAGGAGACACTGCAGAAGGCTCAGTATAGATACACCCAGGGCCGGCCCGTCCATTGAGCGAGAATGTTTTTTGCACAGGGCCCCGCGTTTCAGGGGGCCCCGCGCAAAAAACATTCTTTTTGAAAAGTAAAATTGAAAAGAAAAAAAAAAAACCTGTCTGCTGCCGCGGTCGGGGCCGCCGCGGCAGAATCGAGCGTGCCGCGGGGCCCCCCTGTGCACGGCAGAGCCTGCCCTCCTTGTAGCAGCTCTCTCTTTAGGGAGCTGAAGTCAGGCGCGCCGGCTTGCAGAGCGCGAGGGAAGAGTTTCTCCCTCGCTGCTCTGTTAAGCCCGCGGGGGCTGATGGGAAGTTCCCATCAGCCCCCGCGGGCTTAACAGAGCAGCGAGGGAGAAACTCTTCCCTCGCGCTCTGCTCTGCAAGCCGGCGCGTCTGACTTTTCAGCTCCAAAGAGAGCTGCTACAAGGAGGGCAGGCTCTGCCGTGCACAGGGGGGCCCCGCGGCACGCTCGATTCTGCCGCGGCGGCCCCGACCGCGGCAGCAGACAGGTTTTCTTTTCTTTTAATTTTCGCTGGGCTGGGCTGGGCTGGGCTGGGCGGGGGGGGGGGGTTTAGGAGTGTTGCTGGGCTGGGCTGGGCTGGGGGGGGGGTTTAGGAGTGTTGCTGGGCTGGGCTGGGGGGGGGGTTTAGGAGTGTTGCTGGGCTGGGCGGGGGGGGGGGTTTAGGAGTGTTGCTGGGCTGGGCTGGGCTGGGGGGGGGGTTTAGGAGTGTTGCTGGGCTGGGCTGGGGGGGGGTTTAGGAGTGTTGATGGGCTGGGCTGGGCTGGGGTGGGGTGGGGGGTTAGTAGTTTTGATGGGCTGGGGGGGGGGTTAGGAGTGGTGATGGGCTGGGGGGTAGGAGTGGTGATGGGCTTGGGGGGGTTTAGGAGTGGTGATGGGCTATGGGGGAGCTAAATCTGTATATGGGCTGATGGGATTAGGACTGAAAGTGGGTTGATGGGGGGTTAGGACTGGTAATGGGCTATGGGGGGGCTTAAACTAAAAATTGGGTGATGGGGATTAGGACTGGAAATGGGCTGGTGGGATTAGGACTGGGAGTGGGCTGATGGGGAGGTTAGGACTGGTAATGGGTTGGGGGGGGTTGCTAGGACTGGAAATGGGCTGAGTGGAAGGGGGCTTGAACTGCAAATAGCTGATGGGGAGGGGGGCTTGGAATGGGCTCTTAGGGGAAGGAGCTAGGACAGGAAATGGGCTGATGGAGGGGCTAGGATAGGACTGGGAATTGGGTGTTGGGGGAGCTAAGATTGGAAATGGGCTGTGGTGGGGGCTTGGATTGAAATGGACTCATGGAGGGGCTAGAACTGGAAGTAGGTTCATGGGGGGCTTGGATTAGAAATGGGCTGAGTGGAGGGGAGCTAGGATTTAACATGGGCTGATGGTGGGGCTAGGAAAGGACTAGAAATGGGCTGATGGGAGACTGGTATTGGAAATGAGCTGATGAAGGGACTCGGATAGGACTGGAAATGGATGGGGGAGCTAGGACTGGAAATGGGCTGATGTGGGGACTAGAAGGGAGCGGATACTGGGTGGGGCTGCAACTAAAAGGGAGCTGATGTTGGGGGAGATTAGAAGGGGATGGGGCTGGGAGAGTGAAATGGAGAGGGGAAGAATATTTTGTGTGGGAGGGAAGAAAAATCTACAATTGGCCGGGTATTGGGAGACTAAGGGGCTTGTTTACAAAGCCGCGGTAGTGGTTCGCGATCGCAGCCGCGGCCCCATTGAAATCAATGGGGCCGCTGCTCCGATTACGATCGCAAACCGCTACCGCGGCTTTGTAAACAAGCCCCTAAGTGGGGATTGAGGATGGAGGGGTAAAATTTGAGTGGATGAAATAGGAATGAGGAAAGAGCAAAAGGAGAAAGATTATTATGTTAAAGCAGATGTAGAGAGAGAATGGAAAAAAACTAGAGGAGAGAAGAAAGGACAAATGGACAGCAGACGATGGAGAGTTAGCAGAAGACACAAATAAACCAGAAGAAAGTGACTGGAACAATTGCAACTGAAAAAAAAATGCACAAAAGGTACAAAGATATCTCTTTATTTTGAATTTATTAACTGGAATATGTCAGCTCTGGGAAATGTGCATCATTAATGTCGGTGCTTTGTTTAGTACAAGAGGAAATTAATTTATAGTTTTATTTCAACATTGTTGTACATTCCAAGTTTGGCTTTTAGGGTTCCCAGTTTAATTATTGTCTTCCTGTTTCTAAATTGTGATTACTTGTTTGGTGATGGTCTATGTTCTGCATGTGTAACTGAGCTGAGGTGTTCTGTTTATATAATTCCTATTTGACATTGCCACTTGTTCTCTTTCCCCAGTAGGTCATGTATTGTTATTCTCTGAAATGTATTGGTTTAATATTTGCAGTGTTGCCTTTTGATAGGTAGGGTATGGTGCTTTATGAGTCTTGGTAGTGCTGTTAGGATACGGTGGGTTTGCTATGGGTTCTAAATGGGCAGTGTTTGTAGTAGTTCCTAATGTGCCTGGCGGTTGGCACTGGATTATAGTAATGTAGAAATCTTTGTCTTTCTTTATCCATACACTCATGAAGAGGCATGTTTACTAAAAGTTAGTGTATGGTAACATTATGCAAATATTTATGCAAATGAGGCCCCTTATGCAAATGAGGCCCCGCACCGAGTCTCCGCACATGGCCCCGCACCCCCCTTGGGCCGCCCCTGGATACACCCTCCCTCATGCTGTTCAAAAATGCTGTTCAAAACCTTTGTCTCTCTCTCAGTCATTCAGGTTTCTCTCTCTCAAATCTCACAGAAACCACTCTCTCACTCTCCAGCAACTGTAAAATAAACACTTTCCTCCTCCCTTGGTCCGTACTCGGACCTCTAAGCCGTTCAGATTTCCCCCATAAATCAGAGAATAAATAAATAAATAAAAATAATAATAATATAACAGGAACAGTTGACATAGAAATACAGGCAGGGCTGAGATATAACCAGCAAACTAATATAACAGGTACAGGTGAAATAACAATACAGACAGGGCAGAGATATAACTAAAATAGTTGAGGAGATCCGAAGGGGTTAATAAGAACTTAAAGGATACTGAAACTTTCCAGGTTCCTTTTCTGCAGGCTATGTGAAAGACACACTCCTTCTCCCTCTGCTTGCTAGAGATACCGTCTTTCACGCTGTGCTGAAAAATAAAATCACTGAAACAGCTCGTCTTCGCTCTGCTGTGCTTAGACTCGATTTCTTAAAGTGACTACGGAGTTTTTTTTCTTTTCTCAGTACTGTTCCTTAATCGGTAAACTGTTTCACGAATTACCCAACAGAATAATCTTACATTATACCAGAAGGGAAACCCGCAGTTAGACAACAGACAGAGGGTGCGGGTGATCGGACTGCCGGTAAGGGTTCCGGGCAGCCCTAAAACAGAGGGAGACACAAACACCAGATGCTTTTTCAAGACCTCTCACTCAAACACAGACAGGTATGCCGGCAACATTCCAAAATTCCCAGGCCTTACTTACTAACTGAAGGGCGGTAGTTTCAGTCTCGCGCATACTCATGCAAGACGTACTAGGATCACCCAGAGAGGTGATCAGTCTCTCATTTCAAAATTCAATATAAATTCCCAAACTAACTGACTGAGTAGCAAAGAAATTTCTACTCACCGGATCCGGTACCAGATACAAACTCAGATCATGGGTTGAATCCTGGACTCCCCTCGGGTTCGGAGGTGTTGGTCGGTCGGACCCAATAATCCACTGAGGCAAGGAGGAATCCTCTCCGATGCAAGAGGACCGGTGGCGCCTGAGGTTTCCCCTGCTGTCGGCCAGACACGGTTCCAGCCGGACCAAACCTTGAGGCAGTAAAACGTGGTATATTCACTTGAATACCACCCACTACTCGCACTTCCTGGCGAAACGCACCAGTAAATGTAGCAGTGAAGTGCATGCAATAAATGATACCAAGAGTCAGTTGCAGGGTCCAAGCCAATTTATTGTGCAGAGGCTCAGACAGGAGCGTGTCCAAAAGGGACTGAGCCAAGAGGTACAGGAGCAAATTCCTTATATACAATTTTACAATTTGATAGAGGCAAACTTTCTATTGGTCCCAACGCCTCTCACACCTACCCAATCGGGGACTCTCTCTGGGCCCCACTCCCTGTTCCCCCTTCTCAGACTGTTCTAACAAAGGCATAGTCTTAGACATGGTTACATTTCTACTTCAAGGACATTGCTAGCCCAGAGAATGCAAGGACAATTCAAGCATAAAGAAATTGTACAAACTTCATAATAAGCAGATTCTTAAACTCTGGTTCTTTTCAGCACTAATTCTAGGTGGGGGTTGGGATCCAGGCCTGGCTTGCAGGCTATAGCCTACCACAGAACTATGGCGTGGCCCTTAGGCGGTAAATAAAATAAATAAATTTAACTTAATATGAGCAAACTATAATTTTAAAAGCTTTATCTTTCTGTAAATTCAATATCTCCAGCCTGATATATGCAGATGATGTCCTGCTGTTCACTCCAATCAAAGTCCTGCATCCCGACTTTACCGCCCTGGTAGATTGTTTAATTGCAATCACCGACTGGCTTCAAACTCAGAACCTCTATATTAACTTCACGAAAATGGAGGTCCTGTTCATTAGAAAGAACAAAAACTTCTCTCCCCCCACTACCTTGAAGGTAAGAGTCGCAGAGCTCCCAAGCAAACCTGTGATACGCTATTTGGGTGTGATGCTTGACCAACACCTTGACTTCAAAGAACACATAAAGAACACCACCAGAACTATATACAACAAAATCAGGACTCTAAAGCACATAAGACTCATGTTAGCTCTCGATGACTTCAGAACAATTTTCCAGGCGCTGGTAACACCACATTTTCACTATGCGAATGTCATTCTTCATGGCCTCCCCAAGAGCACCCTCAACCCATTACAACTTGCGATGAACGCGGCCGCACGCATGCTCTATGGTCTATCCCAGGGGTCGGCAACCCGCGGCTCCGGAGCCGCATGCGGCTCTTTCTCACCTTTGCCGCGGCTCCGGAGCACACTGCCCGCCCGGTGACAGGCAATAGTGTTGTAAAGATGTATTTAAACGTGGCATTATGGGCTCCCTCCATGTCAGCTCCCTCCCTTCTTCTGCAGCCGCGGCTCCCTGCCTCTTAGGGAACCGCGGCTGTGCTTTTAAAATCATCTTGGAGCCCTTCCTGTCTTGACGGGCTCCGTGCAGCATTGTCCCGCCTCCAAAACTTCCTTTAGAGGCGGGACAATGCTGCACAGAGCCCGTCAAGACAGGAAGGGCTCCGAGATGATTTTAAAAGCACAGCCGCGGTTCCCTAAGAGGCAGGGAGCCGCGGCTGCAGACGAAGGGCGGGAGCTGACATGGAGGGAGGGGGGCTGACATGGAGGGAGGGAGCAGATATGGATGGATGGAGGGAGGGGGGCTGACATGGAGGGAGGGAGCTGATATGGATGGAGGGAGGGGGGCTGACATGGAGGGAGGGAGCTGATATGGATGGAGGGAGGGGGGCTGACATGGAGGGATGGAGGGGGCTGACATGGAGGGAGGGAGCTGATATGGATGGAGGTAGGGGGGCTGACATGGAGGGATGGAGCGGTCTGACATGGAGGGAGGGAGCTGATATGGATGGAGGGAGGGGGGCTGACATGGAGGGATGGAGGGGGCTGACATGGAAGGATTGGGGAGGTGGGCTGACATGGAGGGAGGGAGCTGATATGGATGGATGGAGGGAGGGGGCTGACATGGAGGGATGGAGCACTGGTAATGGGGTTGAGGGGACTAGCATTGGAAATGAGCTGATTAGGGGAGGCTAGGACTGGTAATGAGCTGATGGGGGGTAGGACTGGTATTGGGCTGATTAGGGGAGGCTAGCACTGGTAATGGGGTTGAGGGGGGATTAGCACTGGAAGCGAGCTGATTGGGGGGCTTTGACTGGGCATGGGCTGATTGTGGGGAGGGGAGGATAGAGCTGCTGGCCCTGGAAGATAACTGGGGGCTAAGGCTACAAATGGGCTGATATGAGGGGATGGGAGAATGGAACTGGATCTGAGAGGGGCTGCCATGGTATTTGTACTAGAAGGGACTGGTCAGTGGGGAAGGAGGGGGACTGGAAGGAAATGGACACCAGTGGCAATCATGGGAATGCAAGTTGACATTGGAAGGTACTGGGAGTGAGGACTGGAAAGGGGCTGATATTGGGGAGGGTTACTGGGACTGGAAATAGGCTGATGGAAAGAAGTGAAGAAAACGAAAGAAGAGATAAGAAATGGCAGATGGACCATAGACCACAGAAAGAGCTAAGAGAAGACAGGAAAGCAGAAGCCTCAGATCGGGACCAGCATGATCAAAGAATAAATTGGTCAGACAACAAAGGTAGAAAAAATAATTTTATTTCATATTAGTGATTTGACTACAAAATCATCATAATTTTGAAATCAAATATTGTTACTTGTTGTTGTGATATTTTCTGGCGTATTTTTTTTGGTGTGCGAAGGAAGAGGGGTAGTCTTATACGGCGAGTATAGGCCAAACACCTATATTTTAACAGGAAAAGTAGGGGGTCGTATATAGCATTAAGGTAAGAAACAATATATGCAGTGTTAGATTTGTTTTAAATGTCGCAATGGTTTTGCGGCTCCCAGTTTTTTTTTTCCCTTCGGAAACGGGTCCAAGTGGCTCTTTATGTCTTAAAGGTTGCAGACCCCTGGTCTATCCAGAAGAACCCACATCAAACCCATTCTCAGGGACCTTCACTGGATCCCATTAAACTGCAGACTCACATACAAGGCACTACCCCTCACATTCAAAGCCCTTAACATGATATCCCCCTCGTCCCTCACAGCCCTCCTCATTCCCACCCCCAACAACAGGTCAAGAAGGACAGTAGCTGCCAATACGCTGATTATCCCTATTGAGTCCACTAAATGCACACAAGCAACCAGAAATAGGGCATTCGCTTTCTATGCCCCAAAGGGCTGGAATAAACTCCCACCAAACATCAGATCAATCAGCGATCTTACACAATTCAGGAAAGCTTTCAAGCACCACCTATTCCATCTACACTTTTCTCAACCAAATGCAACCCATCCACATCCCACACCCCAACTCATTCTTTCAGCTCCCAACACCTCACAGACCGATTAAGGCTAACCGAACAACAGAACCATCCCATCAGGTACTGTCAGACGGCTGCCTGGGTAAGAATCTTCACAGTCTTGGCAAGTGCATATATCTACATGATTTGCAAGGGATTGTGGGCAATGCAGTTCATTCACACCAGACACAGCTGCTGACAATAATTTAGTTGTGCTCAAGTGTAAAGCCAATAAGATATTTATTCATGGGGTTATTTCTCCCAACACAGATATGCTTGGTAGCACATAAATCAGGTTACTTGCTTTCAGTGTTTAACTTAGAAAAAACAAAATGAGGAAAACAACATTTGAACTTGTCAGGTAATCAAAGCAAAAGAAATAAGACCTGGTTGGCAACAAACTGGTCTTTTCTGTAGGCTTAGCTAATATTTTCTTAGCATGTATGTATGTATATAGTTCACCTTTGTTCTCCAAGTTCCTTTATATAGTTGATACTTGTTCTCCAAATCCCACTCCCTGTTCAATGTAATGACCACACATATGCATTTTGTCGGATGTTTTTTGTTACATGTAAACCGCGCTGATTGCAAATAGTGCGGTATATAAGAATTGTTAAATAAATAAATAAATAAATAAATAAATGTATCAAACAACAAACCAAAAGCTACAAAGAAAGAAAAAAACTGTTCTTTTCCGGTTAACTTCTTATATCTTCCCACATATTCAGAAGTGATTCTCTCAGTGCTCACAAGCAATTAGGTAAGGCTCAATTGCTAGCAGTTATCCAGCTGAAACCCCTTAGCTGGCTTGCTTTCTACTGCGTGGCTAAAAATCCTACACAGGAGCTTTTCTGAGTAGAATAAAGAACAAGTTTGTATTTCTTTGTGATGGTTGCTGTACTTTATAACAGAAAATCACCAAAGGAGTTTATACAGAGAGCAGTCCATGTAAACAGATTCTTCATCTGTTATCACCCCCTCTTCTTCAACAAGCATGGGTTCAATATCATGGATTGGCACAGATGAATCTCCCAATGGAGCACTTTCAGGAGAATACTTGTTCCCTGCTGTCTTTCAAGGTTATAGCTAGGGCATAGATCAGTGTTCATACCTGAGCTTCCATTGCTGTTAGAGTTCCTCTCTATATAGCCTGGCCAGTATGTAGTCCAGCTCTTATGTCCAGCCTTCCAATCCAGATCCCTGGACACTGGATCTCTCTTCACATACCTTCTGGCACGGGTCTTAGGGTCCCTTCCATGTGCAGCCGTCTCTCTCACAGGTACCGTCTGGAGATTCCTAGCTCTGCAGCACCATTCCTCTGGCTTTCCCCAGTCCAATGGTGTATACTGGCCCTTGGAATGCCTCCCAGTATACGTACTGCTCTGGACTCTTCTAGACCTCTCAAAGTCTTTTCTCCTCTTTCTTCCAAAGGGTTTCTTTCCCTCTCTGTCCGTCCGGTTTGGCTTCTGCTTCTGATGATGATGATCCTCAGGATAATTCTCTGTAGAATAAACTCTACCTTTATTCTGCTTAGATGAGTGCTCCTCCCTAACACAGCGCAGCTGTGCTGAATCAGGTCCTGCCCTTTGAGATGAGTGCTTAGGGATTACCTCATAGCCCTCCTGATTGAACACACGTTTCCCCACTTCAGCTCCTCTAATGGCTGTTGGAAACCTGGTGCATTCTGGGACTGGTAGTCTTTTATGGGAAAATTCTGTTTTCTTATTTCTACCAGAACTGACAGGTTGCTTGTTCAGAGTCACTTCACCTTTTCTATAGCTCCTTCCTGAGCTATGATAAGCTTCCTTATCACATACCCCCCTGCTTAAGTTATTACGGACTGGTGTCACTGGTGAAACCTATTCTCTACAGTCCGTAATACGGGAAAGGGCATCCGCATTCTTGTGTAACTTCCCAGCACGATGTTCAACTTGAAAATCAAATGCCTGTAAGGCCATGTACCAGCGTGTCAACCTGGCATTGTGGTTCTTCATTTGCTGCAACCACTTAAGTGGGGCATGGTCTGTGACCAACTGGAACTTTCTCCCTGTAAGGTAAAACCTTAACGCCTCCACTGACCACTTAATAGCTAAACATTCTTTTTCTATTGTGGAATACTTTTGTTCAGCCAGTGACAAATTCCTGCTCAGGTACATCACAGGATGCTCCTCCCCTTCATGACACTGGGATAGAACCGCTCCTAGCCCTACATCCGATGCATCTGTTTGAACCAGAAAGGGTTTCTTGAAGTCCACCCCTTTCAGTACCGGTCCTGTACACAATTTTCCTTTTAGGACTGAAAAAGCTTTTTCAGCTTCAGGTGTCCACTTTAGCTGGTTTGGACAATTCTTCCACAGCATATCCGTGAAAATTGCACTTTTCTCTGCAAATTGCGGTATAAATCTGCGGTAGTATCCAATAAGTCCTAAGAAACTTCTTAGTTGTTTCTTTGTTGTTGGAGGAGGAAAATTCCTGATGCTATCTACTTTACTCATTAGAGGTTTAATTTTTTCTCTTCCCACTAGGTGGCCCAGGTATTTTACCTCCCTATTTGCAAAGGCACACTTCTTTGGGTTTAAAGTGATTCCCGCTTGCTTCATGGAGCTCAAGACTGCCCTGATCCTCTTTAGATGCTCCGCCCAGGTGTTACTATGGATTATGACATCATCCATATATGCAAAAGCATAATTTTGGTGGGGTCGAAGTACCTGATCCACTAACCTTTGGCAGGTAGCCGCTGCTCCATGCAGTCCGAAAGGCATCCTCTTGAACTGGAAAAGGCCAACAGGGGTGCTGAACGCAGTCTTCGGCTTCGACTCACTGGTGAGAGGGATTTGCCAATATCCTTTTGTCATATCAAGGGTGGTTAAGTATTGAGCCTGTCCCAGCTGGTCCAACAGCTCTTCAATTCTCGGCATTGGATATGCATCAAAAACTGATATGGCGTTTACCTGCCGGAAGTCAATACAAAATCTTAAAGATCCATCAGGCTTCAGCACCAGGACTATGGGGCTATTCCAGGGACTCTTTGACTCCTCTATTACTCTCATGTCCAACATCTCCTGGACTTGTGCCACTACTTCCTGTCTCTTGGCTTCAGGCAAGCGGTATGGCCTTTGACGAACTAATTTCCCAGGTGGAGTTATTATTTCATGGGCAACCAAATGTGTCTCCCCAGGTATGGGTGTCAACACATCTGGGAATTCTTTAAGCAATTTCCTAATTTCTTCCTGTTGTACCACTGTCAGGTCCTCACCTATTTGGGGCTCTGATTTTTCTTTACAATCAGATACCTGGGGTCCCAAATTTTCCTCTTCATTCACCTCCCTCTTTCGGGCACAGGTGGCAGCTAGGCTTCTAACCCCTTTGACGTCAGTAGAACCAAAGCCTTTGGTTCCACGCTCAGAATTTTCCAGGGATGTGACCTCCTCCACAGGTGGAAAACCCAGCCTCTCACAGATCAATTGGGCAATTCTGTCTCCTGTCTTCACGTGATAATCATTCTGTCCAAAATTAAATAACAGAACTTTAATATTGCCCCTGTAATCGGGATCAATTACTCCCGCACCCACATCGATGAAATATTTAAGGGCTAATCCGGACCTTGGGGCTACTCTCCCATAGCATCCAATAGGTATTTCCACTTGGAGACCGGTGTCAACCAGGGCTCTCCCTTGGCTAGGTACAGTCACATTTTCTATGCTGCACAGGTCAAACCCAGCAGCTTGAGGGGTTGCCCGCTTAGGAGCTTGGGCCTTCTCTGTGACCCTATGGTACTTTAGGACGAATGTCTGCTTTGGAGTAGCTTGGTCTTCTGGACACTTAACCATCTTTTTAGCTGGGGTCTGAGGACTTCCAAATAAAGGCCCGGGAGCTATTACCATTAAACCTTCTCCCTCCTTCTTTCCTAGTCCTTCCACTAGACCCTGCTTAAATCTTGGCCAGTCTCTTCCTAGAACCAAATCAAAGGGTAGCCTAGGCACCACTGCTAACAGGACTTCCTCTTGTTCCCCCAGGCACTTAACCTTTAGCCTATAGGTGGGATATGATGTTGCAGCACCATGAATGCATCTGATGTGAACTTGGCTTTCAGGGGTTCTAGGCACAAATCCTTCTTGGGCCTCTATCCTCTTCCAAAGCCTTTTTGACATCATACTCTGGTCTGCCCCAGAGTCTAACAAAGCATTTGTGGTAATTCCTTGCACATCAACTATCAAAAGAAATCCTTCTTTGGGCTGTTTTAAATCCACACCCACTAAGCTAGTGTGTGTCTGGCATCTCTTTTCTAAATGTCCCCATTTTCCACACTTGAAACATTTCTTTCTATTCCACTGTGTCATCTGGTTTGATACAGTACATTCATTTTCAGAAACATTTTTAATTATTTTCTTTTCTGATACAGCACATCTTGCCTCAGCACCAATCTTCAGAGGGCCACCCATTCTATGGCAAGCCTGCGTGGCTTCCAAGAATCTCTCTGCTAGCATGGTTGCCTCTCCAAGATTTTGGCAATTTTGCTGTATAAGGAAAGTGTGCAAATCTTTAGGGACCGCAGACATAAATTGTTCAAGCATTATAATGTCTAATAACATTTCTACCGTCTTTTGCTAGGGCTCCAACCATTTTACAGCTAAACCTCTGATTCTCTGACTCAGAGCCCTGGGTGTTTCACCCACTCTCAATGTAGTAGCTCTAAACATTTGCCTATACTCTGAAATAGACAACCCTAGGCGATCTCTAATAGCAGCCTTTACATCCTTATAATTCAAAGCCTGGGCTGCTGGCATTGCTCTATAAGCTGCAAGTGCCTCTCCAGTTAATGAGGTTTGCAGCCTTACTGCCCACTGGGTCTCTGGCCATGCTAATGCTTGTGCCACTCTTTCAAAAGACTCTAAAAAATCATCAACATTATCATCTGGAGTTAACTTCCCAAAACTAAATGCCCCAATTCCTTGATTGAGTCCCACACTGTCCACATGTGGTGTACCAGTATTTACTGCTGGTCTTGCATCTGTTCCACTTTGGTTCTGCAGCTGAACTAGGGCTTGCACCAGATCAAGCACTGGCCTCTGCTGTTCCATTAAGGCTTTCATAGCAGTGTCCTGAGCCTGCTGTGCTAGCTCCTGCTGCCTGCTAAACTGGGCTGCCATCCATTCAGCCATCTCCCTTGGATCCATCTTCATCCCTGCAAGAAACAAAGAAAAAAAACAAAGTGCACCACCTTCCAAACAAGTGTGTTTTTTTCTACTTTTTTTTTTTTCCAATTACCCCTGTGCCTTACTCCCATCCACCACTAGACATGCCCAGGTACTTATTACCTTGTGTCAGTGATGAATCCAGCTCTGCACAGGGTCTTTTCCTCCTGGGACAGCTTCCTGGAACATCCACTTCTCCTCCAAAGTGCAGTTGAGGGAAAATCTTTTTTTCCAGCTTTAAACTTGAACTTTAGTTGTAATCCTCAGCAAGTAAATCCCCTTTGTGCAAAAGCAATCGGAAAAACTACGCCATTTGTCAGACAGCTGCCTGGGTGAGAATCTTCACAGTCTTGGCAAGTGCATATATCTATATGATTTGCAAGGGATTGTGGGCATTGCAGTTCATTCACACCAGACACAGCTGCTGACAATAATTTAGTTGTGCTCAAGTGTAAAGCCAATAAGATATTTATTCATGGGGTTATTTCTCCCAACACAGATATGCTTGGCAGCACATAAATCAGGTTACTTGCTTTCAGTGTTTAACTTAGAAAAAACAAAATGAGGAAAACAACATTTGAACTTTTCAGGTAATCAAAGCAAAAGAAATAAGACCTGGTTGGCAACAAACTGGTCTTTTCTGTAGGCTTAGCTAATATTTTCTTAGCATGTATCAAACAACAAACCAAAAGCTACAAAGAAAGAAAAAAACTGTTCTTTTCCGGTTAACTTCTTATATCTTCCCACATATTCAGAAGTGATTCTCTCAGTGCTCACAAGCAATTAGGTAAGGCTCAATTGCTAGCAGTTATCCAGCTGAAACCCCTTAGCTGGCTTGCTTTCTACTGCGTGGCTAAAAATCCTACACAGGAGCTTTTCTGAGTAGAATAAAGAACAAGGTTGTATTTCTTTGTGATGGTTGCTGTACTTTATAACAGAAAATCACCAAAGGAGTTTAGACAGAGAGCAGTCCATGTAAACAGATTCTTCATCTGTTATCACCCCCTCTTCTTCAACAAGCATGGGTTCAATATCATGGATTGGCACAGATGAATCTCCCAATGGAGCACTTTCAGGAGAATACTTGTTTCCCTGCTGTCTTTCAAGGTTATAGCTAGGGCATAGATCAGTGTTCATACCTGAGCTTCCATTGCTGTTAGAGTTCCTCTCTATATAGCCTGGCCAGTATGTAGTCCAGTTCTTATGTCCAGCCTTCCAATCCAGATCCCTGGACACTGGATCTCTCTTCACATACCTTCTGGCACGGGTCTTAGGGTTCCTTCCACGTGCAGCCGTCTCTCTCACAGGTACCGTCTGGAGATTCCTAGCTCTGCAGCACCATTCCTCTGGTTTTCCCCAGTCCAATGGTGTATACTGGCCCTTGGAAGGCCTCCCAGTATACGTACTGCTCTGGACTCTTCTAGACCTCTCAAAGGCTTTTCTCCTCTTTCTTCCAAAGGGTTTCTGTCCCTCTCTGTCCGTCTGGTTTGGCTTCTGCTTCTGATGATGATGATCCTCAGGATAATTCTCTGTAGAATAAACTCTACCTTTATTCTGCTTAGATGAGTGCTCCTCCCTAACACAGCACAGCTGTGCTGAATCAGGTCCTGCCCTTTGAGATGAGTGCTTAGGGATTACCTCATAGCCCTCCTGATTGAACACACGTTTCCCCACTTCAGCTCCTCTAATGGCTGTTGGAAACCTGGTGCATTCTGGGACTGGTAGTCTTTTATGGGAAAATTCTGTTTTCTTATTTCTACCAGAACTGACAGGTTGCTTGTTCAGAGTCACTTCACCTTTTCTATAGCTCCTTCCTGAGCTATGATAAGCTTCCTTATCACAGTACTTCGACATGTGTTGATACTGTTTATAATGATTAATAACCAAGAATGACAATAATGATGAATGTAATAACTGAAAAGACCCAGCCCTAACCACTTAGTCGGGCCTAACATCGAACTTGTAAATAGTTACTCTGCTACAGTTGTGTTAGCTGAATGTGTAAATAGTTCACCCAGTTACAGATCCAAGTTTCTGATCCTGTTCAATGTAGTACTAGGCATCTCTCATTGTCTCTTGCAAGAATTGTTAACTGCAAACCACACTGATACTGAAGAGCACGGTATACAAAAGATGTTAAATAAATAAATAAATAAACCTTTCTGTTTCCAATCAGCCAAAAGTACAGAAAGGTTGTGAGCTGAAATATTTCAAATGTAGCTCAATACCAAGAACAGAGAAATATCTACCAATGAATTTATTAAAATGTCCTCACTGCTCTCTCTGTACCTTAACTCCGTGTGTTCTTATAGAGCTTACAGTACAAATCTCTCGCACTTTCAGAGTGTCGAGCTAAGCTGTAAGGAAGAACCGTAAACTCACACTCTCAGCCTGGAGCTCTTCCACTGAAAACCAAGACAAGCACGTATTGAAATTGTGCTCTAGAGTTAAAAATTCTCGTTTGTTCATCAAATAGCTTCCTTACCATTGCTGCTGGCTTTGCAAAGTTGCTCAAAATTAGTAAGACCAGTAAATAATAAAATGTTATATGTAGTAGCTTAAAACTTGTAACCAAATATTTACTGAAGGGGCTATTTGTTTAATTTGTAATCTGAATAATAACAGAGAAAAAAGGCACCCTGCTTAGTCCTACAGCATATTTACACAGGCTCCTGCTTTCTCATCTAGGTCTTTATTACACGCACACATTCCAATGCATGTACACCTATGTCATAAGGGAGATTATGTGCTCACTTGCTTATGACATTAGTGCATTCTAAGCATCTACCTCCCTGTGGCCTCACAGTTACCACCATTAATGTTTCCTTTAATTTTGCCACAGGGTGAATTTTGAAACTGTCAGATGCACCAGAAAATGTCAGTTGAATTTCTGAATCCTGTGCTAAATTTAGATTTAACTAGTGTGGGAAGGGGACATTTACTTTGGCTTATGCAGTTGGACTTGAAAGCTCAGGCCCTGGTTTTATTACACGCTGATTTATCCAGGCAGTGACATTTGATATTCTATTTGTCCTGTATTTGAGACGTTTTTATAGTTATAGTAGATTAGCAAACCTGGGAGCCGAGGGGGGAATGGATTCTAGGACCACACACAGGTGAACACACATCCAAAACATCCACTAAGCTGCATGGGTCCTGCACCCACATTCCTGGTGGTGGAGATGGTGCATCAATATCACATTTTAAGTCACAAGGGACAGGCAGTTCCACAGGAGTCCCACAGATCCTGCCTGTGGCTGCCCCCTGCAATGGAAAATGTAACACTGAAGCACCATCTTTCCAGCTGAAATCTAAGGCATTCTGAGCACCTTCTCTTGCTCCTGAGTGTTTCTGGTTTGTGTTTCAGCTGCAGGTGACATTTGAGGACATCGCTGTCTCTTTCTCCCAAGAGGAGTGGAGGTATTTGCATGAAGGATAGAAAGAGTTGTACAGGGAGGTGATGAAGGAGAATTATGAGACCCTGATTTCCCTAGGTAAGGACTGAATCTGTATTTCTAGCAGACACAAGAATAGGAGGTGTTTTTGTGTACATCCTCCACTCCAGGAACTTGCAGATATGAGCAGGATTCTCTCAGTCTTACCAACTGTCTTAAGATGGCAGGATGAGATCCAGGTCTGAGGGATCATAAGGCCATCCTAAATGTCCTACGAGTTTCCCCCTTCCAGTTTTAGCTCAAGGGAACTTACAGCATTTTTATAATTGAGACACATTCTATCCCTACCGCTGTGAGCTTAGAATCTAAGTGGGCTCTTGAGGTGAGGGGAGATAGGGAGGGTAATTTTCCAAGCTATTTCCTTGGATTAAGCAGTGCTTTTACTGTGGAAATGGGTTTTATATACTGTGATTGTGCCCCCTTTGTAAAGTTACATCTGTATGGTTTGTATGTACCTAAATTAAGTTGCTGTTTGAGGAGGGATTTCTGAGGGAGGAGTTTGCACTTAAGTGATACTTTTGAAAAGCAAAGCATACATTTCTCACTAATGTCAGCAGTTATACAATTACTCCCAAAGGGATTTCCCTGAAGTCAGAAGGAATGATGGGGGGAGAGTACAATTTGAACCCTGCCCTCATCTTTCATCAGCAGGTGTTTCTCCTCTTTAATTCTCATAGAATTTCATACTTTCACAGTGATGATGGGTAAAATCTTGTATCTGATTCAGCAATCATCCCACAAGACAGTCACTGGGGCTTCCTAAATCAACTGTTAATATCAAGGGACCTCATAAGGTGCAGTTTCTTGAAAATCTATTTAGTCAATATCAAACGATCACAGCCTCCCTTTCTTCAGTGATTCAAGTTATTTATTATAAAAATATATGACTTGTTCCACTACCAGAATACTTGAAGTGAGGAATAATAACCTCCCCAGATTCTTCTGCTTTATGTGTGGACGCCAGTAGTAGACCTTTCCTCCTCTCCCCCATCATGTGCTGCTCCCTGAGAACTACTGCTGTGTATTTTTCAGTGACTATAAGGGAAACATAACTCATTTTTCATATTAATTCCTGGAAACAGGCTTTGAAGGAATCAATCCTGATATATTATCAAGGATTAAAGAAGAGGAAGAGCCGAATGTCTGGGATCTTCAGGAATCAGAAGAAAGAGCAGTTACTGACTCATACCCAGGTAAGTAAGAATAAATACTGTTCTGGGTAATAGGAAATATTACAGAGTACAGCTGAGTATTGCACTCTATTTACCTGTAATCTGTATTCTCACATATGGAAAATATAAGTCCTCACAGGTAAGTGTTGCTATTCATCGGAGCCCAGGGGAATAAGCATGTTCAAGTCAGAACAATTCTGTCCTGCAAGTCCATCCCTTCTGTGTGTCCGGTGTGAACCGGATGCACAGAGGGGATCGCGATTCTGATCCCGCCGGGCACGTCTAGTCCCACAAGATCAGAATCACGAACAGTCCTGCACGTGCAGCCTGGGACAGCGATTCTGTCCAGCCTGCAGGTGCAGGACTGCACCTGGTAACTCAGTCAGGGCATTTAAATGGAGTCAAGGTACCATGGCGTCATTTAAAAACTGACTCCATTCAATGCCCACCATCGTTGAAACACAATATGGACAATTTTGACATGCAGAATGGCCTGAAACCGGTTCTTGATATATAGGACGATGCTCTTGCAAAGAAGTCTGCACTAGACCATCACCTAAATTCGGAGTCATCCTACAACGCATCAGTTGTATCGATGACGTTGGGACACTAACTGTGATTCTACTTTTGTTGTATATTTAATTAAGTGCCCTTGTTCTCTTTTATACATTGGCCGTACTACTCGACCCATGAAACGTCGCTTAATGGAACATGCCTCTCGACATCGCCATGGAGTCTTATCGGCACCTATGGTCTCCCACTGTTTTGATAATTCTCATCAGTTTGATCAGCTTTGTTGGTCTATAATAGATCATGTTCCATCTAACCCTCGAGGGGGGCATAGGGAAGATCGTCTTCAACGTCTTGAACAGCGATGGATCTTTCTCCTGGGCACTGTAGAGCCAGGTGGTTTAAACTGGGAAATTGACTGGCAGAGTCTTTTGTGAACGGTGCTGTCGTCACTGCTCTGATTTTCCAATCAAAATTTGGGACTCCCCGTCATGTGGGGTTTTCTCATCTTTTGATTGGTGGGTTCTTCTTTAAAAAGATGGCGGATTGGCCATTGAAAATTAGACCTAAGCTGCACTGACGGCGTTTTTCTAGATGGCTGCTATAGATGAAAATCTTGGATTCTGCACTTGAGTCAGGGCAAAGGTGCCCGAAACGTGCGCGTCATGCATTTGGATCTCTACTATTGGCGCCTATGAACTGAGATAAGTTACACTGTGCTATATAAATTTTGTTTTTTTGGTGAAGAACCTTATGAGAAAAAGTAGCTGCCCGCTTGGTGTATGTCGTTTTCCCTTTTGACCTTCCTACGGCTAGCTCTGACAAAAAATATTTTATATCTATAGGTTGTTGGGTTAAGGTTTGGTTTTCTTGTGTAGTTTGATTTATCCAGACCTAAGGGGTTTTCCTGTATTGTGTTGACCACATCCTCCGGCAACAGATTTCACAGCTTAATCCTGGGAGTACCGATGGGGTCAAAAGTGACCCCATTGCAAGTTTCACAACGCGTATCTTGGAAACTAGTTGTTCAAGAATGCAATCTTTTTATGACTTTTCACATGTCAATATTCTCTTTATATTGCGCCATGAGAGGAATAATTTTCATCTGCTAGGTGACGCTAGTGATGAATTGCAGCACAGAGTACCAGTGGGGTCATTTTTGACCCCAGTTGCTTACGTCCGGTTTGGATCGTGATACAATTTGCAGTTTTGTGAATTTTTTGATCTGACAAAGGTATTTATCATTAATTATGTATCATTTATTTTTTGTACTCTTATTTTATGAAAATTACACATTTTCTGTAATTGATATCATACGTTCTTTCATTATTTCCAATGAAATCTAAAGGCTTTCAGCTCGTTCATCACGATTATTTTACACCTATAGTAAAACTGCTTTGCATTTTATTCAACTTTATCTTTGTTTATTTATTTTAGGTTATTGTTTATGATGTCAAAACGAAAGTATTGACTTCCGGTGACGTCATCGGGACGGATGGTGGGGTAGAAGGAGAGCTCTGCCATCCAAGCCTGTGAAAAGGGGGCTAAATACCCCTATTTGCGTTAATTGCGGGGGGCAAGCTGGAGAATCGATGCCGCTAGACCCGAGGATCGGGCAGAGGTGAAAGGAAGCAGCTTGGCCCTGCATCGGCATTTCCCCGACGGGGGAGCTTCACGAGCGGCCTAGAGCGCTGACCGCGTGGTCGGCCGGGACCGGCAGCAAGAACCGCAGAAGTGCTGTGAGGCTGCAGCAGAGCAGAGTGTGGGGTCCGAGGCCTAGTCAGCTGAGAATCCAGCAATCGGGCGGTGCTACAGAGCTGAGGGCCGGCGAGGGACCTCACATCTCCCGACGGCAGTGGGGCTGGTACGTACAGCACTTCCCTTGCTAGACAGCAGCACAGAGCGGAGGAGCCCAGAGGGCGGTAATAGCCCGTGCAGTGCTGCCCGTAGTGACAGCGGTGGCTGCGGGAGAGGGTCACGCGGAGCTGAGCAGTGTGTGGAGCGGAGGAGAAGGAGGGCAGCGGGGGAAAACCACAATACAGTGGCTTGTGGGCTGAGAAGCCCTGGAGAAGAAGCCTGTGGAGGCGACGACAGAGAACCAGTGGAGTGTGAGGTGAGAGAGTAGCCCTTAAGGAGAACCGCAGAGCAGAGGCCATAGAAGAGCAAGAACTCAGGAGGGGTGGAGGAGAAAGGCTGTGCCAGCGGTACCAAGGACCTGAAGTTATAGGGAGACAGGGAGAGGAGAGGCCCCTGTGCTCCAGAAGAGATAGGGGGGGCAAAGCCCTGCAGCATTTACAGCCACAGTTACCCATACAGCGAAGACATAAAGAACCTACGACTTAGAGCCAAGATGGATAAAAATAAAGCGGGGGCGTCAGCGCGCAAGAAGCTGGCGGAATACCGATCTCCCTACGGAGCAGCCAAGAGTAACAAGGAGGGGGCCAAAGAGAATAGTAAGCAGCTGGCAGAGGCCCAAGAGCTGGTGGAAGAGTTGGAACGGAGCTGTAGCCCAGGAGGGATCGTGAAATTGAAAGACTGGCTCACAGAGCTGAAGGATGAGATCAAAGCTGATATCGGTGGGGTGTCGCGGGAGCTCAGAGAGTCCATCCACTCTCTGCGACAAGATATAGGGGAGATCGGAAACCGTATGGAAGAAATGGAGACGCAACTGCAACAGCAGGGGGAAGAACTCGATGTGTTACAAAAAGACTGGGCAGACATCAAGCGGATTCAGCTGGAGCAGCAGATGAAGGAGGAGGACCTGGAGGATAGATCCCGCCGATGTAATATACGCGTCCGGGGCCTTCCAGAAGAAGCACGATACCGCAACTGTGAGGACGTGATTGTTAAAATTTTTAGCTCCCTGCTCGAGACAGCGGATCCAGAGGGAGGCACTGAGATCACACCGTCACAAATAGAGAGAGCGCACAGGAGCCTGGGCACCAAACGAGACAATAAACCAAGAGATATTGTGATATGCCTGGGCTCCTTCAAGATTAAAGAAAGGTTGTTGATGGCAGCCAGGAAGGTGAGACAGTTCCAGTGGGAAGAACACTCCCTGGAGTTTTTTCAGGATCTCTCAGGGGGAACACTGCAGCGTAGACGGGACTTCAAAGAAGTTACAAAGTACTTGCGAAAAGAGGACATAAGATATAAATGGATGTTCCCTTTTGGCATGTTGATCACGGCCAGGGGGAGGTCAAAACGAGTGCAAACTACAGAGGAAGCCTGGAGAGCTCTGCAAGACTTGGAGCTGCCGAATATCCCTGAAGGGAATATGACCACAGCTAGACAGGGGGCTAGTACGTCGACGTCCTCTAATCCAGCTCAGAGAGCTCAGCGGTGGCATCGAGTCCCAGCAGAGGGCCGAAGACTGGCGCGCAAGCTTGGAGAGAGCCCCGGGACATCAGCGGCTGAGAACGGAGCGGGCTGAAGTAGAAGTTTTAAAGCTTGGTGCTTTGTAGTACTGTTGTGCATATATATTCTGTTGGGTTATTGTAGGAGGGGTGCATTATGTGGAGGGGGGCAAGGGGGCTGTAGCATGAGGGGCGGGAAGGGGGGGCGGGGAGGGCGAAGAGGCAGGGGGATGGGGGGAGTAGGTAGCGGTTGAGTCGGGGGGGGGGGATAGAGCAAATGGGGAGATGCGGAATGGTGGGGGGAAGACAGGCAGGCCCGTAGGCAGTCACCTATAAGGAAGACAAAACTCTCTATCGAGAGAACTGGGGGGTAGGGTCAAGGAGATTGGGGGGGGGAGGGGGAGAGGGGGGAGCGGGAGGGGGGGTAAGGGGGGGGAGGGGGGTTGGAACACCTATGGGCTGACAGTGGGGAGTGAGGTCTACCAAGATGGGAGATCTAAAAATTGTATCCTTAAATGTTAAGGGCCTGAATTCGCCTTTTAAACGGCAGAAATTGTATGATGAGCTGGCTCGCCAGAAGGCGGGGATAGGGCTGATTCAGGAAACGCACCTTACCAAAACAACAGAGTACCTGGTCAAGCCTAGGGGATTTGGGGTATGTATTCATGCCTCTAACACAGTTGAAAAGAAGAAAGGGGGGGTGGCTATTCTGATAGCCTCCAGACTGCAGACCCTAGTGCACTCCGTTGTCAGGGATAAGGGAGGGAGATATGTACTGGTGAGGGTGCGGGTGGGGAGTAAGTGGTACTGTATAGTGAACCTATATGCCCCTACGGGATCGCAAGGTAATTTCTGGAAGCAATTGACTGAGGAGGTGGGGAACATGGGGGAGGGTACCCTTATATGTGGGGGAGATTTCAATCTTACCTGGAATCCGGCATGGGATGCAACTGGGGGTCGGGAGGGTAAGCGGGCGGACAGGAAGAGGTATCGAGCTTTTGTGGTGCAGCATGGATTGGTTGACGCTTGGAGGTTACAATACCCTGGGAGGAGACAATTTTCCTATTTCTCGCCCACGCATGGGTCCTACTCCCGGATAGATGCGATCTGGGTCTCCAAAGAAGTAGGGGGTCGGATTACCGAAGCAGCAGTGGAGGCCATCACATGGTCTGATCATGCCCCGGTGACGGTCTCTTTGCGCATGGCGGAGGAAGGGAAAGGGCTACAATATTGGAGGTTGAACGAGTCGCTGTTGGATGATGAGAGGGTCCGGGAGGAGGTAGGGCGGGAAACAAGGGAATATTTTATACTCAATGATAACGGGGAGGTGGCATGGGGCGGGGTATGGGATGGCTACAAGGCAGTGATTCGAGGGGTGCTTGTCAAGTGGGGGGCACGGTTAAAGAGGGAGAGAGAGAGCAGGGAAGGGGCATTGAGGCTCCGTTTATTAGAATTGGAAGAGTTGGATGCACAGGGGCGGTCGAGATCTTATCAAGGACAGATACTGGCGGTGCGGGCACAGTTAAATGCGCTGCAGGCAGCACGGATACAGTATCAGATGCAACTCTTACGGCAAGAGGTTTTTGAGGGGGGGGATAAAGCGGGGAAATTTTTGGCGCAGAGGCTTCGACAGAGAAAGTTGCGTTCCCATATCATCCGAGTCCGATCTAAGGGTGGGACCCTGGTCACTAAGGAAGGAGAAATTAGGGAAGCCTTTAGAGAGTTTTACCAGGAGCTATATAAAGCCCGTGACTCGGCAACAGAGGACAGAGTGAGCAGATACCTTGCTTCAGTGCGATTGCCTAAACTGGGGAGGGAGGAGCAAGGGGAAATCAATAGACCGATAAGTGGGGAGGAAGTGCAGCGGGCAATTCGACAATTAAAAATCGGGAAAGCTCCAGGCTTAGACGGGTTAACAGCGCCATTCTATAGACGGTTTGGACATCTCCTGATCGAGCCATTGGTGAAGTTATTTAACCTGCCAAGGGAGGGAGGGAGACTAGCGGGCACGATGGGCTGGGCGGGGATTACGGTTATACATAAGGAGGGGAAAGACCCACAGGATTGTGCATCTTATAGGCCCATTTCTTTGCTTAATCTTGATGCCAAGCTACTCGCAAAGATATTATCAGCCCGATTAAACAAGGTAATTGGAAAATTGATCCACCAGGACCAGGCGGGCTTCATACCAGGTAGACAGGTGGCGGACAATATAAGGAAAATATTGAATATAATTTGGTCAGTTGAGCAGAGCGGGGAAGAGGCCCTGCTCCTGTCGTTGGACGCCGAAAAAGCCTTCGACCAGGTAGCCTGGCCCTTCTTGTTCCAGGTATTGGAGAAGGTTGGACTGGGGAATGATTTCTTGGCCTGGATAAAGGCACTCTATGAGCGGCCGCAAGCATGTGTCCGGGTGAATGGGGCGTACTCAGGGTTTTTCGAGCAGGGGAGGGGTACCCGACAGGGGTGCCCTCTGTCGCCGTTGCTCTTTGCTATTGCGTTAGAGCCGTTTGCACAGAGGGTGCGAGAAAGGGAGGATATCCGGGGACTACTGGTGGGGACGAAGGGCTATAAGATTTCCTTGTTTGCTGATGATATCATTCTAAGCTTGGGTAGTCCCAGAGTGAGCATTCCAATAGTGATGTGGGAATTGGAGGAATACGGTAAGCTGTCGGGTTTTTCAATCAACTGGGCTAAATCGGAGATTTTAAATCTGGCGGTCTCGGGAGCAGGACAAGCAAGGTTGGCCAAGCAATACCCTTTTAAATGGGCGCCGGAAAGTATAAGGTACTTAGGAGTACGACTAGGTAACAAAACGGCAGCACTATATAATCTGAATTACGGGAAGGTACTTGGGCAGATGGAGAGTTGGTTGGGGGGTTGGGGAAAGGGGTTTATATCTTGGTTTGGGAGGATAGCGACAGTTAAAATGATGCTGGTGCCACGCCTGCTGTTCTTATTCCAGACACTCCCCATAGCGGTACCGCGGAACCATTTGAAACGGGCGCAAGGGATGGTAAATAGATTCATATGGAAGCAGCGAAGACCGAGAGTGGCGATGAGCATACTGCAGAGAGCAAAAGAAGAGGGGGGGCTGGGAGTTCCCAACTTGGGGAAATACTATGAGGCAGCCCAATTGAACACCGTATATGAGTGGCAACGAAATGAGGGGAAGCAATGGGTGCAGATGGAGCGGGAGCAGATGGGGGGGGCGGACATGGAGAGGGTGATTTGGCGGGGAGGAGCGGGCGAAGCCTCTAACATTCTAAACCCCATGATAGTACATAGTCTGAAAGTGTGGAAACGGTACAAACAACAACTGGTGGCAGGAAAAGGGTATACACAGGGCATGGGATTAGAGGCATGTTTTGAGAAGGGGCAGGGGCCGGACGCGCGGACCTTTCAAAGGTGGGCAAGGGGGGGGTTGACGCAAGTATCCCAGCTCTTACATAACCAGGGGATGTATGGGTTTGAGGGTATAAAGGATCTCTATGGGTTGACAGAGAATGATCACTATGCCTATTTGCAACTCTGTCATTGCCTTCGGCAGACCAGGGTGTGGAAGGACTTGTGGGGGCGACGTAGTTGGTTTGAGGTTTTATGTACAGGGCATATGGGGCAAAAGGGGGTGTTATCCCGAATATATAGGGGTCTGATGGAGCCCGGGGAGGGTAAACTGCCCTATATGCTGAAATGGGAGGCCGATTTGGGGATGGAGTGGAATGAAGAGGTGTGGACCAAGGTGCTCCGGACTGTAGCGCATGTCTCTATCTCTGCATCCCTTAAGGAAAACGCATATAAAGTGCTGTCCCGATGGTACTGGACGCCAGTACGTCGTGTGAAAGCTAAACTTGGACAGGATGACCAATGCTGGCGAGGGTGCGGGGAGAGGGGGGACTGGATGCATATGTGGTGGAGGTGTGTCCATATGCGAGCTTACTGGACGAGGGTTTTAGAAGTAATACATGCGATGACGGGACACAAAATGCCACAAAAGCCCGAAATATGTCTGTTACATCTCCTAGAAGAAGAGATACCCAGGAGGGAGGCGGGGGTATTACACCATTGTCTAGTAGCGGCCCGTTGCGAAATAGCCCGGCTCTGGGGGGGACAGAGTGCCCCGCAGGTGGCTGGTTTCATCCGCAGAGTGAGTGAAGTGGGGCTGATGCACCGGCTGACAGTGCAGTGCCGGGGGGGTGGAGAGAGAAGTGGGGTACATTGGCAGAAGGTATGGAAATGGGTGGAGGAATGGCAAGAGGAGGGGGGAGTAGGGGAGGATTATGGAGGGGGGCAGGTGGGGGTGCTGGGACTGGTGGGGGGAATAGTGGGCATAGGTAGGGTTCGAAGATGCAGAAATGGATCTAAGTGTTTGCATACGGGGGGAGGGGAGGGGGGTAGGGAGGGGAGAGGGGGGTAGGGAGGGAAGGAGGGGGGATTTCGCACAGGGGAGTTGCCTGTGGTTTGTTGAATTATAGGCGGGGGGATTAAAGCAGGGGAACATCACATCTGCTGTTTTATTTTATGTTATTTAGCGTTGGTGAATTGATCACTGTTTGAGTTATGTTAGTGCTTTCCTTGTCTAAGAGCAGTTTACTTCGGTTCCTCTGTCTTATAATAGAGACAAAGGGGGTGGGATGGGGTGATAACTTGCTGTATTAAACATGCTTTATATTGGTGTGTTATTCACTAATAAAAATTTTAAATGGAAAAAAAAAAAAAAAAAACGAAAGTATTCAGCTGCCCAAGTAAGAGAAATATTGCAACGAGATGCTGACAGTGACGGCTCTGAGTCGTCTGATGATGCAGCATATTCAGCAAGCGAAGAAGCATATCAGCCAAGTTCGGGCGAAAAACATAATGATGACAGTCATGATTCAGATGGCGACAGCAGTTGGTCGCCAAGTGAATGTGAGACTGATGTTGAGCCGGTAACATCGCCTGCAGCAAAGAGTCAAGTTACAGGTCGAGGCAAAGGTCGAGGCTGTGCTGGACGGAGAAGGCAGAAGTCCTCGGTGTCAGTATCATCTGTGAGGAATCTTAGTTGTGGTCGTACAGGAGCTAAGAGGTCATCAACTATAAGCACAAATGTTGCCATTGAAGCCTCTGTATCTAAGGATGCCACATCATGGAACAGGAAACCTATAAAGCAAGCTGCTGGAAGATACGCCAGAGCTAATGTCATGCACGTACAACAAGGTCCTACAAGGTATGCTGTACGAAATGTTGATGGCCCTCTCGCAGCATTCCACTTGTTCATGAGGAAGAACTTATTGAATGAAATCATGATGTGGACGAGTAAACAAGGAAGACACATTTATGACAACACCTGGAAAGATTTGACAGACGGAGAATTTCAACATTTTCTTGGACTTCTGATCCTCTCAGGCGTGTTTAAGTCATGAAATGAATCCATAGTTCAGTTGTGGAACCTTGAAGATGGTCGTTCTGTTTTCGGCAAAAATATGGCCCGTAACTGTTTTTAGCAAATTTCTTGTGCTCTCAGATTTGATGATGCAACCAACAGACGTGAACAACGAGGCATGGATAAGCTTGCTCCAATCAGACACATTTTTGATACCTGGGAAGCAACTCTAAGTGACGCCTTTGTTCCTGGTGAAAATGTTATCGTGGATGAGCAACTGCTTACATTTCGAGGCCGTGTTCCGTTCAGACAATATATTCCCAGCAAACCTGGGAAATATGGCATAAAGCTATGCATGTTGTGTGACAGTGCAACGTCATATTTTCTGCGTTTTCAAGTATATACAGGAAGGGAACTCGGACAAAACAGGGAACAGAATCAGGGTGAAAGGGTTGTGCTGCAACTCACTGAAGGATTGACGCAATCTGGCAGAAATGTTACTGTTGACAATTTCTTCTGCAGTTTATCCCTGTCACGGAAATTGCTAAAAAAACAAATTACACTTTTGGGGACAATTTGAAAGAACAGAAAAGAATTACCTCCAGAATTTGTAACAGCAAAGGGCCGAGAGGTATTCACTTCACTGTTTGCCTTTCGCGATGACGCCACTCAAGTTTCCTATTGCCCAAAGAAAGGAAAAGCGGTTGTTCTTCTGAGCAGTTTGCATGATCAAGAAGAAGTAGATAACACACGTCCAGACAAAAAAAACACGCATGATCTTGGACTATAATTCTAGTAAAGGTGGAGTAGATACGGCAGATCAAATGTTGTGCATGTATACCACAAAACAAATGACAAGACGCTGGCCAGTGACAATCTTCTACAACATGTTGGACATCAGTGCTTTGAACGCCTTCATTGTTTGGATGTCACTAAATCCAGAATGGCAGTCCAAGTCAAAGCACAGACGTCGTCTATTCCTCTTGGAATTAGGAAAGAAGCTGCTTCAGAGTAATTGCAGCGAGACTTCTTCCAGCATTGAAGAAGCCACTGATGCTGTTTGCAAGGTCGGGATCCCAAAGAAAAGGGCAAGGTGTCACTGCTGTTCCAGAGAAAAAGACAAGAAAAGCAACATAGTTTGCACCTCCTGCAAGCGCAATGTTTGCAAAGAACATTCAGAAATTGTCTGTGTCTCATGCAAATGACTGTAGTACTTTACTGTGTTCATCAAGTGCATGCAAAAACTGCTTTCATGGCAACTCTTCGTCATGTAATTTTATGATAAAGCATTAAATTTCAAAACATTTAACTATCATATAATAAATAATTAATTCAGAATAATATTTTGTCTGTTTAGTTTAAATTTTTCATGGTTAACAATTAAAATTCATCGTGGTATTCAGTGTGTGCAAAAAATCTTGGTAATTCCAGGGTTAACCTGGAAAAGAGACGGCTGAGTGTAGATATGATAGAAGTCTATAAATTAATGAACGGAGTGGAATGGGTAAACGTAGATCGATTGTTTACGTTATCAGAATATAGAAAGACTAGGGGACATGCAATGAAGTACAGGGTAAACTATTTAAGACTAATAAAATAAAATATTTTTTCACTCAACATGTAATGAAACTCTGGAATTTGTTACCGGAGGATGTAGTAAAGGCTGTTAGTGTAGCTGGGTTTAAAAAAGGTTTGGACAAGTTCCTGGAGGAAAGGTCCATAAACCCTTATTAAGAAGGGACCCAGGATATCAATGCTTAACCCAGTGCAAGCATTGTGGAACCTGTGTCTTTTGGGGAAACTGCTAGGTACATATGACCTAGATTGGCCACTGTTGGAAACAGGATATTGGACTTGATGGACCTTGGTCTGACCCATTATGGCATATCTTATGTTCAAAAGGATATAGCGAAATTAGAAAAGATACAGAGAAGAACCACCAAAATGGTAAAGAGGATGGAAGGATACCCCTATGAGGAGATGCTTAAAAGGTTAGGGCTCATCAACCTGGAAAAGAGGCGGCCTAAGGGAGAACTTCTCCAGTACTTTTTTTTTGAGACTTTAAATCTTTCTTTTTTTCTTTTCAATTTTAAATTTTTATTGAAAACCAAAAGAGGACACAACATTGGCAAAACAGGTGTACCACAGTCTGCATTACTCAATCTGCAGTCATGTATTATAGTTATTGTTAAGTGCCGTCAAGTAGTTGTCAACTCATGGTGACCCTCTGGATAATTGTCCTAAACTGTGTTTGGTCTTCAGTCAGGCAGCTCATTGTTGACAGACTGGCACCCACAGCTGCTGTTATTATATTGATCCATCTCATTGCCGGCCTTCCTCTTTTGCGTTGACCTTCTACCTTGCCAAGCATTATGTTTTTTTCTAATGATCTCTCTCTTTCCATGATATGTCCAGAGTATGAAAGTCAGGCAGTCTATGGTATACACTCGTAGTATTCATCGCCAGCACCATAATTCAAAGGCATCAATTTTCTTCTAGTCTATGGACTGCTCAAAGAACAAACTAGTCAGTACTAAAGGAGATCAAACCAAAGCTTTCTTTCGAAGCTCCGATGACAAGACTTTGATCTACCATAGCCTCTATTTTCCTGACTGCCCAGTCCCTCTCAGCACTCCAGCCTGTCTTCCGATGGCCCTCCACACCCAGAACCAGTAAGAACTTTATTTTTTCCTTTCACTAGCTTCCCCACACACTGATCCAGCATCTCACTTAACTCTTCCCTCTGCTGTTACATGTTCCGCCCCCAATCCCATCCCATCCCTGCCCTGCCCACAAACTGCAGAGAGCACAATGGTGCAGTACAAGAGGTTGGACTCTTCAGCAGCTATTCAGCCACAGTCCCCTTCTCGGGCCCCTGCAACACACCGATGTTCTCCCGTATGGCATTAAATCCAAACATATATTCTGCATCCACCGAACCGCCCACCAATCTGTGCAGAGCAGAACAGAGCTAGAACCTTCCCCATAGAACTTATCATATGAGAAAAAACCTCTCTCAGTACCAAACATATTGTGAACTAATAAGGGCCAGACCCTGAGTGGATTCAAAGTGTTGATATGTAAGTAAATCTTAACCCATATGTTCCCCCGGGCTGTCAGAATTGTTTAGCTTTGAATACCCTACTCTCTGCCGACCCCCAGAAGATGTCACCCTGTCCCAGCAGGGGGCAGAGGATTAGGGTTGTCAACTTTCTGAAAGAGAAAAACCCACCACCTGTTGCTGCCCTGCTCCACCCCTAACAGTACGTGCTTACAGGGGCTTCTGCAGGACTCATAGGGTGGGGGGGGGGGAGGGTACAAGAGGTTGCAGTCTTCATCTCCCATTGAGCTAGTCCCTTTCTTAGTCACCCAACATGCATATGATCCCCCCATGTGGTGTTCAATTAAAACATATATTCTGCATCCACAGAACCCTCTTATTTATTTATTTAACAGCACTTTTATACCACCATATCTACTAGTCACCGTGGTTTACATAGAACCGATAGGAACAATTCTTAGCAAAGTAAACTGATTCAGTGAAACTGCAGAACATTTCACAAGGCAGCAGAGTAACAGTAGTAGGCAAACCTTGGAACCATATACTAAATAGGGACAGCAGGGAAAGGGCTGGTGGTTGCCCTGTGGACTATATGGGTGATCTGCGTGACTAAATGTCAGAGCCAAAGAATTCCAGGAAGAGGAGTGTAGTTAAATTTCTGCGAAAGTCTCCAATGTCTGAGAGGGAGCGAAGGTCTGGGGTAGTGAGTTCCAGGTGGTTTGAGCATAAAAGCTGAAAGCTCTGTTGGAGGTGGTGACGTTGGTGTGGGTGATTGAGGTAGGTACTGCAAGGAGGGAGTGGTTTGCTCTTCTGCACAGTCTCTAGCATTGAGCAATGTCAAGAAATACCTGTAGGGAATCAGCAGAAAGATAAAGGATTATCAAGCAAAGACTGTTAGTCCAACCTTGTACCTAACTCTGCTGTGGATAGTGAGACAGTGTAGCTGCTTTAATATGAGTGACATGTGGTCATGATGACTGCATCCTGTGAGAAGTCTGGCTGCTACATTTTGTGCGAGCTGCAGAGTTTGTCAGGAGGATTTTGGGAGTCCTTGATAGATAATGTTAGCATAGTCAAAGATGGAGATGATGAGTACTTGGCAGACATTTCTGAAAACAATCTAGTTTGGTCTTGAACTCAAGAGTAAAATTGCAGTTAAGCCAAAAATATGTATTTTACTCAATATGAATTGCTGAATTTCCAGATAAAAGCAAATAATAATAAATTGTAAGAATCATTTAACATGCACACGTTTTTTGAACAGCGGGTCTCAGATTTTCATGGAGTTTTTCAGTGACAGTGGCAAAAGCCAGTAACTACTACTCCCGATATACATCAACGACCCTTTTTGTTTTTTGAACATGTGTTTTTTTCAAAGCGTTTTGAAATAACTTATCCAAGATGCATTTTATAAAACAGAAGTTAGGCTTATCTTAAAAGTAGTTTATCCCAACGCCTACTTCAGCGCCATCGCGTTTCACGGATATGTTCCGTTTCTTCAGGGGCTAAATAAGCCTATTCTTTGTATGTATTCGACTATCTGGAACAGAAAAGCAATAAAAATATGCCCACATTCCAATCAGCATATGTTTTCATTCAACAAACAAGCGGATCATGTTCAGATATGAGAAAACCCCGCTTACCTCATTCATGCGCCCTGAATGCAACTATTGCAAAGGATCAGAAAAACGCCGCGCATGCGGTCTGAAAACCAGGGGAGTGTCTTATATATAGTTTGAGTGACTGTGTTGTTTGTCAATGGAATCATAGCCAACATCAGAGGCAAAGAGTCCAATCAATTTGGGTATTAAGCCCACCGGGAATGACTGTCTGCAATTTAAAGATCCATCGTTGTTCTTTGTAAATGAGGGTTTGATCCAAAGTTTTATCTCCCATTGCCTTATTGACTTTTTCAATGCAGAAACAACGAAGGTCAGTAAAAGTGTGATGGTGAGTCAAACAATGAGCTACCATGGGAGCGGTAAGCGTTTTACATTTAAGTCTACTGCGATGTTCTCCTAAACGAATTCGGAATGGACGCATAGTTTTCCCAATATACATCAGTGAGCAGGGGCAGCGGATCGCATATACTACTTGTGAAGTTTGACAATTAGTAGAATGCTGCAAAAAGTATCGTTTCCCTGCATGCTCAAAGGATTGAATTGTTAAATTGACCTCACAGAATGCACATTGTCCACAATTAGAATGTCCTGCTGCGATGTCGGTAAAAGTATTCTTGGAAATAGGTACAACAGTAGGGCTTACTATTTCCTTCAAATTTCTGTTTCTGGTCCATACACATCGAACATTTTTATTTCTTAATGCTGGGATGCTATGTATCACATTCATGTGTTTATTAAGCGTCTTCTGAATCAAACTGCTGTACGGGGAATACTGGGTAACTAAATTGATTGACGAGTCTAACTCTCTCGGAGGCTTAGGTTGCAACAGATATTCTCGATGGTTAAAAAGAGCTCCCTTATAAGCCTTCTCTATAATGCCCTTTGGATATCCCCGTTGTAAAAAATGTTGTTTCAAATTTCCAGCTTGATGTTTGAATTCTTGTGTATTAGAACAGTTCCTACGATATCTGAGGAACTGTGAAAGTGGGAGGCTATCCTTCAATTTTCTTGGGTGAAGACTGTCATAGTGTAATAAAGCATTGCGATCCGTGGATCGCAAACCCACGGATCGCAATGCTTTATTACACTATGACAGTCTTCACCCAAGAAAATTGAAGGATAGCCTCCCACTTTCACAGTTCCTCAGATATCGTAGGAACTGTTCTAATACACAAGAATTCAAACATCAAGCTGGAAATTTGAAACAACATTTTTTACAACGGGGATATCCAAAGGGCATTATAGAGAAGGCTTATAAGAGAGCTCTTTTTAACCATCGAGAATATCTGTTGCAACCTAAGCCTCCGAGAGAGTTAGACTCGTCAATCAATTTAGTTACCCAGTATTCCCCGTACAGCAGTTTGATTCAGAAGACGCTTAATAAACACATGAATGTGATACATAGCATTCCAGCATTAAGAAATAAAAATGTTCGATGTGTATGGACCAGAAACAGAAATTTGAAGGAAATAGTAAGCCCTACTGTTGTACCTATTTCCAAGAATACTTTTACCGACATCGCAGCAGGACATTCTAATTGTGGACAATGTGCATTCTGTGAGGTCAATTTAACAATTCAATCCTTTGAGCATGCAGGGAAACGATACTTTTTGCAGCATTCTACTAATTGTCAAACTTCACAAGTAGTATATGCGATCCGCTGCCCCTGCTCACTGATGTATATTGGGAAAACTATGCGTCCATTCCGAATTCGTTTAGGAGAACATCGCAGTAGACTTAAATGTAAAACGCTTACCGCTCCCATGGTAGCTCATTGTTTGACTCACCATCACACTTTTACTGACCTTCGTTGTTTCTGCATTGAAAAAGTCAATAAGGCAATGGGAGATAAAACTTTGGATCAAACCCTCATTTACAAAGAACAACGATGGATCTTTAAATTGCAGACAGTCATTCCCGGTGGGCTTAATACCCAAATTGATTGGACTCTTTGCCTCTGATGTTGGCTATGATTCCATTGACAAACAACACAGTCACTCAAACTATATATAAGACACTCCCCTGGTTTTCAGACCGCATGCGCGGCGTTTTTCTGATCCTTTGCAATAGTTGCATTCAGGGCGCATGAATGAGGTAAGCGGGGTTTTCTCATATCTGAACATGATCCGCTTGTTTGTTGAATGAAAACATATGCTGATTGGAATGTGGGCATATTTTTATTGCTTTTCTGTTCCAGATAGTCGAATACATACAAAGAATAGGCTTATTTAGCCCCTGAAGAAACGGAACATATCCGTGAAACGCGATGGCGCTGAAGTAGGCGTTGGGATAAACTACTTTTAAGATAAGCCTAACTTCTGTTTTATAAAATGCATCTTGGATAAGTTATTTCAAAACGCTTTGAAAAAAACACACGTTCAAAAAACAAAAAGGGTCGTTGATGTATATCGGGAGTAGTTACTGGCTTTTGCCACTGTCACTGAAAAACTCCATGAAAATCTGAGACCCGCTGTTCAAAAAACGTGTGCATGTTAAATGATTCTTACAATTTATTATTATTTGCTTTTATCTGGAAATTCAGCAATTCATATTGAGACATTTCTGAAGTCCGCATGGTCAAGGAGTGGTCTAAGGTTCCTTGGAGTACTGATATGGTGGTATTTTGCTCCAGTGATGTTTTTGATGTGGGTACTGAAGTTCAGTTTCTGATCCAGAGCTATGCCAGGTATTTTACTTCCTGTTTTACTTGTAAAGTTAGATTTGCAAGGTTTATTGTAGTTGGAGCAGAGAAGGCAGGATGCCTGGTTATAAACAGAACTTCAGTCTTGTTGGGATTGATGTGTAGGTTGTGGAGGCCAAGCCATCTTATGACTGCCTCTAGGCATCTGCTGATTGTGGAATAATCTGGGTTGATGATGGAAAATGGGGCATAGATAAGTATATCTATCATCAGCTTAAAGGTGGAAAAGGATCTTGCATTCCTGTATGACCTTGCAGAGGGGTTGTATAAAGATGTTGAATAGCAGGGAGGATAATGCTGAGCCCTGCAGCAATCCCTGGAGGAGTTTGAAAAGAGTTGAAATCTATGATCCTATTCTGATCTGTTGAAGGTGGTCTGATAGATTTGATTGGAACCATTGTAAGGTCCTTCCTCTTAAGCCAGTTTCATGTAGATGTGCTATGAGCTGGGGGTGTGTGACAGAGTCAAAGGCTGCGGCCAGATCCAGGAACACTTGGAAGAATCCTTGTGAGATTTTCTTTGTGCCAATGATCAGTGTGTTGATGAGGGATGCTAATAGTGTTTCTGTGCTGTGAAAGGGCTTAAAGCTGTGTCAGTGTTCGTCCAGGGGGGGAGTGAGAATCCACAAATTCCTGAGCTTGTAGTAGTACAGTCTTCTCAATGATCTTGGCAAGTGCTGGATGCTTGAGATAGGTCTATATGAAGAGGGAAGAGCTGTGTTGAGAGTGTGGGATTTTAGTAATGGTCTAACAGATGCTTGCTTCAATGTCGTAGGCGTGTATCTGATGATGAGCGATGGAAATGCGCAGAATGAGTGGTATAAGCTCCTGTTTGGATATTTTAATCCATGTGAATGGAGACGGGTCCAGTGGGGAGCTGGTGTTCTTTAGGTTGCATATGATGTTCTCCACCTGCCGGATGGAGATTTGTACTGAAGGTTGATCATATTTATTTATTTAAACTTGTTTTTATACCGCCTTTCTACCATTCAAGGCAGTTTACATTTAACAGGGATTTAGCATGGCTGTGGTAGACCTTAGCTGTACGTAGAACTAAACATTGTAACAGTAGAACAAGGCAACATAGAACTAGTAACATAGTAACAGTAGAACCGTATATATTGTTCTCAACTATTTACAGTATAATAAGACTGAATAATAGTATTCATAGTTCTTGGCTATTCAGATCATGATAGGTTGATGTAATAGCATTGGGCTGCGTTCATGGTTCCAAATGTGTTTTGGCTGATTTTTCAGCAGTAAAACCAGAGCTGCACTGTCCCTTTAAGAAAGGATCACCTCTCTACAGGGACTTTAGTTTCCCATTGATCTTAGGATAAGGCGGCATAGAAAACCTGTTAAATAAATAAATAGCCAACATCTAAACCGCAGATGAAAGGACGTCCTGACTTTATGCAGTTTTGCAGTTCGGGTGGTGGCTGAATATTGCTGCAAAATACAAACTGCAAAACATCAATCCAATGAAACTGGATATTCAGGGTCGGTTGCTAGATGTGCAATGGCATTGAATATCTGGGTTTAATTTAAAGTGACAACAACTTTGACAGCGTGGGCCGCTGTTACTGAAATTGCCCCCCAGTATTCTTCCTGCTGTAGAAGGAGAGGTAATGCAGTGATGGGAAATCTACCGAAATTTTAGGAGCTAGAGATTTATCTGATTCCACAGCAAGGGGAATCTCTCACCTCAGGAGTAAAGCATAGTTACTCACCTGTAGCAGGTGTTCTCCATTAACAGGTCAGTCAGTCTAACCTCGGTGGTTAGTAAATTATTGGAAAGGCTATTAAAGACAAAATAGTGAGGTTTCTGGGTCCAGTGGCTGGCAGGATCCGTGGCAGCATGGATTCACCAGAGGCAGGTCTTGTCATACAAATCTGATAGATTCTTTGACATGGTGTCCAGGGAGTTGGACTGAGGGAGAGTGCTTGATGTGGTGTATTTAGATTTCAGTAAAGCCTTTGACACTGTTCCTCATAGGCGACTTATCAACAAACTGAGCACCCTAGGGATGGACCCTAAAGTTACTGATTGGGTTGAAATTGGTTGAGTGGGAGGTGACAAAGGGTACAGGCAAATGGAGCTCACTCTGAGGAGAAGGAGGTTACCAGTGGTGTGCCCAGCAATCTGTCTTTGGTCCGATTCTTTTAAACATCTTTGTTAGTGATATTGTGGAAGGACTGTCGAGTAAAGTTTGCCTCTTTGCAGATGATACCAAAATCTGCAATAAAGTAGACACTCAAGAAGGTGTTGCTAACATGAGGAGGGATCTAGCTAAGCTTGAAGAATGGTCTAGAAATTGGCAGCTGAAATGTAATGCTAAAACGTACAGGGTCATGCATTTGGGCTGCAAAAATCCAAAGGAGCGGTACAGTGTAGGAGTTGAGGTACTTCTGTCCATGAAAGAAAAGCGGGACCTGGGCATGATTGTGTCTGATGATCTTAAAGTAGCTAAACAGATAGAAAAGGCGACGATGAAACTAGAAGGATGCTTGGGTGTAGAGGGAGAGGAATGGCCAGCAGAGAAAAGGAGATGATAATGCCTCTGTATAAGTCCACATTTGGAGTATAGTGTGCAATTTTGGAGCCCCCACCTTCAAAAGGATATAAACAGACTGGAGTCAGTGCAGAGGGTGGCTACTAAAATGGTTAGTGGCCTTCATTATAGAACATATGAGGATCTTAATATGTACACCTTAGAGGAGATATGTTAGAGATGATTAAATACCTCCATGGCATAAATGCACAGGAGGAGAGTTTCTTTCAATTGAAAGCAGGTGCTGCTACAAGGGGATCTAGGATGAGGGTGAAGGGGATAGACATAGGAGTACTATGCAGAAATATTTCTTTACGGAAAGAGTAGTAGATGCATGGAATAGCCTCCCAGTGGAGGTGGTAGAGAGGAGGACATTATCTGAATTCAAAAAAGTAAGGGACAAACACACAGGGACTGCTGTCCATATTAGTTGAGACCAGACATCATCAAGCCCCCATCCTGTTTGCAACAATGGTCTGCCCTGGTCACAAGTACCTGTCAGCTTTCCAAAAGATTGATATGTCCCATGCTGTCTTTCCCAAGTGGCCCCTTTTAATCTAGCAGCCTTCTCTGTTGCCAGGTCTCTACTTCCATTCATCTTGTAGGGAATCGAGGGTTCCTACATCCTTCTTCCATTGCCAGAATCCAGCTCTGATCTTTCTGTTCCCTCCACTTTCTCCATCCCAACACTTGCCCGATCTAACCCCAAGATGTGCGCCTAACTGGCCTCCTGATCAACTGCCTTTTAGTAACAGGATCCCTCCTGCAGCATCACAGTGCACAAAATGGGGTAAGAGAAGAACAAAAAAAAAATAGGGGAAAGAACAGACACAGAACAGCATATCAACACCATGTTTCTGCTACAGGCTGCAGGATAGGGTTGTGTTACAGGGTCTCCCAGCCATGGGGTAGAGTCATATCTGTTCAGTCGCATCATCATCTTACCCTCCCACTTCAGTCTTCTAGAAATTTAATCATCTCTATGTTCGCATGGGACTCAGAAAACTTGCAACCAGCTAGCCTTTTACACAACAACAAAAATATTAAAAATACATAAGTAAAATAAATAATAAGGACTGGATGTAAGCTGCCCCCTCCTCCACACTATACGTCCATTCCAGATTCTCTTTCCTTGTCATGTCTTGTCACACTGCCAATTCCCCCCACAGACAAGGGATGGTGTACCCAACATTCCCCTTCTTATTTATCAGGTTTCTTATACTGTTTTGTCATTTCAGTCAAAGCATTAACATTGTAACATAAACTTGGTAATGTACATTAACCAGGGACATTGATAAATTGCATTTTCTGAGGCACTGGAGGGTTCAGTGACTTGCTGAAGGCCACAAGGAGTGTTAGTGGGAATCAAACCTTGTTCTCTTTGTTCTGAAGCTAGTGTTGTAGTCATTAGGCTACTCCTCCACTTGGCCCTGCACTCACCGCCCTCTTGGTAGAACAGAGTTTGTGCCGGAGCGTGTTCCATAACTGGAACTAGCTTCAGCCTACCTCAGCTGAACTCCTTGGTGCAAGGATGGACTCTCCCTAATCCAAATACATGACCCTTGAACCCTCAGCTTGGGACTCACCCGTCGGTGTGGCTGATTTATCCTGCAGTCCATGGAGAACCATCCTCACAGGTAAGCAACCTCTCTTTCTCGTTTATGCTTCTTCAGGTTTGGAACTGCCCTCCATGCAGCATAGAGGGTCAAACACCTGGGATTTTTCTAGCTGGGTACCCAATTGGGATGTACCCAAGTGTGGAGCTAGTTGGCCTCTTTATTCTATTAAGGCTCCACTTTTAGAGGAAAAAGATCTTTTGTCACTTTTTCTGTGAGTCTTTTTTTATAGATTTTAATCAGTTTACAATAAACAAACAATACAGGTCAATCGCAATATACATATCAGTAATTAATCCAAACAAATCAATATAATCTCGATAAAGTCCACATTAAGGGAATCTGGCTGCAAAATTGAAAAATAAAACACGAAACAAAGAACAAGCAAATAAGGCATATACTGCCCACAAATAGGAGGCATTCAAATAACTATTATTCATCCTTAACCACCTCTACTGTACCCTGCCTTTTAGAAATAAAATTTTCCAGGTGTACACTATCGAAAAAATATATGAAGCACCATCATAATTTATGATGCATTTACAAGAAAAACGGAGAAAAAAGGTAGCACCCAAGTTCAAGACCTGAGGTTTCAAAGCTAAAAAAAAGCCTCCGTCTAAGTTGGGTGCTACGAGCAACATCGGGAAGAATGTTCACACCGTGTCCACAAAATTCAACAGACTTAAACTTAAAGAATGCCCTAAGGATACGATGTTTAAATTCTATTGACTTAAAAGTCACCAACAAAGTGGAGTGTGAATTAATAAGACCTAGGGAGTCCTCTAAAAAGGCTCCACCACATCCAGCTCCCCTTCAACAGGATTAACTTTTTTTAAGCCGGAAGAAATATAATAAAGTTGAGAAACGTCAACAGGTTTTGGTATGGATAAAACTTCCTTCAAATATTTATCTAAAAGAATCATAGGTGCAAGAAGAGAAGTATGAGGAAAATTCAAAAAACGCAAATTACATGAACACATAGAATTCTCAAGAGCTTCAAGCTTATTATGTAAAACCAAGGAATCTTTAATCCCTGCAACATTTGCTGCATGCAGCGGAAGGACTTGAGACTCCAGCTTAGTAAGGGCCATATCCACAAGCGAAACCTTCCCGTCAAGTTGCTGTAAAGAAACAACAGCTTCCTGAGAGAAGGCACATAAAGAATTTAATGTAGAATACATCTTATCATCAATACATTTTAAAGCCCCCCAGACATCTAATCAAAGTAACCTCTGCATCAGGAAGCAAGGCTGGAAGCTCAGAAGAGCTGCCAAGCGTTACCAACGGAAACGGTTTAGGCAGAGTCACTAATGAATAATGGAGTGGAGGAGTGGCCTAGTGGTTGGGGCAAGGTACTTCAGGCCGGAAGGTCAGGGGTTCAAATCCCACTAGAGGACAGCAACCTTGGGCCAGAAGGACTGGGGTTTCTAGTCCCACAGTGCTCCTTGTGGTCTTGGGCAAGCCACTTAACCCTCCATAGCCCATGTTCCCTGTAAAATAGTTATCTCCAAGTTATAATACCCTGTTCAATGTAATTTCAGTTTGTTCAATGTAAACTGCACTGATGCAGAATAGTGCAGTATATAAGAGAATGTAAATGAATCAACACACCTTACCTGATCAGAATACTCTCCAGATTGAGCAGTGGACAAGAAAGGAACAGGGCAAGGTGGAAGGGATCTCCTACTCAAACTCAGGGAGACCCCTTCAGAAAACTGCACCAATGGTAATGGAGCAAAGTGCTTATCAAGGGCGCCAGCCAGTTTTACCAAACTTGCTGAAGCCCCGATCACTCTGCTCCCGGTTTTAGCCTTCCTTTTCCTCATTAAGGAAACAAAGGAACACAATAGGGAACCTGAAGACTCTAATGATGCTGAGACGCCAAAGGGGTGCCAAAGAGGCGGGTCTCACCCCTTTAGAAACGCCCCTTCAGATCACGCCCTGCGGTCACGCTCCTCGGTCACGAAAGATCATCCAAACTTACAGGCATGAGAGAGGACGGGGTCCTCGCTTTGTACGGGCTACCCCCACGGTGTCTGCCTGATGTTCTGGGGAAGAATAAGGCATCGTCAGCAGCGCTCAAACAGCGGCAGCAGTCCCAAGAGCCGTTGGTCAGGCTCCCTGCACCTCCAACACACTCACAGCCAGATCCAAGGAAGTAAGTCACTGGAGCACGATTTTAAAGCCACCAAGGGTCCTCGCTGTGTACGGGCTACCCCCACGGTGCCTGCCCAATGTTCTGGGGAAGAATAAGGCATCGTCAGCAGCTTTCAAACAGCCGCAGCAGTCCCAAGAGCCGTTGGTCAGGCTCCCTGCACCTCCAACACACTCACAGCCAGATCCAAGGAAGTAAGTCACTGGAGCACGATTTAAAGACCCACCAAGGGTCCTTGCTGTGTACAGGCTACCCCCACGGTGCCTGCCCGATGTTCTGGGGAAGAATAAGGCATTGTCAGCAGCTTTCAAACAGCCGCAGCAGTCCCAAGAGTCGTTGGTCAGGCTCCCTGCACCTCCAACACACTCACAGCTAGATCCAAGGAAGTAAGTCACTGGAGCACGATTTTAAAGACCCACCAAGGGTCCTCGATGTATACGGGCTACCCCCACGGTGTCTGCTTGATGTTCTGGGGAAGAATAAGGCATCGTCAGCAGCTTTCAAAAAGTCGCAGCAGTCCCAAGAGCCGTTGGTCAGGCTCCCTGCACCTCCAACACACTCACAGCCAGATCCAAGCCACTGCATTTTTTTTACCTTTATATGACAATCCCTATATTTTAACCAAGATAGTTTCCACCAAAAGCTGGAATAAAGAGGTATAGTGCTACTTCAAAAGCTGCCAAAAGCAACTGATGCAAATTTAAAATCCTTAATTTGAAGATCAAAGTAAAGAAGTACATGAGTGATAAAATCTTAGAACAACTGAGGGCTTCTGCAGAAAAAGAAATAGAGAAAGGAAGAGGAGATTTGGACAAAGCACCATAAGATAGACATATGCAGAAAAAGAAAGGAGAGCCTGAGAAAGGGCTAATTGTACAAAACCCGATGCAGAAAGAGTGAGGTTTGTAATGGAGTTCTGGAAGAAAAGCTGCTACCTGGGAAGGGGGAAAAGGAAGAGATTCAGAAAGGAGCAAAAGAAGAACTGTAAGAGTGTCATAGGCGTGTATCCGATGGCGAGCGATGACTGGACAATGTGCAGAATGAGTGGTATAAGCTCCTGTTTGGATATTTTAATCCATGTGAATGGGCAAGGGTCCAGCATGGAGGTGGTCTTGTTCAGGTTGGAAATGATGTTCTCCAGCTGCCGGATGGAGACTGTGCTGAAGGTTGACCTTATTTATTTAAACTTGTCTTTATTCCACCTTTCTACCATTCAAGGTGGTTTAAATTTAACAGGGATTTAGCAGGGCTGTGGTAAGCCTTAGCTGTACGTAGAAGTAAACATTATAATAGTAGAACAAGGCAACATAGAACTAATCATAGTAATAGTAGAACACTATATAAACAGTATATATTGTTCTCAACTATTTACAGTACAATAAGACTGAATAATAGTATTTATAGTTCTTGTCTATTAACATTTTGATAGGCTGACATAATAGCATTGGGTGGCCTTCATGGTTCCAAATGTGTTTTGTATTCTTCTAGGAAGATGAGTGTCTTAAGATTTTTTTTTATTCTTTTGTTTCAGTGAATGCTCGTAGTGTTGATGATTGAGAGTTCCAGAGTGTAGGTGCAAATAATGATAGTGCACGGTTACATATAGATTGCTTACTCTTTAGCTTCTGAGGGGGGATTGCAAGTAGGTTGGTGGAATTATTTCTTCTGGACCTTTCGTTTAGAGGCTTTGAGAGCAGGGTCTGGAGGCTGTTGGCTGATTCGTTGTGGAGTATTTTGAAAATTGTGGTAAGTGCCTTGAACTTGATTCTGGGTAGTTTCTCCTAATGAGTTAGTTTTGCGCATATCATGGCAGTCGTGAACCTCACTTCTAAGCCAGGGTATGTGGAATATGATCTTAATCTCTCAAATTTACTGCTTATGCATCGTGCCAAAGAGCGCCTCCTGCTGGAGTTCCGAAGATGTAACATGTATGGGTAGTTTGTCAAGATGTGCTTGGAAATTCTTCTTTATCAGGCCTGTGGTTCCCAGTACAATGGGAAATATTTTTGTATCTTTCTGCCACATTTTCTTGGTCTCTGATTGCATTTCTTGATACTTGAAGATCTTCTCCCTCTCCATGCGATTCCCAGAATAATCACTCGGTACCGGCACTTCTATTATCAATACCGTTCTGGTGTTCTTCTCCTTTACCACTATGTCAGGTTTTCTGGCATCCAGTTTCTTATCCATCAGAATGGGAATGTCCCAGGTAATCATTAATTTATTTATTTACATTCTCTTATATACCGCGCTATTCTGCATCAGTGCGGTTTACATTGAACAAACTGAAATTACATTGAACAAGGCATTATAACTTGGAGATAACTATTTTACAGGGAACATGGGCTATGGAGGGTTAAGTGGCTTACCCAAGACCACAAGGAGCAACTCTTCATTCTCTTTATTCCCTTAGGGTCATGATCCCAGTGCTTTTCAGGGACAGTGATATTGTAGTGTTTCCAGAGTTTCCAGTGGAGGAGGCATGCTACTTTGTTGTACCTTTCTGTATAGAAATTTTCTGCCATCAGAACTTCACAGCCTGCTATTAGGTGAGTCACTGTTTCAAGCTCTTTCTTACAGAATTGGCATATGTCTGTTGTGCCAGTGTTTTCAATACATGCCTAAACCATCTCATCCGCAATCCGCTGTCCTGGGCTGCAACTATCAATCTTTCATCCTTCAGTTTCCGTCTACCTTTCCTCAGCCATTCATGTGTCCGTTCTTGATCGACAAAAGGTTCTTGGAATAACTCTGTATTTCCCACACTATTTGTGCATTTGCCACTTGTTTTTCCTCGTCTGCCATCTAATTCTTTGAAGAGATTTTTTCTCTTGTTTTGCAAATTCTGTTACTTTCTTTCTCATGCACATCTGTGGATTCTCACTCATTCCTTCTAATCGTCGGAACGCTTGTCCAAGTTTGATGATGGAGACAGATTCTGATTGTTTACTTTCCTATTTCAGCACTTTTTGTATATTTGGATCCGATGATGCTGTCAGATAGGGTTGGAGGTCTGTGATAGTAGCTCTGTAGGTGGTCAATTTCTATAAGTCATAGCCCTCCTTCAGCTCTAGGGATGTACAATCTAGGCATACACTGACTTTTGTAAATTACTTCATGAGCATGGAGGAGTTTTCTTGTTCGCACATCCAGTTTTTCAAGCTCTTTATGAGGCCAACCCACAATCCCAAAACTGTAGGAGAGTACAGGAATTACCAGCTGATTGATGGCATTTCTCCCTGTGTGGGTTCTATGATGCTGCTCTAGTTGAGCTTTCGTGAAGAAACATTTTCCACATTCAGTACAATAAAAAGGTTTCTCCCCTGCGTGGGTTCTATGATGCGTCAATAGTTGTGTTTTCAAGAGGAAACATGTCCCACAATCTGTACAACTACAAGGTTTATCCCTCATGTGGGTTCTATGATGCTGCACTAGTTTTGCTTTTGTGAAGAAAGATTTCCTACATTCAGTACAACTAAAATGTTTCTTGCCTGTGTGGGTTCTATGATGTAGCGCTAGTTGTGCTTTCATGAGAAAACATTTCCCACATTCAGTACAATGAAAAGGTTTCTCACCTGTATGGGTTCTATGATGCTGGACTAGCTGTGCTTTCATAAGAAAACATTTCCCACACTCAGTACAACTGAAAGGTTTCTCCCCAGTGTGGTATCTACAGTATGATGCATCACTAATTGTTCTATTTATTTATTTAGCTGCATTTATGCATTTTTAGCTGCTTTTCACCAGGTCAAAGTGGTTTAACATTAATCAGCTGAAAAATAATAGGCGGGGGGGGGGGGGGGGACCAGCACCAGGGGGGCCAACATTGATGATTCAGACAAGGTAAGTAATAGTACTTGACTTTGATACAAGACTCTCAATTGGTAGGGGATTCTTCCAGATTAAGTCTGTTGGGAGACTACCAGGGACGGGCAGTTAGTGATAGATGTCCATCTCAGGTCTGAGGTGTTCACAAACAGGTGTGTTTTTAATTGTTTCCTGAATGAGGAGAGGTCTTTGTTGTTTTGGATCTGGTTGGGAAGTGAGTTCCAGAGGGAGGATGCATATAGTTCAAATGCTCTGTTACAGGTATGCTGATTGAACTTTGTCCTTTCATGTGGGGCAGTGAGGGTGTTGCCGTTGGTCTGGCAGGTAGGTCTATTAGATGTAGACTGGGGGAGTAGAGGAGAAGTCTGCAGTTGATGGAGATCTTTATGGATAAGTAGAGGATCCTTGCTTCGAGAGGTAGGATGTGAAGCTCTCTCAAGACTGGGGTGATGTGATCAGGTTTCTTGACTCTTTGGATGATTCTTGCAGTGGTGTTGAGGGCAGTCCATAGGGGGTTGGTGTGGGTGTCCGGTAGTCCATGATAGATTGCATTACAGTAGTCCAGGTGGGGGGCATCATAACCTGCATAACCGTTCTGAAATCCTGTGGATCAATGAGTGGCCTGAGGCATTGTACCATCTTTGCTTTGAGGAATATTGTTCTAGCTGTTTTTTCGATCTGTTGATTAAATGAAAGTGCTTGATCAGTGATGATCCCCAAGTATTTTATAAAGGGTTGAACTCGTATTTGGGTTGTTCCCAAAGTGAGGTGTGGTGGGGGGATGAAGGAGGGGGGTGAAGGTTTGATTCTTGGTAGCAAATAGGGCTTCAGTTTTTTTTGTTTTTTTTTTTTTTATTAAAAGACTTCCAAAGATTACAAAGATACAAAAACCACAAAGATCTTCAAAAAAGATACAACAGTATCAACACAACAGCAGGTCTCAATAATAATCTACAGTGTGTCTTCATTTTTACTCGTTTATAATAGGGATACCAGGACCCCCACCCCCCAGGCTCCCTTCCCCCCCCTAAAGTCACCCCAATCCCGATACCCCCCACCTCCACCTCCCCCTCCCCACCCCACCTCCCCACCCCCCCCAACTATGGCTTGCTAGGGCTAGGGCTCGAGACAGAGGTGAGCTAAGAGACACACTTAGGGGACAAACCTCCAAAGAGGCCAGCATATCACCCCCAATTATCCAGAACAATCACGCGCCATAGCGAGAAACAAAGGGCGCCCATACCAATTCAAAGTGAGCCAGACGCATCCTGCTAACCGCTACCCCCTGTTCCATAGAGTATGTATCCCACATGCGTTCCAGCCAGACCTGGAGAGAGGGGGCCCGGGCTTCAGTTTTTTTAAGGTTAATAGGTTGTTTTCTTGGAGCCATTTTGAGATGTCAATGAAGCAGTTTGTTAGATGTTCATTGGGTTTGTGGTTGTGATGGTTCCATAAAGCATTATGTCGTCTGTGTAAATATGGTAGTTGATGTTGTGAGAGCGTATTATCAAGCAAAGAGATTGAAGGTAGATATTAAAGAGCATGGCAGTGAGAGTTGAGCCTTGGGGTACTCCTTGATTCTGTTGAAAGTGGGGAGAGGTTGCCACGCTGGTGTGGATGAGTTGTTGTCTGTTGATCAGTTAAGAATGGAACCAATGTAAAACAATGTCCTTAATGCCAATCTCCTGTAGTCTGTGTAGGAGGGTGCTGTGGGAGACGGGGGAGCTGCCAATATATCCAGGAAGATCATAGCATATCCAGATTGTTTGGCCTGTATTCCTTTGATTAGGGTGTTCAATAGAGATATCATGAGGGTCTCGACCCCCATGAGACGGGCGGAATCCATGTTGCTGTGGGTCTAGCGAGTTGTTTATGTCTAGATGGTCTTGGAGTGGCTGTTGAACTATCTTCTCGATGATTTTGGCAGTGAATGGGAGACTTGCTAGTGGCCTGATGCGGGGTCATGGGGGTCCAGATTATGTTTCTCGAGGGTTGGGTGAATGATAGAGGTTTTGAGGCTGTCCGGCATGTGTATGGCTTGAGTAATTCATTTGCTATGCAGGTTAAGGCTGTGCTTATGTCCAGTTTAGTTTTCTTTATCAACTCCACAGGGCAAGGATCTAGTGGGGAGGTAGCAGTGTTCAGACTTGAGATGGTGGATTCTATCCTTTCTTTGGTGATCATTTCAAATGTACTCCATTCGGTGCCCTGAGCAGTACCATAGGCTGTTGTTGTTGCTTTTGGAGGTAAGTTGTGTAGTTGTTGGAGCTGTTTATATTGACCTGCCAGCTGTTCCGGTGGCATGTTTGGGAGTTGGTTTAAGTGGTTAGGTGTCTTAACTTCTTAACAATGTCAAAGAGTTCACGTGGTCTGTTAATTGATGTATTTATGATTTTTGAGTGGTAGGCCCTATTTGCATTATCTGTTTCTGTGCAGTAGTTGTCCAGTTCGTTCATGTATCTTGCTCTGTCTGTTTCTTTCCTAGTCTTTCTCCATTTTCTCTTGGTCCTTCTGAGTTGGGTCTTTAGTTTCCTTAGGGTGGAGGTGAACCAACGGGCTCTAGCCGAGCTAACCCTGACTCCGGTTTGGTTTGTTGTTGTACATACTGCAGAGGCGATTATAGTATTCCAGTTCTCAACTAGGTCTTCAGTTTTGGAGGAGTCAGTTTGTAGTTTAGGTAGTATTTAGGCTAGGAAATTCTCCTTGTTAAATCATTTAAATCTCTTTGCGATTTGATCATTCTCTTTGAAGTGGATATGCTGGTATGTGCTAATGAAGTTGATGAGATGGTGGTCAGACCATGATACATTTGTGATCCTAGGGTTCTTGCAGGAGATGGCAATGGGAAGATGAGGAATATCAGATCTAGGGTATTCCCTTTTTCGTGTGTTGAGTCGTGTATGATTTGAGTCAGATCCATTGCTTCCACTTCACTAATAAAGGCTTCGGCATGCTTCTCCTGTAATGAAGAGGTTGAGGTCTCCGAGAATTATCTGTTCTTTCATGGTGCTGGCGCTCTCTGACACATGCTTTAGAATGTCTGACAGATCTGTGCGTGCAGTAGGTGCTCGGTAAATTAGACATATGGAGAGGCGTTTGTTGGTGATTGTGAGTTATGTCCGCTTCTTTAGTTGTTGCTGATGCATAGTTCCTGAAGTAGAGGTTGGATTTCGCTATGATGGCTACTCCTCTTCCTCTGGCGTGCACTCGTGAGCAGTTGTGCATACTATATCCATTAGGTGGTAGCTGGCTCATGAGTACTGTATCTGAATCTGTTAGCCAGGTTTCTGTTATGCAGAGAAAATTGATCTTTTGAGATATGATCAGGTCTCAGAGCATGAGGAGTTTATTTCTCATTGAGCATGCGTTTACTAGAGAGATTAAGAGAGCTTGTGTGTTTGTGAGGGTAGAAGTGTGGGTTGGAATTGGTGGGGTGTACGAGTTTCTGTGGATGGGGGAGGCTTGGTGGTGTTTATAGGTTGAGTAAGTGTAGTATTTGGAATGGGGTGGTTTGAGTATATGTTGGTAATAATGGGTGAGCATGGCAAAGTAAGTGAGAATGGCATTATGAGGTATGCTGGGTTAAGGAAGGGAGGCATGGTTTCTGGGGTACCTTGTATTCCTGGAGCAGGCTTGATTGGAGATTGGGTCAGCTTGTAGAGGAAGTGGTGGAGCCCTCCTTTGGTTTATTGTCCTGGCGGTGTGCTGGCAAAATGAGTCGTTGCGACAAGTAGCAAACTTAAGTTGCTGCTGGGTGGAAGATTCAAGGAGTGGTGGATAGCCAGTTATCTCCTCCTAAGGGCCATGCCAAAGGGCCCTCTGGCAAGGCCTTCAGGTGCAGGCCTGCAAGGCGTGGGCATGCCCAATGGTGCTTCTTTTTATGTCCGGTGGTGGAAGGTGATTGGGCAGCAATAATCTAGCGGAGCAAGGGACTTCCCGCTCTTTCACTGCATCTCAATCAGGGGAGCTGGAAGGTGGTCGGCGGTGCTCCTTTTCTGGGGAAACATTTCCCACAATCAGTATAACTAAAGGTTTCTCTCCCATGTGAGTTCTATGATGCCTCACTAATTCTGCTTTTCTGGGGAAACATTTCCCACACTCGGTACAACTAAAAGGATTTTCCCCTGTGTGGATTCTACGATGCCTTACTAGATTATCTTTTCTGGGGAAACATTTCCCACACTCAGTACAACTAAAACGTTTTTCCCCTGTGTGGCTTCTATGATGCGTCATTAGTTCTTTTCTGAGGAAACATTTCACACACTCAGTACAACTACAAGTTTTTTCACCTGTGTGGATTCTAAGATGCCTCACTAGTACTCCTTTTGTGGAGAAACATTTCCCACACTCAGTACAACTAAAAGGTTTTTCCCCTGTGTGGTTCTACAATGCGTTACTAGACTAGCTTTTGTGGGGAAAAATTTCCTACACTCAGTACAACTAAAAGGTTTCTCCCCCGTGTGGATTCTATGATGCCTCACTAGTTCTCCTTTTATGGAGAAACATTTCCCACATTCAATACAACTAAAAGGTTTCTCCCCTGTGTGAGTTCTTAGATGCCACACTAGTTGTGTTTTCATGAGGAAATATTTCCCACATTCAGTACAACAAAATGTTTTTTCCCCCTCTGTGGCTTCTATGATGCAACACTAGTTCTGCTTTTCTGGGGAAACATTTCCCACACTCGGTACAACTAAAAGGTTTTTCGCCTGTGTGGGTTCTACGATGCCTTACTAGATTATCTTTTCTGGGGAAACATTTCCCACGCTCAGTACAACTAAAAGGTTTCTCCCCTGTGTGGCTTCTATGATGAGACATTAGTTCTGCTTTTGTGAGGAAACATTTCCCACATTCAGTACAACAAAAAGGTTTCTCCCCAGTGTGGATTCTATGATGTCTCACTAGTACTGATTTTGTGGGGAAACATGTCCCACATTCAGTACAACTAAAAGGTTTCTCCCCCGTGTGGATTCTATGATGTCTCACTAGTGCTGATTTTCTGGGGAAACATTTCCCACATTCAGTACAACTAAAAGGTTTCTCCCCACTGTGGATTCTATGATGTCTCACTAGTACTGATTTTCTGAGGAAACATTTCCCACATTCAGTACAACTAAAAGGTTTCTCCCCTGTGTGACTTCTATGATGCGTCATTAGTTCATCTTTTCTGAGGAAACATTTCCCACACTCAGTACAACTAAAACGTTTTTCCCCTGTGTGCCTTCTGTGATGTGTCACTAATTCTGCTTTTGTGAGGAAACCTTTCCCACAATCAGTACAACTAAAAGGTTTCTCCCCCGTGTGGGTTCTATGATGCCTCACTAGTTCTGCTTTTCTGGAGAAACATTTCCCACAATCAGTACAACTAAAACGTTTTTCCCCTGTTTTCCTTCTGTGATGTGTCACTAATTCTGCTTTTGTGAGGAAACCTTTCCCACAATCAGTACAACTAAAAGGTTTCTCCCCCGTGTGGGTTCTATGATGCCTCACTAGTTCTGCTTTTCTGGGGAAACATTTCCCACATTCAGTACAACTAAAAGGTTTCTCACCCGTGTGGATTATAAGATGCCTCACTAGTACTCCTTTTGTGGGGAAACATTTCCCACACTCAGTACAACTAAAAGGTTTTTCCCCTGTGTGGGTTCTACAATGCATTACTAGACTAGCTTTTGTGGGGAAACATTTCCCACACTCAGTACAACTACAAGTTTTTTCACCTGTGTGGATTTTAAGATGCCTCACTAGTACTCCTTTTGTGGAGAAACATTTCCCACACTCAGTACAACTAAAAGGTTTTTGCCCTGTGTGGGTTCTACAATGCGTTACTAGACTAGCTTTTGTGGGGAAACATTTCCCACACTCAGTACAACTACAAGGTTTTTCACCTGTGTGGATTCTAAGATGCCTCACTAGTATTCCTTTTGTGGAGAAACATTTCCCACACTCAGAACAACTAAAAGGTTTTTGCCCTGTGTGGGTTCTACAATGCATTACTAGACTAGCTTTTGTGGGGAAACATTTCCCACACTCAGTACAACTACAAGGTTTTTCACCTGTGTGGATTCTAAGATGCCTCACTAGTATTCCTTTTCTGGAGAAACATTTCCCACACTCAGTACAACTAAAGGGTCTCTCCCCTGTGTGGGTTCTATGATGAATCAAAAGTTGTAAGTTTTTGAGGAAAGATTTCTCACATTCAGTGCAGTGAAATCTTTTTTCAGCCCTGTTGATTTTCTGGTGCATTGTTACAGATTTCTTAAGAGTGAAATTTCTTCCAGATTCAGGGCTTTTAAAAGATGTAGAAGGCATCTCTGTTGGGGTAGTTCCCTCTGCTATGTGGGTTTCCAGGGGGCTTCTTATGCGATCGCTATGATTGAAACCTCTCTCACACTCAGTACGTGGAAAATGTCTCTCTTGCATGTGAGAGTTTAGGTGGAGTGCTGGGTGCACCTCGTGTGTGAAAGAGTTTCCCCATTCTTCTCTCTTCTCCTCTCTCTTCTTTTCTTGTGTGACCCCATCACCTGCTGGACATAAAAAGAAAGCAGTAATCACATGTTGGGACCACAGAGGTATTTCTGGGTCTCCTGATCCCAAAATCCCTGCTCTGAGATTTATCCCACATCTCTGACCAATCAGCTGTGATTAATATGACAAGAAGGAGAGCGTTAATCTCTTACTTGATTTTATTTCATTTCATGATCTCTTGATGTTCCTCCTTTCATACAAAAAAGCAAATGAATTTGCATTATAATTAAATAATTACAAATTACTGGCCAGTATTCAAGGCACCTTTTATATGTAAACAAAGAAATATGATGGCAGATAAAGACCATATGGCCTCTCCCTTCTGCCCTTCCATACCATCTTTGACTCTTCTCTCTCTTTCTCTGCAGCATTCACAAGATAGCTAAAACCTGTCACTTCTTTCTCTATAACAACATCAGAAACATTTATCCCTTCCTTTCTACACACACTACTGAGACCCTCATCTACTGCTACTGAACATTTGTATAGTGCTTCAAGACATACGCAGCACTGCACAGACACATGTAAAAGACAGTCCCTGCTCGACAGAACTTAAAATCTAGTCAAGACAGATAATACAGTAGCTGTAGACATGGGATAGAGCTAGGGGGAATGGTAAGGAAACACAAAGGAGATCAGGCGACTCAACCTACAAAAGCAGCAACAAAGAGGTGAGTTTTGAGCCTCAATTTGAGAAGGGCCAGTGAAGGTGTCTGACATACAGACTCAGGTAGTTTATTCCAGGCATAAGGAGTAGCAAGGCGAAAGGAGTGAAGTCTGGAGTTAGCAATTGAAGAGAAGGGCACAGATAGAAGAGGTTTTCAAGAAGAGCCGAGTTCCCAAGGGGGGTTGTAGGGAGAGAAAAAGACAGGAGAGGTAGTGAGGAGCTTCAGAGTGAATGCACTTATAGGTCAGCAGCAGCAGTAGTTTGGCAATGAAGTGACTTGAGAAGAGGGTAATATGAGCATGACGAGGCTGGCGGAAGATTAGCCGTGCAGCAGAGTGTTGAAGAGATTGAAGGGGAGAGAGATGACTCAGAGGGAGACCAGCAAGGAGCAGGTTACAATAGTCTAGATGGCAGATGACAAATGTTTTATTATCCACAGAGACTGAGAAAAGAGGTAGGGGAGACAAGGGTTAGAGGGAAAAATAAGAAGTTCAGTTTTTGCCATTTTCAGCTTCAAGTGTTGGTCAGACATCCAAGCAACAATGTCAGAAAGGCAGGCAGAGATCCTGGCCTGGATGGCAAGAGAGATTTCAGGAGTAGAGTGATAGATCTGGGAGTCATTAGCATAAAGATGGTACTGAAAGCCTTGGGAAGTGATGAGTGCACCAAAGGACTGGGTATAGAGAGGGAAAAGGAGTGTGCCCAAGACAGATCCTTGTAGTACAGCAAGTGAGAGCAGGATAGCAGCAGAGGAGGATCCACCAGAGCAAACATTGAAAGAGCGATGGGAGACATAAGAAGAGAACCAGGACAGTACAGAGCCCTTAAATCCAAGCGAAGACAAGGTATCAAGGAGTAGCAGTAGTAATACTTTGGAGGAAACATGGGAGGAGATATGACAGGGATGTTTAAACATCTCTGTGGCATAAATACTCAGGAGGAGAGCCTCTTTCGATTGAAAGCAAGATCTGCAATGAGGGGACAATTTATTTTATTTATTTATTTCAGAAGTTTTTTATACTGCCTTCTCATACAATCAAAGCGGTTTACATTAAAACAAACATTACAGAGAATTCCATGGGGTAACAAGCAGGGTTTGCACAGAAGCAAGACATATACATATACATTGCAACATATGTACTAGGGTTAGATATTGTATGTACTAGGGTTACATATTGTTTTAGGCATGTGAGATGAAAGGGGAGCACTAGGTATTGCCTCTGAAGTGAAAAGGAAGGTTCTGAGATGTTTTCTGAAGTCCTTTAAGTCCTTGGTTGTCCTGACCTTCTCTAGGAGAGAATTCCAGATGGCGAGTGTCACTAATGAAAGAGCCCTCTTCATTGGTGTAAGAACTAGGAGTTGAAATGGTGTCTCTGGTGATCTGTCTCTTTGGTCTGCTGTTTAATTTTGTGCATATAATTTCCTGTAGAATTCCAGTTGATGTGGTGTTTCTTATCTTGAAGATAGTCAAGACAGTTTTCTATCTGGCACATGAGGTAATTGGTAGTCAGTGAAGCTGATATAAGAGCAGTGTTATGTGATCATGTTTGGCGGATCCTGTGATGTGTGCAGCCTTATTCTGGGCAAGTTGCAAGGGACGAGTTGTTTGAGTTGGAAGACCTTGAAAAAGGGAATTACAATAGTCCAGCATGGGGTTTATAATTGCTTGACAGACCATGCAGAAGTGATCCAGACTGAGGAGGGATTGGAATGCGTTTTTGGAGGTTCTGTTGATGTGGGCTTGTAAGTTTACGAAGTGATCAAGGGTGACACCAAGGTAGCAAACGTCCTCTTTTACTCGGATTAGAGTGTCCATGATGGATACTGATGATGGGGGGCTAAAGGAAGAGTCCCGTGTTAGAAATAGCACCTCAGATGTTTTGAAGTTGACTTGGAGGTTGTTGGAAGCCAGCCAGTTGCTCATCTCCTGTAGGTATTTAGTGATAGCTGTATAGTCTGGCATTTAGAGATGGATAGGGGAATAGACCAATGATGTCATCTGCATAAATGGAATAGTTAGTTTTGTGCTGCTTGAAGATGCTGCAAACTGGTTGTAAGTAGGAAGGGCAGGCATGGAAGACCCTTGCAGGACTTCCTGTGTTGTGTTGAACGGAGTGGAGGTTTTGGAATCAACTTTGACCTTTTGTTGTCTGTCACTGAGGTAGGAATGGAACAAGTTGAATGTTGTGCTGTGAAGTCCAATGTTAGTTAGTCGTTTTAAGAAGATGCCGTATGATACAGTGTTGAAGGCCAAGGAGATATCAACAAAGATTAGTAGGAATCCAGTTTTTATGTTGTCGATTCCTCTTAGGCGTTTGTTGAACAGATGTATGAGGATGGTCTCAACACTATGGTTAGGACAAAATTAATGTTGGTGTGGATCCAGAGAAGCATAGAGGTCAATATGGTCTTATAGTTCTCTTTGCACCACCTTTTCAATTATTTTCGATAGAAAGGGCAGGCTGGAAATAGGGCGGAAATTTACAGGATCAGTGCTGTTGTTGAGTTGTTTTTTTTGGAAGAGTCTGATGTTAACTTGTTTGAGAGCAGGGGGAATCTATCCTTGAGATAGTGAAGAGCTTCTGGTGTTGTGGATACAGTTGACATCTTCGTCCTTGACTTATTTGATCCACATGACCGGGCAGTGGTCAGAGGGCGCTCTACTGGGTTCTAAGGCAGCGATGGTGCGGAATAATTCCTCCATAGTTCAGTATCATTTGTGTTTGACGTTGGGTTCTGCAGTTGAGGTGTTTGGCAGTGAAGTTCTTAAGGGTGGTTTGTTCTTGCTGATGAGGAAATCTGCTAAGATTTGGGGATGGATAGTGTCTTCTTTGTGGGATGGATCCTTTATGAGGGTGCGGAAAATTTCAAATAGTTTTCGAGGCTTGTTGCTGGCTTTTAAGATAAGGTTGGTGTGGTATTCTCATTTGTGCTTGTTGTCAGATCATTGAAGTCTCTTTGCATTTTCTGGTATTGAAGAAGGGTGGCTTGTGACCAGTCGTGTTTCCATTTATGCTCTAGCTGGCAAAGTTTTTGTTAGAGTACCACGGGGCAGATTTGGATCTTTCTTCTATACTTCCAAGATTTGGGCAGTAAGGAGCCTTTGCTGCTGCACTGATGGTGGAGCTCCAGGTTTTAATTGTCTCACTGGATCTGTGAAGTCCTGGGGGAGGCTGGGAAGGATATCTTTGATGAATTGGTCTAGGTTATATCTTATAAATCTTCTTTCAGAGTGGGGTATTCTCTGTGATTTTCCTTGTTGGGGGGAGGTGAATCTTGAAGTATATAGCATGGTGATCTCACTAGGGTATTGGTACAGCAAGAGGGGTCGTTATGCTGTCCTGTGAGTAAAGGTTCTTTGGGACAAAGATGAGGTCCAGAGTAGAACCTGAGGAGGATTTGGCAAACGTTAAGTGATTCCATTGTCTTGTGGAAAGCAGCTTTTTCTCTGCTAGGTGCAAAGCTCAGGTTTAGGTTGTCTAGTAGTATAAGCGGCTTATGAGGAGAGATGGCCGAACATACGCCTTTGAGGATGTTGGATGTCTCATCAACAGGAGAATTTGGGGCTCTGTAGGTTAAGACAAATGGCTAGATGTCTGTTTTTTATCATGATTAAGTCACAGTGTTTGTGGCTTACAGATCGGGATGTTTTAAATTTAAGGTCCGTTCGCACAAGGATAAGTACCCTACCACCTCTCTTGTGGGTGCGCGGGCAGTTGAAGGCAGTATGGTATTGTGGAGTGATCTGAGATAGAATGACCCTGGTCAGTGCTTTTTAGCGAAGATTCGGTGATGCAGAGGTTATCAGTTTGGGTGATATTGAATATAGTCTATGATGCAAGCCTGCTCACAGGGTGGAGCTAATTAAATTACATTACAGACTGTCCACAAGTACCTGATCAGCTCTAGTCTTCATAGCTTCCAGAGACTCCACACAGCTAAGCTTTCAGCCTTTCTATCTATTGCCTGTTTTGTTTGCTAATATAGAATTTAACTGTTGGATATACATTCAATTTTGGGAATACTCTGACTGCCTACATTCCTTGCTTAACTTTTAAATCAGATATCTGAGTGTGCCCTCAGTTCATGCAAGGCCTACTGGCCAGGGAGACTTGTGATATAAAGCTACTTGGAATAGAAATACTTAGATTTGCAGAGACCTGGTCTTTTACCTGAGTCTCCTGCTTACTTTAGTAACAAAGGTATCATATTAAAATACAGGGACCTTTGCACAGTAGGCAGATAACATAGAAGTAAACAGTTCAGTTTGGCTATTTCTGCTTCCATTGTTGGAATTGTCTGTTGCAAGCCTGCTCACAGTATGGAGCTAATTAAATTACCTTACAGCCTGTCCACAAGTACCTGATCAACTCTAGTCTTCAGAGCTTCCAGAGACTCTACCCAGCTAAGCTTTCAGCCTTTCTATCTATTGCCTATTTTGTTTACTAATATAGAATTTAACTGTTGGATATACATTCATTTTAGGGAATATTCTGACTGCCTATATTCCTTGCGTAGCCTTTAAATCAGATATCTGTGTGTGTGAAAGGAGGGCGATTAGCGGGGTGCCCCAGGGTTTGGTCCTGGGCCCAGCACTGTTCAATGTATTAGTGAGTGATATCGCTGAAGGACTGAATGGAAAAGTCTGTCTTTTTGCAGATGATACAAAAATTTGCAACAGAGTGGACTCCCCTGAGGGAGCGGATAACATGAGGAAAGATCTGCAAAAGCTGGAAGAATGGTTTAATGCTTGAGAGTTAAGCCTATGTCTGTTATTTCTAACTGGAAACATAGAATAGATCTTGGTTGAGGCCTACGGTGGTTCACTTGTGCCTATGCTGCTCATGGGTGCAAATACCATGGTGTGGCCGTTCTCCTCGCATCCTTCTCTTTCTTAAGTGGAAGGGGTTACCGGACACATTTTCTTATTTCTCTGTAGCGGAGTGCTTACCCTGCTATAGCCCCCTTCAGGCCTAGCAGGCTTGCAGATGTTTTATGGTTCTTTCATATGGCCCCTGATGATCGCATGATGATGGGAGGGACAGAGTGGGGTGGGCTGTGATCAGCCTTTGTTTATCTCATGTTCCAGAGAAGGATTGTGTATTTAATTTACTGTAATTTGGTTTTCAATATAGAATGAGACAGACTGAAGATATGATGGACTATTTTATTTTTTAAGTAATGTACCAGGATATTCCTGAAGGGATGAAGTTATAGGAACCATCTATATACAGTATGTGTGGAGTAAGGTAGGACAGTCCCTGTGGGAGCCTTAAACCTAGCACCCAGGGTTCACCAGACTCATCACCCACTCCGCTCTGTAGGTTCTGTATCTAGAGTTGAATTATATATTGATTATTTATAAAATACTGCTTATTGTACCTGGTGGATGCTAGGTGTTTGTCTGGAAATTGCTATGTGAGCACATTTTCTGGATGTATCCTATCTCTGGAACCTGGAAGAATGGTAGATACAGTATAATAGATCAGCCCCACTGTCTGCTAGACATGCAGATACAGTCGTACAGTCCTTACCCAGCGAGATCAGGATCTGATAATTCTCCTTCATCACCTCCCTGTAAAGCTCCTTCTGCCCTTCATCTAAATACTCCCACTCCTCCTGGGAGAAAGAGACAGCGATGTCCTCAAATGTCACCCGCATCTGAAACACAAACCAGAAACACACTCAGGGACACGTGGAGGTGCTCAGAGTACATTAGATGTTGGCTGGCTTTATTCTCCTCCCCTAAAAATCCAAGGGAGCACTGCATTTAAAACCTGTAGGAACAAACCCAGAAGCTATTACTGGTCTCCAGAGCACCAGGGGTGGAAGCACATTGAGTGAATCTCTCTGGCTAAGTTTTTATTCTTTTTCTTTTGCTTGCTTTGAATAGTTTTAGCTGCCTGTATCTCGTCGGTCTTTTGAAATTACTGCAATTGCCCTTCTTCACGTACTGCCTGTGTTTAACATAGTAACATAGTATATGACAGCAGATAAAGACCAGTATGGTACATCTAGTCTGCCCAGCAAGGTGGCAAGAGTCGGTGCACCTGCCGCTCCATGCAGATCACCCCTCCCCATGCCTTTGTTTAGGGGTGCACAAACCACTCTGTGTAAGTCACCCCTATTTGTTGAGATATAAGAGATAGTTATGTTTATTTTGATTTCATCCTGTTGCCATAAAGGGAGCCACTGTGTCTGTCCCATGCCATTTTGAATTCTGTCACTGTATTTGCCCCCACCACTTCCATCGAGAGGCCATTCCAAGCATCCACTATGTAGATTTCTTTAGCCTTAGAGAAAATAGTGGATGCAATATAGGAATTACCTAGCTTTAAAAAAAAAAAAAAGAGTTCAAATTTTCAGCCTGTTCTAGAAAAGTAGCTTTAAAAGAATATGTTTGGTCTGTATTGCAGAGGGCAGTCTGTGCTCTGATATGTAACAGCTGCCCTGCAGGGTCTCTGGCTTAGGAAGTCAAACTCGTAGCTTATTGCCACTTATTTCTCTCCCTCCCTTCCTTCACCCACCCACCCCAGAGCTGGATGTTCTTAGTCTCCCCAAGACACACAGTCACTTGTACTAACTTTAGTGGAAAGCACATCTCTGTTGCATTTTCATCTGACAACTGCCTCATATTTGACACACTAATCAAAGTTATTTTTAATCAGTGCAATAGCTGTGGTGCTTTAATCCTTAGGAAAACAATTTGGAGCCTTTGAGCTTGTCCTATTCATCATAAGCTATTTGCTATGGAAAAAGAATTGATTCAATTGAGGGAAGACTTAGCTGCAATGAAACAAACCTCCCCCAAGATCCAGCTTGCAAACAATCCATACAACCCCCTCAAAACATCCAACAGTGCAATATGGATGACAGTGGTTCTGGCCGGTTATGACCCATTACACAGAGACACCACCTGGAGATACCCTTGCAGAATACCTTCTCTGCCTTGGTAAATTAGGATTCTCCATTAACGGAAACTGAGGTGGCCTTAGACAAGAAAGTCAACATTGGTTTACAGACATCCAAACCATAATAGACATCCAAACCATAAGAGAGGGGCTTACCTCAATGATAATCTGTATTAGCCCTTTTATTTAACATTTATCTCCAACCAATCTGTAGTATCTTCCATTAGTTTAAAGTGGAGTATCACATCTATGCGAACGATATAGCATTATATCTCCCATTTGAAATTGCAAGCTCTAACCTCTATCTGATAATGTCCTGCTTCAGTGAATTCTCAAAGTGGATTAACTCCCATCATCTGCTGATTAATTTAAAGAAAACTGAGATACTATAGGTAACCAGGAACCATGACTTTAAACCTCCCTCAACTTTACACCTAAAAGAAGACGTTTTACAAATAAAGGAGGAGGTGAAATTCCCTGGGATTACTCTAGATCAGTCCTTTAGCATGACCACCCATATAAAATTAACCCCTGGTAAGATCTATTACAAACTAAAGATGAATCAGCAAACGAGACCACTGCTATGAAGCTATGACTTTTGGTCCGTCATTCAGGCAATGATCACCTTACACTTTGATTATTGCAACAGCATTTTCCAGGGCCTCTCGAAACAGACAATAAGCCAGTTATAGATGGCCCAACATGTGGCTGCCCAAATTATTTGGAAAGTTAATAGAACTGAATATATCATACCTATATTATATGAATTACACTGGCTGCCTAGTTATAGCCATATAAAATACAAATTACTCATGATCACATCCAAACTTCTAAAGAATATAGCTAGATAATACCTCTACTCTCAACACCCTTGTAGTCCCCACAGACTTCCGCAAGGCTAACCGCTTGACGAGCAACATAGCCTTTACATACAGTGCACCCATGAACTGGAACTCCCTCCCTGATAAGCTCAGATGTATTAATGATCTCTCCGCATTTCGCAAGGCCCTTAAAACCCATCTCTTCGCTGAACACTTTGCAACCCACAGGACCAAGTCAAGGTCTACCCAACCCAGCCTTCCCGTCCATGCATTCCAATACAGTTGACAACCCTTGAGCTTAGTAAATATGTTGGGAATGGAATTCTCTTTGTAAATATGTTATTTAAATATGCTACTGTAGAAAGTTAATATTGAATTAGACAAAAAATCAGTATATAAACCATCACACTCTGTTATAATTATGTTCAATGTAAGAAGTTTTGTTCTTTGGAGTCCGCTTTGATTACTGGAAAAGGCAGTATAAAAAAACTTTAAATAAAATAAATAAATAATAAAAAACAGCAATTCAAGAATAAATGGATCACAGTGGGTTTTGGCAGTTTACAACCCATTACACGGAGACACCCACTCCACCTCGAGTTATCCTTTCATAATACCTTCTCTGCCTTGGCAAATAAGGATTCTCCATTAATGGAAACTGAGGTGTGGTCTTAGACAAGAAGATTGACATACAGTGTAAGAGAAATGTCCCAGGTGTTGTCAAGGTATTTCAAAACAGAAAACTGCTAATACTAGGTGATTCCATTATCAAAGGCATTAATTTCAGGAACTCTGTTCAGAGTCAGAAGGTAAGAAAATGCCCCAGAGTCTTCAGCCAGTAAGGATAAGAACCAGCTTGCTAGGAAAGTCCCAGAAGAAAGTAAGGGATTTACAACTGATGTTGTTATCCATCTTGAAACACATGATATGTCCAGAACTGTATCTCTACAATGCAAAGATACTTCCAACTTTAGCGAAAATAATAGAAAAGGCAGTACAATTACAGCTACAGGACTTCATAACACTACTACCCCCTTGGACATGCAATAACATGAGTTTAGACCAAATTGCAATGTGCAAACACTGCTCACCTCACTCATAAACACTCTGGGTGTCATAGTGTTTCCGTACGAACAACGTGTTTTACAGGGAGGCTTAGATGTGGGTGTAAAGGGGCATCGCTGAAGCAGAGTGGGGACAGGAAGTGGGTGGTCCGTAGCCCTGAAGATAGGCTGACAGAAATAGGAATAGACAGCACCCCCCTCTCCTGGCTCCAGTTTTACATGACAACATGCATGCAGCAAGTTAACATAAGGGACAAAACATCTAAGTGACATACCCCAAGGTTCCTCCCTGTACATACAACCAATTTGCAAACTCATTCAGAGCCACAACATAAATTACCAATCACCTAATGCTATATGCCCCCTTCAGCACCAAGAACACAGAATATTCACCTATAAAATCATTCCGCAAGGCAGTCATAGGTGGGTTAAAAGACTACAACCTAATAATCAACTGTGACAAGACCAAGGACCTGATCATCACCAGAGAGACATCCTACTCACCCCCAAAACTTTCAAGGTCAATGACAGGAAGTGAAATACCTTTGAGTCATATTAGACTAGTGACTCAATCTGCAAGCGCACATTAAGAAAATGACAACCACTGCCAACTACAAAATGAAGATCCTGCACAACCTCCATCCGCTACTGGATCACAACCACTTCAGGACAGTATCCAAAGCCATTATCACTTTACTCTTGGATTACTGCAATTTGATTTTACAAGGGATCCACCAGAACAAACACTGAAAGAATGATGGGAGAAATAAGAAGAGAACCAAGATAGCACAGAGCCCTTAACAGCAAGCGAAGACAAGGTATCAAGGAGAAGCTTGTGGTCAATAGTTTCAAAAGCAGCAGAAAGGTCAAGAAGGATGAGGACTGAGTAAAGGCCCTTGGATTTTGCCAGGAACAGGTCAATGGAGACTTTGACAAAAGCCGATTCAGTAGAATATGCAGTAAAGGATGAAAGCCAGATTGTAGAGGATCCAGAAGGGCTTGAGAGAAAATTGAGGTGATAATGGTGAACTGCACATTCAAACAGCTTAGAAATGAAAGGAAGAATTGAGATGGGTCGATAGAAGGACAGGTTGGTCTAGTGAGGGTATCTTGAAGAGAGGAGTGACCACAGCATACTTAAAGGCTACAGAGAAAGTTGCAGTGGAGAGGGATAAGTTGAGAATATGAGAGATGGAAGGGACTCTAGTGGAGGAGATGGAGCTATGGAGATGGGTGTGAAGAGGATCAGAGGAGCAGGTAGTGAGTTTGGATGAGGAAAGGAGGAGAGTGGTTTCCTCTTCAGAGGTCACAGAAAAGGAAGAAAGGGTAGCAGAGATAGGGGGGAAAGGTGGGAGTGAAGAAGGGGAGGAGGGGAAGTAGCTGACCTCCTGGGTAATTGGAGTGTGATCTTGTGGATTTTGGAAGACGTCAGCCAGGGATAGTGCAGAAAGGGAGGGAGAGGTCAGAGGTGGAGGCACCTTCAGGAGAGAGTTGAGAGTTGTAAAGAGTCAGCGAGGGTCAGAGGCAAGAGAGTTAGTCAGATGGACATAATAGCCTTGTTTGGTGAGTGCTATGGCTGACTGCAAAAGACAAACTTGTATTTGAAGTTTAGAAAGTCCGCAAGGGTGCGGCATTTCAGCCAAGCCCGCTCAGCTGAGTGGGCGCAATAACGTAGGTAGCGGGTAGTGGAAGACAGCCAAGGTTGGGGTACAGTACACTTCACAGGACTTGGCATGGGTGGAGCAAGAGCATCCAGAGCAGAGGAGAGTGCAGTGTTATAGGAAGCTACTGCCTCATTAACAGACTCAGATGACATAGTGGAGGAAAGAGACGATGAGACAGCGGAGGAGAGGTTCAATGGGTCAATAGCATGTAGATCTCTAAAGAGGTTGGAGGAGACAGGGTGAGGTTGAGGTGGCAGATGATGAAGAGTGAAGCTTAGCAGGTTGTGGTCTGAGAAGGGAAGAAGTGAGATACAGAAGTTTGAGAGTAAGCAATTAGAGAAGAATACAAGGTCAAGGCAGTGACCTTGCTGAGGCGTGGGGGCAGTACAGCAAAGCTGGAAGTTGAATGATGAGGTAAAGGAAAGGAGCTTTTTAAACATAAAGGGTCAGAGGGGTGATAAACATGAATATTAAAATCACTGAGAATAAGGGATGGGGAAGATGAATCCAGAAAGAAGGAAAGTCATGAATCAACGTCAGAGAGAAAGGTAGAGATGGACCTGTCAGGGGGTCAATAAATAATAGCTAATCGGAGAGATAGTGGAGTAAAAAGCCAGATGGAGTGGACTTCAGAGGAGGGAAAGGAGTGAGATTGAGGCAGCAGGAGGGGTTGGAATTGATAGGAAGGAGAAAGTAGAAGCCCAACACCACAACCATGTCTAGTGGGATGAGGTGTGTGGGAGAACTGATATCTGCCATGACAGAGAGCAGCAAATAAAGCCCTGTCTCAGTTAGAACAAGGAGATAGAGAGCATTAGAGATAAACAGATCATTAGTGAAAGGAAGTTTATTTGAGATGGAGTGTGCGTTCCAAAAGGCACATGAGAAATGGAGAGAGGTGCGGGAGAAGAGAGGGATATGAATACGATTTGAGATGTTGTGTGATGATCTGTTCAAGAAGTGTGACAAAAGTCTAGAGGCTCAGGGTTGGGGTTGATATCTCTGGAAGAGAGAAGGAGAAGGAGTAGAAGAGTGCGGGACAGAGAGGAGACAGCATGGTGGTAACGAGGGTGAGGTTGTTTTAGCGAGAGAGAGGAGATGGCTGAAATAGAGGGAGAAAGTGGTGAAACGCAAGAGTTGATGATAGGGGAGATGACAAGATGGGGGAAGTGAGGATGGTAAAGGGGAGATGAGGGGGAGGGGCTTGATGGTGTTACTAGGAGGGGAGACAATTAGGGAGTATGAGGAGTAGGACGAGAAAGTGATGAAGTGTCAGGAAAGAGAGAGATGGAGAGGAGAACAGGAGTCAGAAGGAATAAAAGGATAGGTGGCAGAAATTGCAAGTGATGAGATGCACATGTGAATGATCGTGGTAAGGAGCACAGGACGGCTATAAGAGATTTTCAGCCATGGGTTGGGATAATAAGGAAGAGGAGAGAGAGAGAGCTGAACAAGATCACAAACAAAAATACTGAAAAATAAGGCACTCTAGCAATGCTAAGATAAATAAATAACATATACAGGCAGACAGACCTTCCAAGCAAGTGTCTATAAAAAGCCAGAACCTGGCCAGAAGACCTGCAGCCATTCTCCTGCCCCCCTCCACAGCACCAGCTCCAGCCCTGGCTCCCTCCTGCCCTGCCCAGACCCCTGGCTTTTGCTGGGTCAGTGCTGGAGCTTGGCTCCTCTTCTAATAGTGGAAGAGGGATGAGGTTCTATCACTGAAGCCCGTGAAGGTGCATTTAGTAAGAATGGCTGCCCGTCCAACCAAAGAGAGAGGAAACATTAACCACATTCAGAGCCTGGAAGAAGAATCAGATGTTTCCAGGGGCTTGCACATAATCCCCGAGTTTGTTGTTGTTAAGTGCTGTCGAGTCAGCATCCACTCACAGCGACCCTCTGGGTAGTTTTCCTAACTATGTTCGGTGGCTCATAGTTGATAGAGTGGCATCCATATCTGCTCTTATTCCTCTTCTGCATTTACTTTCTATAGATATTCATAGTTTATGCAGAGAAAACTGTTGCAGAATGCACCAACAGGCAATTTTATTGCTACTCAAATTAATCCAGGGCACCAAAAAAACCAAATCTGGCTTCATACTCATCATTCTAGACATAAAAGCAACATTTGACTCCATTCCACTTGATCTCATAATTCAGCGCCTACAAACACTTGGATTAGCAGACACACTCCTTAGATGTTTCAAGTCCTACTTGACAGGCCACAAACTGCAAGTAAGAATAGACCTGAGAAGATGAGAATGCTGAATGAATCAATGTCTGCTTTCCCAGAATCCTCTCTGAAAACTCCATCTTGAAATGAGTGAATGAAAACAGTGTCTCTGTATCTCTGTGTGTGTATGTTATTTACCTTTGAAACTGCTGACAAGACGAATCTCAGACAGAATGCTTTAACCATGACTACATATAAACCAGAAAAAGACAGGAGTTGGGGGAGGTTAAAGATCAGACATGGAGATAAGACCCTGCAAAGAACCATACAACAAGAGAAAAAGAAAGGAATGTATTTCCAAGGCTGTTGTATGGAATAACCATATAAGGGAAAAGGTACAAATGGGTTAAAAGAGAAAAAACTGTGATGTGAATGTATAAAATAGTGCTTTGTAGAATGTAAAGTGGGCAGACAGTAACTGGAGTTCTCTATCGAGTGATGTCATTTTCTGCCTCACAGGATAACAGTATGGTGTTAGATTTAAATTTGCTGCAGACCTGTGTATTCTAGTTCAATAAATTAGATTGATTTTTACTTGTAAGTTGTCCTGTCTTACAAATTTATACACAAAGTATAAGGATAAGATGTTGGGGTGCCACGCAGCACTAAGGCACAAAAGAAAATAGCCCCAATAGGCCATGCAAATTCCACCGTATATCACGTATATCATACAAATCCCCAATAGACCAAATAAAAACCACCTCAATCTCAAGGAATCCCACAAGGCTCAACCCTCTCATCATTACTATTTAACATCTTCGTACAACCAATATGCTCTGTAATGAAGACTTGCAATATTCTATACCATATCTACGCCGTTGATGTAATGATATACACATCTATCAACACATCAAATCCAGACATCATACCCATAACAACCTGCTTCTCCACTGTCTGCAGCTAGCTCAAAATACACAATTTGAACATAGACCTCAAGATGACAGAGGCCATGTTCATCACAACAGACTTTGGCTTCAAACCACCATCTTCCATAGCTATTGATGGCACTCAAATTCAAGTGAAATAAGATATACGATACATCGGAGTCACACTGGACCAATGCCTCACTTTCTCAGCAGATGCACAAAATCTTACTCGGAGCATTTACTTCCATTCAAAATGATCAAGCATCTCAAACATTTACTGACCGATCATGACTTCCTTCAATCCTTCAAGCAACCATCTTCCCCCACTTTGTCTACTGTAATATTATCTTTTAAGGCATACCAAACTCAACCATCCACCCTCTCCAACTTGCACTCAACACTGTTGCATGAATCCTACTAAATCCAAATAAAACCTCAGAACACATTACACCTCTTCTCAAACAACTGCATTGGCTTCCAATAAAGTAACACATTAAATTCAAATCCATCTTCACAACCTTCAAAGTCCTCAACAACTCCTCATCACCACACCTCCAAAGGGGAGAGGGAATCCAGCAAGGAGGAGGTTGCAATAGTCTAGATGGGGGGTAAAGCAAGGTTACTTACCTGTAACGGAGGTTCTCTGTGGACAGCAGAATAAGTCAGCTATACCTGGTGATGTCATCCGATGGCACCGAGATGGATATCTCTCCAATTGTCCTGAAGGGCTTTGCCATTCTGAGCATGAGTCACTAGCCCAACCCTCCAATCCCACCCCTAGCTGGCCAATGGTTCACTAGCTGAGGATCTTCAGCCAGGAGCGGGAGAGTTCAACCACTGGATAGGGGAGGAGAGTGGGATGGTGTTGCTAATTTATCCTGTTATCCATGGAGAACCCCCTTTACAGGTAAGTACCTCACTTTCTCCTAGGACAAGCAGGATGAGTCAGCCACACCTAGTGCCTTCCAAGCTTAAGCTTGTTGTGGAAGGGGGAGAACCACCGCTTTCAAAGTTTCTAATGAAATGATAGACGTAACACTGACTAAGTACTGACAAGTGACTTTATTGGGAGTCAAGTCATCCTGATAGGGAGGGCTGTGTAAACAGAACACAGGGTAGTGCAAACCATAGTGCAAGTACAAGCGAATAGTGTAACAACAAACTTTGTGAGAGTGCAAACAATGCGACAGTGCAAATGCATGAAAACAAGGACAAGTCACTTATGTGCAACAGAGAGAAAAATCAGTGCAGTGGATCCCATAATGCTGTGGCTAGGGCCGCCTGACCAAAAGCAGAGTCCTGGGCAATGTCCATGTCCAGACAATAGTGTCTCTGGAAGGAGTGGATCGAGGACCAAGTTGCGGCTTTACAGATGTCGGCTGCCGACATCGCATGCAGGTTCGCAATGGATGTGGACAGTGCTCTGAGGTGGTGAGGGTTGACCCTCGGGGTTGTCTGCCCTCCTGCCTTATGCAGGCAGAAGGCGATGCAGGCTGAGATCCACAGGGAAAGTGTCCTTTTGCTGACTGGTTGGCCAGGTTTGTTGGGGTTGTAAGAGACAAACAGTTGAGAGACTTTCCGCAGAGTCGCTGTGCGTTGGAGGTAGAAACACAGCACCCTTACACAGTCAGTGGTGTGCAGGTGTTCCTCTCCCTCAGGTCGGAAAGAGGGGAGTTTGATGACCTGATTGATGTGGAAGGCGGATGCCACTTTGGGAATGAACCTTGGGTGCATCCTTAGAGAAGCACAGCCTTGCGAGAGTACCGTGTATGGTGGGTGTGCCACCAGAGCTTGGAGCTTGCTTATCCTTCTGGCTGAGGTGATAGCTATTAGGAATAGTGTCTTCCAGGAAACATACTTGAGTTCTGCAATGTGTAAGGGTTCAAACGGCGGCTGCATGAGCTCATTCAGGACCATGTTGAAGTCCCAGTGGGGTTCAGGGGCCCGGGTGGGTGGGCATATGTTGTTTAGCCCTCTCATAAACTTTGCAACCAATGGGAGCTTGGTAATGGTGTCGCCCTGTTCGTAGGCATGGAAGGCAGCAATAGCTGATAGGTGCACCCTAATGGATTGAGTCTTCAGGCCGCTGTGAAGGAGTGAGGTGAGGTATTGCAGGATCCTTGGGACTGGGCAGGAGAAAGGATCGAGATGCTGAGCTGAGCACCATGAGGTGAAGAGCTTCCATTTCAATCCATACGATTTCTGAGTGGATGGTCACCGGGAAGTAAGGATCACCTCTTGGATCTCTGCGGGGAGATCGAATGAGGATAGTGCTACCCTTTCAGTTTCCAGGCAGTGAGCACTAGAATCCAGAGGTACTGGAGAGGAGGTCTTCACACAGATGAAGCTTCACTGGTGCTTCGAGAGCCAGGTATCAGAGGTAAGGGAACCATATCTGGTGTGGCCAGTAGGGTACAATGAGAATGGCTTCTGCCTTGTCCGATATGATCCATTGGATGGTCATCGGGCTGAGAGGTAGGGGTGGGAATGCATACACTGGTGACCACTCTCCACATGACATGACAAAGGCATCTGAGGTGACGCTGAGGCTGGATGGATGTTTGGAGCAGAAGTGGTCAAATTTTGTGTTGGTCTCTGAGGCAAATAGGTCAATTTGCGGTTGTCCCCACCTCTTGAAGAGTGACCTCGTGATGTGGTGGTTGAGGGACCATTCCTATGGGTCTATTTGTCGGCTGAGTTTTTCTGCCAACTGATTCTGTGTTCCCAGGAGGTAGGAGGCCTGAGGGAGACAGTGTCTGGCCTGTGCAAATTTCCAGAGCTGTAGGGCTTCCTTGACAGTTTACTGGAGCCGATCCCTCCTTGTTTGTTTATGTAGAACATGGCCACCTGATTGTCTGTCTGTAAGAGGACTGTCTTTCCCCGGATCAGGGTCTGGAAGGTCCTGAGGGTGAGGCTTAATGCTCTGAGTTCCAGTAGGTTGATGTGCAGACTGTGCTCCTTCTGGCTCCAGGTTCCTTCAGCACGGAGCTGACCACAGTGGGCCCCCCACCCTAATAGGGAGGCATCCAAGGTGATGACTATCTGATGTGGGGATAGATGTAAGTGCCGGCCGCCCATAAGGTTCAGCGGGTTGGACCATCAGCTAGGGGTTTTTGCACAGCTGCATCCAGATAAATTACCGCTGACAGCGGTTGTGAGTGTTGGTTCCAGTGGACACGCAGGTGCCATTGTATCCTGTGCATGTGTAGTCTTGCCAGAAGGATTACCTGCATGTTCACCGCCATGTGACCCAGGAGGTGGAAAAGGGTTCTTACTGATGTCGATTTGAGCGACAAAATGTGTCGAGAGAGGTAGATGATAGTTTCCCTCCGGGGTGGGCGAAGGAAGGCTTTCATCACAGTCATGTCTATTGATGCTTCGATGAACCCCAGCTGTTGAGAGGGGGGAAGTTTTGACTTCGGAGGTATACTAGGAACCCCAGCAGTGAGAGAGTGTGGATGGTCAGCTTCTGTGCCTTGAGGGAACTGGCCGGAAATCAGCCTGTCATCCAGGTATGGAAAAACACAGATGTCCTGCTTCCTCAGGTGTGCGGCAATGACAGCCACGCATTTTGTGAAGATCAGCGGGGCGGAGGAAAGTCCAAACGGCAGTACCCTGTACTGATAATGCTTGTCCTGGATCTGGAAGTGGAGGAACCTCCGGTAAGACACATGGATGGGAATGTGAGTGTAAGCGTCAAGCAGGTCCAGGGACACGAGCCATTCTCCCAGCTGGATGAGGTGGAGGATGGAACCCAGGGAGTACATTCTGAATTTCTCTTTAAGGATGAGTTTGTTGAGATATTGGAGGTCCAGAATGGGGCAGAACCCGCCCAATTTCTTGGGAACCAGAAAACATCTGGAGTACAAATCCATAAAGTGCTCCTGGGAGGGTACTGGTTCTATAGCTCTGGCTGCTAGCAGGGAGTGTATGGCCTTGTTGAAATCGAGGCACAAAGCCTCTTAGAAGTTGTTCCATGGCAGCTTGTATTTGGAAGGAGGTCGAGGTGAACCTTAAGCTGTAGCCTTCCTCGATGATGCATAGGACACATCTGTCTGTGGTGATGGATTCCCATGCCTTTCTGAAGGTGGATATGCGTCCTCCGGTGGGTGGTGAAGAAGGCAAACTGGCATCAAAAGGAGGGGTTCGCCTTCCCTGTGCCTGCTGGTGTAGACTTAAGTTGTTTCTGATCTTGCTGGAGAGGCTTGTTGCAGTATGGATTTTGATGGGTCTGTTGTTTGTACCGAGGCGCTTTCCACTTTCGGTAGAAGCTGTAGCAGGGGTAGCGCTTAGCTGTTGAGTAGGATTTATGGTAAGATCCTTTTCAGTTGGTAGCCGAGGAACGTTCAAGGCCCTGGCATCTTTCACTTTATCGTTGAACAAGGAGTCTTCCAGATAGGGTGCATCCGCGATGCGATTGTGGGTATTGTCCTAGAGGCTAGAGGTGCGTAGCCATGCTAAATCGGCGAGCTGAGATTTTATTTTATTTATTTATTTAAGAGGCTTTATATACCGCCTTCTCCTGTAATCAAAGTGGTTTACACAGCAAACAATCATATTGGGGAGTCATATTGTGGGCATGCAGTGGCATCAAAGAGATTGTATGTGCATGTGTGGTGATGATTAGTGGTGAACTATTTACAGGTTGAGCTTTTTACTTGGAGATATGTACATTGGGAAGCTGTCATGCGCTGAAGGGGGACTATGTCACGTCACTGTAGTGCGCAACAAAGAGCGTCGTCTTGAGCTTTTTCCTGAAGCTGTTGATGTCTTTTGTTGATCGTAGTTCATCCGGGAGAGAGTTCCAGAGTGCTGGTGCTGCCAGTGATAGTGCTCGTCTCGAGGTATCTTGGCATACCTTGGTGAAGTCTTTTGGGGTTCTGATGAAATCGGATGTGCCTCTCCTCCTTGGTCTGTTCTTGTGTCTGGTGTTATGAGTTGTTGGAGGCTGATGGCTGAGATCCTGTGTTTGATTTTGAAGATGTTTAGGATTGTTTTGTATTTGATGCAGGAGCTGATTGGGAGCCAGTGGAGGTATTTGAGAGTGGGGGTGATGTGGTCCTGCTTTGTTGATCCGTTTATTATGCGGGCTGCTATGTTTTCGGCCATCTGTAGAGGCCGGAGAGCATGTTTTGTTAGGCCAAGGTAGATTGGGTTGCAGAAGTCTAGGATTGGAGTGACTAGTGCTTGACAAACAGTGCGGAAATGATTCTGAGAGAGGAGGGGTTTTAGTCATCAGAAGGTTCTCATTTTGATGTATGCATTTTTGGTGGTTTTACTGATGTGTGACTAAGTTTAGTTCCTTGTTGAGGGTCACTCCAAGGTACTTTACTTCAGTCTTTATTGGTATTGTAATGTTGATCATCGTGATGGTGTGTGGTGAGATGAAGGTGGTGTTTCTGGTGATAACTACAGCTTCAGTCTTGTTGTAATTGATGGTCAGGTTGTTGTCTTTAAACCAGCTTGTCATTTGTTGAAGACAGTCTATTATTCCGTTGTATTCTGGGCTTTCCAAGTTGATTGGTGTGTATATCATGATGTCGTCTGCGTAGATTGTGTACTGTATATTGTGTTCTTTAATGATGTTGCAGATCGGTTGTACGTAGAGATTAAATAGTAGTGCTGATAGGGCTGATCCTTGAGGAACGCCCTGCTTGATTTTAAGAGGTCGGGAGGTGATAGGGCCGCTCTTGACCTGGATCTGTCTGTCCGTGAGGTATGATGAGAACCATTTCAAGGTGTTGCCGTATAGGCCAATTTCCTGTAGTCTTGTCAGTACAGTATTGTGGTCCACTGTGTTGGTTGATGTCGAGCGGTGCATTTTTGTCAATGTGGTCTTGTAGCTGGTGTTGTACCACTTTTTCTATGATTTTTGCTAGCAGCGGTATGCTTGATATGGGTCTGTAAGCAGCTGGGTTGCTCTTGTCAAGTGTGGATTTCTTTGGGATAGATTGTATTGTAGCTATCTCTAGGAGGTTTGGCATGACACCTCGGGACAGGGAGCTGTGCACCATTTTGTGTATGGTGTGGATGAAGTCTCCCTTCGCTGCTTTAATCCATGCCACTGGGCATGGGTCTGTTGGTGCAGTGCTGGGGTTGAGCGACGAGATAATGTGTGCGAGCTGCTCTGTGGTTGGGGTGCTGAATTTGTCCCAGATTTTCTTAGGAGTGGTTGGTTTAGTGCAGGGGTCACCAACCTGCGGCCCACGAGGACCCTTTGTGCGGCCCGCGAGGCTCTACCCCGGTTAACATTACGTGCAGCCCGCCAAGGATTCCCGCCATTGTATCCACGCGCTCGCAGCTCACCGACGACCACCTGCAAGCGTCCCTTCTCCTGTCAGTGTCATCTGTGAAGCCGGACTTTAAGCGTTTGTCTGCTAGCATGAATCATCAGCCATCTCATTAAATTCAATAAAGGTGATCAGCCATTGTTTTCATAATTTTGCGTTTGTTGTTTTTTTTCACGGGGGCGGGGAGAAGGGGGGTGCGGCCCGCGAGGCTCCCGGTAGTCGGCTGTGCGGCCCGCGGCCCTCTGGAGGTTGGTGACCCCAGGTTTAGTGGAAAGGCTTGTTCTTGGTTGGTGAGGGGTAGCGAGTTTTTTCTGGGAGGTGATCTGTGAAGGTTTGAGGATGTATTTGCACAGCTCTTTCGGTATTGGGCTCATTGGTAAGGGCTTTCACAATTTTGAATAGCTCTCTGGGTTTGTTGGCAGATTTGAATATGAGGTTTGTGTGGTATTCTTTTTTCTTTTGGTTGATGAGGTTGTTGTAGGCCTTTTGTTTCACTAGGTATAAGTCTTGTGTGGTGGCTGCTTTGGTGCATCTCCAGCGTCTTTCTGTCTTTCTTAGGTCTTTCTTTGCATTTCTTATTATGTTTGAATACCATGGATTATGATGTTGTTTAGTGCGGTAGGTTTTCTCGGTTTTGATTTCTGTAGCCTTGGCAGCCGAATTGATGATACTGTTCCAATTGTTGATTTGATCATCTATGTCTTCTGCTTCAGAGGTCAGGTGGGGTAGAGTGTCCCGTAGGAATTGTTCTTTGTCAAGGCTTTTAAATCTTCTTTGCGTAGGTTGTTTGTCTTGAGGATCATAGTGTCCTTTGCCTTTTGGCACAATTTCTATCTTGATTATTGGGTTTGTTAGCAGCTGTAGCCCACTGGTTACTTCACTGCCTGTAGAACCAGTGGTCATGGGTTCAAAACCACAGTGGGACTATCTGAGGTAATGTATATTAGAGGCTTTCCTACAGGAGCTCTCCAGATCATCCAACAGTAAGGATTTAAGGGTTTGTTTTATTATATTAAATTGTTAGCTCTCTGACTGGGAGCTCTTAAAAGGGGTTTTTGTACATTTTTAAAACAAGGTTACTTACTTTTGGTGCTTTAGAGGGACTTTCCTTGAGCACAGTAGGTGGTTGACCTCCAGTAACCTCAGCTTTGGGAACTGCTAACACCTAATCAGGTGTTAGTTCCCTCCCTACCCACCCCGACTCCCACCCACCCCTAGCAAGTAGTCTTGCTTTATAGGGCACCTCCCCATTTAACGAAGCACAGAGAATTGGACCAGCACATTTTGAATATAATTAGGGAGATTTAACTGCTTTTTCTCTGAAAGGGCAGCTGGGAAACTGTCTGGTACTTGGTAGATCTCTCTCTTTTGCTTTAACAGATACCTAAGCTCCACAAACAGAACAATGGCTGGGAAAAATCGTATCGCTAAAGCTGTTGCCCCCGTTACAGCTTCTACCTCGGTCCAGACAGAGGTCCTAATGCCAGTTGAAGGACCGGTTCCATGTGCAGGGTGCCTGCATGCTGAAGCTCTTAGGAAACAAGTGGAGGAACTCAAAGAGGAGGTGGCGAGGCTGAGGAGCATTCAAGACAGTAAGAAGTACATTGATGAGATGCTTCTTGCAGCAACCAAGCTCTCCAGCAGAGGAGAAGATGGGTGCCAACAGAATGTCAATGGTTGGACACAAGTCACCAGGGCCTGCAAAATCACCAATCCAACCTCTCCAGCCCTTGAATTGAAGAAACATTATGCAGCCCCGGAGGTGGAGGAGGCGAAAGCATCCCTGGAAAGGGAAGAACCAGAGCTCAAGTACCCCAAAGTTGCAGAATCAGTGACCACAAGGAAACGAAGGGTAGTGGTGATTGAAGACTCTCTTCTGAGGGGTACTGAGGCATCCATCTGCCGACCAGACTTGATGTCCAGAGAGGTTTGCTGTCTGCCTGGTGACAAAATCCAAGATGTTACGGAGAGTTTGCCGAGACTCATTAAGCCCACTGACTATTACCCAATGTTGCTAATCCATGTTGGAACAAATGATACTGCCAGGTATACCTCAGAACGTATCAAAAGTGACTTCATGGCTCTGGGACAGAGGGTGAAGCAGTTAGGTGCACAGGTGGTGTTCTCTTCAATCCTCCCTGTTGAGGGTAAAGGCCAAGGCAGAGAGGCTCGCATCCTGGAGATGAATGCATGGCTGCGTGGATGGTGTCATCGAGAGCATTTTGGTTTCCTAGACCATTGGATGCTGTTCCAAGGGTTGCAGAGCAGAGATGGCATCCATCTGTCCAAGAAAGGTCAACGCGTCTTCAGTAGTAGACTGGCTAATCTACTGAAGAGGGCTTTAAACTAGATTCGTTGGGGATGGGTGAAGAAAGCCCCCAGGTAAGTGAAAGCCCCCAGGTAGGTGATACATTAAATAACTTTATGGAAATGGGTAACAGGGGTAACATATGGAAAGCAGTGTATATAAATGCCCGTAGCATGGGTAATAAGATCTCTGATGTTGAAGCTTTGGTGGGAGTGGCTGACTTGGATTTAGTGGCAGTCACAGAAACATGGTTCACAGAAAACCATGATTGGGATGTAACTATACCTGGCTATACTTTATTCAGAAAGGACAGGGTAGGAAGTAGGGGAGGAGGAGTGGCACTATATGTAAAAACTACTATTAAAGCTTTGGAATTACAGAGCTTAAAAGGGAGAGGGGAGGCATTGTGGGTTAAACTAGAAAGAGGGAAAGAGAAATCTATTTACATTGGTGTGATATACAGACCTCCCTCACAAGAGGAAGAGGTGGACAGAGAGTTAATTGAAGACATGCGCAGCATTGCTAGGAAAGGGGAAGTGCTACTGATAGGAGATTTCAATATGCCAGATGTTGATTGGCACATTCCTGCTGCAGTATCATCTAGAAGTAAGGAGATCCTGGATTCTCTACAGGGAGAACTATTCAGGCAATTGGTAACAGACCCCACACGTGAAGGGGCCATACTGGACTTGGTGCTTACCAATGGTGAAAGTGTTTCTGATGTTTTAGTGAGAGATCATTTTGCATCCAGTGATCACCAGATGGTGTGGTTCAGTATTAGGACTAGGGCTGTTAGAATCCATTCAAAGGCGAGGATCTTAGACTTTAGGAAGACTAACTTTGCGAAGATGGGCCAATACCTCAGGGAGTCGTTAGTTGGATGGGAACAGCTGAGGGATGTTAAAATGGTAAATAAAGGTAAAAGGAAAAGGAGACCGCTATGGTTTTCGAAAGAAGTAGCTGAAAAAGTGAAGAAAAAGAGGGAGGCCTTCATGAAATACAAGAGATCACAGAGAGAGGAAGACAGGCATCTGTATTTGGAAAAACTTAGAGAAGCTAGCAAAGTAGTCAAGAAGGCAAAGATTCAAAAGGAGGAGGAAATAGCCAATGCAATAAATGGGGGGATAAGACATTTTTCAGATATATTAGTGAGAAGAGGAAGGGCAAGAGTGGTATTGTCAGACTCAAGGGTGCAGGGGAGGAATATGTAGAAGCTGATAAGGATAAAGCGGAATTGCTTAGGAAATATTTTTGTTCTGTGTTCACAGATGAAGAACCAGGAGCAGGACCTCAGAAAACACCCACAAATAGGAACAGAAGCAAAGGACATCTGGAACAATTTTCAAAAGACTGTGTTCGTGAGAAACTATCTCAACTTAAAGTAGACAAAGCGATGGGACCGGATGGGATACACCTGAGAATACTGAGGGAACTTGGGGACGTTCTAGCAGCTCCACTGACTGACCTTTTCAATGCCTCGTTGGAGTCGGGAGTGGTGCCAAAGGACTGGAGAGAGATGGAGCCCCCATGTGGAGCTTATCCCCAGCAGAGAGGTGGACCCGAACTGAGTTAGATTTGAGGCCCTGATTGGATAACAAGAGGAGGTACTGAAGAACCGCCTGGACAGGGCAGGAGAAAGGTTCAAGGGTGTGCTTCTGACACCACAAGGAGAACCTCTTCCACTTCAAGGCATAGGCCTTCCTGGTTGTTTGCTTCCTAGAAGCCAAGACTACTTCCTCTACTTCCTGGGGCAGGCTCCAGGGAGCGAGGACTACCCTTGCAGCTTCCAGGCCATCAAATGTAGAGATTTGAGGTTGGGATGCAGAGGCTCATACACAAAAACGGAAGTAAGGATGTGGTTGAAAACTACAGGCCGGTTAGTTTATCTTCGGTGGTGAGTAAATTATTGGAAACGCTGCTGAAAGAGAAAATAGTGAGGTTTCTGGAGTCCAGCGGATTACAGGATCCGAGGCAGCATGGATTCACCAGAGGCAGGTCTTGTCAGACAAATCTGATTGATTTCTTGGACTGGGTGACCAGGGAGTTGGACCGAGGGAGAGCCCTAGATGTGGTGTATTTAGATTTCAGTAAAGCCTTTGACACTGTTCCTTACAGGCAACTTATAAACAAACTGAGCACCCTAGGGATGGACCCTAAAGTTACTGCTTGGGTTATAAATTGGTTGGGTGGGAGGCGACAAAGAGTACAAGTAAATGGAGCTCACTCTGAGGAGAAGGATGTTATCAGTGGTGTGCCCCAGGGATCTGTCCTTGGTCCGATTCTTTTTAACATCTTTGTTAGTGATATAGCGGAAGGGCTTTCAGGTAAGGTTTGCCTCTTTGCGGATGATACCAAAATCTGCAATAGAGTAGACACCCAGGAACGGGTAGATAACACGAGGAGGGATCTAGCTAAGCTTCAAGAATGGTCTAGAATTTGGCAGCTGGGATTTAATGTTAAAAAATGTAAGGTCATGCATTTGGGCTGCAGCAATCCAAGGGAGCAATACAGTATAGGAGGTGAAGTACTTTTGTCCACTAAAGAAGAGCGGGACCTAGGCGTGGTTGTGTCTGATGATCTTAAAGTAGCTAAACAGGTAGAAAAGGTGACGGCAAAAGCTAGAAGGATGCTTGGGTGCATACGGAGAGGAATGGCTAGCAGAAAAAAGGAGGTGATAATGCCTCTGTATAAGTCTTTGGTGCGACCCCATTTGGAGTATAGTGTGCAATTCTGGAGACCGCACCTTCAAAAGGATGTGAACAGGATTTTTTATTTATTTTATTTATTTATTTACTGCACATTTATATACCGCTACTTCCAGCGATCAGCAGCGGTTTGATTCATGTTCGGGGATTGTCAATCAAGACTGGGGGGGGGTGGTATGTACAAATAACTGGGGTCACAGCACACATGGTTAGCGTCTTAGGGGGTGACTTATACATTCTTACATCTATATATACATATTTACATAATTATACATATAGCAGGATGGAGTCGGTGCAGAGGGTGGCTACTAAAATGATTAGTGGTCTTCATTATAAATCATATGAGGACAGACTGAAGGATCTTAATATGTACACCTTAGAGGAAAGGCGGGATAGAGGTGATATGATTGAGATGTTTAAATACCTCCGTGGCATAAATGTTCAGGGAGAGAGCCTCTTTCAACTGAAAGCAAGTTCTGCTACGAGGGGACATGGGATGAGGGTGAAGGGAGATAGATTCAGGAGTGATATGCGGAAATATTTCTTTACGGAAAGAGTAGTGGATCCGTGGAATAGTCTCCCAGTGGAGGTGGTAGAGATGAGGACAGTAACTTAATTCAAAGAAGCATGGGACAAACACAGAGGATCTCTAAAGGTAAAAAGGGGACTGTTGTAGTTGTTGTGGAAGGATAGACTAGATAGGCCATGTGGTCTTTTTCTGTCGTCATATTTCTATGTTTCTATGTTTCTATTATGTGGTGGTCGGACATGGTACTGGTATGATGGTAGGTCTTGAGATGCTGTCTCTGTCAAGCATGTAGTTGGGGGCAAATATGAGATCTGGTGTGGACCCGTGCCTGTGGGTGGGATACAGCGTGCCTGAGCCGGGAGTAGAAAAAAGAAAATCATGCAAGGCATAACCACTAGCTCTTCTGGCCCTCGGGGACACGTGGGCACAGTCGGCAGAGTCCTGAACCGGGGTTCCTTACCGGATGCATTAGTGGTGGTTGTCCGAGTTGCTCATCTTTCTGGAGCAGGATGCACACTTCTTAAAAACAGACATGGTGAGTGATGCTTGTTCTATTTTCCTTTCTTCTTCTTATCGTCTTTGTATATTCCTTTTTTTTTGTTGTTGTTTAAGTAGACTCGAAGTGAGGAAGAGAGAAGAAGTCCGCCTTGAGGGCAAGGCGGAAGAAGTAAAATTGGCCAGCTAGGGGCGGGACCGGAGGTTTGGGCTAGTGACTCATGCTCAGAAGGGCAAAGCCCTTCTGGGCTATTGGAGAGATATCCATCTCAGAGGAAGGGACAAATTTTGCCAATGTTATAGAGAAAGAAGTGTAAAGGTCTGAATGTCCACCTGTGTGCATGTGTATCTCGGTCTTATTTTCTGCAAATTGACACAAAAGAAATTGTGCAAAAGAAAGAGCGAGAGAGGAAAAGAGAATCCAAAGACATAAGAACATAACATAAGAACATAAGATATGCCATACTGGGTCAGACCAAGGTCCATCAAGCCCAGTATCCTATTTCACGCATGTCCCCTAGTCTTTTTATATTCTGATGATGTAAACAATCGATCTACGTTTACCCGTTCCACTCCGTTCATTAATTTATAGACTTCTATCATATCTCCCCTCAGCCTTCTCTTTTCCAGGTTAAAAAACCCTAACCTTTTTAGCTTTTCTTCATAGGGGTACCCTTCCATCCCCTTTACCATTTTGGTGGCTCTTCTCTGAACCTTTTCTAATAACGCTATATCCTTTTTAAGATACAGAGACCAGAATTGCACATAATATTCAAGGTACGGCCTCACCATGGAAAGAAATAGAGGCAGGAAACAGAGAGCATCATGGGAGGGGAATGAGGAGGAACAGTCTCAGAGGCTTGCAAGGAATAAAAGAGCATAAGTTTCTTTCCTGGACTGAGCAGTGCCTGCCTCATTTCCCCTTCTGCTTGCCACATGCAGCATTTGTGTCTCAGAGGCTGGATCCTGTCACTGCCTCCCCTGCTGCCCGCCTCCTACCTGCTGAGCAGAAAACCCTGCGGCCATTCTCCTGCCCTTCTCTGGAACACACCTTGGTTCCCTCTTTGCAAAACTGGTGCTGTGAATTTTGCTGGTGCTAGTAAGAAGCGTCTTTCCTGTTGGCTTCAGTGGGAGGAAGTGAGAACAGAGACAAAGGGAGGGAGGCTGGAGACCGAGTGCCCTCCCCCAGCCCTGGGAAGCCTTTGAAAGGGGCTGTACTAATGCTGGGTCATCTCACAGATCCACTTCCTGAGATATTCAGGCAGATAAAAGCAGGGAAGGAGAGAGGAGTTACTAACAATAGAATGCCCTGGGGGATTTCACATGTCTGATCTATAGAAACAAAGACATTATATGCACAGAACAAGTTCCAGCCACAAAGCCCTATAAATAAACTACAATTTCTTGATGGGAGTATCACAGTGCACTCTGGGAGCTACAGTCCTTCCTAGTAGAGATTACTGTGTGCAAGTGTAACAGTGCACTCTGGGAGCTGTAGTTCTCCCTAGGAGGGATTACTGTGTGAGTGTGTCACGGAGCACTCTGGGAGCTGCAGTCCTTCCTAGGAGAGATTTCTGTATGCAAGTGTCACAGTGCACTCTGGTAGATGTAGTCCTTCCTAGGAGGGATTACTGTGTGGAGGTTCCACAGTGCGCTCTGGGAGTTGTGTTCATTCCTAGGAGGGATTACTGTGCAGGAGCATCACAGTGCACTCTGGGAGCTGTAGTCCTTTCTAGGAGAGATTTCTGTCAGGGAGTGTCACAGTTCACTCTGTGAGTTGTAGTCCTTCCTAGGGAGTATCACTGTGTGGGAGTGTCACAGTGCACTCTCAGTGCTGTAGACATTTCTAGCAAGTATTTATTTTTGGGACTGTTACTGTTACAGCTTGGAGGATTGCAGATCCAGCCTTTGTTCAGCTTCTGGGCATCTCCTTGCACTTTTCGAATCAGCCCAGGGTATGGGGGAAGGAGAGGAGAAAGCATGGTGAGCCTTTATTACTGAGGCTTGTGCTTTGTGGAAAGTTCATCGGAGTGTGATACATTGAGGGAAAAAGAAACCTCGTAAGATAGTGAGAGCAGATAATGACACACATGGGCCTTCTCGTCTTCTCAGTGAGATTGCCGAGGTGGTTCACGCCGCTCCATGCAGGACACACCCTAATCTACTTCATGTCATTAGGTACCAGTGATCCGGCTGTGGGTCTGGGTCCTGCTCTATTAAGATTTTATTTATTCTTTTATTGATTTGTTTAGCTTTTCTTTTATACTGTGGTAGGCCCCAGCAATTAACCAGGCCTCTGGTAGGCCTCATGCATAGAAATGTATCTATAACAGTATTGAATTACCAACCCCCACTTGAGACTAGTGCTGGAGAGATAAATCTGCTTTTAAAAACAGCTTTTTGCACATTTCTTCGCTTTCCTCTCTCCCCCTCCCTTCTGCTGCTTGCTCAAGCGTTCCTTGAACTCAAATCGACCTGGCCTTCCTGGGACCAGGAATGTCTTTGCAATTAAAATGTATTAATTAAAGATGTACTTATGGTGGGCCTCATCTCCGGGCCTGAAGGACAGGCCCCCACCTCACAGAGCAGGAAAGACCATATTTGGTAGATCCATCTGTTATTTATTTCCCTCCAGCTGGCCCTGTGTTTACAGATAACACACTCAAAGCTTTGAAGGTCCCTGTACATCTTTGAAGTTGAAGTTTTAGATAGTAAATTCTCTTATGTAGATGCAGGAATGTCTTAACGAGGAAAGGGGGGGGGGGGGGCTGGAGTGAAGAAAGAGGGCTAGGCATGGTTACTTGGTTACTGATTGAAACTGACCAATAGAGAATTTACCTCGATCAGCTAATGAAACTGGATATGTGAAAATGAATATAAGCAAGCTGCTACCGCATCTCAGGGCTCAGCCTTTTCTTGGACTTGTTCCGTTGAGTCTGTGCTGCAGATTAAATGGATTTGAATCCTGCAACTGACTCCTAGTATTATTCATTGAATACACTCTGCTGCTACAAAAAGAAACTTAAATAACTTTTGCACTTCAGCAACTACTGTAGAAGAGGGTAACCTGCACAGAGTAGTGTAAACAGCACTAATCAAAGACATAGACTAGATTGCCCATTTTTATTTTTTAACAGTTTTTCTTTATATACCGCTTTTTCATTTAATTAAAGCAGTTTATGTTGTAACTTGAACTTGGCAATGAACATTAAACAAGAATATTGATAACTTGGATTTTTCTGAGGCAACGGAGGGTTAAGTGACTTGCCCAAGGCCACAAGGAGTGCTAGTGGGAATCAAACCGTGGTCTCAGTGTTCTAACCATTAGGCTATTCCTCCACTCTACTCCATGCAGGTCATTATCTGCTCTCACTTACTTAGGGTTGCCAACTGGCCGGTTTTCAGCCGGCCTGGCCGGTTTTTCCATGGCCAGGCCGGCTGCCGGCGCAGAGGTAAAACCGGCCCTTGAAAAGCCATTTTTTTGCTCTGCCGCAAGATCGGGAGCGGCCAGAGCAAAAAAACGGCTTTTCTCCCAACCCGTCCAAAAAAGAAAACCTTCCCCGGGGTGGCCCATACACCGTAGGGCTTCAGAGGGAGCCGGGGAAGCCCGCGCGAGGCCCCGGCTCCCTCTGTACTGCCGCCAGCGTGAAGAGCCTTTTCCTTTACGCTGGCGGCTGTTTCTGTAAAGCCACGATTGCTGGGAAAGGTTAAAGGCAATGGCTATGGTGGGGGGGGGGGGGGACTTGGATTGTAAATGGGCTATGGTGGAGGGAGGGGGAACTTGGACTGGAAATAGGCTGTGATTAGGGGGACTTGGACTGGAAATGGGTTGTGAAGGGGGGGGGGACCTGGACTGGAAAAGGGCTATGGGGGGGGGGCATTGGACTGGAAAGAAATGGGCTGTGATGGGGAGGGGGACCTGGACTGGAAAAGGGCTATGGGGGGGGGGGACATGGACTGGAAATGGGTTGTGATGGGGAGGGGAACCTGGAATGGAAAAGGGCTATGGGGGGGGGGGGGAACGGACTGGAAATGGGCTATGGTGGAGGGAGGGGGAACTTGGACTGGAAATAGGCTGTGATTAGGGGGGCTAGGACTGCAAATGGACTGTGATGGTGGGGGGGCTAGGACTGCAAATGGGCTGTGATGGTGCGGGGGACTCGGACTGCAAATGGGATGTGATGGTGGGGGGGCCTAGGACTGGAAATAGGCTGTGATGGGGGACTTGGACTGGAAATGGGCTGTGATTGGGGGGGGCTAGGACTGGAAATGGTCTGTGATGTGAGGGCTAGCACTGGAAATGGGCTGATGAAGAGCTGGAATAGGACTGGAAATGGGCTGATGTGGGGCATGGGAGAATAGGACTAGAAGGGAGTGGATGATGGGATAGAACTATAAGGGAACTGATTTTGGGGGAGGACTAGAATAGATGGGGAATGAGAATGGAGAGGGGAAACAATTTTTTGTGTGGAAGAAATGTCTGATGGGCTGGGTATTGGGAGAGTAAGAGGGGCTTGAGAATGGAAGGGTGAAATTTAAATGGATGATAAAGGAATAAGGAAAGAATTGGGGGAAAGAGCAAAAGGGAAACAATCAGTATGTTAAAGCAGAAATAGAGAGAGAATGGAAAAGAGAAGGAAGGACAAATGGATAGCTCGCAGAAGACACAAAGAAACCAGAAGAAAGTGACTGGAGCAATTGCAACTGAAAAATAAAATGCCCAAACAGAAGGTAGAAAAATACTTTTTATTTTGAATTTATTAACTGGAATATGTCTGGTCTGGGAAGTGTGTATTGCTAACATCTTTGCGTTTTTCTTTAGTGCAAGAGGAAATGACTTTATCGTTTTATTTCTCCAGTGTTGTACATTTCATGTTTGGATTTTGGGGTTCCCAATTTAATTATTATCTGACCAAGGAAGTTAGCCTACACGTATCCTCGGTAATTTTTGTGGGTGGGGCTGGGGGCGGGGCAGGGATGGGACTAGGGGCGGAGAATGGGTGGAGCATGGCGAGCCACAGGTGTCGGGTTTTTCTCGGTGAAAAAGTTGGTAACCCTACACTTACTATGCTACGAGGTTTCTTTTTCCCTCAGTGTATCACGCTCCAATGAACTTTCTACAAAGCACAAGCTTCAGTAATAAAGGCTCACCATGCTTTCTCCTCTGCTTCCCCCTATTCTGGGCTGATTGCAAGAGTGCATGGAGATGCTCAGAAGCTGAACAAAGGCTGGACCTGCAATCCTCCAAGCTGTAACAGTAACAGTCACAGAAATAAATACCTGCTAGAAACATCTACAGCACCTGAGAGTGCACTGTGACACTCCACAGAGTAATACTCTCTAGGAAGGACTACAGTTCCCAGGGTGCACTGTGACACTCCCACAGAGTAATACCCCCTAGGAAGGACTAAAGCTCCCAGAGTGCACTGTGACACTCTGACACAGTAATCCCGCCTAGGAAGGACTACAGCTCCCAGAGTGCACTGTGATGCTCCCAAACAGAGAATCTCTCCTAGGAAGGACTACAGTTCCCAGAGTGCACTGTGACACTCCACAGAGTAATACTCCCTAGAAAGGACCACAGCTCCCAGGGTGCACTGTGATGCTCCCAAACAGAGAATCCCTCCTAGGAAGGACTACATTTCCCAGAGTGCACTGTGACACTCCCATCGAGAAACTGTAGTTTTTTTTTTTATAGCGCTCTGTAGCTGGAACTTGTTCTGTGCATATAAAATCTTTTTTTCTATAGATCAGACACGTGAATTTCCCCAGGGCATTTTGTTGTTAGTAACTCCTCTATCTTGCCTTGTTTTTATCTGCCTGAATAGCTCAGGAAGTGGATCTGTAAGATTGTAGCAGCAGATAAGCATGCAATAAATAAAACCAGGAGTCGTTTCAAGGATCCAAGCCAGTTTAATGTGCACATGGCTCAAGCAATAAGCAATTTCAAAATGGCTGAGCCATGGCTTCTAGTAAAACAACAACGTTTATAGCTTTCTTGTCCATTCTAAGCATAGGCAAACTTTTCATTGGTCCCAGTACCCCTCTCACCCATCTATTGGTCCCGGTACTGATATGGCTACCACAAGATGACCCAGCATTAGTACAGCCCCTTTCTCAGGCTTTGCAGAGCTGGGGGAGGGCACTCAGTCTCCAGCTTCCCTCCCTTTGTCTCTGTTCACACTTCCTTCCACTGAAGCTACCCGGAAAGACGCTTTGTTGTTAGCACCAGCAGAATTCACACCACCAGCTTTGCAAAGAGGGAACCAAGAAGTGTTCCAGAGAAGGGCAGGAGAATGGCCGCAAGGTTTTCTACTCAGCAGGTCGGAGACTGGCAGGAGGCAGGCAGCAGGGGAGGCAGTGCCATGATCCAGCCTCGGAGACACACACACTGCATGTGTAGCAGCAGAGCGCAGACAAACCAATAATACCAGGAGTCTGTTCAGAAGGTCCAAATCATTTATTTGTGCACAAGTCTCAAGCAGAATCAAATTCAAAATGGCTGAGCAAAGTTTTCTAGCAATACAACAACTTATATAGACTTTTACTCCATTCTAGGCATAGAAAAACATTTCATTGGTCCCGGTACTCTCCCGTACCTCCCGTACCCCTTCTATTGGTGCCAGTACTGATATGATTATCCAATTATGTTCCTTCAGTGGGCTCAGCACCTGCTTACCCCCCTTCTATTTTATTTATTTTATTTATTTATTTACATTTCTTATATACCGCACTAATTCTAGTCCCAATTACAATGGTCAGTTCATCAACTTGTTACTTTCATACTCTCAAGGCCATAGAGCCAATTTGTGCACGTAGGGGAGCAGGGCTCTGCAACTCATCTGTCAGCAATCCCAATTAAATCCCTTGCAGATGTACTTTCTTATCAGTAACTTTTAAACATATTTTTCTGTATTTTTCCATCTTCCAGTTCTGCTTGTCTAAACTAATTCAATACTTTTACTGAGTTCTATCTTACCATAGCAGCATGTTGGGGGATGTGTTATTCCAATGAGCCTCCTCACAGGCTTCATTTACAGGTCAAGCTAGTTAGGCCTGCCTGCTTTTGTCAGACACTGTGGATCACAGGCCTGCACCTGCCACATTCCCCCCTTTGATTAATCTCACCCTATTACTTAATAAGGTGTGAGAATTAAATCACCTTTAGAAAAATCACATCATGATTACATCATGATTGAAGGATTTTGACTAGGACTGGCTTTATATAAAGCCATTATTTTAGTTGCGGTCTTCCGCTCTACTGTACTATCAATAGCATTATGAATAGAACGCATACAACATGGGATTAAACATGGTAATAAGAAAATAACAGCAACAAGGATTAGTACTAAGACAATGAAAGTTTTAAATCCTCCCAGCCATGAGAAAAGGTTAGCAAACCAGTTAGGGAATTTCAATGAGTGCCAAGTTTGTACTGGCACATAAGCATGTCTTTGCATATCTTTGGCAATTTCTTCAACTACTTGACCCTTATCATCTATTTTCAAACAACAATTAGTTAAATTCAGTTTACCACATACTCCTCCTTCAGCTGCTAACAAATAATCAAGTGCTAAGCGATTCTGATATATGGCAGTGCGCATCTGAATACTTTGTCTAGCTAAAAGTGTAAGAGCGTGACTAGTTTCATTGGTTATTATCTCAACTACTGCTTGTAAGCGAATAATACGATTAATCATATAGACTGGGGTTCAGTAGCCCCACATACCATCATCATTCCAAGTGGCAGGTCCATAATACTCAATAATTCTTTCTGGTGGCCAATCATCCCCCTGCCACTTCTCCCACTTGCCTACCTGGAGGGGTGATCTCTTCTGTCTCAAGGCTCGTTTGTGTCGGTGGGTAGTGTATACTGGGTATCCTAATTGTTCTCCATGTTCAGTGTTTAAAAGAAAGAAAGAAGGTCTGATGGTTCCTAAGACACATGCTCCTCCCCATAGTGGCGGAAGTTGTGCATATGCTCGGTTTCCACAAATCCAATATAGGCCAGGTGGGGCTTGCCAGGCATGGACTTTGGCAAGATTAGTCCATAAATCAGCAAGTTCAGGAAATCTGGCTAATTGGTTAGGAGGTTCAGGGTGTTTGATTCCTGACCACCATGACGTCTTTTTAGTTGTGGCATTATAGAATTTCTGGCTAAGACAGACCAGCTGTCCTACCTGTTGGGTGAACTGGGATCCAGTTCTGGCATAGAAAAGACGTCCAACGATTGAGTGCGCTAACACCCATTCGCTAGTAGTCTTGTGTAATTCAGACTGATTGTAAGTTAGAGAATAATTCAATTCTTGGGCTTCCCATGGCCACTGGTCACCCATTTGGGTTCCGCCACAGAAATAACAATTCGAGATTTTAAGACTAGATACTACTGCTCCAGCTAATTCTAAAAATAAATTCTGAGAAGGATGAGGGATTTCAAACTTATTTACATGCATGGCCTCATAAAAGGTGTTATGGATATGATATTTAGATGACTTATGGGCTTGGGTATTTAATCTGATATACACAATGGTCCCAGGATCTATTGCTCCACCAGCAATACGTAAACCAAACTTGTATCCCGGTTTCCATGCACTGGGATTGTGTATGCGCAAGTGTAAGGGGTTACAAGCATCTTTCTGACATTTATCATTTGTCGATGACTTGGTTAAGGTGGCCATGCGTTTATCTATCTTTTCGTCAACTATACCATTATTCCATGTAGCATAAAACACACATTCCCAATCCGGGCAATAGTAATCTGCTGCCGGGGCAGTACTATAGCCTGGTTCCTTTTTACCTGTACACTTTCTCCATCCTGTGGCACCTTCCGGGCACATATACTTATGGTCATTTCGATACGCTTTTTCCCAAGTACCACAGGTAGAATAACTATCTCTGTTTATGACATTACATGCATCGAAATTCAGAACAGCAGGTTTAGTAATGTCCTTAAGTGGTGGCGTAGCAGCTATTATAGGTCCATCTGCATCCTTCCATCGTATTTCCAATGTGTAATAGGATGGATTCTGATGCGGATTATAGCATACTCTAGATTTGCCATTTGTGCAAACATTTAGTTCAGTGGTGTTATAAATACACCGAGTCACTTTTCCCTTGCAGGTATAGTAAGAATGGTAAATCAAAGTCTGAGTTACTTTCAGTCCAGTTCGAGTAGAAGTAATACAAGCAGTGCATGGAGGTAAGGCATAAGTCAGTTCAAATCCTCCAAAGCAGGCAACCAGGGCAAAGCAAAGGTAAGGATACATGTTGATTGGAGTTCTTCTGAATCCTCAGCTTACAGATCTTGATCACGACGTTCTTTTTCTTCGTCCCGTGCGCTAATGAAGCAGTACAACGGGAGCTGAGTGTTGATTGAAGATCCTCAAGTTGTCTATCACACCTCAACCAACTTAGCAAGTTCAGTTGGTTTTTCTGAAGTATGGGTCAATATAGTATCAAAGTAGTGTGCTAAATCGCACACAAATTGGGTTCGTTGAAACAAAACTGTTGCTGCATGGAAAACAGCAATCCTCTTCGAAAGACTTGGCTACTGTAAGGCACTGTGATGAAGTGTCTAAGTTGCTGGTTGCCGTCTCAGAGTAACTCGCAAGGGTGCATCAAGATGCTGTTCTGCTGTCCACTGCTCAGGCTCAGGATCGGCGGCGGGCTTGACTCTGCTGTGGTGGATCCAGGCGTCGATTTCTGCTACCTTTACTGCAGTTGGGGTAGACAGGATGACGGTGTACGGTCCCTTCCAATGGGGTTCTAACGGTGTCTTCTTCCAATCTTTGATCCACACCGAGGTACCAGGCTGATAGGGATGCAAAGGTTCCGTCAAGTTGATAGGCAACTGGTCTTGGATCCACGCATGGAGAGTCTGCAGAACAAAGCTAAGAGCTAGGAGTTCTTGTCTGGTTACTTCTGAACCAATTTGGGCTAAACTTCCTTTGATTCCCTGCACTATGGGTGGGGGTTTACCATACAGGACTTCAAAAGGGGAAAAACCTGTTGACTTTACAGGAGCTGAGCGTATTCTGAGTAAAGCTATCGGGAGCACTTGGGGCCACTTCAAGTGTGTCTCCTGACAAAGCTTGGACATCTGGGCTTTTAGGGTACGATTCATTCGCTCAACTTTCCCTGAACTCTGGGGTCTATATGCAGTGTGGAGCTTCCATTGTATCTGTAAAGCTTTAGCTAACTGTTGAGTAACTTGGGAGACAAATGAGGGTCCATTGTCTGACCCTATTACTGCTGGAATTCCAAACCTAGGGACAATCTCTCTCATTAAAACTTTGGTAACTTCTCGAGCTTTCTCAGTTCTGGTTGGGAAGGCTTCTACCCACCCAGAGAAAGTACAGACTAATACTAATAGGTAATGGTATCCATTGGCTTTTGGCATTTCGGTAAAATCAATTTGGAGGTTGTGCATGGGGGTTACACCTCCTGACTGAACTCGGGGTGCTGTTATAAGGCCTTGCTTGGCATTATTTTTGGCACAGGTTAGACATTGACGTGCTACTGAAGCTGATATGGTCGTCAATAGAGGGATGTAAAAATGTGGTCTGAGTGCTTTTTCCATAGCACTTTTTCCATAGTGGGTGGCTTCGTGAAAGGCTTTGACAAAAGATGGTCCTAACAGTTCAGGAATTACTATTCGTCCAGGGGGTTGACTGTCCTCTGCTGGTGGCAGCTCAATCCATCCATCTTTCAGTACTCCATCTTCCTTGTTACAGTAGTAATCTAATTCTTTGGTGGTATATCGTGGTGTCCACAAATTCAAAGGTACTGGAAACAATGCTGCTTGCATTGGCATAGCTTGTGGTGTAATCTGTCCTGTCATAGCTGCTTGTCATGCTGAGGCATCTGCAAATCTATTTCCTCGGGCAACTTCTCCTTTTCCTGCTTGATGTCCTCTGCAATGCATGACAGCTATACGTGTTGGGGCCCAAACTGCATCAAGTAACATCAGTATCTCGGGACCATATTTGACTGACTTTCCTCCGGACGTGATGAGCCCTCGTTCTTTATAGAGAGCTCCATGGGCATGTAGAGTAGTAAAGGCATATTTGGAATCTGTATATACATTTAGCACAAGCTTTGCTCCTAATACTAATGCTCTGGTGAGTGCTATCAATTCGGCTTTCTGGGCTGATGTGCCTGAGGCTAGAGCTGATGATTCAACTACTTCGTGTTGAGTGACGACTGCATATCCGGCACAGCGTCGTCCATCAAGGATGAGACTGCTCCCATCAACATAATAGATTTGGTCAGGATTGTCTATGGGCACATCTGTCAAGTCAGGTCGACTGGAGAACACAGTTTCCATGACTTCGATACAGTCATGTTCTGGGAGTTCCTCACTAATGGGTATCAAGGTGGCTGGATTCAAGGCATGACTCACTTCTAGTTGTATCTGTGGGTTTTCACATAACATGCTCTGGTATTTCAACATTCGGGAGTTGGTGAGCCAATAATTTGCTTTTTGTTCCATAAGGGCAAGGACTGCATGTGGCACAGTGACTCGTATGTTCTGTCCTAATGTGAGCTTGTCTGCTTCACTCACTAATAATGCTGTAGCTGCAACTGCTCTCAGGCATGGTGGCCATCCTTTGGCCACAGTGTCCAATTGTTTCGATAGATATGCTACAGGTCGCTCCCAATTTCCCAATTTCTGAGTCAACATGCCTAAGGCATTTCCCTGTGCTTCATGTACAAACAAGTGGAAAGGCTTGTGAACATCTGGTAGTCCAAGTGCTGGTGATGACATCAATTCTTCCTTTAACTTCTTGAAGGCTGTATCCTGCTCGAGTCCCCACTCCAGTGGCGACTTCTCTTCTCCTTTTGTGGCTTCATACAGTGGCTTGGCAATTTGGGCAAAGTTGGGTATCCAGATTCGGCAATATCCTGCCGCTCCCAGAAAGGCTCTGACTTGCTTTCTGGTTGTTGGGGTTGGAATTCTGCATACTGCTTCTTTTCTCTCTCTGCCTAATCTTCGGCTTCCTTGGGTTATACGAAAACCCAAGTATTTCACTTCTTTTTGGCATAGTTGTGCTTTTGCTCTGGAAACTTTATATCCAGCTTCATTTAGTAACTGCAAGAGGTCTTTGGTAGCTTGTATACATTCACTTTCTGATATGGCAGCTATCAGCAGATCGTCCACGTATTGGAGAAGCACTCTCTTCCCCGGGGCCACTGGATAGCTTGAAAGGTCTTGATTTAGTGCAGCACTAAAGATGGTAGGCGAATTTTTGAATCCTTGGGGTAATCGTGTCCAGGTGAGTTGGCCCCCTCTTCCAGAGATGGGGTCCTGCCATTCAAATGCAAACAATATTTGACTTACAGGGGCTAATCTTATGCAGAAGAATGCATCTTTTAGATCTAGTACAGTGAAATGGGTAGCTTCAGCAGGTATCAGTCCTAGAAGAGTATAAGGATTGGGTACAACTGGATGTATAGTTTCAACTGCATCATTCACTCTCCTTAGGTCTTGCACTGGGCGGTAATCATCTGTCCCAGGTTTCTTTACTGGCAAAAGTGGAGTATTCCATGGGGATTGACATACTTTCAGCAGGCCATATTCGAGCAATCTTTGCAAGTGGCGATGAATGCCTTCAATTGCAGCTCTTGGGAGAGGGTACTGTTTGACATGTACTGGTGTAGCACTAGGCTTAAGGGTTACAATTACTGGGGCTATATGTTTGGCTAGGCCTGGAGGACTGCCTTCTGCCCATACTCCAGGTGGTGCATGAATGTTCTTTAAAGTTTGTTCGAAATAGGTGTCTTGAATAGAATCATCAATGTAATACCTCCATTCTTCTTCTCGGGGAACTGTCAGCAGCATTATTCCTGCTGGTTTGGCTTGGGGATTTACTGTCATTTGCATTTCTCCTTTTTCAGAGAAAGATATTTGTGCTTGAAGTTTGGCTAGCATATCTCGTCCCAGTAGTGGCACTGGACATTCGGGCATGTAAAGGAATTGATGAGTTATTTGCTGTCCTCCTAGACTGCATATACGATTCTGAAGAAAAGATTTTGTAGCTTTGGCACCAGTTGCTCCTATAATGGTGACTGCTTTTGTAGAAAATGGGGCTATTTTTCTGTCTATTACTGAATGTTCTGCGCCAGTATCAACCATAAAGTTCATAACTTGGTCTCCTATTTGTATTCCGACCATAGGCTCCTGGAGACCTAAAGCAAACTCGGAGTCCGGTCTGTCCTAATCCACGTCATTTTCATCATGGATTGTCGTAGCCACTGCTTGGATGGCTCCTCCTCTTTCTCGCTGGAAATGTTCTCGATTGGCTCCTCCGCGGTTTCAGGGATGGCCTCGTCTTTCTTCTCGCCACTGATGATTGTTTTCATCATCTTGCTGGGCGTCTTCGAGTTGCGGGCACGTATCTCTCCAATGTCCTTCTTCTCTGCAATAGGCGCATTGGTTCACGCCTAGCTGCTGGGACCGGCCTCTACCTCGGCCCCGCCCCCTTCCTCTGCTCCGTCGACTAGGGATACCTCCCCTTTTCTGTTCCACTATGGCCGCAGCCAAAAAATCAGCTTTCTTCTTCATCTTTTTATCACATTCTCTCTGCCTTTCATTATCACGATTCACATACACTTTATGAGCGACTTCCAGTAACTGTGTTGTATTCATGCCCGCAAACCCTTCTAACTTCTGCAATTTACGTCTAATGTCTGGTTTACAAAAGCAGAATTCACCATACATAAGCTTCCTGGTGCCTTGGGATCATAGGGAGTATACATTCTGTATGCTTCAGTTAATCTTTCATGAAATTCTGCGGGGCTCTCATCTACACCTTGGATAACTCCTGCAACTTTGGAAAGGTTCATAGCTTTCTGGCCCCCCCTTCTCAGACCTTGTAAAAAACCTTGGCGAAAATGGGCTAGGGCTGTGGATCCTTCCTCGGTATTTGGATCCCATCGGGGGTCTTCATTCGGGAATTCTCTCTGGGCCGCTTCCCGATGGTCAATTCTGTTCGTCCCCGGTCCCGGAGCTACAGGGTTATCTGCCATCCACTCAATAGCTGCTTTTCTAATTCGTGCTCGCTCCTCTGTTGTAAATAGGTTGGTCAGGAGCTGGCGGCAATCTGCCCAAGTGGGTTGGTGGGTTTCCATAATAGTAGTTACTAATTCGGTAGGTTCCTGGGGCTTATTAGTATAGGAGGCATAATGCGACCTCCAATTTAACAAATCAGTTGTAGAGAAAGGGATATACACATAACTTAGGGGTCCCGCTACCACCTCATCATTATCATTCTTTACGGGCACTCCCGGGACTTGCCGTAAGGGCATCATCTTGGCAGTAGATATCTTTTGAGATCTAAGGGATATTTTTGTGACTGTCTTATCAGTGGTCACTTTCTTCTTCTCTACATGTTTCACTTTGGATGTACTTGTTGCTGGCTTACTAGTGCTGGCAACCAGTTTTACACTGTCAGCATCGCTTAGGGAATTTTCAGTGTCTAATTGCTCTGCTTCTGTATCTGACTCTCCTTTTTCTGTCCCAGACGATTCATCTTCCTGTACAGAGGATTCTTCTTCCTGCTCTTCGGTTCATAGCTCTGGGGTTGGGTCTCGCCTCGGCTGTCTCGGGGTTTCTGGGGCGGGACGCCGGGCAGCCCTTACTGGACCTGGGGTTCGAGGCTGTCGGGGAATTATTTCTGGGGGATCAGGATCTACCAGGATGGGCTTCTTCCTGGACTTCTTATCCTGCCCTTTCGTTCTAGGCTGTTCTATTTTCTGACTATTATCTGTCTTTGCTAACATTATCCTGCACTGTTCTTCATAACAGCGCTGCGCCCAAGGGAGCGGATCTTCACAAATACTTAACCAGGAATCTATATAGGGGTGCTGATCGGGGTGCGCTATCTGCACTCTACGGTGTACTAACTGGATAATTTCTACATTAAAAGTTCCCTCTCGGGGCCAGGTGGGGTCTAAATCAGGCCACTCTCTAGTACACAAAATCTGTAAATGGGCTGCTGTCATCTTAATACCATAATCTCCAGAATATCCCTCTTTAAAATGTGCGATCATACATTCTAATGGAGTGTTCCTAGTAGACCCCGCCCCTCCCATTTCGATGTGTGTGCGCTACAACAGACAAAAGGGAAAAGGAGGGCGGACCGTGGGTAAGGGGTCCTCACGGCCCTGGAAACGTATAAGGAGAACAAATAACAAGACAAGACGACAATCGTTTCCCCCTTTTCGCGACCTGAACGCGGTCGCCCGGTCAGGAAATGCGCTACTCAGGGGTCCGCCTTCACTTGGTCCGTGCTGCCAGACCTCTCATCCACACTTCATTCACACAATCATGCTAGCAACGTATCCCAGAATGCATTCGTTTCTATCTATTCTGACTAGTCTTATTCAATTTCCAATTACAAAAAGATGGGGGTTTCGCCCTGCGAATACTCATGCGGGGTTACTCGGCCCGTCTTTGAGAGGTGATCAGGCTCTCTTACCAATTACCAATTTCTCGAGATTACAAATTCCAAGTTCCAAGTTCCAATGGCAGTACTGCTCTTTCTATATCTGTCTAGACAACAAATCAAAACTATACTCACCGGATCCGGTCCTCAAACTTCCCAAGCAGGCGCATGAGTTGGACCTCGGACTCCCCTCACTCGGGTTCGAGGCGTTGGCTCCAGCCAGGCCCGGCACCCGCCGAGGTCCGACCAGCTCCCTCCGATACAAGGGACTGGCGGCGCCAGGGAGCAGCCCTCGTCGGAAGGGCGCGATCCCGGCAGGACCAAGCCTATAGAGGCGGAAAGTCGTGGTATATTGCCCTATATACACTCTGATTCCACAACTTCCCGGCCAACGCACCAAGAATATGTAGCAGCAGAGCGCAGACAAACCAATAATACCAGGAGTCTGTTCAGAAGGTCCAAATCATTTATTTGTGCACAAGTCTCAAGCAGAATCAAATTCAAAATGGCTGAGCAAAGTTTTCTAGCAATACAACAACTTATATAGACTTTTACTCCATTCTAGGCATAGAAAAACATTTCATTGGTCCCGGTACTCTCCCGTACCTCCCGTACCCCTTCTATTGGTGCCGGTACTGATATGATTATCCAATTATGTTCCTTCAGTGGGCTCAGCACCTGCTTACCCCCCTTCTAGTCCCAATTACAATGGTCAGTTCATCAACTTGTTACTTTCATACTCTCAAGGCCATAGAGCCAATTTGTGCATGTAGGGGAGCAGGGCTCTGCAACTCATCTGTCAGCAATCCCAATTAAATCCCTTGCAGATGTACTTTCTTATCAGTAACTTTTAAACATATTTTTCTGTATTTTTCCATCTTCCAGTTCTGCTTGTCTAAACTAATTCAATACTTTTACTGAGTTCTATCTTACCATAGCAGCATGTTGGGGGATGTGTTATTCCTATGAGCCTCCTCACAGGCTTCATTTACAGGTCAAGCTAGTTAGGCCTGCCTGCTTATGTCAGACACTGTGGATCACAGGCCTGCACCTGCCACACATGGGGCAAGCAGAAGGGGAAATGAGGCTGGCACTGCTCAGTCCAGGAAAGAACGTTCCGTTCTTTATTCCTTGCAAGTCTCCGAGGCTCTTCCTCCTCATTCCCCTCCCATGATGCTCTCAGTTCCTGTTTCCTGCAGTGTCTTTGGATTCCCTTTTCCTCTCTCGCTCTTTCTTTTGCACAATTTCTTTTGTGTCAATTTGCAGAAAATAAGACCCAGATATACATACACACAGGTGGACATTCAGGCCTTTACACTTCATTCTCTGCACACATCCAACAGACAGCTAAGTCCTGTCTCTTCTTTCTCTATAACATTGATAAAATTTGTCCCTTCCTTACTACACACACTACTAAGACATTTTGGAGTGGAGGAGTGGCCTAGTGGTTGGGGCAAGGTACTTCAGGCCGGGGTTCAAATCCCACTAGAGGACAGCAACCTTGGGCCGGAAGGACTGGGGTTTCTAGTCCCACTGGTGCTCCTTGTGGTCTTGGGCAAGCCACTTAACTATTTTACAGGGAACATGGGCAATGGAGTGTTATCTCCAAGTTATAATGCCCTGTTCAATGTAATGTTCCATGTAAACTGCACTGATGTCAAATAGCATGGTATATAACAGAAATAAATAAATAAATTTATCCACTCTTTAGTTACCTCCCGTCTAGACTATTGTAACCTCCTCCTTGCTGGTCTCCCTCTCCCCTTTGGAGGTGTGGTGATTGATAGAAAGGTTTAAATTGTTGTTTTTACAAAAGTATCTATACAAAGGTGATAAAAGAATGTAAAGTGTTATTTTTACAGAATGATCAGAAAATTAACGTAGTTATATAGAGGTTTCTAGAAATGCTTTGCAAAACAAAACTTTCTGGGATAAATGCCTGCCATCTCATACAGATTCTTCTCCAGGACCAAGCAGGAAGTCAGTCCTCACATATGGGTGACGTCGGCGGCGACGGAGCCCCCATGCGGAGCATTTCCCCAGCTTTCAAGGAAAGCCTTAGGGAATACAGCACGCATGCGCGGTCCCCTTCCCGCCCAAGGGTGCCATCTTGCTCAGTCTTCTTTTTTCCCGCAGAGAAAACCTGTGAAAAAGTTGATTTTTCGGCATTGAATCTTGTTTTTTTCTCGATTCGACGCCGGTTCCCTTTCCCACCTGGGCCCGGTACACCGGTGCCGAGCCCGGCTCTTAGTTTTTCGGTTTTTGTCCTTAGTGACTGCGTTCACGCCTTTTTCTATTTTTCCCTGGCAGCACTGTTCCCTCTAAGCTGTGCGCGTGTGCGCGCGCACACACCTTGCCAAGCGAGCGCACGTACTTTATAGCAGAGCGCACAAAAATTATGGCTCTGATTCTGATAGAAAACAACACAGACGTCTTAAAATTTAAAAGTTATGATTGTAATTCCTAGAAATTTCCCGCTTCATTTAGTAATCGTCTATTTTCATTTAATTTGATTAAAATCAATGTGGTGTACATACTGTATTCTGACGTATAGTCACATTTTAAAGTATATAACTCAGAGTGTCATTATGTGGCGCAGAAAAATGTAACTTTCCTTCAAAAGCTGCACACAGCTGATATTTTATGCGCACACAGCCTACAGAAAATTAGAGGGAACATTGCCTGGCAGCCCTGTCTTTCAACCTTGCAGGGGCCCTTTTTCCCCCGATGGCTGACAGTGGGTTTAAGAAGTGTGATCGCTGTGAGAAACTTATGTCTCTTACCGATACACAAGACTGCTGCCTCCAGTGCCTCGGGCCTCACCATAACTCCATGGGTTGTGGCCCATGTGGCAAAATGTCCTCGAAGGCATTGTGGAGCCATCAGCACCAACATGAGAGGATCTTTTCAGACTCTGCGTCTGGACAAGTCCGGACTTCGTCAGAGGCCTCGATGTCTCGGGAGTCTGACCCCGAGCATCGTCGGGGCTCCTCTGAAAGGGGGTCCGCCTCGAGGGAGCATCGAAGGAAGAAGAAACCCACGAGGGCAGCCTCGGTGGACGCTCTTGGCTCCTCGAGGGCCAAGTCGCATAGCCCCAAGCGCTGTCCCGGGTCTTCGGAGTCGGAGAGGCCTGCCAAGCATCCTCGTGTGGAGACGGAGGCCCCGAGCCACGTGAGTACTGTAGTCCTCGTGGACTCTCCTCCGGGGGAGCCAATGTTGGGCCTGATGCCATCGGGGCCCGATTCGGAGGCTGCTGGGTCTCCTGAGCTTGGTCTCAGGTTGACGGCCCTGGAGTGCAGACTGTCTGCCTTCATGGAGCAGCAGCGGGTGCTGATTGCCGGTCTCACCAGTGCATCTGCCCCAACCACTGGGGCCTCGACGCCCAAGTCGACCCCGGAGGCCGAGCCAGTCCTCGAGACCATGCAATCTCAAGTTGATCCTCGGCCAAGGTCACCCTCAGCCTCCCGTTCGGGACTGAGGTCGTCGACGCCAGTACCCTCGGCGTCGGGGGCCGTCTGCCTGGAGCCGCTCGATTCCTCCTCGGAGGAGTCGTGGTGGGAGACGGAGGACGAGGAGTCCCCGGACACCTTCCGGACCCGGTGCGTCCCTTTGGACTCACCAGAGTCCGAGCTTCGGAGAAGGTCCCCACCGGAGGATACCCGGTTCTTGGACTTCGTGCGGGACATGGCCAAAGCCTTGGCCTTCCCCGCGGACCGCGAGGAGGAGCCTCGAGCTGAGGAGCTCGAGGCCCTGCAGTATGACTCTCTCCCCAAGGAGGCCTTTACTGTACCGGTTCCTCCGATGCTGGAGCTGTTGCTCTTCCGCATGTGGGAGGCACCGGCCTTGATGCCGGTTTTAAGCAAGCGGGTCGATTCCATCTATCAAGTCCGCAAGAGTCCCGGGTTCCAGAAGGCACAGCTACCGCACCACTCCATGGTTGTGGAAATCGGCCATGCATCGTCTGAAGAGTCAGAAGATGCACTCCTCAGTGCCCCCGACAGGGAGGCCCGGAACCTGGATGCCCTCAGTAGAAAGTGCTTCCAGGGCTCTATGCTTGCTTGCCGTGTCCAGACCTACCAGCTGTACATGGGCATGAACCTTCGGGACCTGGCAAAAGAAATTGCCGGGTTCTCGGCTGGTCTCTCCGAGGAACCTTTGCAGAGGTTCAAGGCCTTGTCCTCGGGTATTCGAGAGTGCTCTAAGTTTATCTCTCAAGCAGCTTATGATGGCTTCGAGGCTTCGGCCCAAATAGCCAGGGCCGGCATCGGTGCACGCCGTCAGCCTGGCTACAGTCATCGGACCTAGAGCCATGGGTACAGGACAAGTTGGTCAATGTCCCTTGTCGAGGTGAGAACCTCTTTGGCAAGCCCATGGCTGATAAAGCTGCAGAACTCGAGTCAGAGACTCTAACCCGGACCAGGCTGTCCAGGAAAACCTCTGCCCCTTCTCAGAAGAAGAAGAGCTCGGGGAAAAAGGCCTTTTACCCGAGGAAGACCACTGCCTACAAATCCTACCCTCATTTTCAGGCCTCTGCAGCTCCCCAACAGGGCCAGCAGGCCAAGGGGCAGGGTCATGGGCTTCATAGGCAGAAGACTCCCAAGCCTCCTACCCCGGCTCCTGCACAGCAGGGAGGGAGTTTTTGACTATGCCAGCATAGCCTCTCCTCCTCATCAGGGCACAGGAGGTCGGTTGACCCTGTACGCAGACAGGTGGCCAGCCATCACAGGGGATGCCTGAGTGCTAAGCATCATCCAAAGGGGCTACCTGCTCCACTTCACCCAGGTACCCCCCCCCTCTTCCTTTCCAGAGGAGCCTCCAAGGCCCCATCTGCACAGAAACCTCCTCTAGGAGTTGACAGGTCTGCTAAAGGACCAGGCGGTGGAACCGGTACCTCACCACCTGGAAGGGCGAGGCTTCTACTCCAGGTACTTCCTGGTGCCAAAGAGAACAGGAGGCCTCAGACCCATCCTGGACCTGAGAAATCTGAACAAGTTTCTGCAGAGGGAAAAGTTCAAGATGCTTACCCTTGGGATACTAATGCCCTACCTCCAGCAGGGAGATTGGCTATGCTCCTTAGACCTGAGGGATGCCTATACTCACATCCTTATTCATCCCAACCACAGGCAATATCTCAGATTTGTGGTGGGAGGGGACCACTATCAGTACAGAGTGCTCCCTTTTGGCGTCACCTCCGCCCCCAGAGTTTTCACAAAATGCCTGGCGGTGGTTGCGGCCTACCTCATAAATCAGGGGATCTTTGTCTTCCCTTACCTGGACAACTGTCTCATAAGGGGCCAGTCCCCACAAGAGGCCAGGCAGGCCCCTTTTCGGACAATATCCCTGCTTCAGCATCTGGGCTTTGTCATAAACTTCCCAAAGTCCACTCTAGTCCGCTCTCAGGACTTAGAGTTCATAGGGGCCAGGCTAGATACCATCCAGGTAAGGGCCTTTTTGCCAGTAGACAGAGCTCACAGGCTGATGAGGTTGGCCGGTCGGTTTCAAGCAAGTTCCTGGGTCTCTGCCAGACACTTCCTCCGGCTGTTAGGCCACATGGCTTCCACAGTGCATGTGACTCCAAATGCCCGTCTGCATATGAGACCGGCTCAGTGGTGCCTCAGGGCCCAGTGGGTGCAATCCACAGGGAAGTTGTCAGATAGGATAAAGGTGTCCAAATGCTTGGTGGACTCCTTACGCTGGTGGAGTAACCTACCAAGCCTTGTCAGGGGAGTTCCTTTTCAGGCCTCCCCACACACTCAGGTGCTGACAACCGATGCTTCCCTGTAGGGCTGGGGGGCACATTGCCAGGGTGCATGCACCCAAGGTCTGTGGTCTCCTTGGGAGGCCACACAGCAGATCAGCCTGTTGGAATTGTGGGCTATCCATCTGGCCGTGCAGACTTTCTCTCAGGTCCTCTCTCACCAGTCTGTCCTAATCCAGACAGACAGACAATCAGGTAGCAATGTTCTACGTGAACAAGCAGGGGGGCACGGGATCCCAGCTCCTGTGCCTGGAGGCACAAGCCCTCTGCTCATGGGCTGTCAAGCGAGGCATGTCCCTCAAGGCGGTCTACTTGCCGAGCCAGGAGAACTACCTGGCAGACAAGTTAAGCAGACTGTTACAGCCACACGAATGGCAGCTGGATCCGCTGGTGGCCCAGCAGATCTTTCTGAAATGGGGACGTCCATCCGTGGATCTCTCTGCCAGTCCTCTGAACAGGCGTTCCTGATATCCTGGTCGGAGGGCCTGCTGTATGCGTTTCCTCCCACACCTTTGGTGGCCCGGACTCTATTCAAGATTCAGCAGGACAGGGCCACGGTAATCCTGATAGCCCCCAGGTGGCCCAGGCAACCATGGTTCCCACTTCTTCTACAGATGGCAGTGGAGACTCCACTTCCTCTGGAATTGCAACCCAACCTCCTGACCCAGGATCAGGGGTCCCTCTTGCATCCCAACCTCAAATCCCTCAATTTGATGGCCTGGCTGCTGAAAGGGTAGTTCTCGCTCCCTTGCTACTGCCAAAGGAGGTTGAAGAGGTGGTGTTGGCCCCCAGGAAGCACTCCACCCGGAAGGCCTATGCCCTGAAGTGACGAAGGTTTTCAGCATGGTGTTCTCAACAGCAGGAGGATCCTTTCTCCTGCTCAGTCCAGGTGGTGCTGCAGTACCTGCTTCACCTCTCCAATCTGGGGCTTAAGTCAAACTCTGTTCGGGTCCACCTCAGTGCTCTTTCAGCTCACCACTCACCGGTGGATGGACAATCCCTCTCGAGCCACCCCTTGGTGTCTCGCTTCCTCAGAGGCCTACTCTTACTCAAGCCTCCAATCTGTCAACCGGCCACGGAGTTGGACCTGAATGTGGTCTTGCAACAACTGACTCGTCCACCGTTTGAGCCTATGGCTACCTGCCATTTACGCTTCCTGTCTTGGAAGGCGTTGTTCCTGGTGGCCCTCACCTCAGCCAGGCGTGTAAGTGAACTCCAGGCCCTGGTCTCAGATAGGCCATACACAAGGTTCTATAAGAACAGGGTAGTCTTGCGGACTCACCCTAAGTTCCTCCCAAAGGTGGTCTCCTCCTTCCACCTCAATCAGGAGGTGGTACTTCTGACATTCTTTCCCAGGCCACATGCCAGTAGGGCTGAGGCTGTCTTGCATTCCCTGGACTGTAGGAGGGCATTGTCCTTTTACTTGGAGCGTACACAGGGGCATAGAAGGGCTTCTCAGCTCTTCGTATTCTTTGACCCTAATAAATTGGTGTTGCCTGTCTCCAAACATACGTTGTCCCTGTGAGTAGCAGACTGTATCGCCTGGGCGTACAGGGCATCCGGCCTCTCCCTGAAGGGTCGAGTCACGGCCCACCGGGTCAGGGCGAAGGCCCCATCAGTAGCTCATCTCCGCTCTGTTCCGTTGGCAGACACCTGCAGGGCCGCTACTTGGTCTTCAAGCCAGACTTTTGCGGCCCATTACTGCCTTGAGAGGGAGTTCCGTAGGGACAGTGCTTTCGGACAGGCGGTACTCCGTAATCTCTTTGAGGTTTAGGCAACTCCTACCCTCCGGCCCTGGTGTTGGGCTACCGTTCAGGTGTGGTTTTGTTGCAGCCATTTCTATTAAAAAGCTCTCATTCTCTCTCTCACCCACAGAAGGAAAACACACAGACAGGCTGGAATGCAAACAGGATCTTTTTAATGTGCACACAGGCCCAGACAGAGAGCCGGCACCCTCCACAAAAATCTGAGCCTGGGGGAGCGTCCTTCAGCAGTCCGGTGCCCTGTGTGAGAGAGGGGCTGGTTCCGAGCCGGGCGAGCAGAGCGGGCAGCCCTGCTGACGTCACCGCAGGCTCAGATAAAAAGACCTTGCTGCTTACCTTCCCCGGGAGTGTCCTTCAGCAGTCCGGTGCCCTGTGTGAGAGAGGGGCCGGTTCCGAGCCGGGCGAGCAGAGCGGGCAGCCCTGCTGACGTCATCATACGGCCCCATATCTCTGAGGCCCTATCGGCGCTAAGCCGTCGGCGCGTTTTCCAAAGGGGCGGTTTCTCAAGGGGCATGATCACCGCCCCTTGTGAGCCCCTTTGGAGCCTTTTGGAGCATAAGCTGTTGATGCTGCAAGAATGCCTGGTAAACGCAAGAAAAAGCTTCTCAAGGATACATCGCAGACCGGTGCCATGGAGAAACATGTGGTGTCCACGCCCAGAAACATCATCTCAGGAACTGTTCCCGATAATCTCACTGCCGAGGGCGTGAGTCTAAGCTCAGTGGAGCGAACCCCTCCCCTTCCTCCTGGTTTCCTTGAGCTGTCCGCTGAAGTTTCCTTTGATGATCTCTCTTGCACTGTGGATTTGCCGAGAGTGGTGTCTTGGAAACCCCCCTCTGGGCCTCCCAGTGAACTTCCAGTTTCTGAAGTCTCTTTATTGGACATATGGCGTGTGGTAACTCGCACGGAAAATACTTTAACGGCAACTATTTCTTCTTTGTGTCAATTTACAGGAGATACTGTTCAGAAATTTCACTCTCTAGATTCCCAACTTGGGGCTTTACGCTCCACGGTGACAAAAATGGAGCCCCTGGTTTCTACTTCGGTTGAATCAGTTGCTGCATACATGAAGGATAGTCTGTTTTTGCACCAAAAAATTGAGAACCTAGAGAATGCAAATCGCTCTAGGAATTTGCGAATTTTGAATTTTCCTCTATGTATGTTGCTCTCTCCAATGATATTGTTCCGGAAATATCTAAAAGTCCTCCTATTTCCACAAGCCGATTCATGTTTAATTCTTAAATGCTATTACTTACCATTAAATGTTTCAACTGGCGATGTGGATCAGGGGGTTCCTTTTCCTGTTGACTTAGAAAAGTTTAATCTTACTGCTTTTCTGGAGGAGTCTCAAGACCTTATATCCACTCGTGCTACCTTGCTGGTTACCCTTTCTTCAGAAGAAGATAAGGTAAATATTTTAAGAGCCTATTTTAAGAAAAAGGAGATGCAATTTTGTGGAGCAAAGGTCTTGATATTTCCCGATGTCTCACGCTCAACTCAAATGTGCAGGAAAGTTTTTCTTTCCTTAAAATTAAGAGTGGTAGCTTTGGGAGCAACATTTTTTTTGAAATATCCCTGTAAATGTAATATTTCTTTAAATAGCGACAGATTTATTTTTCTTATGCCTTCTGATTTAGAGAAATGGTTACTGGATAGAGAGAAACCAAAGGTTGTTGACAAACCTTGAGTTGGGAGGGCTCATTAAACCGGTATAGTTGGCTACAGGCTTGTGCCTGTTTATAGCCTTGTTTTCTTTGTTTTTTGTATTTCCTTTTGTATTGGATGGATTTCTCCCCATTGATGTGGGCTATATTCTTATTAATGTATTTGTTTAAGGATACTTTATGCCTCTAGTAATTTGTTTCTCTGAAAGTTAATTTTGCTGTGTTTTCACTGTAAAATTTCATAAATAAAAGCTGTAAAAAAAAAAAAAATCTGAGCCTGGAGGGACATCCTCCATTGTCTTATATACTGTACATTTTCAAACTCATTCTACAATCTCATTTGTCTCAGGTATTTCCTGTCCACCAATCAGCAACACCTGGGGAAAGTGCCTAGGTGACCTGTCCAAACCGGTATGCTCTGGTCTGCTGATTTCTGGGCAAGAGGGTATTGCGCTCAGGCCTGGAGGGGGGGGGGAAGGGTGCCTGCTTCTCTTAGCAAGCTGATCACTTATGTAAAAAACTCATGGCTGCCTCATTCCCCCCTTTTTAAGTGAGACCTCAACCGCTAGGGGCGGTAGAGGACAGTATTACTGGAGGCAAGCCGCAGAGGGGTGTATTGGGTTAGGGCCATGACAGTGGTAGTCGCCTTGCGTTCTACCAGGGTATCAAGGGTGGTGGTAATGAAGTGGTGAAGAATGGGGATACAACATGGCAGAATGGCACAAAGCAGTAAAATACAAAGAACCCCTACCACTAGGATTTTTAGTCCCCCTAGCCAACTGAACCACTTCATAAACCACCCAGGACCCATGGGCGGGTCAGTAATATGATTAACTAGATCACGTAGGTCTTGGATAGAGTGTTCAATGGAAACACTTGCGTCAGTGAGTTTAAAACAACACATACCCTATACCCTCTGTAGCAACTCCTGCACAAAAGTTTTGTTCCGTGTGCAAAAGTTGCTGTACTGTCAGTAAAAGGTTGCAGGGCCTGCAGAGGCCTCTTTCCTTTGGGGCAAAGGCTCTTTCCCTGGGATCCACCCTTATTAGCATATTAATGGCTTTTATTCTTGCTAGTGTTGAGTCATTCTGGCTACACCCTGCCATTCCCTTTGTTTCATTAATCACTGGCACTGTAGTCTTCAGGGCTCATGAGTACTTTGTATCACCAGCTTTGTTTGGCCTGTTTAACTTGTCCAGGCTTGTCCAGCTTGCTCAGGCCTGTTTAACCTGTTCAGGCCTGGCATGTCTTTTCTTAGCTGGGTCCATTTTCTGTGCACTTCTGTTCAGAGTATGGTTCCCCTTGGCTTTACTCTTGTTGTGCTGGGCTCTGGGTACTCTTTTTCTTAGCCCACATGTTTTTTTCCATGCCATCATAATGTATTACAGCCTCAGGCAAGGATGCAGCCATACTAGACATACCTATCAGCCAATTTCCCTTCATTCTCCAATTTTTATTTTTATTTTCTTGTGAATGGGGCAAAGGTAATCCCACTAAGGGCAATGGACAAACAACCATTTGAGACAGATAGGGGTCATCAGAAAAGCAGCTTCTGGTACTGTTCCCTAGAGACAACATACATTGTAACATCATTTTTTTGCAGCTGGTCAATAATATTGAAAATACATAACATGAAAGTATGTCAAAAGCAGCAGTGCTTAATAATGTGATAAAGAAAGCTCTGAGAATAGTACAGCAAAAACTTGAGCTGGTGTGGGTATTGCAGTTGCTGAAGCCGAAATGGCTTGTAGATTTCAGTTACTTTCTAAGAAAACAATATTAAAAGGATAACAATACAATCATTCACAAAAGCCCCCAAAAGCCCCCAGTCAGTCCAATGGTCCTCTTCCCATTCTCAGACAATGTGGCCCTGCCCCTCAGCAGTTCCCCAGGACCTCGCAGTGCGCTTCACCTTTCTCTGAAGTTCAAGTTCTGTTTCTCTCAAAATTTGAACCTCTCATTCTCATAGGCAGACATCTTGGCCCTTTTTCAATGTGACACACTGACCCAGATAGGGACTGCTTCACACATTTCAACGGTGGGTAGTTCTGAGCTCTCAGGATGGTCTGTTCCACCTGGACCCTGGCCAATTTTCTCTGTTGGACTCTCTGGACTGCAATTGGTGACATGGCTCCAGGCCTCATTCAGAAAAGCAGCACCAACATTGAATGAAAAAACAAAATATGATGGATTAGATTTCACAATGATATAAACTTAATTTCATCCATATTTACTTAAGATCATAACTATTTCATATGGTGTCAACTATGTCTCTCAGTTTGATAAACTCTTTGTCTCTTTACCACTGGAGATTCCTTTGCAGGTAAGAAATATTCCATTATGCCCTTGACTGATCTTTACATGTTTATAAAATAGTTATCTCCAAGTTATAATGCCCTGTTCAATGTAATTTCAGTTTGTTCAATGTAAACCGCACTGATGCAGAATAGCGCGGTATATAAGAGAATGTAAATAAATAAATAAATAAAATAAAATAGATCAGACAAGTTGCACACACATATTCTGCGATTTCTGGCAAGGTTTTTTTAGAATTATACCAATTTTTGTGAGAATTTGTCATCAAATCATCCCTCTTTTGTCCATGCGTGCCTGGCCAGGACATACAGGGGCAAAATGAGGCAAAAAGCATCTGGAAGTACCACATGGCCAGTGTGGGTTTTCCAAAGCTCATCAGGGTGCAAGGTACACCCAGCCTGTCTCCAGATGTCTATTTCTAATTGTTGAGTATATGTTGGGGCTTAGATGAATTCCTAAATTGAAGATTCTGCAGACGGCATAGTTGAATAAAATGCTCATCTCTTCTTTTCTTTTTTTGTTTACATATTCATTAGCCAGATACATCACTTCAAATTACCTTTATCAGTTTAATGTCCATCAAAGTCCTTCTTCTTAATATCCCACTTCATCCCTCACAACACTCCCCCATCACCTGCATCATTCTACCAACTACATACCTAGGTCCTTTTTCATGTTTTGTTAAAAGCATACTAATGTATCCTTATTCGGCAAGGCTGCTAAGAACATCTTTCTCTCATTCTTTTTCTCAAACCTCTCCTGGACTATTGCTGATGAGCAAGATTTTGTCCAATCAACTCAAGTTAATGTTATCGTTGTATTTGTAAATAATTTTACAAATATTTCCATATTTTCTGGGAACTCAGTTCCATCTTTCCACTAAATGTGCTCTATATACTTGGGAATAAAGCAATTTCAGATCAGCCTCTTCCCAAAATTTTGGCTAAAAAAAAATAATATTTACTCATCTTATTATTGCTGTGTATACTGGACCTCTACATAATGTACTGCTACCAGTATATTTGGTAACAAAGTGCAAATGTATAAACTAAAAAGATTTGTATCTCACAGTGCTATAATATACTGTTCAAAAACCCTCAAAACAAGGTACACTTTTTCTCTGGACACCAATGCGTAAAATTCAAATACAGAAAAACAGGTGAATTTATTCCAAAATCCAATAGTATAGCACCTATGATGTTACTGTCCTGTTCATCATTTGTCAGCACAGAGCTTAATGAGGCAAAGTAATTACCTTGAATCCTACAGTTCAAAACAAGCATGAAACTGATACTTTGCCATAAAAAGGTTGGTGGATACCTGGAATGCAAACACTTTTTTATATGTTTAAAGTAATACAGCAATATGGAATAGACAGGTCTTACTAAAATCATTTTAAGGTATCATTGTAGTATCAGAAAAGTGAATACAGTTGATCAAGGCAGTTTAATGTACCTAGCAGGAAAGAATGCAATCATCAAAACAGCATTTACTGTCTGCAGAATAAAATGTCAAAGATGGCATATCATGCAGAAGTATTACTTGTTTAATTTTGTATGTGCAATCAAAACCAAATATATGTACCAGAGATCAAATTCAGACCTTAAAAAGACAAGTAAAAAAAACGTCTTCATTTCTTCATAATCTTATAAGGATTTTCTCTCCCTTTTTATAGGTTGTAACAAATGTGTTGCAGCTAATTTTCACACATGAGCTTTGCCCTACAGATATTCTCCACCCCATACATCTTTGCTAACAGTAATTTGACAGTCCTTCTCCAGCCTTTGTTTGCTTCCAGCCTTACACAATCAAGATGCTGGTCAGACATCTGAGGATGCTCAAAGGAGGCACCCCCCATGGTTCTAGAAGCTTAAAACTCTACAGTTAAAATTGATGCCAAGAGGATTGTTTGGAGGCTAGGTGAGGCTAGGTGAATTGGGGGTTTTTGTCCTCTTTAATGGGTTTCCATTTGTTTGCTAGGAGAAAGACTCCCAGGTGATTTTTTTCTTTTGTCCTCTCTAATGGGCCTCCATTCATCTGCTAGAAGAAGGAACTCCTCCCTAATCTTCCAGTATCTTTCTATAGTTATGCAAACTATCTCAGCAGTTTCAACCACCCCTTACTCACTGCTGAGAGGTGTGATCAAAAATTTGGTTCTTTGACTATTGACTATGCATGAAACATAGTAATGAAACTGGATATGCATTAAATAAAGCAATTGTCTTACTTCACTGCTATACTAGTACAACAGTCTACATACAGTAAACTCTACTCCCCTTTTATTTACAGGGAACAGTTGCTTTCCCTGCAATCAGTAGAACTGGTGTTTTTCACTGTTTGGGGACACGGGGCGATTTGTTAATAACTTCACCTTTTACTGATAGAGTATCAAACCTCTATCTACAGAGGTGCGAAATTACAAATCCAGGATTCATACAGACATGCAATCCTTGCGCTTCGTCCAAACCCAGCCAATCCCCTCGCGGGGGTATGGAAACGTGGATAGGGACACACACTCACTTCGTACCAATGTACGTACAGTCTCAAGCATACACCAATCAATCCTGAAATATAAAGACCTAGGGGTATGTTTACTAAAACCCCGGTAAAGTGTGGGCCGTGCTAGTGTGCGGGTGCCATATAAGGAGTGGACGTTTCTCTCTGAAAAAGAAAAAACGGGATTTAAATATGCGCTAAGGTGCGCGGCGCCCATGTGCGCCCTGCACATTAGCGCATGAGAAAGCTGTGCGGAAGGCATAAGTGGCACGCTGATGTGCAAGCAGAAGAGCAGAGCCACAGCACAATGGTTAAGGCACTTACCAATGGTGCAGGGATCAGGGGTTCAATCCCCCACAGAGCCCAATGAAGACAGCTGGCTGAGGCATTACTTTAGGAGGCATGTAAATAATGGGCAGCATAAGGTGGCACGCCGATGGGCATAAGGCGGTGCGCCAATTTTGTAGGAGGCATTTTAATTTAATATTGGACGGCATAAGGTGGCGCGCTGATGTGCAAGCACAGGAATAGAACCACAGCACAATGGTTAAGACACTGACCAATGGTGCAGGGATCAAGGGTTCAGTGCCCAATGAACAGGGCTGGCTGAGGCATTGCATATTAGGGGGAAGATTGCTATAGGAGTCAATTTATGTTTATTTTAATTTACATTACTAGCAAACGCACTCTCAAAGTGTGTTAACATAAGGCGCCCTATAAGGCACATTTTAAAATGCACTGTCCACCAAGGCACCCTAGAATGTTGCTTATAGGGCACTTTATAGGGTGCCGTATGAGGTACCGGAAGGTCAGAGTACTGTTTTTGATGACAGCACTGTGCAGTTTAAGGAATGAAAAGCATAAGTAGGTGCGCTGACATGCAAGGAGGAGCAGCAGTGGAGCACAATGGTTAAGGCACTGACTGCTGATACAGGGGTCATGAGTTTGCTCTCCAGGGAGCCTAATACGTAAGGCTGGCTGTGGCATCAGCTTTGCAATGTACATATTTTTTCCTGCAGCACCTTATGTTTATTTGATTAATTGCTGCCAGCAAACACGCCCTCACGTGCCGTAATTGAAGGTGCCGTCTAAGGCACCCTATAAGGCACTCCATAGGGCACATTATAAAGTGCACTGTCCGCCACGACACCCTAAAATGTCCCCTATAGGGTACCCTATAAGTTGCGTCACAGGATAATGTATAGTGCACCTTATATGGATGGAAACCATAAGGTGCCTGTTGGGGAAAATAAGTATCTATCTATATATGTATAAGCATATCTATTTGTAATCACTGTATAAGCCTTGTATACAGAGAGCTCAATTTCTTGCTGCGTAGCTGGATCTCAAGGGAAATAGGATAGTTAGGAAAATACCTAGCTAGAAAGGAATGTGTTGTTCTCTATAAACCTGAGGATGAGACTGGTACCTTTTGGTACGGTTTTTGATAGACAGTGCTAGGCTTGGCACTAGGCTGTTGGGTGGATTTATGACGTATTCATATGTTTGTAACTCTATAAAAGTAAGACTGCACTGTTACTATTTGGAATAAACAGGCACACTTTCCCACTTTGTGTTTGGTGTGTTTTATTCCCCTGGAGTCCAGCCAACTGGAGCAGAATACTGCAGATGAGGGTTGGAGGCTTCACGGGCCTGGAGTGACCCACAAGGGACTGTCAATCAAGCCCCCTTTCAGCTGGTGTCAGAAGTGGGATGCTCCCGCTGGTCCGTGAATGTCCCCTGTGCTTTGTTGGCACGGTGACATGGTATAAAAAAACGAGATTACACATAAAAGGACTTTCCTGTTCCTCTGGTGGGAAGCGGAAGGAAAGCTAAATTTATTTCTTCCTCATCTGCAGGGCTGTGAAGGTTGTGTGCTTGTGTGCTTGTGTGAGTTTGGCAAGACGCCCCTGCCATATCCTGAAGCGATATAGCGCTAGTGACGGATATTGTGCAGAAAGCCAGTGGCCAGACGTGCGCTTGTTGTGATTATTAGAGAATGGGCCATTCTCAAGGTAAGGAGAAATGCTCAAACTCCGCGGGAGTGCCTGGTGCATTACAGCCTAAGGTTTTTATTAGGTTCAAATCTGTGATGAAAAAGAATTTGTATTCCAGTCGTACTCCTGTTCCCCCAGGGTCTCCTCCTGTAGATTCAGAATCTCCTAAAGATTATGTTACTCGGGTGGCAGGGGGCTATTATACCAATCCATGGGTGGACAATTTGGCTGGTTGGACGGAGAGTCTCCGCAGTTCTAATCCATTTCCCCGGGAGGGCAGCTTTTCTGCCTGGCATTTAGATATGATTAGGGGATTGTGTTTAGGGGATAAGAAAGCTTTTCCTTTTTATTCCGGGGATCCTAAATGGGCCACAGGGCTCTGTTGAGCCATCTGTCCCTTCTTCTGCTTCTCTAGCCACTTCTATGGCTACTCCTTCTGTTATTTCTGTTTCTGCAGTAGTACCCTCCGCCCCTCTTCCCTCTGAATCTGAATCTGAGTCTGCCCATCTCCCCCCTCCGTATGTGTCCCCTACTACAAGTTTGTATCCTGCTTTGACCCCCTTGAAGGGTGATGATTCTTTGGAGGATTTGGTTTTGGCGGCCGGGGTAGTGGGCCCCGGGTCACATAGTCCTCGTCGTGTTGCTGTACGGAGGGAGCGTAGGGAACGCCGGTGGCACGCCTGTCAGGATGTCTTGGCTGACAGTGCTCGCCTGCGTGATGGTGAGTTGCTGGGAACCCCTCTGTGTAGGGCCGGCGGGAGGGGTCATTCCCACCTGCGTTTGTCGCGAGAAGCACATCAGTCGCAGAATGAGATGGGTGCCCCCTCGGAAGAGGATCCGAATCTGTTGGATGAAGTGCGTGAGTCCCTCTCTCAACTTAAGGTAATGGGTGAGTCCCTTTCTCAGCTTAAGGAATTGATAAGGGGGGTAGGGAGTCAGGGTTCTGGTAATAACTCTAATAACTCTCCTTCACCTCCTGTTCTGACTCCCCATACCTCTGGTAATCCTTTTATCTCTTCTTTGATTCCAATGTCTGCTTCTATTTCTGGGAATCCTTTTGCTCCAGTTTCTACTTCTACTCCTGTGTCAAATATAAAGCAAGAGATCCCTCAGAGTGGGGAGGGAAATTTGCAGTTTCCTTTTCTAACTATTGGTGAGCAGGTGCTTATTAAGCCCCTAGACCCTACTGTGTTATCGTCTATTTTGCAACATGCACCTAATCCTATGAAGGCTCCGGCAGCTACTGTTCAATATTTGCAGCGTATGACCAGAGGATTGCAGTGCACAGCGCAGGATTATCGGTTGATTATTGAGGGGGTGTTGGGATATGATGAGGAAACTCCCTTTGATTTTTCTAAGGTACAATTATTAGAGGATCCCACCGCACGGCAGGATGATGTCGCCCGTGAGTTACAGCAGCCACAGGTTGTTAAAGATATGTGGGGGGAAGTTCAAAGGGAATTTGAGCGTTTGTTTGGGGCAAAGCAGAACTTAGCTGCTTCGATTGCCTGTCAGCAAGAGTTAAATGAGGGCGTGTCCCAGTTTGTGAAGAGATTTAGAAAGTGTTGGAAGGAAGAAGCAGGTCTTGCTATTCCTGCAGACGGTTTAATGGCTTCTATGTATATACAGACATTGCTGGGGGCTATGCGCCCCGAGGTACAGATTGCAATAAAGCAAATGGTTGATGAATGGTTTGATATGTCGCCAGTAAAGTTAGAGAAAGTAATTTTGTCTAAGGAGGCGTCGGGTTGTTTTGCGGCAGTGGAGAAGGCACAAGGGAAAGTGAAGGTGTCGCATGCGTGGCAGCAACCTTATCATCCAGGTGAGTGGGGTGGGAGATCTGGGTATGGGGGATGGGGGAGCCAGGGACCTTTTCCAGGCAGAGGTGGGGGATTTAGGGGGCGAGGGAGAGGACGGGCAGGAAGTCGGTGGGATGGCGGTGTTCCCCGTAATCAGATATGTTTTAACTGTAAGCAGCAGGGACATTGGAAGCATGACTGTCCGTATGCTGCAGCTGTGCCATGTTCCCCTCCCCCTCCAATGCCTGTGCCTGTGGTACCTAGTACTGGAGCTCCCGCAGCCCCCGCCCCGGTCATTCCAATTACCTGGCAGCCCCCGGGTCGTGCCTAGGGCTGCCCTGAGGCGCCGGTTCCGACCTGGGTACAGCTGACAGAGAGATGGAAGGACCCCCCCTGTTGTTCCTTGTTAATTGGGGGCGCCCTGTGTCCTTTGTTATAGACACGGGGGCTACTTGTTCTACGTTGCATGCTTCTATTTGGAAAGAATCTCTGACACCCGGTCCTGCCTCGATAGGGATCAATGGAACCTCGACCCCCACCTGGATTACCCCTCCGTTGTCCATTACGCCTTTAGGGCAAAAGTCCCCGTTGTTCACGCATTGTTTTACTATAATTCCTTCCTGCCCGGTTAGTTTGTTGGGGAGAGATTTATTATGTAAGTTAGAAGCAACTACAGTCAGCGCTTCAAATGGTACTTTTTCTTTGCTTTCCCCTTATCTCTTAAATTTATTGCAGGAGAGTGTTCAGCAGGAGAATGTTGATATAGTGTCGGTGCTGGAGCGAGTCCCTCCTGAGTTATGGGCCTCCTCCCCTACAGATGCAGGGCTAGTTCCATGTACGCCTTATGTCGCAAGGTTAAAGAATCCTATGGCTATTGTTTGTATTAGGCAGTACCCTTTGTCCAGTGCTAAAGATGAAGCTTTACGATCTATGATTGTTGAGTTTGTGGCTGCAGGAATAGTTATTCCCACTGTGTCTCCTTTTAACACGCCTGTGAATCCCGTCCCCAAAGGGGAGGGGTTCCGATTTACCCAGGACCTTCGGGCAGTAAATCAATTAATTGTTCCATTGGCTCCGGTGATGCCAGATATTGCTGGATTGTTAACCCTTATTCCGATTGATGCTAAATGTTTCACTGTCATAGATTTGGCAAATGCCTTTTTTAGCGTGCCTATAAATTCCCAAACGCAGCCGTTAATGGCTTTCACGCATGCTGGCAAACAATATACCTGGACTCGGCTCCCGCAGGGATATATTGATTCCCCGGCAGCCTATTCCTTAGTTCTTAAAATGTCAATTGAAATGTGGCATCCGCCTTGTTCCTCCACCCTTCTCCAGTACATGGACGATTTATTATTGTGTTCTAAGACTTGTTCTGATTGTGCTACAGACTCTGTATCTTTACTTTGTCACCTTGCCTCTCATGGACATAAAGCCTCTCTGAAAAAGCTGCAGTTGTGCTGTGATCGAGTTACTTATTTGCGGTTTGTGCTGTCCCCAGGAAATCGGGCGCTCTCTCCCGCCCGTGTGCAAGCAATTATTACTCTGACACCTCCTTCAACAGTTACCCAAATGCTGGCATTTTTGGGACTGGTCTCCTTCTGTCGTGCATGGATCCCTGATTATGCTTACTGGGATTCTATTTTGAGACGGGCTACACTGCAACTGCCTGGTTCTGCATCTATTGAATGGACTGAGGAAATGTTTTCTGCCTTTGCCACTTTAAAGAAATTGCTCATTTCAGCTCCTACATTGGGCCTGCCAGATTATGGAAAAATGTTTTATCTTTATGTAAGAGAAGAAGGGGGAACGTTGGCAGCCATTTTGGCTCAAGATCATGGGGGCGGTATGCGTCCAGTGGCGTATCTGTCCAAAAAAATTGCCCATCCAGGTGCAGGGGATGCCCGCATGCTTGAGAGCTTTAGCTGCCTCGGCTATTGCCGTGCAAATGGTTACTCCTATTACCTTGTCTCATGCAACTACTTTATATTCTACACATGCTGTGTTGAATATTTTAAAAAATCTTACTACTCAGCACATGACCGCTCAGCGTTTAAGTGGTTATGAAGTTCTTTTGACTACCACTGAAGGGCTAACTGTTAAGCAACAATCTTCTGCTTTTACTCCCATGTTGGCGTTGCAGGCTCTGATTTATCTTCAGCAGAGCATGATTGTTTAAAATTGATTAATTTTGAGACATCAGTACGTCCCGATCTGTCCTCCTCTCCACTCCCTAATGCCCCACACATATTTGTGGATGGAAGTTGTGTACGTCCTACAGATCATGCCTATATTTCTTCTTATGCTATTGTAGAACTGCCAAATATTTTGCATGAAGCTCAGTTATTACCTTATGGATCTGCGCAAGCTGCTGAATTAGTAGCGCTTACTAGGGCCTGTGAATTATTTGCTGACAAACGCGTGAATCTATACACAGACTCTCGATATGCTCATGGTGTCGTCCACGACTTTGGGGTGTTATGGGGGAGGAGGGTGGAGAACGGCAGATGGGAAGCCCATATCACATGCAAAATTAGTAAATGATTTGTTACAAGCTCTGTGTAAGCCATCTGAGGTAGCGGTTATTAAGTGTGTTGCTCACCGATATGACAATTCCTTTATTTCACAGGGAAATGCACTGGCAGATCTGGCTGCCAAGCAATGTGTGCAGGCCGAGAGCGAACGCCTGCATTCCTTTACTGATCCTAGGACTATGACACCAGCTCCACCCCCTGCTACAGACTCTTTGTTGTCTGAATTCTATGTGTCTCCTCTTGAGCATTCTTTTCCTTTCCATCATCTACAAGCGGCAGCTGATCCTGAAGATATATCTTATTGGGAACAACAGGATATGTGTTTGAATGCAGCACAAATCTGGCAAGAGAGGGGGGGTGGCCGTAGGGGGTTGCCAAAGGCAGCTGCCCCACTTTTAATTGCCCAAGTTCATGGTGTTGGCCATAAAAATAGGAAAACAGTGTTAAAAGAATTACAGACAGTGTTTGTGTGTAGAGATCTGCCTCAGTTAGTTGAAGTGCAATTAAGTCAGTGTTTAACGTGTGCCAGGAACAATGTACAACGAGGAAAAGATGTGGGTCAGCTGCAGCATTTGCCCCCTCCTCAAGGTCCCTTTCAAGCTTTGCAGGTGGATTTTACTTGTATGCCCAGGTCTATTGGGGGGTTTTAAATATCTGTTAGTGATTGTAGATCGGTTTTCCAAATGGCCTGAAGCTTTTCCCACTACCAAAGAAGATGCTAGGACTGTGGCTAAAATTCTATGTAAAGAAATTATTCCTTGGTTTGGGTGTCCCCTGTCAATAGATTCTGATCAAGGCCCAGCATTCACCTCAAAGTTGTTACAGCATATTACTCAAATGTTTGCTATTGATTGGAAATTTCATGTGCCATACCATCCCCAGTCCTCAGGGATAGTGGAACGAATGAATCGCACTATAAAAGAGAAATTGAAAAAGGCAACTCAACATGCTCCTGGTAAATGGCCTACTTATTTACCGGCAGTGTTAGCAGAAATTAGGCTTACTCCTGGAACTTCTGGGTTTTCTCCGTTTGAAATTCTAATGGGGCGTCCCTTCCCATTACCGTGGAAATGGCCAGAGGGAGCAGTAATTACGGCTGATGATTTGCTTATTGCACAAGAAGAGTATGCTGTGCAGTTAGCCCAATATTTATGTGAAGTATCTGAACAAGTTTATCAGATTTTGCCCTGTCCCTCCATAGAGTCAACGCATCCTTTCCGTCCTGGAGATCGAGTCCTGGTGAAGCTGTTCCATAAGAAAGGGCAGTGGGATCCTCCCTTCGGGAAACCTGAGGAGGTGCTGGCCGTGACCAGAACTGCCGTGCTGACAGATCAACATCCTACCTGGATCCACGCTTCACGTGTGAAGAGGGCTCCTGAGGAAACCGGAGGAACGCAGGCTGACGACGTGCCATGACGAGAAACAGACCATGGCCTCCTCTCTGGTGTTTGATGTTCATCTCTCTTTTTGTTGTTTGGATAGTCTATGCTGCTACCGGGGAATGGCCTTGGAATCCGAGGTGTTTTCCGAGATGGACGAACAGTTCGTCTGACCTCATTGATCCTAGCCTGAAGAATAATATGACTAAACCCACTTTTCTGCACTCTTTGGATCGAACTGATTCGGCTGTACTCCGCAGCAAGCGGAATCTTCCTTCTGTTAACTTATGGAAACTCACAGTGCTGGAAATTGTGCGTTTGATGAACATCACTGACTGTATCATATGTACCCCACTTCCTGCCAGCGTTCGCACTACTCCAGTAATGGTACATTCTCTTACTTTGCATGAACTTGTTAGTCCGAACCCATGTATGGATAATCCCGCTTATAATGTTTCTTGTTATGTTCCTACTGATTGTGCTGATACTTGGAAAGCTAATAATATGAGTGATCCCTCCCCTTTGCCAGTGTCTGTTCCCGATTCTTTGAAGTTTTTATTGTGTTATGATCTTGACCCTTCCAATCCCTCTCCCCTCTCTAGTCGTTGTAATATTACTTATTTCCCTATACAACGCAAGTATTTTGATTCGGCCGGGAACTTCATTATCTCTTTGGTTGCCCCATGTGCATGATTTTCAAGTGCCAAAGAAGCAGGTTATTCCTATACCTCTGGGCAGGAATATCAGTAATATTACTATGCTTGTGTCTACAGCCTATTTCCTTAAGTCTGCTGCTATTGCTGCTGTCAAAATGCATGCTGGTAAAGAGAGTGCTCTGGTATATGATGATTGGGGGGCCGCTCATTTTAGTCCGTGGTTATCTTGTTATCTACCTGCCAGTTCTGTGCGGATGAGTAGATCTGGAAGTATTTATAATCACGCTTTTCCACAATTTCCGTGGGATACTGACACTACCCCTGTCCCTGCTTTAGCTGGGCATTATTTCTTATGTTCTGGGCACTTATATCAGTCTGTTCATCTCTCTTTGCTACCTTGTACTGTTGTTAAAACAACTCCTTATTCGGCCCTGATACCATTGCATGTGACCCATGGCAAAAGAAAGAAAAGGAATGTAAATCCTTGGTCACCTGATAATCCAGAGGCTGAAGCTATTCAAGCCTCATACCAATATATTAATACTACTTATCCTCTAACCAAGGTTCGCTTGGATGCTCTTAGCTGGACCTCTTGGATCCCGGTATTTCAAACTCCTGCTATCACTGCTGAATTAGGTATGGCTATTAGACGTTTGCAATGTTTGTTACATGTTCAAATGCGTTCTGTTACTGAATCTATTTCTAAGTTAACCGAATCTTTGGAACAAAATTCTCAAATGACCTTACAAAATAGAAGGGCCTTGGATTTGCTTTTGGCTGCTGAGGGCGGGGCCTGTACGTTTTTAAATGAAACTTTTTGTTGTTCTGTGATCGCGAACCATACTGTCTTTGTATTAAATGCTATGAAAAAAATTAGAACCCTGTCAGATTTGCACATCGCTGATTTCCAGGGTGGCCTGGATTTCGGCGGCGTCTGGGATGGTGTGAGTAAATGGTTTCAGGGTTTGGGAGGGGGCTTAAGGGGATTACTTATTGCATTGTTGGTAGGTTGTGTTATTTTGCTTTTTGGTTGTTGTCTCTTTTCTTTTATTCTTGGCTGCTGTCGTAAGGCCCTGCAAAGTTCTACTACTTTTATGTATTCCTATACCCCTGTTTCTACAGTGGCTGATGTATCTGAGCCACCGTGTCCTGATATTCAGTTAATCATGCCTGCTTAAAATTTTGTATTACTCTACTAGGTTGTTTGTGGGCCTATTCAGGCCCAAAGGGGGGATTGTTGGGGAAAATAAGTATCTATCTATATATGTATAAGCATATCTATTTGTAATCACTGTATAAGCCTTGTATACAGAGAGCTCAATTTCTTGCTGCGTAGCTGGATCTCAAGGGAAATAGGATAGTTAGGAAAATACCTAGCTAGAAAGGAATGTGTTGTTCTCTATAAACCTGAGGATGAGACTGGTACCTTTTGGTACGGTTTTTGATAGACAGTGCTAGGCTTGGCACTAGGCTGTTGGGTGGATTTATGACGTATTCATATGTTTGTAACTCTATAAAAGTAAGACTGCACTGTTACTATTTGGAATAAACAGGCACACTTTCCCACTTTGTGTTTGGTGTGTTTTATTCCCCTGGAGTCCAGCCAACTGGAGCAGAATACTGCAGATGAGGGTTGGAGGCTTCACGGGCCTGGAGTGACCCACAAGGGACTGTCAATCAAGCCCCCTTTCAGTGCCCTATAGGGCGCCCTATAAAGCGCCCTCAGAGGCACCTTATGGGTACAGTACGATGAGGGTGTTTTTGCTGGCATCAAAATATGTACATTAAAAAAAATAATGCTTTGGACAACTCTATCAAATAACCCCACAGTGAGTTTGAACCCATGACCTCTAGCTTCTACAGGCAGTGAAGTAACCATTGGGCTACAGCTCTATAATTGCTAGCAAGCCCCTGGCTGGCTGCAGAGAGCCTGCATGTCACCACACAGACAGTCTGCTGTGGTCACCAGGATAGGGTTAGCCCACCCGTACCCATGATGCACAGCACATGCAAATCAGCTGTCCACAGATGAGCACAAGATGGGAAATGCACCCCCACAGCTCCTCGGCCTGGTAGGGGGAAGTGTCCGTGTGCACCCACACAGCACCTCGGTCTGGTAGGGGGTACTGACCGGGTGTTTTACTGGCACAGAGTAGCTACACACCGTCACATTGTGCGGGTACTGTGCTCACCCTGAGGGTGCGATGAGGCGCCCAGGACCAGGTCCACAACACCTTCCATGGCTGAAAGAGGCCATGCCGGAGGTCCAAAGCATTGTTAATGTGTGAGATAGGTAGTTTCTGCAGAAACACCTTGGATATCTCTGTCTGTCTCAGTCAGATGTAGCCATTATGGACCCCTAGGTGGGCCATGCACCACCACCACTCCCCCTCCAGGGCTGAGGGTGGCAAACAGGGTCTCTTATCAATAGATCTACATTCTACCTCGTGGCAAAGGTGGCAGTAGAGGGGAACATCAACCCCAGTCCTTCTGAGGAACAGACACCCCACAGGGCAGTCAATGCAGCTCTATACACATCCATAACACAATATCAGACAGACTTTAGGCCTGGATATGCTAAGCTGCACCCCACCCCTATCTGATATTCTCCTGCAGCAAGCCACTCCATCAAGACACATACCAGCTGCAAACAGTCTGCTAGCTAGTTCATAGTGCATGTTCTCAGTGGAGATGCGTGCACCCATAACTGGGATGTCAGCATACACAGCAAGCAGATAAATCAGTGACTGGGCCCCAAAAGGAAACCCATATATATATCACATGAGAGAAATACTATATAGCACTATGGGGGTGCCTAGACATGCTGTCATCACTGCACAGTCAGGGTGAGAGTGATACCCCAGCAGTACATACAGAGGTCACCCTGTCTGTGTAGGTGGTGGCCGGGCACTACAATGTCCCAGCCAGTGCCCTATGCCCTGTGCAGATGCATCCTGTCCAGCCCACCCTGTCCGTGCTATACCCATGGTACCTTGCTCCTCATTATGCACATTGGCAGGCCAATACTGGCAACAGTACTGGCAGTGTGGGCTGTGGAAGGTGTTTGCAGCCACCACACACTGTATAGACCAGGGGTGGGCAATTCTGGTCCTGGAGGGCCGCAGACCAGTCAGGTTTTCATGATGTCCCTAATGAATACTCATGGACTTATTTCCTTACAATGGAAGGCAGTGGATGCAAATAGATCTCATTTATTTATTTATTTATTTATTTATTTATTTCAGTTTCTTATATACCGCACTCTTTGGGATCAGCGCGGTTCACATGGAACAACAACTAGCACCGGAACAACAGGCTGTTCAGTGTTACATAAAACAGGGGTAACAACTTGGATTAAACTGGGAGAGTTATATACATGGAATATGTAGTATGTTAACTAGATAACATATATATATAGAACTATATACATGGAATATGTAGTATGTTAACTAGATAACATATATATAGAACTATATACATGGAATACGTAATCTGTTATTAGATAACATAATCAAACTATGTACATGATTTGGCATGGTTGTTGTGCGAGAATATAGAGGACGCGGGAAAAGGAAAAAATTGGCAGGGTAGATGTGGGACTGTTAAGCTGAAATTTTATGTGGGGTAGTATTTGGTGAATAGGATGAATTTAATGGCCTTTCTGAATTGGGCCAGGTCAGTTATGGTACGGATGTCTGAGGGGAGGGAGTTCCAGCATTTTGGTGCGCAAAACACGAAAGCTCTGTTCGCTGTAGATAGATTGCAGGTTATTATGTCCTTTGGAACTACTAAGGAGTTTAGTGCTGCCTGTCTTCTAATTCTGTTTGATGGAACTAATTTGATGAGCTCGGAAAGTGAGTTTGAGGATATACCCTTGATGGCCTTAAATGTAAGAATCAGGGTTTTAAACATTAGCCTACCGTGTATGGGGAGCCAATGAAGCTGTTTGAGGATAGGAGTGATATGCTCACTTCTGGAAACTCCTTGGAGAATCCTTGCAGCCGTATTCATGGCGAGCTGTAATGGGCTCAGGGTGGATTGTGGGAGCCCTTGAAGAATTGAGTTGGCGAAGTCAAAATGTGGTAAGATTAATGCTTGGTAAATGGTTCTGAAGTCTTCTGGGTCAAGTAGGGGACGTAGGTGCTTGAGCGTGCGTATCTTGTAGTACACAGCTTTTACGATATTATTTATGTGTGGTATCATGTTGAGCCGATGGTCAATGGTGACACCGAGGTATTTTATTGTTTCCTTGGTGTATAGTTCAGCACCCTTGACGTTTATATATGATGGTGGGGTGAAGTTGGGGTCTCTGGAGATGAATAGCACCTCGGTTTTTTTGTGTTGAATGCGGAGGTTCTGTGATAGGAGAATATTTATTAGGGACATCATGAAAACCTGTCTGTTCTGCGGCCCTCCAGGACCGGAATTGCCCACCCCTGGTATAGACAGACACACACTCCCACACCTATGCCAGCATTGTGCTACTATAGAGGAGTATATCAGCCTTGCCCACCACACCAGTCCTGGGCACAGTACAGGCATGGATATGCTACACAATACTGTTGGGGGTCACTCCCCAGGGTGGTAAACACTGTCAGAGCCCAGACCTGAGCCACACACCGCAGACATCAGAAAGATTGTTATAATGGAGCTCAAAGAGCAAACTGTGCTTAACGTAGGACTTGCTATCTGCCAGTAATCATAGGAAACGTTTGATAGGTGTGTACCGTTTACCCAGGTGTCGGGTGGCATTGCTAAGGTATGCAAGTGCTAGTATTGGGAGATGCACGCAGGGCCCAATGTCCTGCCTCTCCAGGAGGCATTGGCCAATGTGGCCTGTGTGTGTGTGGGTGGGTGTGTCTGGCCCTGTTGGCTGCTGCTTTACGGCAGAGGTTCCCAACTCCAGTCCTGGTGTTCCAAACACTGTTCGGGTTTTCATGCTGTCCCTCATAAATATGCATGAGCTACATCTGCATACCATGGGGTGGTGCATAGATATGCAGCACAGGCATCTTTATTAGAGGAAGCATGGATCCTGAATGGTGTGGGGCCCTCCAGGACTGCATTTGGGAGACTCTGCTCTAGGTAATGCGGCTGTTTATGGTGTCTGTGTTTGGTGTGGTAAAATATAGGCGTATGAACCATGCGTTTGTTCTCAGCAATAACGGTTTGTCCTTACTATCACGGTTTAGTTGTGGGAAAAATATGTGGACAGGATTGGCAGTAGCCCCAGCTGGCCTTTGAACCTGTGACCTTCTGTTTCTGCACACACTGTCTGTGTGCACTGCACCACCATGTTGCCACAGATATGCTGTGTTCCCTGGGGAGTCCATGACTGTACATCTGACAGAGCCTGTCTGTTGCGGTGGACGGTTCCAGCCTGCACAGGCCTAGGCCACTGTCTGCTGTGGTTTGCAGTCACTGCCCCCTCCACCACCTGTACCCTTCCACCAACATGCAGACATGTCCCTATCTGGGAAAAAGCATATGACCTGATTGAGTTGTGGCACTCCAGGACTGAATTTGGGGGACTCGGCTGTAGGTAATGCACATTGTTATGGTTTGTGTGCGGTGTAGGGTAAAATATAGGTGTTGGAACCATGCTTATGTTCTCTGCCATAAAGGAGTGTCTGTACGATCACTGTTTAGTGGTGGGTAAAACTATGGGGACTGGGTTGGCAGGAGCCCCAGCTGGGATTTGAACCTGTGACCTTCTGGTCCTTTAGGCATTGGCTGTGTCTGCTGCACCACACTGTGGCTACAGAGACAGTGCAGTCTCTGGAGATAGGAAACCTGGCCGCACGAGTCAGACACCCTGCTCTGCACAATTTTACTGTGGGCTCGTTTACCTTGTATGGGGACAAAGGTGCAATTAAACCTCAAAAATGACCTCCAAAAAAGGGGAAAAAAACAAAACAAAGCTGGACAACAGTGATATCAATGGGCAACATGACAAACACTCCCAGGAAAGCTCCATTGAAATGCATTGCTTTTTGAACGAGTCTACAGAGCGTAGACCCTTCCAAAAATCATTTCTTTTTTCTGGAGCTTTCCTGGGAGTGTTTTTTATGGTTGCCCATTAATATCACTGTTGCCCAGCTGGAGTATAATTTATTTGGAATTTGTTGTGGTCATTTTCAATTTATTTTTGCTATTTTGTTCTGTGCACATGTATCACACTGCTCACGTTTTGCAAGTTTCCCCGGTTTTGCTGTACATTGCTGACGTAAATGGTTTCTCTTCTCTTTAAATCGGCTCTAATGCGAGGGTTTCACTCGCGGTATTTTTTTGGCCGAAATTCAGCCACGCTCCTGTGCGGGGAGCTTCTCCCCTCCCACTCTCCACCCATTGAGCCTGTCCCTCCGCCCCTCGGGGGCCTTCCTCCGCCCTCCGTACGCCTTTCCCCGCCTCTATCGCACATCAGCGCCCCGCACACGTGCGCCGGCCCGTTAATGTGACGCGCATGCATGCGCGGCGCTTAAGAGCACTTAAGTGCATCATTAGCTTACGCTATTGTGCGCCGCGCACGTGTGCGCGGTTTAGTAAACATACCCCATAATTACTCCTCTGTTTCTTCTAAATACGTTTACGAACTTTATTTTATAAAAACATGCTTGTTATTGTGCAAAGTTTCATTTGTAATAAGATTCTGATTTACATCTAAGGATTTAGGCTCGATTTTCACCATACATAGTGGTAAAATGTAAATTCTTCAACATATCATAGAAACAGGAGCGAATTGACCAATTTCACTATCATATTTGAGTTCAGCGTATCAAATTCATTAAGAACTAGCACATTTTAATTTCCAAAGCAAACACTTTTTGAAAATTTGTAGAACAGTGTTATAAACCATAAACTCCAGACGTCTCTCCTTTCACATTGCTTCAACTGGTTCCTGAAGAGTATAGCTGTTCTTGGAAACTGTTCAGAGGAAGGCGACCAAAATGATTTGGAGCCTGCGTAAGAAACCTTATGAGAAGAGACTTGAAGACCTAAATATGTACACTTTGGAGGAGAGGAGGGATAGGGGAGATATGATTCAGACCTTTAAATACTTAAAGAGGAACAATGAACAAACAAACCTCTTCTAAAGACGGCGAAGCTGCAAAACTAGAGGGCATAACATGAAGCTGCAAGGTGGAAAATTGAAAGGCAATGTCAGGAAATATTTTTTCACTGAAAGGGTGGTGGATGCTTGGAACGCCCTCCCGATGGAAGTGGTGGGGGCAAACATGGTGACAGAATTCAAAACATCATGGTACAAGCACAGCAGATCCCTTTACAGCAACAGGATAAAAACAAAATAAGCTGAACCATCTAACTTCTCAACAAATAGGGGTGTCCTACATGGAGTGGTGGGTCCACCCCTAAACAAAGACATGGGGAGGGGTGGCCTGCACAGAGCGACAGGTGCACCTACTCTTGCCGTATTGCTGGGCAGACTGGATGAACCATGCTGGTCTTTATCTGCCAACATTTACTATGTTACTATGTTCTTCCAGTAGCCATAATGGACTCCCCCGGGTCACAGAGAGACCCACGCTCTTTGCCCAGAAGTGGGACCTCTTAACCTCAGACACTTGAGTCTTACAAATTATGTAATTACAAATTACAATGTTTCGATCTTCCTCCAAATTGCCCTCTGAGGGTTCAATCCTTAAATCCTCAGCAACAGGAACTACTTATGCATGAAATCACTGCCCTTCAAAATGTTCTCACCAAAAAATACTGGTCTAATGTATAGAGGATTAGTCTAACGCGCTATTCACAAAAACATTCCTCCAATCTACTAGTAGGCTAAATAACTGCCCAAAGGCTGTAAATTCTCTTATCTCTGAATTTCACATAAGTGTAGTTCTTAGAGGTCTCAGACTTTTTATGGTACTAATTTCAAAACGTGACTTTTTGCAAAGTACAGTTATGGCATCAACGACCTCTATTGTTTTTTATAGCTACACGTTTAAACTGATGTTGTCAGATCTTTAAACTCAAAAAGTGCTTATCTTGATTATCTGAAGTTTTGCCCGACGCCTCTATCCGGCACCATATCAGCGTTTCACCACCTCGAAGGGTTTCCTCAGGGGATTTCTTTTACTTTAGCACGGCACCTCCGAGGACTGTACCGGATAGAGGCATCGGGCAAAACTTCAGTTAATCAAGATAAGCACTTTTTGAGTTTAAAGATCTGACAACATCAGTTTAAACGTGTAGTTATAAAAAACAATAGAGGTCGTTGATCCCATCACTGTACTTTGCAAAAAGTCATGTTTTGAAATTAGTACCATAAAAAGTCTGAGACCTCTAAGAACTACACTTATGTGAAATTCAGAGATAAGAGAATTTACAGCCATTGGGCAGTTATTTAGCCTTCAAAAAGTTCTAGCCATTGAACTTGTGCCACCAGAGCAAAAATGGAGATAATTTTATTCCAGATATTTCCTGATCACCAAGAAAACAGGGGGTATTTTGTTACATCCTAGACCTAAGAGATCTGAACAAATATCTGGATCCACCCTACTCCCTTATCTTAACAAAGGAGATTGGGTATTCTCTTTGGATCTAAAGGATGCATAACAGGATATTGGGCTTGATGGATCTTGGTCTGACTCAGTATGGTATTTCATTAAGTTCAAGACTGCCCTAAAATTCCATCTTTTTCAGACAGCATTTGTTATGAGAGACTTGGCGAAATTAAAAAGTAATGGGATAGGAGGCAGTGCACTATTGGTTAAAAGATAGAAAGCAGAGGGTAGGGCTAAATGGCCAATTTTCCCAATGGAGAAAAATGAATAGTGGAGTGGGTCCGCTGCTTTTTAACATATTCATAAATGACCTGGAAAAGGGAATAACGAGTGAGGTTATCAAATTTACAAATGACACAAAACTATTTAAAATTGTTAAAACCCATGAGAATTGTGGAAAATTGCAAGAGGATAAATTGAAAGACTTTCCTTTCATAATTCTGTTTGCAGTCCTTTGCATTGTTAACCGCTCTTATGCTCCATCCTGAGCCGTATGTCAAGAAACTGAATAAAGATAAAGATATTCTCTGTGGACAGCAGGAAAAGTCCTCACAACCCACCTACCTTCCCTTAGAGTTGTATTGTATTCCCCTCAGCTATTATATTAGACCAAGGTCAATATGGCGCCTCAGCCGTGGGCAGGAAGGCACACACATGCACAGGGGAGCTACCAAAGGCTTCTAGAAGGCACTAGGCATACTCCTGCATGAAGCTATGTCACATGACATCACCCATACACAAGGATATTTCTTGCTGTCCATGGAGAACAGCTGCTATAGGTGAGTAAGTTCATTTGACTTATTCCTCTATCCCCTTGACCCTCACTGATTTCTCCATCTTCTTCTTTCTCCGCCATCCACCATTCTTCATGTCTTTGGCATTTATTGCACTCTACTTCCTCACCCCTTTACTCCTCATTGTCCTTGGAAGTCTCTCCTCCATTTTTGTGTTCCTCTCTCTTTTTGGCCTTCTCTCTGTTTTTCCCATTGTTTTCTTCTCCTTTCTCTCTCTATTCCCCTCACGTTTGCAGACTCCTTTTCTCTTTCTCTTTCGATCTCTCCGCCTAACATTTTCTTTCTCCTTCCTTAGAACCAATAAGAAGAAGATTTGTGTCAAGTTTGAAGGCACATGTGATTCTCCAGGAATTGAGGTAAACTGCAGATTTAAACATCGTTAATTGTCTACAGACACCTCATTATTCAGATCTTAGAGGAAAGCATTTGAGGCCCACAGGCCGTCAGTAGCTGGGTCATGTGGCAGCTCTAGTAAAACAAATGTTGTGATTTGTCTGGATAGATTTCCATGTGCTAATTCAGGAGAACCTGTTATAGGGACTCACTAGGTAGTGGGATCTTTTCCTTGTCTCGTTTCCATCCATTAGAGCTGAGAGATTTCAAATAGGATGAAAGATAGAGGGGAGAGTCAGTAGGGGTGGGGGGCGATGCACAGGAAGAAATCTAAATGTCTGAGGAAAGGGGGGGTTTAACATCAGCGGGGAGCTGGGGACAAAAGGGGGGGTGGGGGTGGGAGTAGGTCGAAGGCAGAGAAGAAAAGGTGGGTTTTTAGTCTGGCCTTGAAGGTGTTGAAGGAGGGTTCCAGACGGAGAGAGGAGGGGAGCGAGTTTCAAAGCCGGGGACCCAGGAAAAGAAGGCTGAAGCGCAGGTGGATTCTAGATGGGCTTGGGATGGGGAGGGAAGAAACATGCAATTGGAGTGAATGGACCTGAGTGACCGATGTGGGGTGTGCAGGTGAACCGAGTCAGCGAGATAGAGAGAGGTACCAGTGTGGATTGACTTATGGACGAAGATGAAGAATTTATATTGAATCCTAAAGGGAATTGGGAGCCAGTGCAAATGTACGAGGAGGGGGCTGATGTGATCTGAATGGGAGGCAGGGGTCAGAATACGAGCTGCAATGTTTTGGATGAGTTGTAGATGACACAGATGGGATTGAGGAAGGCCTGTGAAGGAGATATTGCAATAGTCCAGACGAGACATTTATTTATTTATTTATTTATTTCAGTTTTTTATATACCGCACTTTTTATAATCAGAGCGGTTTACAGATGAACACAAAGACCAGAACAACAGGCTGTTCGGTATTACATATAACTGGAGTATAAACTTGGATAACATGGGAGAACTATATACATAGAATAAATAATCAATTAGTTCGATAGCATGAAAGAACTATTTACATAAAATAGCAGACATCACTAGCACTGGTCGATTTAATAGCGACTTGGTATTTAAAAGGACTTATCTAGGTAGAAGCAGCTACTCATCAGATAAGTCCTGCAGAGAAGGATAATTGAGGCAGCCTCCAGAAAGTGACAGGGCAGTCTGCAGGCATAGCCGGGGTGGAGGTAACATTTATCCATATAAAGACGGTTTCCAGCATGGCAACCTAGAAAATAATTGCTACCTGTGAGTGCAGAAAGTGAGCACTCCAAAACTGATACTGTCACCCACTTGGGTACAAATGACCTGGCTAGAAACAGTGCCTCTGCAGTTCAAAGGGACTTCCAGACTCTGGGAGAGAAACTCAAGCCCATTGCTACCACCATAGCATTCTCAGAAGTTCTACCTGTCCCTGGTAAGGGGGCAGAAAGGCTGCATCGTATAGACAACTTTAATACATGGCTCCAAACCTGGTGCAAACAAGAAGGATTTAGATATATAGGCAACTGGGGAAACAGATGGACCAACAAGAGACTATACTGTGCTGATGGACTACATCTCTCCATCGCAGGGAAAAGGATCCTAAGTGAAAAATTCAGGCAGTATGTGGACAGGCATTTAAACTAAGGAAAGGGGGTGACGGATGAAGAACAAGTCCGGGATGTCACACCCAGCAAAAAAATAATAACACTGGAAACAGCCACACTATCAACCCACACATCAAAGGCAAGTGGGAAGAGGCGTGCAAAACAAAATCTATGCAAAATACAGGCAAACCAGTCAAAAAATGCTGGGAAGCAATGAGCACAAATGCTCAAAGTCTAGCCAACAAAGTTCCTGATCTGGAAACCCTAATGGTAGAAATGGACTTGGACATTGTGGCCATTACAGAAACATGACTTAATGAGTCACGTGAATGGGATATAGCCATAACTGGGTTTAATCTATTTAGGAGAGACAGAGAGGGTAGAAAAGGAGAAGGAGTAGCCCTATATGTCAAAAGCGATATTAGTATTATATTACTGAACATTTGTATAGTGCTACATGACATACACAGTGCTGCAAAGACATGTGAAAGACAGCCCCTGCTCATCCGAGCTTACAATCTAGTCAAGGCAGACAACACAGTAGTTGTAGACATGGGATACACTAGGGGGAATGGTAAAGAAACACAAGGGAGATTAGGTAAAGCAAGATCCAAAAGCGGCAGCGAAGAGGTGAGTTGTCAGCCTGGATTTGAAAAGGGTCAGAGAAGGCAGTTGACGTACAGATTCAGGTAGTTTGTTCCAGGAATAAGGAGCAGCAAGGTGAAAGGAGTGAAGTCTGGAGTTAGCAATGGAAGAGAAGGGTACAGATAGAAGCAATTTGCCAGAAAAGCAGAGTTCCCGAGGAGGGGTGCAGGGAGAGGTAAGGAAAGGTAGTGAGTTGCTGCAGAGTGAATGCACTTATAGGTCAGCAGAAGAAGTTTGAAATGGATGCGGAAACAGAGGAGGCGGAAGATTAGCCGCACAGCAGAGTGTTGAACAGATTGAAGGGGTGAGAGATGATTCAGTGGGAGACCAGCAAGAAGTAGGTTACAATATTTATTTATTCTTTTCTACTATACCACCCCTTCCAGAGATCAAGGGCAGTTTACAGGGAACAGTTAAACAATTTTATATAGTTTTACATGGAACAGTAGTTGGAACTATATACAGTTAAACACTGTAAGCAACTGTGTCAACAACTATTTATAAAGAACTATAAACATATATTACAACGAACAATAAACAAGCCTATCTTACAATCAATCTTGTGTACGTTCTGGAAGTTATTTTCTTCTTCTTTTCTTACATAATACATACTGACAGGGGGGTTAATAGCGGTGGTTCTGTCGGGGTTAGTTGTTTGCAGGTTCAGGAGGTTGGTGGGATTGTTTCTGTGACTGCTGGGGTGTGGCTCTTGGGAGGTAGGGGATTTCAAAATGTTCAGTGAAGAGGTGGGTTTTGAGTTCTTTACTGAATAGCTGAAGGTCCTTCATCATCACAATAGTCTAGATGGGAGGTGACTAAGGAGTAGATAAGGGTCTTTGTAGTGTGTTCAGAAAGGAATGGGTGAATTTTGTTGGATCTGTTTGGAGAAGGAGAGAGAGGAGTCAAAGGCAACCCCAAGGTTGCGAGCTAAGAAGACAGGGAGGAGTAGAGAGTTATCCACAGAGACTGAGAAAAGAGAAGGGGAGAGGAGGGTTTAGGGTGAAAAATAATAAGTTCAGTTTTGGCCATGTTCATTTTCAAGCAGCGGTGAGACATACAAGCAGCAAAGTCACAAAGAGACCCTGGCCTGGATTACTGGAGAGATTTCAGGTGCAGAGAGGTAGATCTGGGAATCAGTAGTGTAAAGATGGTACTGAAAGCCACGGGACTGGGTATGTAGAGAGAAAAGGAGTGGACCCACGAAAGATCCTTGGGGTATACCAACAGAGCGAAGGATAGCAATAGAGGAGGATTCACCAGAACAAACACTGAAAGAGTGATGGGAGAGATAAGAAGAGAACCAGGATAGCACAGAGCCCTTAAAACCAAGCAAGGATAAGGTATTGAGGAGAAGGTTGTGGTCAACAGTGTCAAAAGCAACAGAAAGGTCATGAAGGATGAGAATCGAGTAAAGGGTCTTGGATTTAGCCAGGATAAGGTCGCTGGAGACCTTGGGAAGAGCTGTTGCGGTAGAATGTAAAGGACAAAAGCCAGATTGTAGAGGATCCAGAAGGGCTTGAGAGATGAGAAAGTTGAGGCAGTGGCAGTGAACCACACGTTCAAGCACTTTAGAAACAAAGGAGAGGAGGGAGATGGGTCAATAGTTAGAAGGACAGGTAGGATGTAGTAAGGTGCGACCACAGCTTGCTTGAAGGCTGCAGGTACAGTTACAGTACAATGCAATAGGTTTAGAATATGAGAGATGGAAGAGACAACAGTGGAGGAGATGGGGCTTAGGAGATGGGTGGGGAAGGATCAGAGGAGCTGGTAGTGAGTTTGGAGGAGGAAAGAAGGTCTGTGGTTTCCTCCTTAGAGGTCATAGAAAAGGAAAAATGGGTAGCAGTGGTGGGGGGGGGGGGTGGGAAGCTGGGAGTGAAGAGGGGGAGGAGGGGAAGTAGCTGATATCATGGAGGGTGATCTTGTGGACTTTGAGAGTAGTAAAGAGGTGGTGAGGATCAGAGGCAAGAGAATTTGTCAGATGGACATAACACTCTTGTTTGGTGAGAGCTATGACTGACTGGAAAGGGAAAGCATGAATTTGAAGTGTAGAAAGTCTGCAAGAGTGTGGAATTTGAGCCAAGTGCACTCAGCTGAATGGGCACAGGAATGTAGATAATGGGTAGTGGAAGACAGACGTGGGGAAAAGTGTTGGAAAGAGGAGATGGCACTGTCATCCATACTGGTGTGGTCTACAGGCCTCCAACTCAAACCGGAGAAATTAATAGGGACTTGATTATGAACACAAAGGTAACCATGAAGGGGCATGTGATCATATTGGGTGACTTTAATCTACTCAGTGTGGATTGGAGTATTCCTTCTGCAAATCTAGAAAGAAGTAAAAAGATTGTGTTCAGTTTTGGAGATCATATCTCACAAAGAATATAAAAAGACTGGAAATAATTCAGAGGAAGGTGGTCAAAATGATTTGAAGCCTGTGTCAGAAGACTTCTGAGAAGAGACTTGAAGATCTAAATATGTACACTCTGGAGAAGAGGAGGGACAGGGGAGATATGATTTAGACCTTTAAATACTTAGAGTACTATTGGACAAACAAACCTCTTCTAAAGATGAGGAAGTTGTAAAACTAGAGGGCATAACATGAAGCTACAAGGGGTTAACTGAAAGGCAATGTCAGGAAATACTTTTTCACTGAAAGGGTGGTGGATGCTTGGAATGCCCTCCCAATGGAAGTGGTGGGGGCAAATACAGTGACAGAATTCAAAATGGCATGGGAGAGACACGGTGGATCCCTTTATAGCAACAGGATAAAATCAAAATAAACAGAACTATCTCTTACATATGAACAAATAGGGGGGACCTCCATGGAGTGGTGGGTACACCTCTAAACAAAGGCATGGGGAGGGGTGACCTGCCTGGTGCAGCAGGCGCATCTACTCTTACCACCTTGCTGGGCAGACTAGATGAACCATACTGGTCCTTATCTGCCTTCATTTACTATGTTACTATCTGGTAACACTGGCAGTGATCGCTGTTAGCTGGGCACAGTTGCAAAATATGTAGATTTCAATGAACAATTAGGAGTTGTGCTTTTCTGAGGAAACATTTCCCACAACCAGTACAACTAAAAGGATTCTCGCCTGTGTGGGTTCTATGATGCGTCACTAGATTTGCTTTCATGAGGAAACATTTCCCACAATCAGTACAACTAAATCATTTCTCCCTCATGTGGGTTCTATGATGCAGCACTAGTTGTGCTTTTCTGGGGAAACAATTCCCACAATCATTACAACTAAAAGTTTTCTTGCCTGTGGGTTCTATGATGCGTAACTAGATTTGCTTTCATGATGATACATATCTTATAATCTGTACAACTAAAAGGTTTATCCCTCTTGTGGGTTCTATGATGTTGCACTATATGTGTTGCTGTGAGGAAACATTTCCCACATTCAGTACAACAAAAAGGTTTCTCGCCTGTATGGGTTCTATAATCCAACAGTAGTTCTGCTTTTCTGGACAAACATTTACCACATTCAGTACAAACTAAAGGGTTTCTCCCCCATGTAGGTTTGATGATGCCGCACTAGATGTGTTTTTGTGAGGAAACATTTCCCACATTCAGTACAGCTAAACGGTTTCTCCCCTGTGTGGGTTGTATGATGCAGCAGTAGATGTCCTTTTCTGAGAAAACATTTCCTACAATCAGTACAACTAAACAGTTTCTCCCCTAAGTGGGTTCTATGATGCCGCACTAGTTCTACTTTCATGAGGAAAATTTCCCACATTCAGTACAACTAAAGGATTCTCCCCTGTGTGGGTTCTATGATGCCATACTAGTTGTGCTTTTGTGAGGAAATATTTCCCACATTGAGTACAACTAAAAGGTTTCTCCCCACTGTGGGTTCTATGATGCAGTATTAGTTGTGCTTTTCTGGGGAAAAGTTCCCACAGTCAGTACAACTAAATGGTTTCTCCCCTGAGATTTGTCACACGGTGTCGCGGACACAAAGAAGGTGCGCCACTAGGTAGCGCTATGAATGAATGAAAAGTCCGAGTGCAGGGTAATAAAGGCTTTTATTCCCCGTTCAAAAGCAAGGTTCAAAATAAGAGACAGTTTGATAATAGAAACAGTCCTTTGTTTCAAAAGGTACCAAAGTTCATTGGCTAATCAACTGTTACTTCACAGTTCAAAGCAGGCTTCTTCAAAGTAATATTCAGAATAGTTAAACAATCAAAATATATTGCATTTATTCTTCTTTGTAACATGCACAGTTTTGAGCACAGGCAGTGCACCAATTACACTCCATGTCTTCAGGTAAAGGTAAGGGAATAGTGCTTGGAAAATCCACTTCCATTAAATCATCTGCCCCATACAGATCCAATGTGCTTTCACTATCCCTGTCTATTCCAGTATGGCAATCTTCAGCTTGGGAGTTTTGCTCCACATAAGCAGGGGCTCTCAAAGCTGGCGGTAAACTGGTGAACCAGTCTTTACTCTGGCTTCTTTTAAAAGGAACGTTTCTTTTAGGATGGCTTCTAGCAGTGCAATCATTACAGTTAAACTTTACTGTCTCATACCTTGGCTCCCTGGGTAAAAACTTCAGTTGTTTGTACAACTGCTTCTCCCTCCGAGTAGGTAAAACTGGGTAGTGATCTTCTAGAGATAAGCCTCTCTCAGAACCTCCCTCTCTGGTTCTTTGCTTTCTTCTCTCTATATCACAAACAGGTAGAGTATAGGAACTAGGCGTGGCAGGGCCTCTTACCTTGGAGTAACTTCCACCAAACTCCCCTTGCACAACAGGTTTAGTTTGGGTTTTATGGCTTCCCACCTTGTAAGGTCTATTTCTGTTCCAGCTTCCAGCTTGGCTTCTTCTACAGCAATCAGGTTTGTGTCCTTGATAGCTTCCAGGCTTTACTGCTGTTTCACCTCTAACTCCAGTTCCTTCTTCCTCTTTCTCTTCCTTCCTCAGCTCCTGCTGTTGTTTCCACTGCTTATTCCTCCATTGCTCTCTTTGCAACTGCTGCCATCTCCTCTTCTCCTGCCGTTTCTGACCAGAAGCATTCTGCTCTGGTTTATAAAGAGATCCGTGGCTGCTGACTTCCTGGTTCTCTGTCAGCTGCAGGTCATCAGTGAGATTAGGTTCTTTAGGATCAGTGTGTCTGTTCCTGCTCCCTCTAGCTGTGCCAGGAGGTAACTGCACATCTAGTTCTTCTAAAACAGGATTTCTTTTCTTAAAACCAACTTTATTAGTGTCCGCATCATGACAGATTGTTGAATTTTCCTAAATCTTCTATTATGTCTGCTTCAGAGATGGTTCATAAATATTTCCTGGAGGATCTTAAACTTCCTGGAGATACTTTGCTTCCCATTGTGAGAGCACAGTATTTGTCTGTGGGCCCCGGCTCTCTTGGCTCCGCTTCTGAGAATCCATTTCAAAGACACAGAGACCTTACTGCATTGAATTCAGGAGGACTCTATGGAAGTGGTCACTGACCGAACAACCTTTCTTGTAACCCTGGCTCTAGACCTGGATAAGTCATTAGTTCTTCGGGCTTTCTTTAGAAATTTCAATATAACTTTCTTATGCTGAAAAGTTTATATGTTTACTGATCTTTCACTTGTAATCCAGCTGAGGAGGAAGGAATTCCTTGGTCTAAGACCTAGGATCCTTTCTCTAGGGGGAGTTTCGTTTTACGATTTCCTTCTCATTGTATGATTACTTACAAAGATAAAGTTTTTCTTTTCTTTGAGCCCAGTCAGTTACTAGATTTTCTGGTAGCTAGGGAGGAAATTGTGGTGAATACTCTCATCCTTGCTTTAAATTTTCTTTTTTCTGTTATGATGTTAAATTTTACCTGATGCCACTAGTATTGCCTATTATTGTGGTCTAAAAATGATGATAGATTTTTCTGTATTTTTTCTTATGTTTCTCTTTGAATATAGTCTACTATCTTATTTCTGTCATTCTTGTTTTACTTGAATGTTGTGAAATTAATAAAAATTTATAAATTAAAAAAAAAAAGTTTTCTCCCCCGTGTGGGTTCTCTGATGCAGCAATAGATATCTTTTCATGAGGAAACGTTTCCCACATTCAGTACAACTAAAAGGTTTCTCCCTTATGTGGGTTCTATGATGCAGCACTAGTTGTGCTTTTCTGAGGAAACATTTCCCACAATCAGTACAACTAAAAGGTTTCTCCCCCGTGTGGGTTCTGTGATGCTGCAATAGATATCTTTTCATGAGGAAACATTTCCCACATTCAGTACAACTAAAAGGTTTCTCCCCTGTGTGGGTTCTATGATGCAGCACTAGTTGTGCTTTTCTGGGGAAACATTTCCCACAATCAGTACAACTAAACGGTTTCTCCCCTGTGTGGGTTCTGTGATGCTGCACTAGATTTCTTTTTGTGAGGAAACATTTCCCACATTCAGTACAAATAAAAGGTTTCTCCCCTGTGTGGGTTCTATGATGCACCACTAGTTGTGCTTTTCTGGTGAAACATTTCCCACAATCAGTACAACTAAAAGGTTTCTCCCCCGTGTGGGTTCTGTGATGCCACACTAGATATGTTTTCGTGAGGAAACATTTCCCACATTCAGTACAACTAAAAGGTTTCTCCCCCGTGTGGATTCTGTGATGCCACACTAGATATCTTTTTCTGAGGAAACATTTCCCACATTCAGTACAAATAAAAGGTGTCTCCCCTGTGTGGGTTCTATGATGCATCACTAGTTGTGCTTTCGTGAGGAAGCATTTCTCACAATCAGTACAACTAAAACATTTCTCCCCCGTGTGGGTTCTATGATGCAGCACTAGTCGTGCTTTCGTGAGGAAGAGTTTCTTACAATCAGTACAACTAAAAGGTTTCTCCCCCGTGTGGGTTCTATGATGCAGCACTAGTTGTGCTTTTCTGCGGAAACATTTCCCACATTCAGTACAACTAAAAGGATTCTCCCCTGTGTGGGTTCTGTGATGATGCACTAGATATCTTTTTGTGAGGAAACATTTCCCACATTCAGTACAAATAAAAGGTTTCTCCCCTGTGTGGGTTCTATGATGCAGCACTAGTTGTGCTTTTCTGGGGAAACATTTCCCACAATCAGTACAACTAAAGGGTTTCTCCCCCGTGTGGGTTCTGTGATGCTGCAATAGATATCTTTTCATGAGGAAACGTTTCCCACATTCAGTACAACTAAAAGGTTTCTCCCCTGTGTGGGTTCTATGATGCAGCACTAGTTGTGCTTTTCTGGGGAAACATTTCCCACAATCAGTACAACTAAAAGGTTTCTCCCCCATGTGGGTTCTGTGATGCTGCAATAGATATCTTTTCATGAGGAAACGTTTCCCACATTCAGTACAACTAAACGGTTTCTCCCCCGTGTGAGTTCTATGATGCAGCACTAGTTGTGCTTTTCTGTGGAAACATTTCCCACAATCTGTACAACTAAAAGGTTTCTCCCCCATGTGGGTTCTGTGATGCTGCAATAGATATCTTTTCATGAGGAAACGTTTCCCACATTCAGTACAACTAAAAGGTTTCTCCCCCGTGTGGGTTCTATGATGCAGCACTAGTTGTGCTTTTCTGCGGAAACATTTCCCACATTCAGTACAACTAAAAGGTTTCTCCACCGTGTGGATTCTGTGATGCTGCACTAGATATCTTTTTGTGAGGAAACATTTCCCACATTCAGTACAAATAAAAGGTTTCTCCCCTGTGTGGGTTCTATGATGCACCACTAGTTGTGCTTTTTTGGTGAAACATTTCCCACAATCAGTACAACTAAAAGGTTTCTCCCCCGTGTGGGTTCTGTGATGCCACACTAGATTTCTTTTTGTGAGGAAACATTTCCCACATTCAGTACAAGTAAAAGGTGTCGCCCCTGTGTGGGTTCTATGATGCATCACTAGTTGTGCTTTCGTGAGGAAGCATTTCTCACAATCAGTACAACTAAAACGTTTCTCCCCCGTGTGGGTTCTATTATGTAGCACTAGTTGTGCTTTTCTGGGGAAACATTTCCCACATTCAGTACAACTAAAAGGCTTCTCCCCTGTGTGGGTGCTATGATGCGTCACTAGTTCTGCTTTTCTGTGGAAACATTTCCCATGTTCAATACAATTAAAATGTTTCTCCCCGGTGTGGTTTTTAAGATGCTCCACAAGTTGTGAGCTTCTGAGGAAAGATTTCTCACATTCAGTGCATTGAAATCTTTTCTCACTCCTGTGCATTTTCTGGTGCATTTTTACGGATGTCTTAAGAGTGAAATTTCTTCCACATTCAGGACTTTTAAAAGATGTAGAAGTCCTCAATGTTGGGTTAGATTCTTCTGCTGTGTGTGTTTTCAGCTGGCTTCTTATGCAATTGTTATGATTGAAACCGCTCTCATACTCAGTACGTGTAAAACGTCTCTCTTGCGTTTCAGACTTTAGGTGGAGTGCTGGGTGCACCTCGTGTGTGAAAGAGTTTCCCCATTCTTCTTTCTTCTCCTCTCTCTTCTTTTCCTGTGTCACCCCATCACCTGCTGGACATAAAAAGAAGGCACTAATCACATGTTGGTACCACAGAGGTATTTCTGGGTCTCCTGATCCCAAAATCCCTGCTCTGAGATTATCCCACATCGCTGACCAATCAGCTGTGAATAATGTGACAGAGGGAGAAAGTTAATCTCTTACATGATTTCAATTCATGATCTCTTTATGTCCCTCCTTTCATACAAAAGAGCAAAGCAATTTGCATTAAAATTAAAAAATTACAAATTACTGGCCAGTATTCAAGGCACCTTCTATATGTAAACAAAGAAATATGATGGCAGATAAAGTCCATACGGCCTCTCCCTTCTGCCCTTCCATACCATCTTTGACTCTACTCTCTCCTTCTCTGCAGCATCCAAAAGATAGCTAAAACCTGTCGCTTCGTTCTCTATAATAACATCAGAAACATTTGTCCCTTCCTTTCTACACACACTACTGAGACCCTTGTATAGCACTACAAGACATACGCAGCGCTGCACAGACACATGTAAAAGACAGTCCCTGCTCATCAGAGCTTAAAATCTAGTCAAGACAGACAACACAGTAGCTGTAGACATGGGATACAGCTAGGGGAAATGGTAAGGAAACCCAAAGGAGATCAGGCGACTCAACATACAAAAGTGGTAGTGAAGAGGTGAGTTTTGAGCCTCAATTTGAGAAGGGCCAGTGAAGGAGTCTTATTTACAGACTCAGGTACTTTATTCCAGGCATACGGAGTAGCAAGACAAAAGGAGCGAAATCTGGAGATAGCAATTGAAGAGAAGGGCACAGATAGAAGAGGTTTGCAAGAAGAGCAGAGATCATGAGGAGGGGTGAAGGGAGAGAAAAATAGAGGTAAGGTAGTGAGGAGCTGCAGAGTGAATGCACTTATAGATCAGCTGGAGTGGTAGTTTGTCAATGAAGTGACGTGAGAAGATTAGCCACGCAGCAGAGTGTTGAAGAGATTGAAGGGGAGAGAGATGATTTAGAGGGAGACCAGCAAGGAGCAGGTTACAGTAGTCTAGATGACAGATGACAAGTGTTTTATTATCCACAGAGACTGAGAAAGAAGGTAGGGGAGACAAGGGTTAGAGAGAAAAATATGAAGCTCAGTTTTGGCCATGTCCAATTTCAAGTGGCGGTGAGACATCCAAGCAGCAATGTCAGAAAGGCAGGCAGAGATCCGGGCTTGGATTGCTGGAGAGATTACAGATGTAGAGAGGTAGATCTGGGAGTCATCAGTGAAACGATGGTACTGAAAGCCTTGGGAAGAGATGAGTGCACCAAAGGAATGGGTATAGAGAGGGAAAAGGAGAGTGCTGAAGACAGATCCTTGGGGTACAGCAACTGAGAGTGGGATAGCAGCAGAGGAGGATCCACTAGAAGAAACATTGAAAGAGTGATGGGAAAGATAAGAGAAGAACCAGGACAGTACATATCCCTTAAAACCAAGCGAAGACAAGGTATCGAGGAGTAGCAGAAGTAATACTTTGGAGGAAAGATGGGAGAGAGGCGATATGGCAGATATGTTTAAATATCTTCATGGCATAAATGCTCAGGAGGAGAACCTCTTTCGATTGAATGCAAGTCATGCAATGAGGGGACAATTTATTTTATATATTTAACACTTTTTTAATACCGCCTTCTCGTACAATCAAAGCGGTTTACATTAAAATAAACATTAAAGAGAACTCAATGTGTAAACTTAGGAAGGGGTGATATGCAAGGTTTGCACAGAGGCAAAACATATACATTGCAACATATGTACAAGGGTTAGATATTGTTTTAGGCATGTGAGATGAGGGGGAACAACTAGGTATTGTCTCTGAAGTGATCGGTGAAAAGGAAGGTTTTGAGATGTTTTCTGAAGTCCTTTAAGTCCTTGGTTGTCCTGACCTTCTCTTGGAGAGAATTCCAGTTGGTGGGTGCCACTAATGAAAGAGCCCTCTTTGTTGGTGTAAGAACTAGGAGTTGAAGGAACCCGAATTTCAACCCTCCACAATACTTGAAGGTAAAAGAAGCTGATCTACAAACAAAACCCACAATTCGGTACCTGGGTGTTATATTGGATCAAAACCTTAACATGAAGGCACACGTAGCATGTGGCAATGGTAAAAAAACCAGAGAAGGGCTATTGCTCTACAGGGAACAAAAATGGATTTTTCTATTGCAATCAACAATGCCGATGGGCTTGAACATGCAGATAGATTGGAAAGCATGTATATAGGTAAAGCATGCTTCCCTCTAAATTTGTTCATCACAGATATCAATGTGATAAGGTAGTTACTTTTTGTAAGAACATCTTCACAAAACATCATTTTTAGTTTGTAGTGCCTCTTACCTGCATGAATGAAGGGGAATGCGTCATCACGCACACTACCAGCTGTCTGCCATTATGCTAATATTCTGATAGCTAGAAAAACGCCACACAGTGAGCATGCGTGGCGTCTTTAGTAGCATACTTCTTAAAAAGTATAGAAGACAGCGGCCGGTCTAAAAACGCGGTGAGTGAAATATGTTAACGATGTTACAATATAATTTCAATGAAATTCATATGGACTGGTAGAGATGAATTGAGGTGTTGAATTTAAATTTATAAACACTTTTATTTTATTTTATTTTTTTTTTTTTATTTACATTCTCTTATATACCGCGCTATTCTGCATCAGTGCGGTTTACATTGAACAAACTGAAATTACATTGAACAGGGCATTATAACTTGGAGATAACTATTTTACAGGGAACATGGGCTATGGAGGGTTAAGTGGCTTGCCCAAGACCACAAGGAGCACCTGTGGGACTAGAAACCCCAGTCCTTCCGGCCCAAGGTTGCTGTCCTCTAGTGGGATTTGAACCACCGACCTTCCGGCCTGAAGTACCTTGCCCCAACCACTAGGCTACTCCTCCACTTTGTTATTCTATTCATAGAAAGACCGGTATAGTGCAAACAACAGCCCCTTGAAAAAACCTTGAAGTGAAACGCACCAGCGCAAAGGTTGGCGTTGGGGAATTACAGCTCATTCAGATAAGTACCATTTTTTTCAAAGCGGATGGTTTCAAGTTGGAAAACTTTTATCGTGGTAATCTTATCTGTCTAGAACTCAGCACTATCAAATTTACCATCAGCAACATATGGGCCGTTGATGCAAATGTGAGCTTTGGGTCTGAAGTGTTCTTCAAAACCTGATAAATTAGCTCCGTATTAGTCTGAGGCCCAGTTGCAAGAAAGAAACAATTATACCTGTTATGGTGAAAGAGTGGAGCGCGTAGATTCATTGTTACTATTCAGTATTTGCTGCTCCGAAAAGTGATCACATTAAATTTTTGAAGGCCAAAGAGATGTCAACAAAGACGAGTAGGAATCCAGATTTATGTTGTCGATTCCTCTTAGAAGTATGTTGAACAGATGTATGAGGAGAGTCTCGACACTATGATTAGGACAAAATTCATGTTGGTGTGGAAACAGAGAAGCATACAGGTCAATATATTCTTGCAGTTGTCTCTGCATCACCTTTTCAATTATTTTGGATAGAAATGGCAGGCTGGAAGTAGGATGGAAAGTTGCAGGATCAGAGCTGTTGTTGAGTTGTTTTTTGGATGAGTCGGATGTTAACTTGTTTGAGAGCAGGGGGCATGTATCCTTGAGATAGGGATGAGCTTATGGTGTTGTGGATGCAGTTGACAGCTTTGTCCTTGACTGATTTGATCCACATGACCGGGCAGGGTTCAGAGGGCACTGTACTGGTGTTTAAGGCAGCGATGGTTCGGAATATTTGCTCGTAGATCAGTACCATTTCTGTTTGACATTGGGTTCTGCAGTTGAGGCATTGGAGGTGTTTAGCAGTGAAGTTCTTAAGGGTGGTTTATTCTTGTTGATGAGGAAATCTGTAAAGATATGGGGATGGATAATGTTTTCTTTGTGGGATGGATTCTTCATGAGGGTGTGGACAATTTCAAAGAGCTTTCAAGGCTTGTTGCTGACTTTTAAGATAAGGTTGGTGTGGTATTCTCGATTGTGCTTGTTGATCAGACCATTGTACTCTCTTTGTGTTTTCTGGTATTGAAGAAGGGTGGCTTATGACCAGTCATGTTTCCATTTATGCTCTAGCTGGCAAAGTTTTTGTTTCTTTTCTCTAAATGCCTCAGAATACCATGCAGCAGATTTGGATCTTTATTCTCTATTTCCAAGATTTGGGTGCTAAGGAACCTTCGCTGCTGCATTGATGGTGGAGTTCCAGGTTTTAATTGCCTCATTTATATCTGCAAAGTACTGGAGGAGGCTGGGAAGGATATCTTTGAGGAACTGGTCTTGGTTATATCCTTTAAATCTTCTTTCAGAGTTGGGTATTCTCTGTGATTTTTCTTATTGGGGGAGGTCATTCTTGAAGTGTATAGCATGGTGATCTGACCAGTGTATTGGTAGGGCAAGAGGGGTCATTATGCTGTCCTGTGAGTGAAGGTTCTTTGGGACAAAGGTGAGGTTCAGAGCAGAGCCTGAATGGTGAGAGGGTACCTTGAGGATTTGGCAGAAGTTACGTGATTCCATTGCCTTGTGAATGTAGCTTCTCCTCTGCTAGGTGCGAAGCTCGGGTTTAGGTTGCCTAGTAGTATAAGCAGCATATGAGGAGAGCTGGCCCAACATATGACTTCGAGGATGTTCGATGTGTCTTCAGCGGGAAGGTTTGGGGCTCTGTAGGTAAGACAAATGGCTAGATGTCTGTTTTCTATCGTGATTAAGTCACAGTGTTTGTGGCTTACAGATTAGGATATTTTAAATTTAAGGTCAATTCGCACAAGAATAAGTATCCCACCACCTCTCTTGTGGGTGTGCGGGCAGTTGAAGGCAGCATGGGATCGTGGAGTGATCTCAGATAGAATGACCTGGTCAGAGCTTTATAGCCAGGATTCAGTGATGTAGAGGATGGCAGTCTGGGTGATATTGAATATAGCCTATGAGGGTGTTTGTTTTGTATCTGATGGACCTATCATTGATTAGCTCAATGTTAATTTGAGTGATTAGTGTATGTAGGGAGTGGTAACAAGTTGTGTGAGTGGTGGTTTGAATTATTATTAATCTGGGGGTTCACCTGTTCACATGCTTATGGGGGTTCATCCATTTGTGTGGGTGGCAAGGTATGTGTAGTAGGGGAGGTTGTAGGGCTGTTGTGTGTATGTTTATGGTATAGGTAGCTGTTGATGAATGGCAGAGTAGGAACCAGAGGAGAAGAAGGGCATACAATACTAGGTTGGCTGGCAACATTGGATTCTGTCGCATTAAAGCAGTTTTATGCTTTTTGGTAGAATCATAGGGGGGTAGGGGTGGGGCTCTTTCAGCAGTGAGTTCCATTTCTGATGAGTGGTACTTACAGTTTGTCATTTTCTTCCTGAAAGTGTGTCATGATACAATCCGACGTGTCTAGGAGATGTGTGGGGTGAGAGTTGTCTGCTTGTGAGTAGTCCTGATAGGAGTGAGGTCAGCAGCGAGGTCTTCGAGGTTGTTGAGGTTTTTCAAGCTTGTTGGGCTTAGTGTTGGCAGCTTTTTGTTTGGGTTGAGCTGATTTCTGTATACCTGCCTGCGTTCTGTGCCTAAGGGCCATTTGAATGGGCTCTCTGGCACAGGCCCAACAGGCACGGGTGCTTCTGATGGCACTTCTTTTTTAAAGTTGCTGTGGTGGGCCCTGATTGGCCTAGAGATGGAGAGTGGGAGGGGTTTCAGCCTCCCACTCTCTTTCCTGATGCCAATCGGGGCTCTGGGTCCGAGGGTGCAGTCCTGCAGCACATGATGGATGAGGGCGAAAGGGGAAAGACTCAGGAGTAATATGCGGAACTATTTCTTTATAGAAAGAGTGGTAGATAGGTGGAATAAACTCACAGTGGATGTAGTATAGATGATTACAGTATCTGAATTCCAGAAAGCTGGGGACAAACACAGATGTGCTGCTGAGAAAAATATACATGAGCACAACAGGTGGCAATGTAGAGTGAGGCTGAAAGAAGATATGATGGACTATTTTATTTTTTAAGTAATGTTCTAGGATATTCCTCAAGGGATGAAGTTATAGGAACCATCTATATATGTATGGGGTAAGGTAGGACGGTTCCTGTGGGAGCCTTGAACTCAGTACCCTAGGGTTCAGCAGACTCATCCCTCACTCCACTCTGCAGGTTCTGTATCTACAGTTGAATTATATATTGATGATTTATAAAATACTGCTTATTGTAGCTGGTGGGTGCTGGATGTTAATATGTCTGGAAATTGCTATGTAAGCACATTTTCTGGACGTGTTCTATCTCTGGAACCTGGAAGAATGGTAGATACAGTATAAAAGATCAGCCCCACCGTCTGCTAGAAATGCACATACAGTCATACAGTCCTTACCAAGAGAGATTAGAGTCTCATAATTCTCCTTCATCACCTCCCTGTAAAGCTCCTTTTGTCCTTCATCTAAATACTCCCACTCCTCCTGGGAGAAAGAGACAGCGATGTCCTCAAACGTCACCCGCATCTGAAACACAAACCAGAAACACATTCAGGGACACGTGGAGGTGCTCAGAGTACATTAGATGTTGGCTGGCTTAATTCTCCTCCCCTAGAAATCCAAGGGAGCACTGCATTTAAAACTTGTAGGAACAGACCCAGAAGCTATTACTGGTCTCCAGAGCACCGGGGGTGAAAGCACATTGAGTGGATCTCTCTGGCTAAGTTTTGTTATTTCTCTTTTGCATGCTTTGAATAGTTTTAGCTGCCTGTACCACGTCGGTCTTTTGGAATTACTGTACTTGCACTGCTTTACTTACTGCCTGTGTTTAACATAGTAACATAGTATAGGACGGCAGATAAAGACCAGTATGGTTCATCTAGTCTGCTCAGCAAGGCGGCAAGAGTTGGTACACCTGCTGCTCCATGCAGGTCACTCCTATTTGTTGATATATATGAGATAAATAGAAATTACATTTACCTGGTAATTGTAGTTCCTGGAGGATCCAGTTTAGTCCTCCACATCCGGGTAGTGCACCTCCTCCTGCAGCCTGGAGACTGGACCAATCAGAATCTTCTTATGGTAGGATACATACTGCTGGAGCTCCCATCAACCCCCAGTGAACTAGTAACAAAGCAGACTCAAAGAAGCAACACATGAGTTAAGTATACATGTCAAACTGGAACAAAATTTTAACTCCCCTCAGAAATAAAACGGCCCCCTCCCCAAACGAGGAAGCCAAACTCTGCACAGCGCCGCTGACTCCACTGAAGAAAAGCAAGAGAGAAAGAGAGAGAGAACCAGCCCAAAGACCAGAAGAGCTGGCAAAAGGCAGGAAGAGCGAAGCGCAGCTATAAATATACTGAGACAATGTAGCGGCACTCAATGTACGCGCGCCGACCAAGAAGACTTGAGACAAGGGAGGGAAGGAGGACTAAACTGGATCCTCCAGGAACTACAATTACCAGGTAAATGTAATTTCTATTTCCTGAGCGGTAATCCAGTTTAGTCCTCCACATCCGGGATGTAACAGAGCAGTCAACTCCGGGCGGGACCCTTCCAACCGGCGCGTAACACCGCCGACCCGAAGCCAGCATCCTGAGCGGCGGACAGATCCAACTGGTAGTGTTTACTAAAGGCATGAAGAGACGACCAAGTAGCCGCCCTACAAATCTCGATAGGCGGAACAAGGCTATGCTCAGCCGAAGAAGTCGCCTGAGCTCTGGTAGAGTGAGCCCTTAACCCCACCGGGACTGTTTGATTCTGCAAAATGTAAGCCGAAGCAATTGCTTCCTTGATCCAGCGGGCGATAGAAGCTTTAGCCGCCGCTTCTCCTTTGCGGACCCCACCAAAAAGGACAAACAAACGATCCGTTTTACGAAACGCCGCTGAAACCTTCAAGTAACGGCGAAGAACTCTCCGAATGTCCAGGAAATGCAATCCCCCGTCCGGGGACGTGTCAGCTGCAGAATGAAGAACTGGTAGGAAAACCGGTTGATTCAAATGAAAAGGAGAAACTACTTTCGGCAAAAAGGAAGGCACTGGTCGAAGAACCACCCGATCGGAGGAAAAAGACAAGAACGGCTCTCGACACGACAGCGCCTTCAACTCGGAAATGCGTCTCGCCGAACAGATGGCCACGAGAAATACCGTCTTCAGGGTCAAATCCTTCAGCGACGCTTTTCGCAAAGGCTCAAAAGGACTGCGAACCAAAGCCTGTAAGACAAGATTCAAATCCCACGGTGGTACAAACACCCGACGAGGTGGCCGCAACCGAGAAACCGCTTTAAGAAAACGTTGCACGTCCGAATGCGCCCCTAGAGACACTCCGAGAACTTTGCCCCTGTAACACGCTAGCGCTGCCAACTGGACCTTCAGGGAGCTGGCCGCCAAACCTTTGTCAAAACCGTCTTGCAAAAAACTAAGAACAATCGGCACAGAAGCAGTAGCCACGCGAAACCCGCGACGCGAGCACCAATCCTCAAACAATCGCCAAATGCGCACATACGCCAACGATGTGGAAGGCTTGCGTGCCCGGAGAAGCGTAGATATAACGCCAGGCGAATAACCTTTCTTCCTTAACCTAATCCTCTCAAGGGCCAAACCGTAAGCGAGAACCGATCCACTTGCGGCATCCGCAGTGGACCCTGAATCAGCAGATCCGGAATCGTTGGAAGCTTCCAAGACACCCCGTCTAGTAACCGAACCAGGTCGGCGTACCACGGTCTCCTGGGCCAATCCGGTGCAACCAGTAAAACGCGCCCCCAGAACGCTTCGATGCGCTGGACGACTCGACCGATCAATGCCCAAGGAGGGAAGACGTAAAGGAGGCCGCCCGACGGCCACGGCTGAATGAGCGCGTCGATGCCCTCGGACATGCGTTCTCTCCGGCGGCTGAAGAACCGCCCCGTCTTGGCCGACTGGAACGTCACCATGAGAGCCATCACCGGAGGGCCCCATCTGCGAACTATCTGTGCGAACACCTGCGGGTGCAGCTCCCACTCACCGGGATCGACCTGCACTCTGCTGAGAAAATCCGCGGTCACGTTGTCTTTTCCCGCTATATGCACCGCCGAGAAAGCCGTCAGACAAGTCTCCACCCACTTGAATAGAGTCTCGGCCTCGCTTTCCATGGCTACACTGCCGGTGCCGCCTTGGCAGTTGATGTAGGCCACCGTCGCTGAGTTGTCCGAAAGGACCCGCACTGCCTGCCCTGTCACCAACGGTTCCAGGGACCGCAGCGCGAGCCTCACTGCTCTCAGCTCGAGACGGTTGATCGACCAAGATGCCTCTAGAGGACACCACGTCCCCTGCGCGTACTGACCCTGGCAGTGGGCTCCCCAACCGAGAAGGCTCGCATCGGTAATGACCGGGAGCCAATTGGGCTGTTCCAGAGGCACACCGATCCGCAGTCTCGGGGAACTCAGCCACCATCGGAGAGACAGCCGAACCGATTTCGGGCAGGGCAAGCGTTTGTTCAAGGAATGCAACTGGTTCGACCAACGATGCAAGAGGGCTCGCTGAAGAGGTCGCATATGAAATCTGGCCCACGGGACCACTTCCAGTGTCGCTGCCATGGTACCCAAGAGCCGTAGGTACCACCATGCTGAGGGAGCAGGAATTTTCAAGAACGAGCGAACGAGCCCCTGCAAGACTTGTATGCGACGCTCCGGCAAGCACACCAAACCTCTCGCCGTGTCGAAAAGAACCCCCAAATATTCGAGGGATTGGGATGGTACGAAACGACTCTTTTCCGCGTTGATCACCCAACCGAGAGACCGCAGTAAGGCTACCACTTTGTCCGTCACCTGAACACTCTCCGACTCGGACTTCGCCCGAATCAACCAATCGTCGAGGTAAGGATGGACCAAAATCCCTTCCCGTCGCAACGCCGCTGCCACGACCACCATGACCTTTGTGAAGGTGCGAGGAGCCGTAGCCAGACCGAACGGCAGGGCTCGAAACTGAAAGTGACCCCAGGGAAAGGCAAACCGGAGAAACCTTTGATGAGCCTCTCGGATGAGAATGTGCAAGTAGGCCTCCGAGAGATTGAGGGCGGTTAAGAACTCCCCTTGTCGAACCGCCACGATGACGGACCGTAAGGTCTCCATCCGAAAATGCGGCACCCTGAGAAAACGATTCACCCCCTTGAGATCGAGAATGGGACGAAGAGAACCGCCCTTTTTGGGTACCACAAAATAGATGGAGTAGCGACCGACGCCGCGCTCGGAAGGAGGCACAGGAATAACCGCCCCCAAATCGAGGAGACGACGCAGAGTCACCTGAATGGCCTGTGTCTTTTGCAGACCCCTGCAAGGGGAAAGGACAAAAGCGTCCGGAATCGGGCAAGCCAACTCCAGCGCATAACCGTCTTGGATTATCTCGAGCACCCACTGATCTGAGGTTTTTTGGGCCCAGAAAGAAAGTCTCGTAGACGACCGCCGATGACTTGCTTCGTCTCCGGAGCCCGCCTCACTTCATTGTGGCTTGCGACTAAAGGAAGAGGACGCCGCAGAAGACGCTGTTGTGAATCCTCGGCTCGCCCCTCGAAAACCTTGGAACCCTTGCCCCCGGAAACCATACCGGCCGCGCTGTGAGCCCCAAGGGCGGGAAGAACGAAATCTGCGAAAGTCACGAAACTGACCCCTCGCCGGAGGTAAGTTCCTATTCAACTTAGTCTTATCTTCAGGCAGTCTACCGCCCTTAGACTCCCCGAGATCCTTAACCAACTTATCCAGGTCATCTCCGAACAACAATTTACCCTTAAAGGGGAGCTTACTGAGTCGAGACTTAGAAGACCCATCGGCCGCCCAATTCCGTAACCAGACAGACCGGCGCGCCACCACCAAGGAAGCCATGCTATTCGCCAAGGTGCGAATCAAATCATAATGCACATCAGCCAAATATGCGGAGCCAGACTCCAGCCGAGTTACCTCCAGCAACGCTTGCTGATCCGACCCCGAGGCCTGCCTTAAGTGTTGAGCCCACCGCAAGCAGGCTCGAGCCACCCAAGCCCCACAAATGGAAGCTTGTAAGGACAAGGCATTGGTCTCAAAGGCCTGCTTCAACAAACCATCTACCTTCTTGTCTTGCGCGTCTTTCAGAGCCGCACTTCCCTCAACGGGAATGGTGGTTTTTTTGGTTACCGCCGACACCGCGGCATCCACCCGAGGCGACTTAAATCTCTCCTTGTCCTTATCCGCTAACGGATAGAGGCGGTTCATGGTCCGAATCCCTTTCAGGCCGGACTCGGGCTGATCCCATTTAGTCTGAATCATTTGCTCAACCACTCGGTGCACCGGAAAGACCACCTGAGAGTCTCGGACCGCCTGGATAAGAGGGTCCTCTAACCCGTCCTCATCCAGCGAGCGAGGAGCCGTGAGATTGAGGGCATGAAGAGACTCCGTAATCAACGGCACCAGTTCCTCCTTACGGAACACGCGTATAATGCGGGCTTGATCCTCGGGCTCAGGGATTTCGCCATCCTCCAAGCCGTCAACACCAGCCTCCGGATCGATATCAGCATCCGGATCTGGCCAGCTCAAGTCATCGTGGGCCAAATCCAGGGCCCGAAAATGCTTGGTGACGGGCTGGCCGTCTTGTCTGTCCTCCCCCCCTGCGGAAGCAGACAGAGGCGCCGGCCAAGCCTCAGGCAACTTGCCGGAGCGCCCTAACCTAAAAGCCTGGTGCATAAGGAGGACAAAGTCCGGAGAGAATCCGGAGAAGGCAGGATCCGCTGACGCCTCTGGCCAGACATTCACCTGCCCGGTAGGAAGCGCCGTAGCCCCAGAAGCCAGGAGCCCAGGAGAGGGGTCGCTGTCTGCCGGAGGAGCCGGACTCCCCGGCCCGGACAAGCCCTTCTGCTCCATTTGGTGTTCTAAAGAGGTGGAGACAGAAGCGCAGCCCCTGCAAACTCCAGAATCATCCACCGCACCTCTGCGGGAACCGCAGATGACACACTGCATCCTGGAGGCCATATAAGTAGAGGAAGCAGCAGCCAAAACTGAACTGAAGATAAAATAAGAAAGGAAATCAATAACTAAAGTAATGCAAAGAACAGGAAAAAAGTGCCGTTTTTTTTTTTTTTTTTTAAACATACAAAGTAGCTCAGACAAGGGAGAAGGCCCTCCCCAGCAAAAACGCCAGGGTAAGGAAACCCCAAGTGCCAGCACTCAAACGCTGCAGTCCTCTGTGTCGCCGGCTGGAAGAAAAAGAAAACCGGAGCCTCAAAATGGCCGCCGGCACACTTCAGCCCGCGATGAAAAAATGGCGCGAAAATGACCTGAGGAAACCAAAGAAATTAAAGTAAGAAAAAAGAAATAAACCTAGCAATGACTCACCGCAGTGTGGCAGACTCGCGGGGGCTAGCACAGCACTCGAATCATGAGTGGGAGCCCCCGAATACACCGGTCTGTGGAGCAGAATAAGAATGAGCACAGAGTGCCAGCAAAGCCAAGCAGAACGGGGCTGCCGAAGTACAGACCGGTGATAGAGCAGGCAGAGCTCTCCTCCGGTCAGTCAAGGAGGAGAGAGCTCGCCGCGGGAAGACAGGCACGGCTGCAGCAAATTCAGCAGTGCAGTGCAGACTCGGCCCCCCCCCCCGATCCTGTCAGCTGAGAAAAAATTTTTTTTTTTTTTTTTTTTTAAAGCTGTAGCTACAGAAATAAACAAAGAGTAGGGAAAATAGGAAAATAACCAAGAAAAAACACTCAAGTGTTGCCCCTAAGCTGTCCCTAAGTGAGCCTAACTACAGGCACACACGTCCTCCAGCTGCAAGGAGACTGGACACACTGGGGGTTGATGGGAGCTCCAGCAGTATGTATCCTACCATAAGAAGATTCTGATTGGTCCAGTCTCCAGGCTGCAGGAGGAGGTGCACTACCCGGATGTGGAGGACTAAACTGGATTACCGCTCAGGAATTATGTTTATTTTGATTTTATACTATTGCTATAAAAGGATCCACTGTGTCTGTCCCATCCCATTTTGAATTCTGTCACTGTATTTGCCCCACCACTTCCTTCAGTAGGGTATTTCAAGCATCCACTATGTAGATTTTTTTAGCTTTTGAGAAAATAGTGGATGCAATATAGGAATTACCTAGCTTTATTAAAAAAAAAAAAGAGTTCAAATTTTCTGCTTGTTTTAGAAAAGTACCTTTATAAGAATATGTTTGGCCTGCATTGCAGAGGCAAGTCTATGCTCTATTAGGTAACAACTGCCCTGCAGGGTCTCTGTCTTAGGAAGTCAAACTTGTAGCTTACTGCCACTTATTTCTCACGCCCCCTCCCCTCACCTCCCCACCCCAGCGCTGGATGTTCTTAGTCACCCTAAGACACACAGTCACCTGTCCTAACTTTAGTGGAAAACACTTTTCTGTTGCTTTTTCATCTACAAGCTGCCCCACAAACACTAATCAAAGTTATATTTAATGGGTTCAATAGCTGTGGTGCTTTAATCCTCAGGAAAACTATTTGGAGCCTTTGAGCTTGTTCTATCCATTTTACACTATCTAGTATGGAAAAATATTTGATTCAATTGAGGGAAGACTTAGTTAGCTGCAATGAAACAAACCTCCCCCATGATACATCTTGCAAACAATCCATGCAACTCCCTCAAAAAAATCCAGCAATAATAGAATAAATGGATGGCAGTGGTTCTGGCTGGTTACGACGCATTCACAGAGACACCAACTTCACCTCGAGAAACACCTTGCAGAATACCTTCTCTGCCTTTGTAAAAAATGATTATCCATTAATGGAAACTGAGGTGGCCTTAGACAAGAAAGTTGACATCGGTTTACAGGCATCTAAACCATAATAGACAAAGAAAGCGGCTTACATCAATGATCATCTCTATCAGCCCTTTTATTTAACATTCATCTCCAGCCAATCTGTAGGATCTTCCAGTGAACTGCCAAAGTGGCTGAACTCCCATAATCTGCTGATTAATTTAAAGAAAACAGAGATACTATAGGTAACCAGGAACCATGACTTTAAACCTCCCTCAACTTTACACCTAAAAGAAGTTGTTTTACAGGTAAAGAATGAGGTGAAATACCTTGGGATTAGATCAATCCCTTAGCATGACCACCCATATAAAATTAACTCCTGGTAGATGTATTACAAACTAATGATGATTCAGCAATTGAGACCACTGCTATCAAGCTATGACTTTGGGTCTGTCATTCAGGCAATGATCACCCTACACTTTGATTATTGCAACAGCATTTTCCAGGGCCTCTCTAAACAGGCAATAAGCCAGTTACAGATGGCCCAACATGTGGCTGCACAAATTATTTGGAAAGTTAATAGAACTGAATATTTCACACCCATATTATATGAATTACACTTGCTGGCAATTTATAGCTGTATAAAATGCAAGTTACTCATGATCACATCCAAACTTCTAAAGAATATAGTTCCATCATACCTCATCTCTCAACACCCTCGTAGTCCCCACAGACTTCCGCAAGGCAAACCGCTTGATGAGCAACACAGCCTATGTACTGACATACAGTGTAAGAGAAATGTCCCAGTGTGCAGTGGCGGCCAAGAGAGCAAATAGAATGCTAGGTATGATAAGGAAAGGAATGGAAAATAAAACAAAAGATATTATAATGCCTCTATATCGTTCCATGGTGAGACCGCACCTTGAATATTGTGTGCAATTCTGGTCGCCGTATCTTAAAAAGGATATAGCGATTTTAGAAAAGGTTCAGAGAAGAGCCACCAAAATGGTAAAGGGGATGGAAGGATACTCCTATGAAGAAAGGCTAAAAAGGTTAGGGCTCTTTAACCTGGAAAAGAGACGGCTGAGGGGAGATATGATAGAAGTCTATAAATTAATGAACGGAGTGGAACAGGTAAACGTAGATCGATTGTTTACCTTATCAGAATATAGAAAGACTAGGGGACAAGCAATGAAGCTACAGGGTAAACTATTTAAGACTAATAAAAGAAAATATTTTTTCACTCAATGTGTAATCAAACTCTGGAATTTGTTACCGGAGGATGTAGTAAAGGCTGTTAGTGTAGCTGGGTTTAAAAAAGGTTTGGACAAGTTCCTGGAGGAAAGGTCCATAAACCATTATTAAGAAGGGACCCAGGATATCAATACTTGATCCAGTACAAGCATTGTGGAACCTGTGTCTCTTGGGGAAACTGCTAGGTACATATGACCTAGATTGGCCACTGTTGGAAACAGAATACTGGGCTTGATGGACCTTGGTCTGACCCAGTATGGCATATCTTATGTTCTTATGTGTTGTCAAGGTATTTCAAAACAGAAAACTGCTAATACTAGGTGATTCCATTATCAGAGGCATTAATTTCAGGAACTCCGTTCCAGGGTCAGAAGGTGAGAAAATGCCTTCCAGAGTCTTCAGCCAGTAAGAATAAGAACCAGCTTGCTAGGGAAGTCCCAAAAGAAAGTAGGGTGTTTAAAACTGATGTTGTAATCCATCTGGGAACACATCATATGTCCAGACCAGTATCTCTGCAATGCAAAGATACTTCCAAATTTAGCGTAAATAATAGAAAAGGCAGTACAATTACAGTTACAGGACTTCATAACACTTCTGCCTCCTTGGACAAGCAAAAACATGAGTTTAGACCAAAATGCAATGTGCAAATACGGCTCACCTCACTCGTAAACACTCTGGGGGACATTCTGTTCCTTGAATAGTGAGAACATCTATCCCTGCTTTTTGCTCCCCTGCCGGCCCCATCAAAAGCATTTCTGTATGAACAACCTGTTTTACAGGGAGGCTTAGATGTGGGTGTGAAGGGGCATCACTGAGGCGGAGCGAGGGCGGGCAATGGGTGGTCCACAACCCTGAAGATCGGCTAACAGAAATAGGAATAAACAGTACCCCCTCTCCTGGTTCCAGTTTTACTTGACAGCATGCATGCAGCAATTTAACATAAGGTACAAAACTTCCAAACAGATTAAACATCTAAGTGACATACCCCAAGGTTCCTCCCTGTACATACAACCACTTTGCAAACTCATTCAGAGCCACAACATAAATTACCACTTATACACCAATGACCTAATGCTATATGCCCCCTTCAACTCCTACAAAAGGGGACTGCTACTTCTGGAGAGAGATCTGTAATTGTAAGTATTACTTCTGGGAATTTTTCTAAATCTTGGGGAAAAAGGAATTCTTTAGATTAAAGCTGATTAATCTGTGAACCCAGTGTATTTGTTAAATCAGTCAGGGCCTAGTAGCAGCAAAGAGTTTCAGTTTAAATGTAAAACACAGAAGAGAGCCGATAGAAGAATGTAAATTGTTATTTTTACAGAATGATCAGAAAATTATTATAGAGGCTTCTAAAAGTATTCTGCAAAAACTGCCTGGGATAAATGCCGTCATCTCATGCAGATTCTTATCTCACTCCATTGTTCTGCATCTAGAGGTAGCAGAGCCTAAGAGCCACTAAGTACATACTCCTCTCTCCCCCCCCCCCTCCTTATCTTTGTGGTCCTTTATGCTAAGGACTGACAGAAAGAACAGACACCCAAAGCCAGAAGGCATACTGTGTGGATCATGAGAGCCAAAAATTGTTAAAAAGTCAGGGTGCTGCCTCCATATAACATATAGAGGATTAAAGTGTGTCTATTATACTACTTATAAGAAGCTGCTACTTTTAGGGGTATGTTTACTAAACCGTCCTAATGTTACCGGTGCTAGTTGCAGCGTTAATGTGAGGAATGCCATATAAGGTAGTGGGCGTTCCGGCGGCAAGGTAGCAAGAATCTGTATTGCGCGATAGAGGGCACCTTGGCTCGTTATCGCGCGTTAACCTTAAGTCCATGCCAGTGCTGTGTTTGAAGATGTAGCCCACTGGTTATTACAATGACTGTGGAGGCAGATGTCATGAGTTCACTCCCACAGTGGTGTTTTTAATAAGGCTGTCTGAGAGATTTCCTTTTAATTTAAATCAGTGCTGCCAGCAAAAACACCCTCACAGTGCCGTAACCTAAGATGCCTCATAAGGCGCCCTATAAGGTGCCCCATAGGGCACATTATAAAGTGCCCTGTCTGTCAAGGCACCTTATAAAGTGCCCTATAGGTCGCTTTGTATGGTGCCTAATAGGGCGCCCTATGAGGCACCATAGGTTATGGCACTGTGAGGGTGTTTTTGCTGGCAGCACTGATTTAAATTAAAAGGAAATCCCTCAGACAGCCTTATTAAATAACACCACTGTGGGATTGAACTCACAACCTCTGTTTGCACAGTCATTGCAATAACCAGTGGGCTACATCTCTTTAACTTCAAATATACCACTGACTGGCTACAGAAAGACTGCAGGTCACTGCACAAACTGCTGTGGTTACCAGGATAGGGTAAACCCACCCGTACCCATGATGCACTGCACATGCAGATCAGCAGTCTACATCTGATCACAAGATGGGGTATGCACTTCCACAGCACCTCGGCCTGGTAGGGGGAACTGACCGTGTGTGTTACTGGCACAGAGTAGCTACAGACTGTGACATTGTGCGGTTCCTATGCTCACCCTGAGAGTAAGGTGGGGCGCCCAGCACCAGGTCCACAGCACTTGGCTTGGCTGAGATAGGCTGTGCTGTAGGTCTCCCTCAGTGCCAGTGTGTGATAGTTAGTCTTTATAGCCACACCTAGGATACCTTTGTGGCCATCTGTATCTCCCAGTTATATTTATCCTTTGTGGATTGTGATGCACCTAGAATAGTACATATACTGTGTGGTTGCTATGATCGCTTTTTATAAGAGCAGAAAGGTGGATAGACCCATATGTGGATGAAGTAACACCACTTGCCAACCCACTCTCTTCGGATCAGGGTGGGGGCCAGGATCTGTCACCAACAGAACCACACACTACATCTTTGCAATGGAAGCAGTAGAGAGACATGATGAAAGGCTGTGGGAATATCAAACCTAGTCCTGCAGGGGAAGGGCGCCCTCTGGAGCAGTCAATGCAGATATGTACGTATCACATAGGGCACTGGCAGACAAGCAGTAGGCCTGGAAAAGCTCTCTCTGTTAACAAATTGTGTTTAATGTAGGATTTGTTATCTGACAATGATCATAGCAACCTTTTGATATATGTGGAACGTATTTCCATGTTTATGACGGCATTGCTAAGGTATGCAGGTGCTAGTGTTGGTAGATGCTGCTCCGTGCAGGGCCCAACAGCCTGACTCTCCATGAGGCTTTGGATAGTGGAGCTGGCCGATGCTCTAGGGCAGAGGTTCCCAACTCCGGTCCTCGTGGGCCCAACACGATTCAGGTTTTCATGATGTCCCTAATGAATATGCATGAGATACATTTACATACAATGGGGGCGGTGCATACAAATGCATCTCAAGCATATTCATTAGGGACAGCATGAAACCTGAATGGTGTTTGGCCCTCCAGGACTGCAGTTGGGAACCTCTGCTCTAGGGACTGCACATGTTTATGGTGTATGTGCTCTGTAGGGTAAAATATGGGTGTTTATCTGCAATACAGGTTCCTTCTTTATTACCACAGTTTCATACTGGATAAAATATACAGACATGGTCTGCAGGAGCCACAGCTGGGACCTGAACCTGTGACCGTCTGCCCTGAACACACTGGCTGTGTGTACTGCACCAAACTGTTGCCACAGAGGCAGGTTATTCCCTGGGGATACCATTACTGTTCGTCAGACAGATCTTGTCTTTTGCAGTGCATGGCACCCACCTAAACAGGGCTTGGCCTTGGTCTGCTGTGGGCTGATGCCACTGCCCCCTCCACCACCAGAACCACTCCAGCCCCATGCTGACATGCCCTTATACCGGTGGTGCTGGTGGTGTGCAGTCCCAGGCCATCCAGTGTGCCGGTAGGCGGCTGCCTATAGTGTGTAATCTGGGATAGGGGTGCCTGCATAGACATCCATGCTTCCCCCCAGCACCGCCTGCCAATGTTATGTGCCCTTTGGGGTATTTGCTGGGTACTGTCCCCTGGGACACTGTGGGACACACACACTCGTGGGCATGTTTGACCTTGATCAGTTGCTGTCTTGCTGATATTCCGTTTCTGCTTTTCTATGTTTCACCTAGACATCTGCCTAGCCTGCCCTGTGCCCCAGCTGCCACACTGCATGTCACGCCTGCAGCCCCCTCTACCGCATGTGCAGCCTCACCATAATGCCCTTTCGTACTTGGGCAGTATCGGCTGCTGCTGCACATGTATCACGACTATCACTTTTCTTGGTCTCCCTGCCTTTGCTGTACATTGCTGACTGAAATGGTTTCTCTCTCCTTTACTTTTGCCTCTAATGCCAGGTTTTCACTCGCACTATTTTTCGGACCTTCATTTCACAGAGATAGTGTGTCTGGAGCCTCTCCCAGCCCCCCCCCCCTCCCGCCCATTGGCGCCTTCTCTCCACCCTCTGGAGAGCCTTACTCCACCCTCTATGTGTCTTAGCGCCGCCGGAGATGTTGTCGGGTGAAACGGAACGTTATCGCGCGATAACATTATGTTTCGTGCGATAACTGCGCCGCTGCGATGTTATCGCTGTTTAGTAAACATACCCCTTAGTTGCCATATTGTAAGAGACAAAAGCCCTCAGTAGGAAATGTATGCAAGACAGAAAAGCACAGTTACTTACCTGTAACAGGTGATCTCTGGGAACAGCAGGAATAAGTCTTCACATATGGGTACGTCGGTACCGACGGAGCCTGCGCGGGAACGCTCCCCAGCTTCCCAGAAAGGAAAGCTTTTGGGAGCATCCCACAGCGCCTGCACGCTGCCTTCCCGCCTTTTCTAACCAGCTCTCCTCAGTTTGAGTTTAAAGCTGAGACAATAGAGAGAGAGAGGAAAGGAAAGACAGAAAAGAGGTACAACTCCTAGGGGAGGTGGGAGGGTTGTGAAGACTTATTCCTGCTGTTCACAGAGATCACCTGTTACAGGTAAGTAACTGTGCTATCTCCAGGAACAAGCAGGAATGAGTCTTCACATATGGGGACTCCCTAGCTAAGATGCCTGGGAGATCCCCAAGGATATGAGACCCTGGGAATGGTTCTACGTCCTCCTATGGATCTCAGGCATCCATCCAGGGAAGGAGGGTAGGAGTTGTTTAAGAATGGAACAGGTGTTTGAGGACAGCCTGACCAAACAAGGCATCCCGGCGGGAGTCCTTGTCCAAGCAGTAATGGGCTGTGAAGGTATGAACCGAGGCCCAGGTGGCTGCTTGACAGATCTGGTCGATGGACACAGAATTTAGATGAGCCATAGAGGTGGCCATGGCCCTCACATTATGAGCTGTGACATGGCTCTCCAGAGAAAGGTTCTTACTCTGGTAGGCGAAAGAAATACACTGAGCAATCCAATTGGACAGTGTTCTCTTAGAGACTGGAAGTCCTAAATGAGAAGGATCAAAAGCAACAAAAAGCTGGGAAGACTTTCTATGTTGCTGTGTCCTTTGTAAGTAAAAAGCAAGAGCTCTTTTACAATCCAGAGTATGAAGACTCTTCTCTGCACTGGATGCATGAGGAGCTGGAAAAAAGACAGGTAAATATACCTCTTGATTAAGATGAAAAGGTGAGACCACTTTAGGCATAAAGTGTGGATTTGTCCTAAGGACTACCTTATCATGATGGAACCTTGTATAAGGTGGATTAGCCACTAAGGCCTGCAATTCACTGATGCGGCGAGCTGAAGTGACTGCAATGAGGAAAATAACCTTCCAGGAAAGAAATTTCAAGGAGGTGGTGGCTAAGGGTTCAAAAGGTGGCTTCATGAGCTGACCAAGAACCAAATTTAAGTCCCATGCCACCGGAGGAGGCTTAATGGGAGGTTTGGTTAAAGTTAGGCCTCTCATGAATCTTGCAATGAGAGGATGAGAGGAAATAGGTTGTCCATTGATGGGCTTAAGGGATGCTGCAATAGCACTCAAATGAACTCTTACTGAATTCATCTTAAGTCCTGCATTGAAAAGATGCAGGAGATAGTCTAACAGAGAATTTAAAGGTAGTGCTAGAGGGTCAAGACCCTTTTCAGCACACCAAATGGAAAATCTTTTCCATTTAAAAGCATAGGAACGCCTGGTGGAAGGTTTTCTGGAAGCATGGAGAATATCCTTCACTTGCTGAGAAAGATTCAAGCCTTGAAGGTCTAGGCCTTCAGTAACCAAGCTCTGAGGTGAAGGGACGTGGGGTTTGGGTGCCACAAAGTCCCTTTCTCCTGGGACAGAAGGTCTGGAGCAGCTCCCAAGTCCAGGGAGGGGGCTTGGGAGAGATGTAGAAGTAGAGGGTACCACACTTGGTGTGGCCAGCGTGGAGCTATGAGGATCATAGATCCTTGATCCCTCTGGAGTTTGAACAGAGTCTTGGGAATCAAGGGAATGGGTGGAAAGGCATAGAGGAAGCCCTGACCCCAGTGAAGGAGGAAGGCATCCTTGGCCTGAACTCCCTGACACGGAATTCTGGAACAGAACCGGGGAAGTTTGGCATTCCACGGACTTGCAAAGAGGTCTATGTCCGGGGTTCCCCATTCTTGGAAGATTCTGAGTACCTGATCCATGTGCAGGGACCATTCGTGTGGAAGCAGAACTCGACTGAGTCTGTCTGCCCAAGAGTTTTGGACTCCTGGGAGGTATACTGCTAGGAGATGGATTTGATGCTCTCTGGCGAAGGCCCACAATCTTAAAGCTTCGTTGCAAAGCGACAGAGAGCCAGTTCCTCCATGTTTGTTTATGTAAAACATGGCTACTTGATTGTCCGTATGAATGAGGACTGTCTTGTAGCTGAGGAGGGTATGAAAGACCTTGAGAGCTCGAAAAACTGCTCGAAGCTCCAAGTGGTTGATATGAAGAGAGGTCTCCTGTAGGGACCAAGTGCCTTGAGAGGTCCTGTAGATGGGCTCCCCAACCTGTTTGGGAGGCATCTGTTGTGAGGGTTGCTTGGGGCAACAACTGTTGGAAGGGGGACCCCAGCAACAAATTTTGAGTGGACATCCACCATTGGAGAGACCAAAAGAGACGTTTGGAGGTTGCTATTTGGTCTGAGAGAGCTCCTGAAGCTTGAGTCCACTGGGTGGACAAAGTCCATTGAGCTGCTCTCATGTGTAGGCGAGCATAGGGTACCACATGCACTGTGGAAGCCATGTGGCCTAGCAGTTGTAGCATCTCCCGGGCAGTTAAGTGGCTCCTTGACTGAATCTGGGAGGCTAACTGCACCAGACGTTGGCAACGGGCCTGAGAAAGGTAGGCCCTTGCAGTAGTGGTATCCAACCAGGCCCCTATGAATTCTAGGGACTGAGTAGGGGTGAGCTGAGACTTTGGGAGGTTTACCACAAGTCCCAGATACTGCAGAATGCGCCTTGTGCGGTCTAGGGAAATCTGGGCCTCTGACTGAGATGGAGCTCAGATGAGCCAGTCGTCCAGGTATGGGAATACAAATATTCCCAGAGTGCGAAGAAATGCAGCTACTACTGCCATGCATTTGGTGAACACTCTTGGAGCAGAGGCCAGACCAAAGGGAAGCACTCTGTATTGGTAATGTTTTCCTTGGAAAAGAAAACGTAGGAATCTTCTGTGAGATGGATGGATGAGGACATGTGTGTACGCATCCTTGAGATCTAGAGAACAAAGCCAGTCCTGACTTTGAAGGTATGGAAGGAGAGTGCTCAGAGAAAGCATCTTGAACTTCTCCTTGCATAGAAATTTGTTCAATTCTCTGAGATCTGGAATGGGTCTGTATCCCCCTGTCTTCTTTGGAATGAGAAAATAGGGGGAGTAGAACCCTGACCCCTGTTGAAGAAGAGGAACTTCTTCTATTGCCCTTTGGGCAAGAAGGGTAGTCACCTCCTGACCTAGAAGGTCGAGAAGAGATGTGGGAGAATTGAAATGTCTCACCCTGGTGTGGGGAGGAAGGTCTGAGAAATGAAGCTTGTAGCCCTCTCTTATGATGGAGAGGGTCCACTGCTCTGATGTGATTTGCTCCCATCTGGGAGCAAAATGAGCTAACCTTCCTGGAATGGTGAGAGGTTCTGGCTGTTTTAAAGCCAGAAAGGCTAAGTTCTCTAGCATCAAGTCAAAAACCCTGAGGAGGTTGGGACTGCTGAGTTGCAGCAGCCCCTGTAGACTTAGGCCTGGCCTGCTTAGGTTGCTGACGCTTAGTGGTAAAGCGACCTGTAGAAGAGTGTTGGCCAGAAGTGGAAGGAAATCTGCCCTTTTTGAAAAAAGACTTTTTGAAAGTCTTTTTCTTGGCAGGAATGGAGGTTGACTTTGAAAGTCTATCCAGAGCAGAGTTCTCTGCATCCATTTGAGTGGCTTTTATTTGCCACTGTTTGCCAAATAGATTTTCACCTGTACAGGGCAGATTTCCTAAGCCATCTTGAACCCAGGGTTCTAAATCAGAAGCCTGGAGCCAAGCAATTCTGCGAGCAGCTATGGCAATGCCTGAGGCTCTGCTGGCACCTTCAAAGGAGTCAAAGGCTGCCCTGTTGGAAAACTTTGAAATGTCTTGAGTATGCTTAAGCCAAATGAGGAATTCTTCCCTTTTATCCTCTGGAAGAAAAGGGAGGAAAGTGTGCAGCCTTTCTGCAACTTCTTTTAGAAACATACCCATGTAAAGACTATATGAGTTGATTCTGGCAATAAGCATACTGGCTTGGAAGATTTTCCTACCAAAAGCATCCAAGGTCCTGCATTCTCTTCCTGGAGGAGCAGAAGAGTGTCTCTTTGTACTCTTTATCCTCTTCATAGCTGACTGCACCACAATGGAATGGTGAGGAAGCTGAGTTTTTTGAAATCCAGGACAGGGAGGGACACGATACATAGTGTCCAACCTGCGAGAATGAGGAGAGAGAGTGAGAGGAGTCTCCCATAAATCAATCATGTGTTCATAAAGGATCTCATGAATTGGTAAGGTGACTGCCTCTCTAGGAGCCTTAGAGTATCCTAAAATATCTAATTTTTTTGCTCTAGGCTCTGATTCAGAGGTTACTGAAATAGAAAGTCCTTTAGCTACTTCTCTTATGAAGTCTTGAAAGGACAAGTCCTCTGGAGGAGACATTCTTCTTTTGGAGAAGAAGGCTCTTCAGGAAGGGCTATGGATACTTCAGGAGACTCATCTGATGAATCAGAATCACCAGAGGAATCGAAGTACCGCCTGTCAGGGTGCTCTTCTAACGCTCGATACGCGTATCGAGCGGTATCGACATCGGGCGTCCTCGGTACCGGATCGGTACCGAGAAACAGCACTGGACAAGGAACCGCTGCAGCCGGTATCCTGGTCGATGTCGATGCAGTCGGTACCGGTATCGGCGCTGGTGCCGGTACCAGAGCCGATACCGACAACGGAGCTTGTTGCGGTACCGTCGGCATCGCAGCTTGAATGAGGGCCATGATAGCCCGCTGCATGGTCAGAACATTCTGATCCATCGACGCCATGAATGCCTGGAGTTCGGTACCGGGAGATTGTGCCGGTACCCCAGAGCATTCTAACAGGTGATCGGTCGAGGCCGTGCCATCGATGTCAACCTGTAACCCCATAGGAGGAGCTTTGGAAGCCGGAGCTTCCCGCCGGGGTTGTTTTGCTGGTGCAGGATCCTCGAGGGCAAGCCCGGAGGCATCTCGATGCTTAGAGGGAGATCTACCCTTCGAGAACCTGCTAGACTTATGTTTGGTTACCTGAGATCCATCAGGAGAAGAAGACCTGGAAGACGTCGATGCTACCGACACTGCATCAGTGGGAAACAGCACATGGAGCTTAGCTGCTCGGTTCTGTAAACCCCGTTTAGACATTAGAGAGCAGGACGGACAATCCGGAATGGAGTGTTCAGGACCCAAACATTTAAGGCACCATTCATGGGTATCTGTAACAGAAATAGCACCGCTACACTTAGTGCATTTCTTGAACCCGGAGGCTGCTTTTTCCATGAGGGAAATTTTCTTTTGGGCCCTGAGGCCTAGAAGAAAAATACACTAAGTGAGGAAAAGTATAGATATATATTTTTTTTTTAAAGAAGAAAGAAAAGACCAGCGGTACCGGTCCGGAGTCGGGGAAGGCAGACACGCGACCAAAGAAATAAAATAAAATAAAGAACTTCTTCAGCGGTGACAGGGCTCGACCTGCTGGCTCCGCGGCAAAGAAGAACTGAGGAGAGCTGGTTAGGAAAGGCGGGAAGGCAGCGCGCAGGCGCTGTGGGCTGCTCCCAAAAGCTTTCCTTTCTGGGAAGCTGGGGAGCGTTCCCGCGCAGGCTCCGTCGGTACCGACGTACCCATATGTGAAGACTCATTCCTGCTTGTTCCTGGAGATAATTAGTTTTGCAGAGGTCAGGGCTGGTTTGAGTAATATAATGAAGCTATGGTAAATAAAAGAGAGGGATCCTTGCTCTGTTGACCTTTTGTAATGCAAAGATCTTATGGAGCAAGCACAAACCTAAATAAACCATTGACCACCTGAACATGCAAAACAAAGATAAAGACTAATATCAGTATGTACTACCATAAAGGGGATAAAAGATGTCAGAAGAACACGGTAAACTGCATTCTTGCATATGGTCTGTCATGTAAGAGGTTATATTAAATAAAGTAAAAGAATAACTAGAGGGGATGAGGCTACAGAAACCCACGTGTGCTGCCTGAGCGCAATAGATAGGTCAATAACACTGTATTAGTTAGCCAATAGGATACTGAGGGTAGGGGCTTGTTGATTTGATATAGGTATAAATGTCACTGAGATATGTCAGAAAAGTGTGCCTACAAGCTAGCCACCCGTCTTGCAAGATCAATAATAAACTCTTTTCATTGCTTCATGTCCATGTCTTATTCTAAAATAATCTAGGTGGCGCTATTTCCCACATACTGTAATATTATCTTTCAAGGCATACCAAATTCAAACTTCCACCCTCTCCAACTTTCATTCAATACTGCTACATGAATCCTACCCAACGCAAATAAAACCACAGAACACATTACATCTCTTCTCAAACAACTGCATTGGCTTCCAATAAAGGAACACATTAAATTCAAATCCATCTTCACAACCTTCAAAGTCCTCAACTCCTCATCACCACACTTCCAAAGGGGAGAGGGAGACTAACAAGGAGGAGATTGCAATAGTCCAGATGGGAGGTAACTAAAGAGTGGATAAATATCTTAGGGGTATGTTTACTAAACCGTCTTAATGTTACTGGCGTTAGTTGCAGTCTTACTGTGACGAATGCCATATAAGGTAGTGGGCGTTCCGGTCTTAAGGTAGCATTTCGGGTTATCGCGCGATAAAGTCCATTATTGCGCGATAGAGGGAGCCGTGGCATGTTAACGCGCGTTAGCCTTAATTAGGCGTGCTGACCTATAACCACAGCAACAGAGGTGTAGCACAATGGTTAATACATTGACTGCTGATACAGTGGTCATGAGTTTGATCCCTCAGTGGGCTCAGTTAAAAGACTGCCTGAGGTAATCCCTTTTCCTGCTTGTAACAGTCAGACACATCCCAACAATTTGCACTGCCAGCCAAAAAAGCCTCACCCCAGTGCCGCAACCTGGTGCACCATAAGGCACATCATAAAGCACCATGTCATCCAAGGCAGGTCATAATGTGCCCCAGAGGGCGGCAGGAAAGGTTGGCACCCTCCAAGGCAGCATATAAGGCGCCCCATAAGCTGGCCAAACCTAAGGTGCCGTGAAAGATGCCCCAGGGATGCCAAGGTGACACAGGAGATGGTGCCCAGGGGCACAAAGGTGCCCCAAAGTCACAAGCTTGAAATGTATGGCTCAAACACAGATGTAACCATAACACTGCACAGAGCACCAAGGAAAGGCAATGAACAAGTGATGGAAGGAAGTAGATGATGGAGCTCATGGACCAGCCAAATCTGCGTGCAGCCCATGTGGCAGCAGGTAAAGTGGACAAACATATCGGGGGCAGCTGAACCAATGTACAGGGTGATGGTAATGTACAGTGCAACAATGCCAGTGTGTGGCAGAGGATGGGGATACGTATCCACCAGAGGAGGTAGAGGTGGCAGGATAAGTGCAATGACAGGAGGACAGAGGAGAGCAGTGCCATGCAGAGCAGACACAGGAGTGGCAAGCATGAAGAGCCACAATGCAGAAAAGTGTGACAGTGCAGGACATGAGGTAGCAGCCTGCACATTAGGGCAGGACGCCACACAGCTGGCACACACAAATAGACGGACAGAAGGATGGATGGCAACAGTGATGAGGGTACAATGTGGCAGCAGCACAGATCTGCACAGATATGACTGTTACACGAATGAAACGTAGTTGTGTAGGACAACCATAAAAAAAAGGGGAACAGTGAGGCATTGAACCCATGATCTTTGCTACTGAAGTCATTGCATTAACCATTGTGCTACATCACCATGGAAGCTATCACACCAATGGCTGGCTACAGAAAGAGTGCACGTCACCATAAACCTGTCTGCTGTGGCTACCAGGATAGGATAGAACCAACAGTACCCATAATGCAATTCACATGCAGAACAGCAGTCTACATCTGCTCACAAGATGGGGTATGCACCTCTACAGCACGTCAGTTTGGTAGGGGGGAATGACCGTGTGTGTTACTGGCACAGAGTACCCACAGGCCATGACAATGTGCTTGTTCTGTGCTCACCCTGAGGGTGAGGTGGAGTGGCCAGCACCAGGTCCGCAGTACCCGGGTTGGTTGAGGTGGGCTGTGCTGCAGGTCTCCATCAGTGCTAGTATGTGACAGGTATTTGTTGCAGACACCTTTAGGAGGTTTCTGTGTCCATTTGTAATTGCCAGTCATGTCTGGCTATTGTGGACCATGATGCACACAACATAGTGCATATCCACTGTGCTTGCTATGGTCACCTGCTTAGGGAGCAGGAGTGTGTCAGAGCTCACATGGTGACAATGTACTTAGAAAACCACTCTCTCTGGGTCAGGGTGGGGGACATGATCTGCCCCCAACAGACCTGCACTCTCACCCTTTGCAAGGGGGGCAGTGGAGGTACATGAGGCCAGGCTGTAGGAGCAGCAACCCCAGTCCTGGTGGCAAACAGACAGCTGCTGCAGATCTGCACTTGGGACAGGGCCACTGGCAGATAGGTAGTGGGCCCAGTCAGGTTAGCTTTCCCCCACTATGATCTGACATTCACCAGCAGAGGGCAATCAGTGTCCACCTGCTGCACCCTGCAAGGTGGTACAACCATACAGATGCTAACTGCAGACAGTCTGCTAGCTAGTACATAGTGCATGCTCCTGGAGGAACTGTGTGCACCCAAAACTGGGATGTCAGTGATTGGGCCCCAGAAAAGGGAACCCATAGATATCACTACTGTATAGCACTATGGGGGAACCTAGCCATGCCGTGGTCATTGATCAGTCAGGGTGAGAGCGACCTCCCAGCATGACATGCTGTGGCCACCCTGTCCGTGCAGGTGGTGGTCAGGCACTACAATGTCCCAGCCATTGCCCTATACCCTGTGCAAATGCATCCTGCCCATGCCACCCTGTCCGGGCCATACCCACAGTACCTTGCTCCTCATTATGTACATTGGCAGGCTAACACTGGAAACAGTGCAAGCAATATGGGCTCAGAAAAGTGTAGGCAGTCACAACACACTGGATAGACATACACACACTCCCACACCTATGCCAGCATTGTGCAAATATAGAGGTTTGTGGCAGCCCTGGCCGCCACACCAGTCCTGGAAACAGTGCGGGCATTGCTATGGTACTCAATACTGTTAGGGTCACTCCCGGGGTGGTAAACACTGTCAAAATCAATAACTTGAAACACACTCCACAGATATCAGAAACGTTGCTATGATGCATCTCTATCAACAAATTGTGTTTAACTTAGGATTTGTTAGCTGACATTAATCATAGCAACCTTTTGATATATGTGGAACGTGTTCCCAAGTTTAGGACGGCATTGCTAAGGTATGCAGGTACCAGTATTGGGAGATGCTGCTCCGCGCAGGGCCCAACAGCCTGACTCTCCATGAGGCTTTGGATAGTGGAGCCTGTGGGTGTGCGTGTTTCTGCCCCTGTTGACCGCTGCTCTAGGGCAGAGGTTCCCAACTCCAGTCCTGGTGGGCCAAACACTGTTCAGGTTGACATGCTGTCCCTAATGAATATGCATGAGATACATTTGCATACAATGGGGGTGGTGCATACAAATGCAGCACAGGCATATTTATTAGGGACAGCATGAAACCTGAATGGTGTTTGGCCATCCAGGACTGAAGTTGGGAAACTCTACTCTAGGGATTGCACATGTTTATGGTGTCTGTGCTCTGTAGGGTAAGATATAGGCATTTCAGGCATGTTTATTTTATCTGCAATAAAGGTTCCTTCTTTACTACCACGGTTTAGTACTGGGTAAAATATGGGAACAGGGTTAGCAGGAGCCACAGTTGGGACTTGAACTTGTGACCTTCTGCTCCTGAACACACTAGCTGTGTGTACTGCACCACATGGACAGAGCATTCCCTGGGGATACCATGACTGTTCGACAGACAGACCCTGTCTGTTGCAGTGCACGGCACCCACCTAAATGGGGCTTGGCCGTGGTCTGCTGTGGGCAGATGCCACTGCCCCTTCCGTTACCAGCACCCCTCCGCCACCATGCTGCCATGCCATTATGCCGGTGGTGCTGGTGGTGCGCAGTCCCAGGCCATCCAGTGTGCCGGTAGGTGGCTGCCTATGGTGTGGGTTCTCGGGTAGGAGTGCCTACATGGACATGCGCGCTTCCCCCAGCACTGCCTGCCAATGTTATGTGCCCTTCAGGGTACCTGCTGGGTAACATCCCCTATGATACTGTGGGACACACGCTCGTGCCCATGTTGGACCTTTGTCAGTTGCTGTCTTGCTGCTTTACAGTTTCGGCATTCCTATGTGCCACCTAGGCACCTGCCTAGTCCGCACTGTGCCCCAGCTGGACCACAGCATGTTTCTGCCTGCAGCCCCCTGATCCCATTTACAGCATCAGTACAGTTGCCCTTTCCTATGTGCCCACTCTGCTCTTGCTGCACATGTGCACATTACAACAAACCTGCACAATCTAAATGACAGAAACCCAATGTGGGATCATTCACTTTGTAGGGGGACAGAGCATAGACCCTTCCAAACATGATATCTTAATTTTTACGCTTTGTCAGTAGTGTTGCTTTATGTTTATCATTAATATCACTATTGGCCAGCTTGGTTATTGAGCTTTTTAATGTGGTTCTGGTCATTTTATGTTTATTTGCCTTTTTGGTTCCTGCACATGTATCACTACTATCACTTTTCTGGCTTAAATGGTTTCTCTTTCCTGAAAATGTGCCTAACGCGAGGGTTTCACTGGCATTAGTTTTCAGACCCGGATTTCACAGCGTTAGTGTGCCTTAATGCCGCCGACGCGTTATCGCGCGATAATACCACCACTACGACGTTAAGCATATCCCTTAGTGTGTGTGCAGAATCGAAGGGACAAATTTTGCCAGTGTTATAGAGAAAGAAGAGACAGGATTTAGCTGTCTGATGGATGTGTGCAGAGAATGAAATGTAAAAGTCTGAATGTCCACCTATGTGCATGTGTATCTGGGTCTTATTTTCTGCAAATTGACACAAAAGAAATTGTGCAAAAGAAAGAGCAAGAGAGGAAAAGAGAATCCAAAGACATTGCAGGAAACAGAAACTGAGGGCATCATGGGAGGGGAATGAGGAGGAAGAGCCTAAGAGGCTTGCAAGGAATAAAGAGCAAAACGTTCTTTCCTGGATTGAGCATTGTCGGACTCATTTCCCCTTCTGCTTGCCCCATGCACATTGTGTGTCTCAGAGGCTGGATCTTGGCATTGACTGGCACTGCCTCCCCTGCTGCCCTCCTCCTGCCGGTCTCCTACCTGCTGAGCAGAAAACCCTGCAGCCATTCTCCTGCCCTTCTCTGGAACAGGTCTTGGTTCCCGCTTTGAAAAGCTGGTGGTGTGAATTTTGCTGGTGCTAGTAAGAAGCGTCTTTCCCGATGGCTTCAGTGGGAGGAAGTGAGAATAGAGACAAAGGAAGAGAGGCTGGAGACCAAGTGCCCTCCCCCAGACCTGGGAAGCCTGAGAAAGGGGCTGTACTAATGCTGGGTCATCTCACAGATCCACTTCCTGAGATATTCAGGCAGATAAAAGCAGGGCAAAAGAGAGACGTTACTAACAACTGAATGCCCTGGAGGATTTCACCAGCCACAAAGCTCTATAAATAAACTACAGTTTCTCTATGGGAGTCTCAAAGTGCACTCTGGGAGTTGTAGTCCTTCCTAGGGGGGATTATTGTGTGGAAGTGTCACAGTGCACGCTGGTGGCTATAGTCCTTCCTAGGTAGAATTACTGTGTGCAAGTGTCACAGTGCAATCTGAGAGCTATAGTCCTTCCTATGAGGGATTAATGTTTGCCAGTGTCATAGTGCACTCTGGGAGCTGTAGTCCTTCCTAGGAGGGATTACTGTGTGGAAGTGTCACAGTGCACGCTGGGAGATGTAGTCCTTCCTAGGAGGGATTACTACTCTGTAGGAGTGTCACAGTGCACTCTGGGAGTTGTAGTCCTTCCTAGGAGGGATTACTGTGTGCCAGGTCACAGTGCACTCTAGGTCTTCCTAAGGAGTATTACTGTGTGGGAGAGTCACAGTGCACTCTGGAAGCTGTACTACTTCATAGGAGGGATTACTGAGTGGGAGTGTCACAGTGCATTCTGGGAGCTGTAGTCCTTCCTAGGAGGGATTACTGTGTGGGAGTGTGGCAGTGCACTCTGGTAATTGAAGTCCTTCCTAGGAGGAATTACTGTGTAGGAATGGCACAGTGCACTCTGGGAGTTGTAGTCCTTCCTAGGAGAGATTACTGTGTGGGAGTGTCGCAGTGCACTCTGTGAGCTCTAGTCCTTCCTGGAAGGAATTACTGCGTTGAAGTTTCAGAGTGCACTCTGGGAACTGTAGTCCTTTCTAGGAAGGATTACTTTGTAGGAGTGTCACAGGGCACTCAGGGAGCTGTAGTCCTTCCTAGGAGGGATTCCTGTGTGTCAGGTCACAGTGCATTCTGGGTGCTGTAGATCTTCCCAGGGAGTATTACTGTGTGCAGGGCCGGATTTACCTTGAGTGAGGCCCTACGCCAACAAAAATTGTGGGCCCCCAGCAGGGGCGGCCCAAGGGGGGTGCGGGGCCTCATTTGCATAAGGGGCCTCATTTGCATAAATATTTGCATAATGTTACCATATACTAACTTTTAGTAAACATGCCTATTAATGAGTGTATGGATAAAGAAAGACTAAAAGATTTCTACATTACTATAATCCAGTGCCAACTGCCAGACACATTAGGAACTACTACAAACACTGCCCATTTAGAACCCATAGCAAACCCGCCGTATCCTAACAGCACTACCAGGACTCACAAAGCACCATACTCTACCAATCAAAAGGCAACACTGCAAATATTAAACCAATACATTTCAGAGAACAACAATACATGACCTACTGGGGAAAGAGAACAAGTGGCAATGTCAAATAGGAATTATATAAACAGAACACCAGCTCAGTTACACATGCAGAACATCGACCATCACCAAACAAGTAATCACAATTTAGAAACAGGAAGACAATAATTAAACTGGGAATCCCAAAAGCCAAACTTGGAATGTACAACACTGTAGAAATAAAACTATACATTAATTTGCTCTTGTACTAAACAAAGCGCAGACGTTAATGATGCACATTTACCAGAGCTGACATATTCCAATTAATAAATTCAAAATAAAGAGATATTTTTCTACCTTTTGTGCAATTTTTTCAGCTGCAATTGCTCCAGCCACTTTCTTCTGGTTTCTTCGTGTCTTCTGCTAACTCTCCATCATCTGCTGTCCATTTGTCCTTTCTTCTCTCTTCTAGTTTTTTTCCATTCTCTCTCTACATCTGCTTTAACATACTAATCTTTCTCCTTTTGCTCTTTCCTTATTCCTATTTCATCCACTCAAATTTTACCCCTCCATCCTCAATCCCCACTTACTCTCCCAATACCCAGCCACTGCAGATAGAGAAAATGGTTGAGAGTGCATATTATTTCCATCCTTATATATTCATTTAAAAATGTGATAAAAATTAAGGGGGAAATTTTAAAAATTTCCCACTGAGTGCCAATTAGGTCCTGGTCAGGGCTGGATTTACATATAAACTAGAAAAGCTGCAGCTTGGGCCTCAGATTAGGAGGAGCCTCTCTTTTTTTTATTTTTTTTAAGTAAATGTATTTGTAAAGAATGAAAATCACAATACAAAATTATTATTATTGTTGTTAGTATTAACTATTGTTTACACCTCATGGTATTTTGTGATCCTACTGTGCAAATATTTTTCATGATTTTCAGGACCTCCCTCAAAATCCAACCCCCCCCCCCTCCCTCCCTCCCTGATCACAATTTCACTGTGAAATCCATCATTTTGGAGGCTGTGTTGGCAAAAATCTTTCTTAAATGATTCAGGCCCCTCTGCGATGAAAAGCATTTTAGATGATGATCCATTGCTTCCTCAAAGTTACCATACACACTTTCCCCAGTGACTGTAGGGTGGAAGTTGTCAGACATGGGATTTTCTGAACACTCACTAAACAGCAACAGGGAGTCCAAAATAATCTGGAAGGAATCCACACTGAATTCAAATTGCCTTCTCAGAGAGTCAACAAATTTGAGCTCCACATTCTTACCACTATTGTTGGAAAGAGAAATAAGGCTCCAACAATCTGTTTCTGTGCACACTTTTACAAGTTTCTGAACGTAAGCTTCTTTCAGGGTCATGGGAGTGATCTTATCCTTGTTAACACCCTCTGGCAGGAAGTCTAGCAGGCAGTCCAAGACCACATCTTTCACCATCTGAAAGGCATCTTCACTCTTAAGGTCCACTGCAAAAATGAGGTCAAGATCCTTGTAGCCCAGTCCACTATTGTGATGTAGCACATGGCTGCTGCAGAGCCATTGAGTCTCACATTATGAACAGCAATGCCTTTAGCCATCAAACAGCTGCGAACCACCTGCACGATCTGCCGAGGGCGCACAGCGAGCGTGGGGAAGTTGCCGCGGCCATGCATGGGTATGCTCTCGTTCAGGATAGCGTCCAGTCTCTGCACCTGCTGCCAGGAGAGCATGCTGAAGCGGCGCGAGTCTTCCGGAGCACCTGCTGCCGCGCTGTCGACGTCATGGTGACGGCAGTGGGGCCCGCCGGGGACAGCTCCGGTCACGCTCGTTCCCTCTTTCGCGCGCACGCCCCCCTCGTGCACCTAACGTCTCCTCAGAGAACACAATTTACGGAGGGAGGGGGCCCCCGCGGGACAGTCCATGCTGCCGCGGCAGCAGAGGGGGGCCCGCGGGACAGTCCATGCTGCCGCGGCAGCAGCCAGCGTTTTTTTTTTTAAATTGAATTTTAAGAATTTACAATGTTTGTGGGCCCTTGTCAGCTGTGGGCCCTACGCCACGGCATAGATGGCGTATAGGTAAATCCGGCTCTGACTGTGTGGGAGTGTCACAGTGCAGTCTGAAGGAGCTGTAGTCTTTCCTAGGAGCAATTACTCTGTGGGAGTGTCACAATGCACTCTCGGAGCTGTAGTACTTCATAGGAGGGATTACTGAGTGGGAGTGTCACAGTGCACTCTAGGAGCTGTAGTCTTTCCTAGGAGGAATCACTGTGTGGGAGAGTCACAGTGCACCCAGGGAGCTGTAGTCTTTCCTAGGAGCAATTACTGTGTGAGAGTCTCATAGCGTACTCTGGGAGCTGTAGTCCTTCATAGGAGGGATTACTGAGTGGGAGTGTCACAGTGCACTCTGTGAACTGAAGTCCTTCCTAGGAGGAATTACTGTGTAGGAATGTCACAGTGCACTCTGGGAGCTGTAGTCCTTCCTAAGAAGGATTACTGAGTGTGTCACAGTGCACTCTGGGAATTGTAGTCCTTCCTAGGAGGGATTACTGAGTGGGCGTGTCATAGCGCACTGTGGGAGCTGTAGTACTTCATAGGAGGGATTACTGAGTGGGAGTGTCACAGTGTATTCTGGGAGCCATAGTCCTTCCTTGGAGGGATTACAGTGTGGGAGTGTCACAGTGCACTCTGGGAACTGATGTCCTTCCTAGGAGGAATTACTGTGTAGGAGTGTTCCAGTGCACTCTGGGAGTTGTAGTCCTTCTTTAGGAAGGATTATTGCGTGAGAGAGTCACAATGCACTCTGGGAGCAGTAGTCCTTCCAGTAGGGATTACTGTGTGGGAGTGTCACAGTGCACTCTGTGAGTTCTAGTCCTTCCTGGAAGGGAATACTGTGTTGAAGTGTCAGAGTGCACTCTGGGAGCTGTAGTTCTTCCTAGGAAGGATTACTTTATGGGAGTGTCACAGTGCACTCTGGGAGCTGTAGTCCTTCCTAAGAAGGATTACTGAGTGTAAGTGTCACAGTGCACTCTGGGAGTTGTAGTCCTTCCTAGGAGGGATTACTGAGTGGGAGTATCATAGCACACTGTGGGAGCTGTAGTACTTCATAGGAGGGATTACTGAGTGGGAGTGTCACAGTGTATTCTGGGAACCGTAGTCCTTCCTTGGAGGGATTACAGTGTGGGAGTGTCACAGTGCACTCTGGGAACTGATGTCCTTCCTAGGAGGAATTATTGTGTAGGAGTGTCACAGTGCACTCTGGGAGTTGTAGACCTTCTTAGGAAGGATTACTGCGTGAGAGAGTCACAATGTACTCTGGGAGCAGTAGTCCTTCCAGTAGGGATTACTGTGTGGGAGTGTCACAGTGCACTCTGTGAATTCTAGTCCTTCCTGGAAGGGATTACTGTGTTGAAGTGTCAGAGTGCACTCTGGGAGCTGTAGTTCTTCCTAGGAAGGATTACTTTATGGGAGTGTCACAGTGCACTCAGGGAACTGTAGTCCTTCCTAGGGGTCATTAATATGCGGGAGTGTCACAGTGCACTCTGGGAGCTATAGTCCTTCCTAGGGTGTATTATGGTGTGGGAGTGTCACAGTGCACTCTGGGAGCTATAGTCCTTCCTAGGGTGTATTATGGTGTGGGAGTGACACAGTGCACTCTGGGAGGTGTATTCCTTCCTAGGAGGGATTACTGTTTGTGAGTGTCACAATGCACTCTGGTATTGCAGGATTTCGGGGCTTTGGCAGATTCAGACAAAGATCAGGACACCCGGAGACTCTTCAGAAGACAAGCCTTTATTATGCCAGCATAGACTCAGCCGAATAGCTTCCAAAGACTCAGCTCCGGTCACGGGACTCATACACACTATATAGACATTATATCAGTTCATCATAGCATCTCTTTCTGATAGGTTGCCTGCTGCCTCAGTATGCTCCTGATTGGAGAATATTTGCCGCAGTATTGACACTGAGATTGTAGCAGCAAAGCGCAGACAAACCAATGATACCAGGAGTCTGTTCAGAAGGTCCAAATCATTTATTTGTGCACAAGTCTCGAACCAATCAATTTCAAAATGGCTGAGCAAAGTTTTCAAGCATTACAACAACTTTTATAGACTTCTGTTCCATTCTAGGTATAGAAAAACATTTCATTGGTCCCGGTAACCTCCCGTACCTCCCGTACCTCTTCTATTGGTCCCGGTACTGATAAGTTTATCCAGTTATGTCCCTCCAGTGGGCATGACACCTGCATGCCCCCCTTCTAGTCCCAATTACAATGGTCAGTTCATCAACTTGTTACTTTCACACTCTCAAGGTTATAGAACCAATTTGTACGTGCAGAGGAGCTGGGCTCTGCAACTCATCTGTCAGCACTCCCAATTATTTCTTTGCAGATGTACTTTTTCTTATCAGTAACTTTTAAACATGTCTTTTCTGTATTTTTCCATCTTTCAATACTGCAGTTCTGCTTACCTAAGCTAATTCAATACTTCTACTGAGTTCTATCTTACAATAGCAGCATATTGGGGGATGTGCAATCCTATATGCCTCTCAATGCTGGCCTCCTTATGTTCAGACACTGTGGGTCACAGGCCTGCACCTGCCACATTCCCCCCTTTGATTAATCTCACCCTATTACTTAATAAGGTGTGAGAATTAAATCACTTTCTGAAGAATCACATCCTGGCTAAAGGATTTCTACCAGGACTGGCTGTATATAAAGCCATGATTTTTGTTGCGGTCTTCCGCTCTACTGTACTATCAATAGTGTTATGAATGGAACGCATACAACATGGGATTAAACATGGTAATAAGAAGATAACAGCAACAAGGATTAGTACCAATACAATGAAAGTCTTAAATCCTCCCACCCATGAAAAGAGGTTAGCAAACCAATTAGGAAATTTCAATGAGTGCCACGTCTGTACTGGCACATAAGCATGTCTTTGCATATCTTTAGCAATTTCTTCAACTACTTGACCTTTATCATCTATTTTCAAACAGCAATTGGTTAAGTTCAGTTTACCACATACTCCTCCTTCAGCTGCTAACAAATAATCAAGTGCTAAGCGGTTCTGATATATCGCAGTGCGCATCTGTGTACTTTGTCTAGCTAAAAGCGTAAGAGCATGACTAGTTTCGTTAGTTATTATTTCAACTACTGCTTGTAAGCGAATAATACGATTAATCATATAAATTGGGGTACGATAACCATACATACCATCATCATTCCAAGTGGCGGGTCCATAATATTCAATGATTCTTTCTGGTGGCCAATCATCACCTTGCCATTTCTCCCACTTGCCTATCTGTAAGGCCTCTCTCTTCTGTCTTAGTGCTCTTTTGTGTCGGTGGGTAGTGTATACTGGGTATCCTAATTGTTCTCCATGTTCAGTGTTTAAAAGAAAGAAAGAAGGTCTGATGGTTCCTAAGACACATGCTCCTCCCCAGTGTGGTGGGAGTTGTGCATATGCTCGGTTTCCACAGATCCAATATAGGCCAGGTGGGGCTTGCCAGGCTTGGACTTTAGCAAGGTTAGTCCATAGACCTGCAAGTTCAGGAAATCTGGCTAATGGGTTAGGAGGTTCAGGATGTCCAATTCCTGACCACCATGCTATCTTCTTGGTCGTGGCATTATAGTACTTCTGGCTAAGACAGACCAGCTGTCCTACCTTTTGGGTGAACTGGGGTCCAGTTCTGGCATAGCAAAGACGTCCAACGATTGAGTGCGCTAACACCCATTCACTGGTAGTCTTGTGTAATTCAGTCTGATTGTAAATCATGGAATAATTCAATTCTTGGGCTTCCCATGGCCACTGATCTCCCATTTGGTTTCCGCCACAGAAATAACAATCCGTGATCTTAAGACTAGATACTACTGCTCCGGCTAATTCTAGAAATAAATTCTGTGAGGGGTGAGGGATCTCAAACTTATTCACATGCATGGCTTCATAAAAAGTATTATGAATATGATATTTAGATGACTTGTGGGCTTGGGTATTCAATCTGATATACACAATGGTCCCTGGATCTATTGCTCCTCCAGCAATACGTAAACCAAACTTATATCCTTGTTTCCATGCATGGGGATTGTGTATACGTAAGTGTAAGGGGTTACAAGCATCTTTCTGACATTTATCATTTGTGGTTGGCTTGGTTAAAGTAGCCATTCGTTTATCTATTTTCTCATCAGTTATACCAGTGTTCCAGGTAGCATAAAAAACACATCCCCAATACGGGCAATAGTAGTCTGCTGCTGGGGCAGTACTATAGCCTGGTTCCTTTTTACCTGTACACTTTCTCCATCCCGTGGCACCTTCTGGACACATATACTTATGGTCATTTCGATACGCTTTCTCCCATGTACCACAGGTGGAATAACTATCTCTATTAATAGCATTGCATGCATCAAAATTCAAAACAGCAGGTTTAGTAATGTCCTTAAGTGGTGGCGTTGCAGCTAATATAGGTCCATCTGCATCCTTCCATCTTATTTCCATCGTGTAATAGGATGGATTCTGATGCGGATTATAGCATGTTTTAATTTTTCCATGAGTGCAAACATTTAGTTCAGTGGTGTTATAGATACACCGAGTTACTGTCCCCTTGCAGGTATAGTAAGAATGATAAAGCAAAGTCTGAGTTACTTTCAGTCCAATTCTAGTAGAAGTGATGCAGGCAGTGCATGGAGGTAAAGCATGAGTCTGTTCAAAACCTCCAAAGAAGGCAACCAAAGCAAAGCAAAAGTAAAGATGCATGTCGATGTTGATTGGAGTTCTTCTGAATCCTCAGCTTGCTGATCTTGATCACGACGGTCTTTTATTCTTCGTCCCGTTTGCTAATGAAGCAATTTAACGGGTGCTGAGTGTTGATTGAAGATCCTCAGGTTGTCCAGTACACATTAACCAACTTATTAGCAATTTCAGTTGGCTTGTGAAGTCTGGCTTAGTCAATGTAGTCTCTAAGTAGTGTGTCAAATCACACAGAAATTGGGTTCGTTGAAACAAAGCTGTTGCTGCATGGAAAACAGCAATCCTCTTCGAAAGACTTGGCTGCTGCAAAGCACTTGTGATGAAGTGTCTAAGCTGCTGGTTGCCGTCTCAAAGTAACTCGCAAGGGTGCATCAAGATGCTGTTCTGCCGTCCACTGCTCAGGTTCAGGATCAGCGGCGGGCTTGACTCTGCTGTGGTGGATCCAGGCGTCGATCTCGGCTACCTTTACTGCAGTTGGGGTAGACAGGATGACGGTGTACGGTCCCTTCCAATGGGGTTCCAATGGTGTCTTCTTCCAATCTTTGATCCACACCGAGGTACCAGGCTGGTAGGGATGCAAGGGTTCCGTCAAGTTGATAGGCAACTGGTCTTGGATCCACGTATGGAGAGTCTGCAGAACAAAACTAAGAGCTAGAAGTTCTTGTCTGGTTACTTATGAACCAATCTGGGCTAAACTTCCTTTGACTCCCTGCACTATTGGTGGGGGTTTACCATACAGAACTTCAAAAGGGGAAAATCCTGTTGACTTTACAGGAGCTGAGCGTATTCTGAGTAAAGCTATGGGGAGCACTTGGGGCCACTTCAATTGTGTCTCCTGACAAAGCTTGGACATTTGGGCTTTCAAGGTACGATTCATTCGCTCAACTTTCCCTGAACTCTGGGGTCTGTATGCAGTGTGGAGTTTCCATTGTATCTGCAAAACTTTTGCTAACTGCTGAGTAACTTGGGAGACAAATGAGGGTCCATTGTCTGACCCTATTACTGCTGGAATTCCGAATCTGGGGACAATCTCTCTCATTAAGACTTTGGTAACTTCTCGGGCTTTCTCAGTTCTGGTTGGGAATGCTTCTACCCACCCAGAGAAAGTACATACTAATACTAATAGGTAATGGTACCCATTGGCTTTTGGCATTTCGGTGAAGTCAACTTGGAGGTTGTGCATGGGGGTCACACCTCTTGACTGAACTCGGGGTGCTGTAATAAGGCCTTGCTTGGCATTATTCTTGGCACAAGTTTGACATTGTCGTGCTACTGAAGCTGATATAGTTGTCATCAGAGGGATGTAGAAATGTGGTCTGAGTGCTTTTTCCATAGCACTTTTCCCATAGTGGGTGGCTTCGTGGAAAGCCTTGACAAAGGATGGTCCTAACAGTTCAGGGATTACTATTCGTCCAGGAGGTTGACTGCCCTCTTCTGGTGGCAGCTCAATCCATCCGTCTTTCAGTACTCCATTTTCTCTGTCACAATAGTAATCCAATTCTTTGGTGGTATATCGTGGGGTCCATAGATTCAAAGGTACTGGAAACAATGCTGCTTGCATTGGCATAGCTTGTGGGGCAATTTGTCCTGTCATAGCTGCTTGTCGTGCTGAGGCATCTGCAAATCTATTCCCTCGGGCAACTTCTCCTTTTCCTGCTTGATGTCCTCTGCAATGCATGACAGCTACACGTGTTGGGGCCCATACTGCATCAAGTAACATCAATATTTCGGGACCATATTTGACTGATTTTCCTCCGGATGTGATGAGTCCTCTTTCTTTATAGAGAGCTCCATGGGCGTGCAAGGTAGTGAAGGCATATTTGGAATCTGTATATACATTCAGTATAAGTTTTTCTCCTAACAACAATGCTCTGGTGAGTGCTATCAATTCGGCTTTCTGGGCTGATGTGCCTGAGGCTAGGGCTGATGATTCAACTACTTCATGTTGAGTGACGACTGCATATCCGGCACAGCGTCGTCCATCAAGGATGAGACTGCTCCCATCAACATAATAGGTTTGGTCAGGATTGTCTATGGGCACATCTGTCAAGTCAGGTCGGCTGGAGAACACAGTCTCCATGACTTCGATACAGTCATGTTCTGGGAGTTCTTCACTGATGGGTATCAAGGTGGCTGGATTCAGGGCATGGCTCACTTCAAGTTGTATCTGTGGGTTTTCACATAACATGCTCTGGTACTTCAACATTCGGGAATTGGTGAGCCAATAATTTGCTTTTTGTTCCATAAGGGCAAGGACTGCATGTGGCACAGTGACTCGTATGTTCTGTCCTAGTGTGAGTTTGTCTGCTTCACTCACTAGTAGCGCTGTAGCTGCAACTGCTCTCAAGCAAGGTGGCCATCCTTTGGCCACGGGGTCCAATTGTTTCGATAGGTAGGCTACAGGTCGCTCCCAATTTCCCAATTTCTGAGTCAACATGCCCAAGGCATTTCCCTGTGCCTCATGTACAAACAAGTGGAAAGGCTTGTGGACATCTGGTAGTCCAAGTGCTGGTGATGACATTAATTCTTCTTTTAACGTCTTAAAGGCTGTATCCTGCTCAAGTCCCCACTCCAGTGGCGACTTTTCTTCTCCTTTTGTGGCTTCATACAGTGGTTTGGCAATTTGGGCAAAGTTGGGTATCCAAATTCGGCAATATCCTGCCGCTCCCAGAAAGGCTCTGACTTGCTTTCTGGTTGTTGGAGTTGGAATTCTGCATACCGCTTCTTTTCTTTCTCTGCCTAATCTTCTGCTTCCTTGGGTGATACGAAAACCCAGGTATTTCACTTCTTTTTGGCATAGCTGTGCTTTGGCTCTGGAAACTTTGTATCCAGCTTCCTCTAGTAACTGCAAGAGATCTTTGGTGGCTAGTATACATTCACTTTCTGATACGGCAGCTATCAACAGATCATCCACGTATTGGAGAAGCACTCTCTTCCCCGGGGCTACTGGATAGCTTGAAAGGTCTTGATTCAGTGCGGCACTAAAGATGGTAGGCGAATTCTTGAATCCTTGGGGTAATCTTGTCCAGGTAAGTTGGCCCCCTCTTCCAGAGATGGGGTCCTGCCATTCGAATGCAAACAATATTTGGCTTACAGGGGCTAATCTTATGCAAAAGAATGCATCTTTTAAATCCAGTACAGTGAAATGGGTAGCTTCAGCAGGTATCAGTCCTAGGAGGGTGTAAGGATTGGGTACGACTGGATGTATGGTCTCAGCTGCATCATTTACTCTTCTCAAATCTTGCACTGGGCGATAATCATCTGTCCCAGGCTTCTTTACTGGCAAAAGTGGAGTGTTCCATGGGGATTGGCATACTTTTAGTAGGCCATACTCAAGCAATCTTTGTAGGTGGCGATGAATGCCTTCAATTGCGGCTCTTGGGAGAGGGTACTGTTTGACGTGCACTGGTGTAGCACTAGGCTTGAGGGTTACAATCACTGGAGCTATATGTTTGGCTAGGCCTGGGGGGCTGCCTTCTGCCCATACTCCAGGTGGTGCATCAATACTTTTCAAAGTTTGTTCAAAATAGGTATCTTGAATCGAATCATCAATGTAGTATCTCCATTCTTCTTCTCGGGGAACTGTCAGCAGCATCACTCCTGCTGGTTTGGTTTGGGGATTTACTGTCATTTGCATTTCTCCTTGTTCAGAGAAAGATATTTGTGCTTGAAGCTTGGCTAACATATCTCGTCCCAGTAGTGGCACTGGACATTCGGGCATGTAAAGGAATTGATGAGTTACTTGCTGTCCTCCCAGACTGCATATTCGGTTTTGAAGAAAAGACTTTGTGGCTTTGGCACCAGTTGCTCCTATAATGGTGACTGCTTTTGTAGTGAATGGGGCTATCTTTTTGTCTATTACTGAATGTTGTGCTCCAGTATCAACCATAAAGTCCATAATTTGGTCTCCTATTTGTATTCCGACCATAGGCTACTGGAGACCTAAAGCAAACTTGGAGCCCGGTCTGTCCTAATCCACGTCATTCTCATCATGGGCTGGTGTGGCCAATGCTTGAATGGCTCCTCCTCTCTCTCGCTGGAATTGTTCTCGATTGGCTCCTCCTCGGCTTCGGGGATAGCTTCGTCTTTCTTCTCGCCACTGATGGCTGCTGTCGTCATCATGCTGGGCGTCTTCGAGTTGCGGGCACGTATCTCTCCAATGTCCTTCCTCTCTGCAATAGGCGCATTGGTTCACGCCTAGTCTCTGGGTCCGGCCTCCGCCTTGACCCCGCCCTCTTCCTCTGCTCCTTCGACTAGGGACACCTCCCCTTTTCTGTTCCACTATGGCCGCAGCCAAAAAATCAGCTTTCTTCTTCATCTTTCTATCACATTCTCTCTGTCTTTCAGTATCACGATTCACATACACTTTATGAGCGACTTCCAATAACTGTGTTGCATTCATGCCCGCAAACCCTTCTAACTTCTGTAATTTGCGTCTAATGTCTGGTTGAGACTGGTTTACAAAAGCAGAATTCACCATACATAAACTTCCTGGTGCCTCGGGATCATTCTGTATGCTTCAGTTAATCTCTCATAAAAATCTGCTGGGCTCTCATCTATTCCTTGAATTACTCCTGCAACTTTGGAAAGGTTCATAGCTTTCTGGCCCCCCCTTTTCAGGCCTTGTAAAAAGCCTTGGCGAAAACGGGCTAGGGCTGTGGATCCTTCATCTGTATTTGGATCCCATTGGGGGTCTTCATTCGGGAATTCTCTCTGAGCTGCTTCTCGACGGTCTATTATATTCTGCCCCTGTGCCGGAGCTACAGGGTTCTCTGCCATCCATTCAATAGCTGCTTTTCTAATTCTTGCTCGCTCTTCTGTCGTGAATAGGGTGGTCAGGAGCTGACGGCAATCTGGCCAAGTGGGTTGGTGAGTTTCCATAATACTAGTTACTAATTCTGTCAGCTCCTGGGGCTTACTAGTATAGGAGGCGTAATGCGACCTCCAATTTAATAAATCAGTTGTAGAGAAAGGGATATACACATACGTTAGGGGTCCCGCTACCACTTCATCATTATCATTCTTTACGGGCACTCCCGGGACTTGCCGTAAGGGAAACAGTTTGGCTGCCATGGGTGTCTTTTGGGATCTAAGGGTTATCGTTGTTGCCTTTGCAGGAGTCACTTTCTTTTTCTCAACAGGTTTTGCTTTGGGTTTCTCTCTCACTGGCGTGCTAGTGCTAACGCTAGCTTTCTCAATTATTTGTACATTTTCCTCCTCATCTGGGGGATTCTCTCTTTCTCCTTCTTCGGTCTCCACTTCTGACTCGCTTTTTAGGTCCTCCTCTTCTTTTCCCACTAATTCTTCCTCTTTCTCTCCTCCGGGAGGGGGATCAGGGGTTGGGTCCCGCCTCGGCTCTGGCCGTCTCTGGGGTTCTGGGGCAGGACGCCGGGCTACTCTTACTGGACCTGGGGTTCGGGGCTGCCTGAGAATTATTCTGGGGAATCAGGATCTGCCAGGATGGGCTTCTTTCTGGCTTTCTTATCCTGCTCTTTCATTCTAGGCTGTTCCGTTTTCTGTCTAGAATCTGTTTTAGCTAACATTATTCTGCACTGTTCCTCATAACAGCGCTGCGCCCAGGGGGGCGGATCTTCACAAATACTTAACCAGGAATCTATATAGGGGTACTGGTCGGGGTGCGCTATCCGCACTCTACGGTGTATTGACTGAATAATCTCTACTTTGAACGTTCCCTCTCGGGGCCAGATGGGGTCTAGATCGGGCCACTCCCTAGTACACAAAATCTGCAAACGGGCTGCTGTCATTTTAATATCATAATCTCCTGAATATCCCTCTTTAAAATGTGCGATCATACATTCTAGTGGAGTGTTTCTAGTAGACCCCGCCCCTCCCATTTCGATGTGTGCGCGCAACAACAGACAGAAGGGAAAAGGAGGGCGGACCGTGGGTAAGGGGTCCTCACGGCCCTGGAAACGTATAAGGAGTACAAATAACAAGACAAGACGACAATCGCTTCCCCCTTTTCGCGACCTGAACGCGGTCGCCCGGTCAGGAAATGCGCTACTCAGGGGTCCGCCTTCACTTGGTCCGTGCTGCCAGACCTCTCATTCACACTTCGTTCACACAATCATGCTAGCAACGTATCCCAGAATGCATTCGTTTCTATCTGTTCTGACTAGTCTTTTCCAATTTCCCAATTACAAAAAGGATGGGGGTTTCACCCGGCGAATTCCCATGCGGGGTTACTCGGCCCTTCCTTGAGAGTTGATCATGCTCTCTTACCAATTCCCAATATCTCGAGATTACAAATTCCAAAGTTCCAAGTTCCAATGGCAGTACTGCGCTTTCTATTTCTGTCTAGACCCAAAATCAAAACTATACTCACCGGATCCGGTCCTCAAACTTCCCAAGCAGGCGCATGAGTTGGACCTCGGACTCCCCTCACTCGGGTTCGAGGCGTTGACTCCAGCCGGGCTCGTCACCCGCCGAGGTCCGACCAGCTCCCTCCGATACAAGGGACCGGTGGCGCCAGGGAGCAGCCCTCGTCGGAAGGGCGCGATCCCGGCAGGACCAAGCCTATAGAGGCGGAAAGTCGTGGTATATTGCCCTATATACACTTTGATTCCACAACTTCCCGGCCAACGCACCAAGGAATATGTAGCAGCAAAGCACAGACAAACCAATGATACCAGGAGTCTGTTCAGAAGGTCCAAATCATTTATTTGTGCACAAGTCTCGAACCAATCAATTTCAAAATGGCTGAGCAAAGTTTTCAAGCATTACAACAACTTTTATAGACTTCTGTTCCATTCTAGGTATAGAAAAACATTTCATTGGTCCCGGTAACCTCCCGTACCTCCCGTACCTCTTCTATTGGTCCCGGTACTGATAAGTTTATCCAGTTATGTCCCTCCAGTGGGCATGACACCTGCATGCCCCCCTTCTAGTCCCAATTACAATGGTCAGTTCATCAACTTGTTACTTTCACACTCTCAAGGTTATAGAACCAATTTGTACGTGCAGAGGAGCTGGGCTCTGCAACTCATCTGTCAGCACTCCCAATTATTTCTTTGCAGATGTACTTTTTCTTATCAGTAACTTTTAAACATGTCTTTTCTGTATTTTTCCATCTTTCAATACTGCAGTTCTGCTTACCTAAGCTAATTCAATACTTCTACTGAGTTCTATCTTACAATAGCAGCATATTGGGGGATGTGCAATCCTATATGCCTCTCCACAGGCCTCATTTACAGGTCAAGCTAGCCATGCTGGCCTGCTTATGTTCAGACACTGTGGGTCACAGGCCTGCACCTGCCACAAGATCAGAAAGGAAAGCATTACACGGAATGGGAAAGGAAAGCATTGCAGGTAGCTCAAGCAGCAAACTGGGGATGCAGGCCTGAACTTGCAGGTGCAGGGAAACAGGGCAACAGAAAAAAAAACAACTTAATGTCTTATAACTGGTAGCTTGCTAACAGTCTGCTCTTTGCAAGGGGAACTTTGCCTAACCATAGAACAGAAGAAGAGCGACAGATAACCCCAGCCACCCCTCATGCAACCAATCAGAAGCCCATATTCGCCTAGACATATAGTTTTTGCTAAGCTTCTTTCCACTAGAATTTCCAATGAAGATACACAAAGATAGGTACCTTTTGACCCTATTTCTCAATAGATCAAATAACTTTACATCTGTTAGTCAGGCCTATATTGATGAACTATCTTTGCCCCTATAGACATGTTTAACCACCATCTTGCTAAATAATCTGCACATCTGGTAATCAACCAATAACAGAGCTTCCCTTTGGCCTTGAACGCAAGGGGACTAAGAAAGTGGGGAGAAAATGCATAGGTGATGTTTGCTAGAATTGACAAGAGCATGCAGGAAAAGAGTATAAAAGTAACACAGCAGGTTTGTATCGAGACCTGCTTACTGTGACTTTGTAAGTGGGCAGGTCTCTGCTAGCAGAATAAAATAGGTAATGTATCTGGAAATTGGATTTGTTTTGTCTTGTCTTTCTTCACATTCTCTTCAGCAGGTGTCAGACGCAGTGGACTGGGACCCCGCTAAGCAATGACTCGTGACAAAATGGCACCCCAGATTGGGACCTTGCTTAGCCAACACATCTCTCCCTCTTCTGGATTGATGGAACATTTAGTGTGCAGCCTCTAAGGTCAGTATTACTGGGGAAACCTTCCTGATCCCGAGGGGGGAGAAAGGCAATAAGTGGAAGGTCCGTGGGGATTGATAGACTCCTGAAGAGACAGTGAACTACTTGACAAGAATCCAGGTAGGGAAAATTAATTACTGATACAAAAGTTTTGAGGAGTAGCCTAGTGGTTAGAGCAACTGCCTGGTACTCAGAAGATCAAGGGTTCAATTCTCACTGGCACTCCTTGTGACCTTGGGCAAGTCACTTTACCCTCTATTGCCTTGGAAGAAAAGGCTGGTAATCTACTTCCAGTGATACATTGCCAAGAAAACCCAGAGGTAGCTGGGTTGCTATGAATCAACACTGACTTGATGGCACAAAAAAGAAAAAGTTGGTCATCTCCCTCATTAGAGGCTTGGTGTGTTGTATTTACACACTTCCCTTTGAGTCTTTGGTGGGAAAATGGGAAGTGCTAAGTCTAAGGGTCCTGGGACCAACACTCTGTTAGAATGTGTTATAAAGAATTAGAGTTGTTTGGCAGCCATGGCCGAACTGTCCCAAACGGCACTAATCAAATTATGCCAGGTTGCCTGGCCCTCATATACAGCTGGGATTAATTTCCTATGGCCACCTGAAGGGTCCTTTGAACCTGCAATTTTGTCAAATCTCAGACGCATTCTAACGGACCAGAAACTGCAGCAACTTGATTATTATTACTTGTTTGAAAACTCTATGCCTCTATGTCTGGGCAAAAATGATCAGAAAGTTATTTGTCCGACTTCCGGTGACGTCGGGGAGCATGGTGGCAGCTCTCTGAGGGAGCTCCGGGGCGCTAATGAAATGAGCGACTAAACGAGCGACCCTACCCCTCCAAAAGAGCTTGAAAGGGGAGCTGGACGAACCGGGAGCACGAGCGGATGTCAGTGAAGCAGCGGTTGTCTGCCTATCGTTCCTCATACGCGGTAGTGGAGGAGCGGGAGAAAGAGAGCCCCGGGGTAAACATGGCGGACGAGGCAGCAGAGCGGCCTGACTCCGATGGGGGCTCGGCGGGAGGACCGGACTCGCTGGGGAGCCTAAAGGAGTGGCTAACGGCATTCAAGGAAGAGCTGAAGGCCGAGATGGGCTCCTATAAAAAAGACCTGAGGGCCACGCTGGTCACGCTAAAGCAGGACGTGCAGGAGCTGGGGGCCCGAGTGGAGGCCTCGGAGGAGCGGCAAGAGCAGCAGGCAGAGCAGCTACAGGACATGCGAGCGGGCTGGGCGGAGCTGCGGCAGGCCCAAGACCAACTCCAGGCGAAAGCCGAAGACCTAGAAGATAGGTCTCGCAGGTGCAACGTGCGGGTGCGGGGCCTACCAGAGGATCAGCGCTTCCAGGACTGTGAGGCGACGCTGTCCCGCTTGTTCACCGCGATCCTCCAAGAAGTCAAGCCGGAAGGAACGTGGGAGGGAAAATCGATACCCATGGACAGAGCTCATCGGAGCTCGGGCCCCCCGCGGGAGAACAAGCCGCGCGATGTCATAGCGTGCATAGGCTCCTTTAAACTGAAGGAGCGAATTCTCACTGCGGCGAGGAAACTTGGGCCTTATCAGTGGGAAGGGGCCAAGATAGAGCTCTACCAGGATCTCTCAGCGGGCACACTACAGCGGCGGTGGGAGCTGCGCGGAGTTACGTCGCTACTGCGCAGAGAAGGATGGCGCTACAAGTGGCTTTACCCATTTGGTTTGCTGGTGACGGTTAAGGGCATTACACGCCGGATCCAGAAAGTGGAGGGAGCCTGGCAGATTCTGCGGGACCTTGGCGTAGAGAACATTCCGGAGACCCCCCTGGGGGGCATGCCCAAGGAGCAACGGACGACTGAGCGGAGCACAGTCTTGAAATGGCAGAGAGTGGAGAGTAAGAGCAGGCGGCTGACCAGGCTTTCGCGAGGCAAGGCACCAGCGCAGGACGAGGGGGCGACGTGAGTCGGAGAAGCGCACACGAGACCGGTTGGACCGGGAGAACTTTGGATCACTCTGAACTGCGTGCTGGTACTTCACTGACACCACATGAACTCTTTACTGTTTATTATGAATACTAGGGGGGCGGTGGGGGGGTAATATTACTGGTTGTCTGCATATGTAGGGCAGAAATGAAAGTTTCGGGACAGGGGGGGGACAAGAATGGGGGGAGGGGGTGGGGGGGAGAAGGGGGAGGGGTAGCTTATTTAATCGGATGAATGGGGCTGGTGGGGAGAGAGGGAGTGGGTAGATGGCTAATAGGGGAGGGGGGGTCGTGAGGGGCGAGGACAGCGCCCAGGTAGCATCACTGGGGGTCAGGGTAACTCCGGAGGGAGTGGTAATGCAGGGGGGGGGGGTGGACGGGGCGAGAGGGGGGGAGGAATGGGGGGTGGGGGGAGGGAGGGGAGGGGGACTTGAGGAAGGCAGCGGGGAGGTGTAGGTATCGGAGGGGGGACGGAGATGGTGGCTAGCTGGTCCCAATGGGGAGGATAGGGTCCATTAATGCCAAGGGGCTGAATAGCCCCCAGAAACGGCGGTTGCTGTATCGGGAAGCCACCCGGTTGAATTGGGAGGTGGTGCTGGTACAGGAAACCCATCTGCGGAGGAAGCATGAGGGGCTGATGCGGAATGTACACTACCCACAGCAGTACTTTGGGGGCGCGCAGGGGTTGGGGGCGGGCAAGAAAGGGGGGGTGGTGGTACTGGTGCACCGGGATAGTACCTTTCGGGTCAGTAGGGTGGAGGGGGATGATGAGGGGAGGGTGCTACTCCTGGGGGGGGAATGGCAGGGGGAGCAGGTCACGGTGGTTAATATCTATGCCCCAAATGAGCGGCAGGGGCCCTTCTGGCGGGGGGTGCAGGGGTTTCTAGCTAGACATGTCCAAGGGAAACTTATCTTGGGGGGAGATTTTAATATTGCTCTTAACCCCAGTTGGGACCGCCAAGCTGGGGGGGGGGGGGGATGGGAAAGATGGCATTCGTAAGATATTGCAGAGCATTCTGGAAACCTATCTGTTGTGTGACGCGTGGAGACATCTGAATGCGGGGAGTCGAGAGTTTACTTTCTACTCGGCACCCCACGATAGCTACAGTCGAATAGATTATATCCTGCTGGCAAAGGAATGGGGTCAGAGGCTTCAGGAAGCGGCCATAGGCAATATCACATGGTCGGACCATGCCCCTACCTGGGTGAGCGTTGGGGGTCCCCGAGGGGGGGGGGGGTGAGATTCTGGAGGCTTAATGAAAGTCTTCTCAAACGAGAGGAGGTGGTAAAGGATGTTAGGGAATGCCTACAAGAGTATTGGCGCCTTAACGACACGGGAGAAGTAGGGGAGGTGGGATTGTGGGAAGGCATGAAAGCGGTGGTGCGGGGGCGATTGGTGATGTGGTCCTCTAGATTTAAGAAGCAGCGGGTGGCCCGGGAAGAGGAACTGCAAGCAGAGCTTAAGCAGGTGGCAGAGAAGTATCAGGCTCGGGGGCTTAAGCAGGATTTTAAACGTCTTAATCACTTGCAGATGGAGCTCCAGAAATTACAGACGGAGGAGATAGGTTTTCAGCTGGCCAGGCTGAAACAGCGCTACTATGAGTGGGGGGATAGAGCCGGGAAACTGCTAGCCAACAAATTGCGCAAGCGCGTGGCCCAAACGGCTATTTCGGAGTTGATGGGGGGTGGGGGGAACGGCTGCGCTCGGAAAAAGGTATTGGGGAGCGTTTTTGCCAATTTTACCAGGAACTATATAGGAAGGGGGAGGGGGGAGACCGGGGCATGGAGAGGCGTACTTGCAAGATATTACATTACAGAGCCTGGGGGAGGGCGATGCTCAAGAGCTGGAGGTTGATATTACCCGGGAAGAGGTGGTCCAGGCTTTGCGGGCACTGCCGGTGGGTAAGGCCCCGGGACTAGACGGCCTGACTGGGGCCTTCTATAAAACTTTCCGGGAGGAACTAGTGGATAGGCTGGTTCGGGTGGCGAATGGAGTGCAGCAGGAGGGGGGGCGCTTCTCGGCGGATATGCTTACAGCAGGTATAACGGTCCTGCCCAAAGACGGACGGGACCCCCTGCAATGTGGGTCATACCGCCCCATTTCCCTACTTAATGTAGATGTTAAGATAATTGCCAAGGTTTTGGCTAATAGGCTGGCTCCGAAGATGCCCGGATTGATAGGGCTTGACCAGACGGGCTTTATAGTGGGGAGGCAAGCCTCGGACAATATCAAGAGGGTACTCGAAGCGGTATGGGGGGCGCGAGCCCAAGAGGTAGAGGCTATGTTGCTGTCAATTGATGCTGAAAAAGCGTTGACAAGGTAGACTGGGACTTTTTGTTCTTGGTAATGCGACAGATGGGGATCGGGCCCAAATTCATGCTGTGGGTGCAAGCGCTATATAGGGGTCCGAAGGCGAGGGTTAAAATTAACGGGCGGTACACCGAGACCTTGGCATTGGAAAGGGGGACCCGCCAGGGGTGTCCGCTATCCCCCCTGCTCTTTGCTATAGCCATTGAGCCCCTGGCAAGCGCAATTAGGGGCAGTAGCGGGGTATGGGGGCTGCAGAGGGGGGGTGGTCACCACAAAATTTCCCTGCTTGCCGATGATGTTCTCATGGTGGTGACGCGGCCTGACGAGTCCCTGCCAGAGATCTTGCGCTTGCTTGACAACTATGGGGAGGTGTCGGGGTTTAAAGTGAATCAAGATAAGACCGAGGCACTGAATATTAACATGGCCCGTCCCGGGTGGAAAGGCTGCAACGGGCATATCCGTTTAAATGGGCGGACCGAGCGATCCGCTATTTGGGGGTCAATATCATGCCTCATCCTGAGGGGATGTATGGGGCTAATTATGGCAAACTGTGGAGAGAGATTGATCTCGATCTACAGCGGTGGACGGGCTATGAAGTGTCTTGGTTGGGGAGGATAGCAAGTATAAAAATGAATGTTCTCCCACGAGTACTATATTACTTTCAGGCGCTCCCAGAGCCATCCCGGGGGCACACATAAGGCAGTTGCAGAAGAAAGTGAACCAGTTTATCTGGCGGCGCCGCCCGCCGAGGATAGCTAGGGCAGTACTGTATAGGAGGAGGGAGGAGGGGGGGCTGGGGGTACCCAACATGCAGGCTTATTATTGGGCGGCACAGGCTCGTCATGTGATGGATTGGCGGGATGGAGGGGAGAAGAAGAACTATGTGAAGATGGAGGAAGAGAGCGGGGGGGGGGGGGGAAGGTCCCTAGCGGGATTCCCGTGGATGGGGCGAGGGGAGAGAGGGGCAGTACTACAGGCCCACCCTTATGTGAGCCATGTGCTCCGCGAGTGGGATAGGATTAGGGGGACTGAGGGAGAGGGTGGGGGGAAGCACTTTTCCCTGATGAGGGAGCTTTGCCATACCGCAGAGTTTCGACCTGGGAAGGAGGGGGGGGTTATCTCCGGTGGGCCCGAGGGGGGTTGAAGTGTTTCTACCAGTTTGTTGATGGGGGGGAGTTGGTGCCATTTGAGGGGCTGCAGGAGACTTATGGGCTCCGGGACGGGGACCGTTTTCATTATAGTCAGGTGGTGACCTTCCTGCGGAAGAAAATGGGGAGAGTCGGGCTGGAGCGGGACTATACTCCATTGGAGGTGGTCTGGTATGGGAAGAAGACCTCTCCGGGGCTCATCTCGGTGCTCTACAAGGCCATCCAAGGGCCCCTAAGGGGGAAGCACAGGTATATGCGGAAATGGGAGGAGGACCTGGGCGAAGCCTTGGAGGAGGGCCAATGGAAGAATGTGTTTGACCAGATGCAGTTGTTACCACTGTCCATAGCGGTCCGGGAGAATTGGTGCAAAGTGGCCATGCGGTGGTACTATACCCCGGCCCGTTTGCATCGAATGTTCCCCCGCGTGTCCAGCCAGTGCTGGCGGGGTTGTGGGGAGGAGGGTACCTTTTTTCATATATGGTGGACATGCTCCAGCATCCAGCAGTTTTGGAGGGCGATAAGGGACTGGATGAGGGAGGTGGTGGGGAAGGAGGTGGCCTTAGACCCCCGTGGGTACTTGTTAGGGTGGTGGAAGGAAGGGGGGCCGGCCCAAGATAAACGACAGGTCATGGCGTGCCTGAGTGCGGCCCGCTGTGAGCTAGCGTATCGCTGGAAACAACAGGAGGCGCCGCGGGTAGAACACTGTGTGATACGCCTCCGGCAGGTGTACCTAATGGAAAAGCTCACCGCGGCCTGAAGGCAGAAGGTGGACAGATTTGAGAAACAGTGGGACAAGGTATTGCTCTATTTGCGAAAGGATACCACACACTGAAGGGATGTTACTATGGTGTACCTTTCAGGTGGCCCTCGCCTTCCATCCTCTGGGACATACACCACGTGCTTATTCTGCATTTTGCCTATTGCTCTCAGGCTGTCGTTAGTTGTTATCTAGGTATGCCACCGCTGCTGCACATGCTCTTGGCCCCTGCGGTGTATGTGTGTCACGTGCATGTACATGATCATATTGGGATGGTGCCGTGGTCTTCACGGACATCTACTTCAGTGGTCCATGTGCAACGTGCTCAGTGTTGTGGCCATGTAATGTGGTGCTATCTATGCATTAGGTGTGTGGCTGTTTTTATGTGTGTGTCTCCTTTCTGTCCTCCAGGTGTCGTGGGTGGGTGTGTCAGTCCCTTACCTGATATCCGCATCATTTCACACAGGACACAGGCACCAATGTTGACACATGTGTTCCACTGCATTCTGTGATCACGTCATCCATATGTGCTTGGCCACAGCACCCATGTGAGCGTGTTTCCTGATGTTGGTGACACAGTGGTCTTTGATGTTGGCATGATGTGGTCCTCTCTGCATCCATTTCTGTGTGCCTCAGTGTTTTTTTCTGGTCATCTCTTTTCTCCAGTGCTTTCCATCCGAGTGGTCATAGCTTTGCACTCTCTCTGTTCCTCTTTTCCTCTGCCTCTCCCGCACTGATACCTGTTGTTGCTGTAACACTGGTTTCTTGGCTTCTGCTACCTGTCTGGTCATATTATCGTGATCACATTTGCTGTCCATCCTTTGGTCCATGTATTTGCATCATTGTGGGGTGAGGTGTCATGTATGCTGCTGTGGACTGTTGCCCCGTATCCTACCCTGCTACCGTTGTCTACATAGCATCTCTTTTTGCTGGTTGGTCCTGTGCCTGCTCTGCATTTTCTGCTCACTTCTCAGGCCACTTCACCCTCCACTGGGGGACACATATTCTCCTCACCTGCCACACACTGTTTTTCCGGTACACCAGGGTGCCAACACCCTTTGCTGTGATGCTGTTGCTGCCAGCATGTTTGTCTGCGCTGATGCCATACACGTGTGATGCTGTCATGTTTGAGGGTCCGTTAACTCCCTGCTCGCCCTCCAACTGTCGCCTGTTCATTGTCTTTACTGTGGGCTCTAGGTGGTGTTTGTGCTACATCTGTCTCTGTTCCACACAGGTCCTGTGGGCCCTCCAGGCACACATTGCAGCCTCTAGGGCACACTGACCTTTGCAAACATACCATTTTTGATGCACCGTGCCATATTGTTCTATGGGCCACAGTTCTATCAGCACTCTCCTATCCCGATTTACCGCATATTGCAGTTAACGTTGGACACCTGTATTGATACTGTACTGGTACACCTTTTCAGGCTTGTTCTTGCCCACACTGTTGGGCTACTGTCGTTTGATGCTCTATGGCAGTGGCGCACATATTCCTATCTCCCTTCCGGCCCAGGCGCTGTGGGGGCGCCTACCCCCTCCTATGGTCATCTCTGGACAGCTGCTGTGCATCTGCAGTGCACCATGGGTACTGTTGCATACTCCCATATCCTTAGCACCCCAGCAGGCACCTTGGGTGACGACATGGCGCCCCTCGGTGCACAGTCAGGGGGTTTTGTTTCAGGTGTTACGGACATCTGCATTTTCTTGCGCACACTAACCATAGTATGTTTGTTCTTGCTTTTGCTTTTGCCAGTGACATTCCGTTTTGCAAAGCGGTCTGTGATGTTATTGGGCCTTCTATATTTGGTAATGATCATGACCTTGGTCTTGATTGTGTTTGCCATATGCCCTTGTTTGCTGAGACCTTGCTTTGTTTCTTTGTCAGGCAGCCCTTGCATGTACATAGTGCGACTTCTGTGATTTTGGTTTGGGTGATTGGGTCATTTGGCAGTTTTGCTCCAGGAGCTGGCCACCTCATTATTGTGACTGTGTTATGTGCACTGGCAATATGAGCATAGAGTTGCTTCCATGCTTGGGGGTGGGGCCCTAGGTCATGGCTTTTAACACACAGTGAGTCATTTTGAGCGCCTTGGGGGGCATTTTGTTATCTTGCTTTACATTGGTGCTAACAACAGCAACGCCCTCACACTGCAGACCCCTCACAGTGACTCATCATGGACCCTGTGTCATGCCCTATGGGGTGCTTTGTGAAATGCCCTATAGGGTGCTGTGGCAGACAGTGAACATTAGCCTTTGCCCTCTGGTGTGGCTTTCATACGGTTACCCTATATGACACCTTCAGGTTACATCCCTGTGGGTGGGTGTTTGCCAGCAGAACTTGTTGGACATACTAACCAGACTACCTATGACATTACTGATCTAGTGTAGGGGTCATGACGCACACCCATCCACAGATACGCCCACCTTGCAGGGACACATCCACTTAGTACAGGGCCCATAGTTGTGGCACACAAAGCATGTCCTGGTGCTGTTTGATGCTTGATTCCAATGGCAGGGCAATTGGGTTGTCCCCTGCATTGTTTCTGGTACAGTTTGACGTGGTCTTTCCTTTATTACATGATTTGTGTATATATTTGCCTTTGTACATTTCACACACCCGGTTCTGGCTGCAGATTCACAGTGTTTTCTACCTTTGGGGGCTGCGCCTCTCTGGATTACACGGACACTCCCAACGAGGGGTGGTGGGCATATTTTCATACCTCTCATGTTCTTTGTGTCCGACAACAAAATGGGGTTATCTATGGTTTAGACCAGGGGTCTGCAACCTTTAAGACATAAAGAGCCACTTGGACCCGTTTCCGAAGGGAAAAAAAAAACTGGGAGCCGCAAAACCATTGCGACATTTAAAACAAATCTAACACTGCATATATTGTTTCTTACCTTAATGCATATACGACCCCTACTTTTCCTGTTAAAATATAGGTGTTTGGCCTATACTCGCCGTATAGACTACCCCTCTTCCTTCGCACACCAAAAAAAATACGCCAGAAAATATCACAACAACAAACAATATTTGATTTCAAAATTATGATGATTTTGTAGTCAAATCACTAATATGAAATAAAATTATTTTTTCTACCTTTGTTGTCTGACCAATTTATTCTTTGATCATGCTGGTCCCGATCTGAGGCTTCTGCTTTCCTGTCTTCTCTTAGCTCTTTCTGTGTGTCTATGGTCCATCTGCCATTTCTTATCTCTTCTTTTCGTTTTCTTCACTTCTTTTCCATCATCCTATTTCAGTCCCCAGTAACCCTCCCCAATATCAGCCCCTTTCAGTCCTCACCTCCCAGTACCTTCCAATGTCAACTTGCATCCCATGATTGCCACTGGTGTCCATTTCCTTCCAGTCCCCCTCCTTCCCCACTGACCAGTCCCTTCTAGTACAAATACCATGGCAGCCCCTCTCAGATCCAGTTCCATTCTCCCATCCCCTCATATCAGCCCATTTGTAGCCTTAGCCCCAGTTATCTTCCAGGGCCAGCAGCTCTATCCTCCCCTCCCCACACTCAGCCCCTGCCCAGTCACAGCCACCCAAGCAGCTCGCTTCCAGGGCTAAGCCCCCCGCAACCCCATTACCAGTGCTAGCCTCCCCTAATCAGCCCAATACCAGTCCTAACCCCCATCAGCTCATTACCATCCTAGCCTCCCCTAATCAGATCATTTTCCAATGCTAGTCCCCTCAACCCATTACCAGTGCTCCATCCCTCCATGTCAGCCCCCTCCCTCCATCCATCCATATCAGCTCCCTCCCTCCATGTCAGCCCGCCTCCCCAATCCTTCCATGTCAGCCCCTCCATCCCATCCATGTCAGCCCCTCCCTCCATCCATATCAGCTCCCTCCCTCCATGTCAGCCCCCATCCATCCCTCCGTCAGCCCCCCTCCCTCCATCCATATCAGCTCCCCTCCCTCCATGTCAGCCCCCTCCATCCCTCCATGTCAGCCCCCCTCCCTCCATCCATATCAGCTCCCTCCCTCCATGTCAGCCCCCCTCCCTCCATCCATATCAGCTCCCTCCCTCCATGTCAGCCCCATCCATCCATATCAGCTCCCTCCCTCCATGTCAGCCCCCCGCCCTCCATGTCAGCTCCCTCCCTTCTTCTGCAGCCGCGGCTCCCTGCCTCTTAGGGAACCGCGGCTGTGCTTTTAAAATCATCTCGGAGCCCTTCCTGTCTTGACGGGCTCCGTGCAGCATTGTCCCGCCTCTAAAGGAAGTTTTGGAGGCGGGACAATGCTGCACGGAGCCCGTCAAGACAGGAAGGGCTCCAAGATGATTTTAAAAGCACAGCCGCGGTTCCCTAAGAGGCAGGGAGCCGCGGCTGCAGAAGAAGGGAGGGAGCTGACATGGAGGGAGCCCATAACGCCACGTTTAAATACATCTTTACAACACTATTGCCTGTCACCGGGCGGGCAGTGTGCTCCGGAGCCGCGGCAAAGGTGAGAAAGAGCCACATGCGGCTCCGGAGCCGCGGGTTGCCGACCCCTGGTTTAGACAGAGGGGTGACTGGTTCAACATATGTGTGACTACTGTTTGCGGAGGGTACTGTTGCAGGCAGCCTTGGTCTTTGGGCACACAGGGGGAATTGAACTCACAGACCCTGCACCACCAGGCAGTTCCTTACCCATTGTGCTGTGGATCAGTCTGCCTTCACAGACACATATTCTAGCTTCTTCTGGGGCACCCTGTTGGGATACTGTCTGTTGCTACTATGTGCAGTGACGCACACAGTCATTTCACCGTACCATCCAAGGGGCTATGTGGGTACGTACCCCTTCTTGTGTTCATCTCTGGACTGCTGGTCTGCATGTGCAGTGCACCATGGGTATGCCTGCATTGGTACAGATCCTGGCCAGAACAGCAGGCAGTTGGGTGGTGTCCTGCTGCCCTTCAGTAGACAGCCAGGGGGTGGTTAGCAGCTATGGGGCTGCAGGCCAGTGGGTCATTCATTGCCTGTGGAGCCAGTAGTCATGGGTTCAGACCCACAATGGACTCCTTTTATAGGGCTGTCTGCTGCATTATATGTTTTACATACACAGGACTGCTACCGGCGACAGCCCCTCCGCGTAATATTACCTTACTGAGCCTCATGGGCCCACCATGTGTCACCTTATCTGGCTCCCTTTACGTTCCCTTATGGACTGCTCTATGGGGGACATTTTGATGTGCCTCAGTGGACACTCCACTTTATAATGTGGCCTATGTTGTGCGTTATGGGGTGCCTTCTGCAGCAACTTTGGGTACGCCACTGTGTGGGTGTGTTTGCTAGCAACCCTACAACACATACAAGACATATACATGCCCCCACACTCACTATATAATGTGTGGGTGTGTTTGCTTGCACCCCTACAAAAACATAAGCAATATACATGCCCCCTCACTCACTGTATCATGTACAGGCTGCTGCATCAGCCAGCCTTCTGCATCTGGCACCCTGGGGACTTGAACCCATTATGCCTGTATCAGCAGTCACTGCAGTAACCATTGTGCTACAGCTCTGTATCGGTCATGTATGTATGCTAGCAACCCTACAACACATACAAGACATATACATGCCCCCACACTCACTATATAATGTGTGGGTGTGTTTGCTTGCACCCGAAAAGGAAAAATAACTTATATATGCCCCCTCACTCACTATATGATGTGTGGGTGTGTTTGCTTGCACCCCTACAAAACAGACACAACATATACATGCCCCCTCACTCACTATATAATGTGTGGGTGTGTTTGCTTGAACCCCTACAAAACAGACACATCATATACATGCCCCCTCACTCACTATATAATGTGTGGGTGTGTTTGCTTGCACTCCTACAAAAAATAAACCATATACATGCCCCCTCACTCACTGTATCATGTACAGGCTGCTGCATCAGCCAGCCTTCTGCATCTGGCACCCTGGGGACTCAAACCCATTATGCCTGTATCAGCAGTCACTGCAGTAACCATTGTGCTACAGCTCTGTATTGGTCATGTATGTATGCTAGCAACCCTACAACACATACAAGACATGTACATGCCCCCACCCTCACTATATAATGTGTGGGTGTGTTTGCTTGCACCCCAAAAGGAAAAATAACTTATACATGCCCCCTCACTCACTATATGATGTGTGGGTGTGTTTGCTTGCACCCCTACAAAACAGACACAACATATACATGCCCCCTCACTCACTATATAATGTGTGGGTGTGTTTGCTTGCACCCCTACAAAACAGACACATCATATACATGCCCCCTCACTCACTATATAATGTGTGGGTGTGTTTGCTTGCACCCCTACAAAAAATAAACCATATACATGCCCCCTTACTCAATGTATCATGTACAGGATGCTGCATCAGCCAGCCTTCTGCATCTGGCACCCTGGGGACTCGAACCCATTATGCCTGTATCAGCAGTCACTGCAGTAACCATTGTGCTACAGCTCTGTATCGGTCATGTATGTCTGGGTGGCTTCTTATGCTTAACACGCGGTGACCCGCTAATGCGCCCTGTATCGCTCGTTAGTTTTGTAACGCGCGGTAGGTGTTCCGCTGTCCCGCCCATCTCCTTATTTTGTGGTTTGTCTTATTAACGCGGATCCTAACGCGAACTGCACTAACGCGATTTAGTAAACATACCCCTAAGTGTACTGAGGTTGGTGGGTGGTGCCAGTGGTATATATCCTGAGGTCATCAAAAGGATGACATACTCAGTCTCCAAGCTGCTGAAAGAGGAGCACAACCCAGAAGAAGGGACTGGACTGGAGAGATGATTAGAAATGGGAGATATAATGATATATTGTCCACATAGATGTGATACTCCACTTTAAACTTATGGAAGTTACTACAGATTGGCTGGAGATAAATGTTAAATAAAAGGGCTGATAGAGATGATCATTGAGGTAAGCCCCTCTTTTTGTCTATATGGTTTACATATCTGTAAATCGATGTTAACTTTCTTGTTTAAGGCCACCTCAGTTTACATTAATGGAGAATCCTTATTTACCAAGGTAGAGAAGGTATTCTGCAAGAGTATCTCGAGGTGGAGTTGGTGTCTCCGGGTAATGCGTCATAACCGGCCAGAACCACTGTCATCCATTTATTCTTGCATTGCTGGATTTTTTGAGGGAGTTGCATGGATTGTTTGCAAGCTGTATCATGGGGGAGGTTTGTTTTATTGCAGCTAAGTCTTCCCTCAATTGAATCAATTATTTTTCCATAGTAGATAGCTTAAGATGGGTAGGACAAGCTCAAAGGCTCCAAACTGTTTTCCTGAAGATTGAAGCACCACAGTTATTGCACTGTGTCTTTTGGGGAAATTGCTAGGTACTGTCACCCTCCGCTGTGTACCTTGCTGGTTAGGCAGGGCACTGCGCTGGGCTTGTGCTTAACTGACTTAGTTATGCTGTGGAGGGCCTTGCTTGGCCCTCTGGGAGTTGTAATTGTTGATTGCCAGTTAAAGAACTAGTCGTGGAACGGTGGTAAGGTTTAACACGGGATTTATTTCCCCCTCCAAGAGGACTCTTTGCTGTGGTATAAACAAAGGAAACACAACCCTTCCTGGGCATATAATAAAGGAACAAAAATAGCTTCTCTTCAGCTCTTTAACAGGTAAAGTAAAGGTACATTAAACAGTCCTTCACAAGCACACAAAACCCTTTCCTTTACTGTTTTAGGCTTAATCAGCTCTTACTTCTTTTCATCGTAGTGAGGAAATGCTATCCGCTACTGTAAGCGTACAGTCCATGTATTCAGTACTTGGCTGAGCTTCTGATATCTCACACTGCATATCCTCGTCACATGCTTTTAATACTTCTTCCCTTTCAACATTAGGGACGTCCTCCAACAGTCTCTCTCTACTCTGCCGGGATTCTCTTCCTCCCTCTGTGAGAGTGTGCTGGATACAATTACCACATTCACTATAATGCTTCTGGTGAGAGCCTTCCCACTGCTGGTAGCTATTAGGTGAGTTATAACATTTCCTTGCACCTCTATTAGGGTAAATTGGCTTACCTCTCAGCTCTGACTGGCTCAGGTTCCTATGTACAGCTGTAGCTGCTGAGGAAGCATGAAACGGCAGTTTTGCAGGGACTCTGCTTCTTAAATCCTCTCCAGATATAAAAACGTCTTCTGGCAAAAAGCCTTTATCCCTCCCATGCCTGGTATAAGGGTAAGAAATCTTATCTATATCTCTCAAGCTGGCTTCATAGGGCTTTAGCGTTTCTGTGTATTGCCTTCTATTGCCAACCCCTGGGCTTGCCCTTTCAGGGTGAAAATAAAACTTCTTGGCTTTTACCGTTCTCCCCACAGCTCCGTTCCAACCTGGGCTTTTCCCAATACGTTCTGGGCTCCTCTGATATCCGAAGCTTCCTGTCCTGGCTTTGCTACCTCCTCTGTAGCTCCTTCTACGTCTGCCGTTGCTCTCACTTTCAAACTCTGATTCCAGCTGTCTCTGATTCTTTCCCAAGCACTCGTGGTAATCAGTCAGGCTCTCATTCAGGCTCCCGTAGTGATTCTCCTGCAGGCTCTCATTCAAGCTTTCGTGGTTATTCTCATGCAGGCTCTCATTCAAGCTTTCGTGGTTATTCTCATGCAGGCTCTCTCTAACTGCTTGTGAGTTGTGCTTATCTACGTACTCCCGAGCTCCACCTCCCCCCAGCTGGCTTGCATCAGGTGATGACCTCATAGCCCTTCTGCTGGCTGGGTGTGTCTCTCTGGCTCGTGACCACATTTGTTTCTGTTGCCCATAGCAACTTCCTGACATGTGTTTACTAAAAACGTCAGTGTCAGCCTGATTCACTGCCTCTCTGTCTATCTCCAAGGGCTCTGTTGGATCTGCTCTGTGACAGATTCCCCCCCTTAAAATATTACGGGCTGCCGCAAATCTAAGCGGACAGTACGTAATCCTGTCCGGGGTACTACTGTACTGCTCCTTATAAACTTAATTGGCAGTGGCCAACCTTTCCTTCCAAGGTTTTAACACATTGAGGTGATAAACCTGCCTACGTCCCTTATCATTCTCTATGAGATAGGAAACGGGCCCAACCCTTTTTATCACCGTACCCGGCCCTTTCCAGTGGGATTCAAATTTGGGACCAGGGTCCGCCACCTGGATGAGGACCTTATCCCCTACCGCCAATTGTCTGGCTTGTGTGCCCTTATCATAGTAGCGTTTCTGACGCTGCTGACTAACCTTCAGATTTTCTACTGAGGCCTTGGACGTTTTCTTCAGCCGCGTCCTTAAGTCTTTTAAGAACTGTGGTACCCCTACCTCCGGTATTTCGGGCTCCACCCACTCTTCTTGTAGTATGTCCAAAATACCCCTCGGGGCTCTACCGAACAATAGTTCAAATGGGGACGCCCCCAAGGAGGCCTGTATACGCTCCCTACACGCGTATAACACGAATGGAAGTAAGGTATCCCACTCTGCCATTTCTCCTTTCCTTAAACCCCTCCTTAATAGGTGTTTAATGGATTGGTTCATGCGCTCCACCAACCCGTTTGACTGTGGGTGGTATGCCGCAGTCTTAATATGGCGTATGCCAAATGCCTCCCATACTCTAGCGAGGTATCTAGACACGAAGTTGCTTCCTTGATCGGTTAAGATTTCCTGGGGAAACCCCATTTCGCAAAATAATTTTACTAGTTCCTGCGCTATGATCTTGGCTGAGATGTTCCTAAGGGGAATTGCCCACGGGAACCGCGTAGCGTGGTCTACAATTACCAAGATATATTGGTAGCCCCGGGGTGTTTTTATTAGAGGGCCCACTATATCCATCCCCATGCGTCGAATCGGTACTGAGATGGTAGGCAAAGGCACCATAGGTACGGCCTTTGGTCGTGTTATCGAGACCCTCTGGCAGGTAGGGCAGGAGTCACAATACTGTTTGGTTTCCTTATAGACCCCCGGCCAATAAAACCGCGCTAGTATCTGATCTAGCGTTCCCTGAACACCCTTATGGCTGCCTATCGGGTGGTCGTGTGCCAGGCGTAAGACAATGGCCTTAAAAGTTACCGGCACTACCAGTTGTTTCCGGACTGCAACAGTATAAGGATCTATACTTTCCCTATATAAGATATCTTTATCTAGCAAGAATCGGGGAAGTATAGGTCGATCCTCTTGTGCCCATTCAAACGCTCTTTTGAGCGCTGGGTCAGCCCTCTGTTCCATAGGGAAAGAAGGGAATTTCTGAACTAGGGCTGCAGGTACCCACGGTAACCCTTCCCCTGCCTCTAGTTCCGCCCTTCCTCGGGTTCTCTTATTTCTTTCCTGGCGCTTCTTAGCCTTTGCTTTTTTCCCTTCTTTAGTTGGAACATGAACTAATTCATCATGGTTGGGGAGTATGTTAGCCTCAACTTCCTCTATCCTTTCCTCAGGAATTTCCTTATCTTCTCTCCCCTTAGGCTCCTCTGTTCTCTCCACAGACGGTTCCCGGGTTCCTGAGGTTCCGGCTTGCGATCGTGTTGAAACTAGGCCTGTCTTTGTGCATAGGCCTTGCATCAATCCTCCCTGAAATGAGGGCCAGTCATGCCCTAGGATGAGTTCCTGTGGCAGCCTTGGGACTACTGCCACTTGTATTTCCCTTTCTAGGCCCATCCCTCTAACACGCACCTTATGTAGGGGATAATGAAGACGGGTGCCATGTACGCATTTTATTTGTACTTGGTCTTTTACTCGACTTGGGGCTGCAGGGCAAGACTGCTCCATGGTCTCCCAAAACTCCTGAGAGACCATGCTCTGTTCTGCTCCCGAGTCGAGTAGAGCCAAGGCGTCTACTCCTTCTACTTGGACCTGGAGAAAAATGCCTTTCGGGACTTGCTTCTCAGCCCCAGCTTCAAGGACCGTTCTTACTCTACAATCCTTCCGGTAATGACCCGGCTTCCCGCATCTGTAACATTTTCTACCACCAGATAGATCATCATCAGTATTATCATAATCATTCCTTTTATGTACTTTAACCTTTTCACCTTTTCTCATCTTATCAGGATTTCCCATTCCCGCCATCTTTAAAATGCCAATTCCAGAGGTATCAGCCATTTTAGCCTCATAAAATACATCTGCCATATTGGCTGCCTCTTCCGTATTGTGGCAATCCTGTAAGGTGAGAAAGGTTTTCAGTTCAGGGGATACAGACTGCATAAATTGCTCCAGAATAATCTCATCCATAATGGAGTCCAATGACCTCCCCTCTGGGTTTAGCCATTTATAAGCCAGACTCTTTAGCCTCTGGTATAGGGCTCTGGGAGTTTCCTTATACTGTATCTTTGCCTCCCTAAACATACGCTTATAGTGTCTAGGCGTAAGACCTAATCTATCCTTTACAGCTTTTTTAATTTCAGAGTAATTGGCAGCAAGAGTAGCAGGCATTGCCTTAAATGCAGACAGAGCCTCGCCAGTAAGAGTCATCGCAAAGCGCATGGCCCATTGCTCTGTAGGCCATTTAAGGGTCTCCACTATTCTTTCGAATGCCTCAATATAGTCATCCAAATCGTCCTGTTGTGTTAACTGTCCCAGGGAAAAAGTATGGTAACTGTTCAGCTCTACTTGCGGAACCATGGAAGAACTCGCAGCTCCTGTTTCCTGGGGCTTCTTTAAGAGAGCTTCCATCGTTTCCCGCAGAGGTCGCTGCTGTTCCTTCATAGCCTCCACATACTGTTCCTGGAGACGCTGAACAAGCTCTGCCTGTTTGTCCCACTGTGTTTGCATCCACATCATGACATCACGCGGATCCATCTTCCCTCTGGAGTTGCTCCACCTATGGAAAAAGAAAAGAAAGACCCACCAAGTGCGGTACTTTTCTTTTAAAATCCCTGTCTGAGTACAGCGCCCCCTTTCTCACTTGGTATCCTTCTACCCTTCCGCCCAGGTTACCTTTACCTTAGGCTCCTGGTAGACCAGCATGTGAGAAAGGTCTTGCTTTTCTGGCCGACCTGCCAGCGAAAATCTTCTTCAGACAGCACTCTGTGTGGCAGCAGTTCTTCCAGTGATGTCCTTTTTTTATGTTTCCTCCTTTCTCTCAGGAAAACCACGTAGCAAAAAAAAAAAATCTTAAATACTACGCCAAATTGTCACCCTCCGCTGTGTACCTTGCTGGTTAGGCAGGGCACTGCGCTGGTCTTGTGCTTAACTGACTTAGTTATGCTGTGGAGGGCCTTGCTTGGCCCTCTGGGAGTTGTAGTTGTTGATTGCCAGTTAAAGAACTAGTCGTGGAACGGTGGTAAGGTATAACACGGGATTTATTTCCCCCTCCAAGAGGACTCTTTGCTGTGGTATAAACAAAGGAAACACAACCCTTCCTGGGCATATAATAAAGGAACAAAAATAGCTTCTCTTCAGCTCTTTAACAGGTAAAGTAAAGGTACATTAAACAGTCCTTCACAAGCACACAAAACCCTTTCCTTTACTGTTTTAGGCTTAATCAGCTCTTACTTCTTTTCATCGTAGTGAGGAAATGCTATCCGCTACTGTAAGCGTACAGTCCATGTATTCAGTACTTGGCTGAGCTTCTGATATCTCACACTGCATATCCTCGTCACATGCTTTTAATACTTCTTCCCTTTCAACATTAGGGACGTCCTCCAACAGTCTCTCTCTACTCTGCCGGGATTCTCTTCCTCCCTCTGTGAGAGTGTGCTGGATACAATTACCACATTCACTATAATGCTTCTGGTGAGAGCCTTCCCACTGCTGGTAGCTATTAGGTGAGTTATAACATTCCCTTGCACCTCTATTAGGGTAAATTGGCTTACCTCTCAGCTCTGACTGGTTCAGGTTCCTATGTACAGCTGTAGCTGCTGAGGAAGCATGAAACGGCAGTTTTGCAGGAACTCTGCTTCTTAAATCCTCTCCAGATATAAAAACTTCTTCTGGCAAAAAGCCTTTATCCCTCCCATGCCTGGTATAAGGGTAAGAAATCTTATCTATATCTCTCAAGCTGGCTTCATAGGGCTTTAGCGTTTCTGTGTATTGCCTTCTATTGCCAACCCCTGGGCTTGCCCTTTCAGGGTGAAAATAAAACTTCTTGGCTTTTACCGTTCTCCCCACAGCTCCGTTCCAACCTGGGCTTTTCCCAATACGTTCTGGGCTCCTCTGATATCCGAAGCTTCCTGTCCTGGCTTTGCTACCTCCTCTGTAGCTCCTTCTACGTCTGCCGTTGCTCTCACTTTCAAACTCTGATTCCAGCTGTCTCTGATTCTTTCCCAAGCACTCGTGGTAATCAGTCAGGCTCTCATTCAGGCTCCCGTAGTGATTCTCCTGCAGGCTCTCATTCAAGCTTTCATGGTGATTCTCATGCAGGCTCTCATTCAAGCTTTCGTGGTTATTCTCATGCAGGCTCTCTCTAACTGCTTGTGAGTTGTGCTTATCTACGTACTCCCGAGCTCCACCTCCCCCCAGCTGGCTTGCATCAGGTGATGACCTCCTAGCCTTTCTGCTGGCTGGGTGTGTCTCTCTGGCTCGTGACCACATTTGTTTCTGTTGCCCATAGCAACTTCCTGACATGTGTTTACTAAAAACGTCAGTGTCAGCCTGATTCACTGCCTCTCTGTCTATCTCCATGGGCTCTGTTGGATCTGCTCTGTGACAGTACATATGATCTAGATTGGCCACTGTTGGAAACAGGAAACTGGGCTTGATGGACCTTGGTCTGACCCAGTATGGCATATCTTATGTTCTTATGTAGTGTGTGTGGGGCAGTTGGTAGATGAAAAAGCAACATAGAAGTGCTTTCTACTAAAGATATGAAAGCGAATGTGTGTCTTGGGCTGACTAAGAACATCCAGCCCTGGGGAGGGAGGGTGAGAAATAAGTGGCAGCAAGCTACGAGTTTGACTTTCTAAGCCAGAGACCTTGCAGGGCAGCTGTTATCTACCAGAGCACGGACTTGTCTCTGCAATACAGGCCAAACATTGTTTTAAAGAACAGGCTGAACATTTTAACTCTTTTTTTTAAATTAAAGCAAGGTAATTCCTATATTGCATCCACTATTTTCTAAAGGCTAAAGAAATCTACATAGTGGATGCTTGAAATGCCCTCCCGATGGAAGTGATGGGGGCAAATACAGTGACAAAATCCAAATGGCATGGGACAGAAACAGTGGATCCCTGTAATGCAACAGGATAAAATAAAAATAAACATAACTATCTCTTATATCTCAAAAAATGGGGGTGACTTACACAGAGCAGTTAGTACACCTCTAAACCCAAGGCATGCGGAGGTGTGACCTGCACGGAGCGGCATGTGCACCGACTCTTGCCACCTTGCTGGGCAGACTAGTGGAGGAGTGGCCTAGTGGTTGGGGCAAGGTACTTCAGGCCAGAAGGTCAGGGGTTCAAATCCCACTAGAAGACAGCAACCTTGGGCTGGAAGGACTGGGGCTTCTAGTCCCACAGGTGCTCCTTGTGGTCTTGGGCAAGCCACTTAACCCTCCATTGCCCATGTTCCCTGTACGTATTAGTGTATGTGTCTCATATCCCCTTGTGTTAAAGGTATCCCCCAATTGTGTTGTGACCACTTTGATTGAAGGATAAGGTGGTATACAAAACTGAATAAATAAATAAATAAATACTGATCTTTATCTGCCATCATATACTACAGTATGTTACCATGTTAAATACAGGCAGTAAGTAAAGCAGTGCAATTATAGTAACTCCAAAAAGACAGACGAGGTACAGGCAGCTAGAAACTATTCAAAGCAAGTAAAGTAAAAGTAAAAGAAAAAGAATAAAAACGTAGCCAGACAGATCCACTCAATGTGCTTCCGCCCCCAGTGCTCTGGAGACCGGTAATAGCTTCTGGGTCTGTTCCTACAAGTTTTAAATGCAGAGCTCCCTTGGATTTCTAGAGGAGGAGAATAAAGCCAGCCGACATCTAATGTACTCTGAGCACCTCCACGTCTCCCTGAGTGTGTTTCTGGTTTGTGTTTCAGATGCGGGTGACATTTGAGGACATCACTGTCTCTTTCTCCCAGGAGGAGTGGGAGTATTTAGATGAAGGACAGAAGGAGCTTTACTGGGAGGTAATGAAAGAGAATTATGAGACTCTGATCTCCCTGGGTAAGGACTGTATGACTAAATCTGCATTTCCAGCAGACGGTGGGGCTGATCTGTTCCAGAGATAGGACATGTCCAGAAAATGTGCTTACATAGCAATTTTCAGCCATATTAATACCCAGCACCCACCAGGTACAATAAGCAGTATTTTATAAATCACCAATATATAATTCAGCTCTAGATACAGAACCTACAGAGCTGAGTGGGAGATGAGTCTGGTGAAACCTGGGGTACTGGGTTCAAGGCTCCCACAAGGATTGGCCTACCTTCCCCAATAGATATATAGATGGTTCTTCTAACTTCATCCCTTCAGGAATATCCTTGTACAGTACTTAAAAAATAATATAGTCCATCATATCTTCAATCAGTCTCTCTTCTACATTGCTTCCTGTTGTCTTCATGTATATTTCTCAGCAGCACATTTATGTTTGTCCCCTGCTTTCTTGAATTCAGATACTGTCCTCATGTCTACTACTTCCACTGGGAGACTATTCCACACATCTACCACTCTTTCCATAAAGAAATATTTCTGCATATTACTCCTGAATCTATCCCCTTTCACCCTCATCCATCAGACGCTGCAAGACTGCACCCTCAGGCACAGAGCCCAAATCGGTATCAGAAAAGAGAGTGGGAGGCTGAAACCCCTCCACTCTCCATCTAAAGGCCAATCAGGGCCCACCACAGCAACTTAGAAAAGAAATGCCTTCAGCCACCGCTTCACCTTAGGCCCTTAGGCGGGGAAAGCAGGCAGATATGCAAAAAGCAGCTCAACCCAAACAAAAAACTGCCAACACTAAGCCCAATAACCTCAAAAAACCTCAACAACCTCGAAGACCTCGCTGCTGACCTCACCCCTATCACAAGCAGAAAACTCTCACCCCACACATCTCCTAGACACTTCGGATTGTATCAGGACACACTTTCAGCAAGAAAACAACAAACTGTAAGTACCACTCATCAGAAATGGAACTCACTGCTGAAAGAGCCCCACCCCTACCCTCCTATGATTCTACCAAAAAACATAAAACTGCTATAATGCCACGGAATCCAATGTTGCCAGTCAACCAAGTATTGTATGCCCTTCTTCTCATCTGGCTCCTACTCTGCCACTCATCAACAGCTACCTATACCATAAACATACCCACAGCAGCCCTACAACCTCCCCTACTACACATACCTTGTCACCCACACATATGGATGAATCCCCATAAGCATGCCTACAGACAAACCCACAGATTAATAAGAATTCAAACCAACACTCACACAACTGGCTACCACACCCAACACATGCTAATCACTCCAATTAACATTGAGCTAATCAATGCTAGCTCCGTATGAAACAAGAAACACCATCATAGACTATATTCAATATCACCCAGACTGACATCCTCTGCATCACCAAATCCTAGCTAAAAAGCACTGACCAGGTCATTCTATCTGAGATCACTCCTCGATCCCTTACTGCTTCAAACGTCCACGCATCCACAAGAGAGGTGCGAATGGACCTTAAATTTAAATTTAAAATATCCCAATCTCTAAGCCACAAATACTGTGGCTTAATCACGATAGAAAACAGACCTAGCCTTTTGTCTTACTTACAGAGCCCCAAACGCTCCCGCTGATGAGACATCTGACTTCCTCAAAGCCATATGTTTGGCCAACTCTCCTCATAAGCTGCTTATACAACTAGGCAACCTAAATCTGAGCTACACATCTAGCAGAGAAGAAGCTACTTTCACAAGGCAATGGAATCACTTAACTTCTGCCAAATCCTCAAAGGCTCCTGTCACCGCTCAGGCTCTACTCTGGACCTCATCTTTGTCCCAAAGAACCTTCACTCACAGGACAGCATAACGACCCCTCTTGCCCTACCAATATCCTGGTCAGATTACCATGCTATACATTTCAAGGGTCACCACCCTCAACAAGGAAAATCACAGAGAATACCCCATTCTGAAAGAAGATTTAAAGGATATAACCAAGACCAGCCTCTGCCAGGACTTTGCAGATCCAGAAGAGGCAACTAAAACTTGGAACTGCACCATCAATGCATCAGTGCATACTCCTTATGCCTGGGATAAACTACCTGAGTTTTTATGTAAGATGCCATCACTGGCCCTTCTCAAACTGAGGCTCAAAACTCACCTCTTCGATGCCACTTTTGTAGGTTGAGTTGCCTGATCTCCTTTGTGTTTCCTTACCATTCCCCCCCTAGCTGTATCCCGTGTCTACAGTTACCGTGTTATCTGTCTTGACTAGATTTTAAGCTCTGACGAGCAGGGTCTGTCTTTTATATATGTGTCTGTGCAGCACTGCGTATGTCTTGTAGCGCTATACAAATGTTCAGTAGTAGTGGATGAGGGACTCAGTAGTTTGTGTAGAAAGGAAGGGACAAATGTTTCTGATGTTGTTATAGAGAAAGAAGCGACAGGTTTTAGCTATGCTGCAGAGAAAGAGAGAGCAGAGTCAACGATGCTATGGAAGAGCAGAAGGGAGAGGCCTTATGGTCTTTATCTGCTGTCATATTTCTCTGTTTACATATAGAAGGTGCCTTGAACATTAGCCAGTAATTTGTAATTATTTAATTTTAATGCAAATTGCTTTGCTCTTTTGTATGAAAGGTGGGACATCAAGAGATCATGAAATCAAATGAAATCATGTAAGAGATTAACTTTCTTCCTCTGTCACATTAATCACAGCTGATTGGTCAGAAATGTGGGATAATCTTAGAGTATCGTTCCATGGTGCGACAACACATTGAATATTGTGTGCAATTCTGGCCGCCATATCTTAAAAAGGACATAGCGTTATTAGAAAAGGTACAGAGAAGAGCCACCAAAATGGTAAAGGGAATGGAAGGATACCACTGTGAAGAGAGGCTAAATAGGTTAGGGCTCTTCAACCTGGAAAAGAGACGGCTAAGGGGAGATACGATAGAGGTCTATAAATTAATGAATGGAGTGGAATGGGTAAATGTAGATTGATTGTTTATGCCATCAAAATATAGAAAGACTAGGTGGCATGCAATTAAACTACAGGGTAATCTGTTTAAGACTAATAAGAGAAAATATTTTTTCACTCAACATGTAATCAAACTAAATAATTTTCTTTCATCTGCAAATTTGATTATCTCACTCATTATTCCCATTTGCAGGTCATTTATGAATATGTTAATAAGCAGCAGACCCACCACATATCCTTGAGGTACCCCACTATTCACCTTTCTCCACTGGGAAAATTGGCCATTTAGCCCTAACCTCTGCTTTCTATCTTTTAACCAGTTCCTGATCCTGCCTCCTATCCCATGACTTTTTAATTCCACCAAGAGTGTCTCATGAGGGACCTTGACAAAGGCTTTCTGAAAATCCAGATACACTAGATTGTCTGACCCACCTTTGTCTACCTCTTTATTTATGTCTTTAAAAAAATATAACAGATTAGTAAGACAAGACCTTCCTTGGCTAAAGCCATGTTGGCTGTCTCCCATTAAACCTTGAATATCTACATGTTCAGTAATTTTGTTCTTTAAAATGGTCTCTACCATTTTTCTCAATATTGACATCTGTGTTTTCCCAGATCACCCCTGGAACCCTTTTTAAAAATTGGTGTTACATTGGCTATCCTCCAGTCTTCAGTTATTTTATATGATTTTAATGATAGTTCACAGATTGCTAATAGCAGGTCTGCAGTCTCATATTTCAGTTCTTCCAACACCCTTGGATGTATACCATCTAGTCCAGTTGATTAGCTACTCTTCAGTTTATCAAAGAGTTGTAATATATCTTCCTGGTATATCAATATTTCTTTCAAATTTTTTACTGCATCAGCTTTAAATAACATTTCAGTCATGGGTAACTTCCCTACATCTTCCTCAGTAGAGACCAAAGCAAAACATTCATTGAGTCTCTATTTTATTCAGAATATCATTGAATATCTGGGGTCGGCATACTGCCTTATGGCTACAGTAGTTAACCAGGCAGCAGCGATATTGCATGCTTCTCAGTTAGCCCCTGCAGCTAAAAGATAGGGACTGTCACCCGGCTCTCCCACGACACTCCTTGATGCTCAGCGGTTAGCGTCAGAGCAAACAAGGGAGAAGGTGGGATATTCAGCGTCACTAGCTGTGTAAATACCTTTTGAATATCAGGCCCTATGTTTTTAGTTCTTTGTCTTTTGGTTTTGGATGTGTTTAGTAGAGTTTGTAGATGGGAGGATTAGTTGTTGATGATTTTGAAAGTTAGGAACAGTATTTAGTATCTGATGTGGCTTTGCTGGGGATGCTAGTGGAGTTGTTGTAGGATAGGGATTGGGTGGTCATATTTTGGGGCTCCTTGAATGATGCATGCAGCTGTATGTTATACAATGTGTAGTGGGAGAAGAGTTGAATTTTTTGAGTCGTGGTAAATTGAGTTACAGCAAAGTGTGGTGAGATGATGACCTGGAATGCCGTCCAGAAAGAAGCCCAATGGTTCCAGTAGGGGTTGCAGGTGTTGCAGGGTTCAGATTTTGTGGTAGGTTGTCCTCATTGTGTTGTTTATGTGCGATTTCAGTATGAGATGTTGGTCCAGGTTGTTACTTAGATACTAAACCTCTGTCTGGACTTTCACATCAATTTCATTTATTGTCAGGGATGGAGGTGGGTGGAATGTGTCATCCTTGGTGATGCAGAGTTTTTGGAGATTTTTTATACTTAACTGTCAATGAGTTTCTTGCCAGCCATTGAGTGATGTCTGTGAAGCAGCTTGATATTCCTTCGTATATGGCTTTGTTGGTGTCGAAAGTTGCGTACCTCCATTGCCTCAGTAAAATCCAAGTTATCAATGTCCCTTTTTAATGTACATTACCAAGTTTAAATTACAATGTAATCTGCTTTGACTGAAATGAAAAATGGTATAAAAAATAGTAGAATCAATCAATCAATCATTATATCATATGCATAGATATGGAAGTATGTGTTATGGGCATGGATAATTGGACATAGTGGCTGAAGAGAAGTGCCTTGAGGGATGCCTTGGGTTTGATGGAAGGAAGATGAGGTGTTGATGCCCATTTTCAGTTGTTGTTGTCCCCTAAATGGATAGGAGTGAAACAATTTTAGTACTTCATTTTGTTTTCTTTGATGGAGGATGCTATGACAGACGACCTCTGAGGCATCAAAGAATATTAAGATTTTTCCTATGTATGGTTTCCTGCCACTCCTGCTACCTCCAACAGGATATTGCATCAGAGGGGGCAGGAGTAGCAAACCATGAGCGTGCTAGCAACGGCACTTCAAAGCCCGATCTGGCCATCGTGGTTCATGCTGCAGAGGGGTGAATCGGGCCACATGAAGACTGGAGCCAAGGTTGGAGGACTCAGGCCAGCTCCCTGTGAGTGAGAATGGTAATAATGAGTGATTTCAATTACCCCGGTATCGACTGGGTCAGTGTCATGGCAGGACATGCTAGGGAGATAAAGTTCCTAGATGAAATAAATGACTGCTTCTTGGAGCAGCTGGTTCATAAACCGACCAGAGGGGAAGCCATATTGGACCTAGTCCTTAGTGGAACACCAGATCTAGAGCAAGAGATAAGGTTGTTGGTGCCACTTGGCAATAATGATCATAGCATGATCGCCTTTGATTTAATTAGTGGAGGAGGGATAGTAAGGTAATCCACAGTACTACCTTTTAACTTTCGAAAGGAAGACTATGATAAAATGAGGAAAATAGTTAAGAAAAAACTAAAAGGAGCAGTTGCAAAGGTTAAAGACTTACATCAAGCTTGGGTGTTGTTGAAAAATACTATTTTGGAAGCCCAGACCAGCTATATTCCAAGCTTTAAGAAAAGTGGAAGGAAGTCCAAAAAACTGCCAGCATGGTTTAAAGGTGAGGTCAGAGAGGCTGTTGTTGCCAAAAAAGCATCTTTCAGGAAATGGAAAAAAGAGCCAAACGACGAAACCTGGAAACAGCACAAGCACTGGTAAGTCAAATGCAAGGCATTGATAAGGCAGGCAAAGGGAGAATTTGAGAAGAAGCTTGCTGCGGAAGCAAAAACACGAAATAAAGACTTTTTCAAGTACATTCGTAGCAAAAAACCTGTGAGAGAGTCTGTTGGTCCATTAGATGATAGAGGGGTTAAAGGAGCACTAAGAGACGACAAGGCGATAGCGGAGAGGCTGAATGAATTCTTTGCTTCGGTCTTTACTGAGGAAGATGTAGGGATGTTACCCATGACTGAAGTGGTATTTAAAGGTGCGGAAGAATTGAAGGAAATATCGATACATCGGGAAGATGTATTACAACTATTAGATAAACTGAAGAGTAGCAAATCACCTGGGACGGATGATATACATCCAAGGGTGTTGAAAGAACTGAAATATGAGATTGCTGACCTGCTATTAGTAATCTGTGAACTATCATTAAAATCATCTCTAATACCTGAAGATTGGAGGATCGCCAATGTAACACCAATTTTTAAAAAGGGTTCCAGGGGTGATCCGGGAAACTACGGACCGGTGAGCCTGACGTCAGTACCCAGAAAAATGGTAGAAACCATCACAAAGAATAAAATTACTCAGCATGTAGATAGTCATGGCCTAATGGGAGACAGCCAACATGGCTTTAGACAAGGAAGATCTTGTCTTACTAATCTGTTATGTTTTTTGAAGGAGTGAATAAACAGGTGGACAAAGGTGAGTCAGTTGATATAGTGTATCTGGACTTTCAGAAAGCCTTTGACAAGGTCCCTCATCAGAGACTTTTGGCAAAACTAAAGAGTCATGGGATAGGAGGCAATGTACTATTGTGGATCAGGAACTGGTTAAAAGATAGAAAGCAGAGGGTAAGGCTAAATGGTCAATTTCCCCAATGGAGAAAGGTGAATAGTGGTGTACCGCAGGGATCTGTGCTGGGTCCGCTGCTTTTTGACATATTCATAAATGACCTGGAAAATGGAATAACGAGTGAGGTTATCAAATTTGCAGATGACACAAAACTATTTAAAGTTGTTAAAACCCAAGAGGATTGTGGAAAATTGCAAAAGGATCTGGATAAATTGGAAGAATGGGCATCCAAATGGCAGATGAAATTTAATGTGGACAAGTGCAAAGTTATGCACCTAGGGAAGAACACCCCAAACTATAGTTACACGATGCAAGGTTCCACATTAGGAACCACCACCCAGGAAAAAGATTTAGGCGTCATTGTGGATACCATGTTAAAACCCTCAGCCCAGTGTGCAGCGGCAGCCAAAAGAGTAAATAGAATGCTAGGTATCATAAGGAAAGGAATGGAAAATAAAACAAAAGATATTATAATGCCTCTGTATCGTTCCATGGTAAGACCGCATCTTGAATATTGTGTGCAATTCTGGTCGCCATATCTTAAAAAGGATATAGCGATTTTAGAAAAGGTTCACAGAAGAGCCACCAAAATGGTAAAGGGGATGGAAGGATACTCCTATGAAGAAAGGCTAAAAAGGTTAGGGCTCTTTAACCTGGAAAAGAGACGGCTGAGGGGAGATATGATAGAAGTCTATAAATTAATGAACGGAGTGTAACAGGTAAACGTAGATCGATTGTTTACCTTATCAGAATATAGAAAGACCAGGGGACATGCAATGAAGCTACAGGGTAAACTATTTAAGACTAATAAAAGAAAATATTTTTTCACTCAACGTGTAATCAAACTCTGGAATTTGTTACCGGAGGATGTAGTAAAGTTTGTTAGTGTAGCTGGGTTTAGAAAAGGTTTGAACAAGTTCTTGGAGGAAAGGTCCATAAACCATTATTAAGAAGGGACCCAGGATATCAATGCTTGACCCAGTACAAGCATTGTGGAACCTGTGTCTTTTGGGGAAACTGCTAGGTACATATGACCTATATTGGCCACTGTTGGAAACAGAATACTGGGCTTGATGGACCTTGGTCTGACCCAGTATAGCATATCTTATGTTCTTATGTTAGACTGAGAGTTCCCCTGAGGAGGGCATGGCTGGTCACAAAAGCACAGGAGAGTTGGCCATTTTAGCTCAGAATCTGAACTCTCTGGTTCCCAACCCCCGCCCATCTGCTGATATGGCTTTGCCCTAGGCATCTTCAACTGGCTAGAAGCTCTGAAGAACACAGCAAAGGTCTGGCTGTAGATGACATTTTTTTCACCCAAGTTTGTCTTTGTTTTGCAGCTTTAGAAGAAGAGGGACTGACTCAACCATTAGGCAAGACTAGGCAGTCACCTAGGGCAGGAGATTTTGAGGGAATGCAAAGAGAAGCAGCAGTCAAAGCAAAACACTAGATCCTAGCAGCCAGACAAACTCAAAGAGCCCTCAGCACATTCTTTTACCTGCAGGATGAGCGGACACCCGCATGCAATGTAAAATAGAATATTTGAAAGTATCATCTGGAAGGAAAGGAGAAGCTCGAGCTGCCTAAAGAAGATGTCTTGATTATGCCATTAATAAAGAAGATGACTATTCTTGTCAGAGGAGGCATAGCTCTGGAATGTTGAATGATGGTTGAAGGAGGCTTTTGAGGTTTCTGCTTTGGGCCTCCAAGCTGTGGTTCGCAGTACTTGCATGTCTAGGGTCTGTTTGCACTAGATACAGCAGTGACCTGAGGAGGCTTTGGAGGATGACCAGCAGAATTCATGAGAGGTTGTCCGAGTGGAAACAGGAGTGATGTACAAGTCATGCGGCAGATGCCCTGTATGAGTAAGGAACTGGTCAGTGGATGCAGACTCGAAGACTTGGCTTAGTAGGTTGTCTTTCCAGGAAAGCTAAAAAGGTGAAGAAAAAGAGGGAGGCCTTCATGAAATACAAGAGATCACAGAGAGAGGAAGACAGGCATCTATATTTCGGAAAACTTAGGGAAGCTAGCAAAGTAGTCAGGAAAGCAAAAATTCAGAAAGAGGAGGAAATAGGCAATGTAATAAAATGGGGGGGGGATAAGACATTTTTCAGATATGTTAGTGAGAAGAGGAAGGGCAAAAGTGGTATTGTCAGACTGAAGGATGATTGGGAGGAATATGTAGAAGCTGATGAGGATAAAGCGGAATTGCTTAACAGATATTTCTGTTCTGTGTTCACAGATGAAGAACCAGGAGCAGGACCTCAGCAAACACCCATAAACAGGAGCAGAAGCAAGGGGAATCTTGAAGAATTTTCAGAAGACTGTGCTCGTGAGAAACTAGCTAAACTTATAGAAGTCAAAGCAATGGGACCAGATAGAATACACCCAAGAATACTGAGGGAACTTGGGGATGTTCTAGCAGCTCCACTGACTGGCCTTTCCAATGCCTTGTTGGAGTCGGGAGTGGTGACAAAGGACTGGAGAGAGCCTCATGTGGTGCCTTTACACAAAAGCGGAAGTAAGGATGTGGTTGAAAACTACAGGCTGGTTAGTTTAACTTTGGTGGTGAGTAAATTATTGGAAACACTGCTGAAAGAGAAAATAGTGAGGTTTCTAGAGTCCAGCAGATTACAGGATCCAAGGCAGCATGGATTTAACAGAGGCAGGTCTTGTTAGACAAATCTGATTGATTTCTTTGACTGGATGATCATGGAGTTCAACCGAGGGAGATCCCTAGATGTGGTTTATTTATATTTCAATAAAGCCTTTGATACCATTCCTCACAGGCAACTTATAAACAAACTGAGCACCCTAGGGATGAACTCTAAAGTTACTGCTTGCGTTAGAAATTGGTTGAGTGGGAGGTGACAAAGGGTACAGGTAAATGGAGACAACTCTGTGGAGAAGGAGGTTACCAGTGGTGTGCCCCAGGGATCTGTCCTTGGTCCAATTCTTTTTAACATCTTTGTTAGTGATATAGTGGAAGGGCTGTCGGGTAAGGTTTTCCTCTTTGTGGATGATAACAAAATCTGCAATAGAGTAGACACCCAGGAAGGAGTAGATAACATGAGGAGGAATCTAACTAAGCTTGAAGAATAGTCTAGAATTTGGCAGCTGAAATTTAATGTTAAAAAATGCAAGGTCATGCATTTGGGCTGCAGCAATCCAAGGGAGCAATATAATATAGGGGATAAAGTATCTTGTCCACTAAAGAAGAGCGGGACCTAGGCGTGATTGTGTCTGATGATCTTAAAATAGCTAAAAAGGTAGAAAAGGCAATGGCAAAGCCAGAAGAATGCTTGGCTGCGTAGGGAGCGGAATGGCCAGCAGAAGAAAAGAGGTAATAATTTATTTATATTCTCTTATTTACCATGCTATTCTGCATCAGTGTGGTTTATATTGAACAAACTGAAATTACATTGAACAGGGCATTATAACTTGGAGATAACTATTTTACAGGGAACATGGGCTATGGAGAGTTAAGTGGTTTGCCCAAGACCACAAGGAGCACATGTGGGACTAGAAACCCCAGTCCTTCTGGCCCAAGGTTGTTATTCTCTAGTGGGATTTGAACCCCTGACCTGAAGCACCTTGCCCAAACCACTAGGCCACTCCTCCACTCTGTATAAGTCTTTGGTGGGACCTCATTGGGAGTATTGTGTGCAATTCTGGAGACTGCACCTTAACCTAGAAATAGGTTGTAGTCAATGCAAAGGTTGGCTACTAAAATGGTTAGTGGACTTCATTATGAAGCATATAAGGACACACTTAAATTGTTACTATGTGTACTCAGAGTAAAGGCAGGATAGGGGTGATATGATAGAGACATTTAAATACCTCCATGGCATAAATGCACAGGAGGGTCTCTTTCAATTGAAGGCAAGCTCTACTATGAGGGGACATAGGATGAGGGTAAAAGGGGATAGATGCAGGAGTAATATGCAGAAATATTTCTTTACAGAAAGAGTGGTAGATGCGTGGAATAGTATCCCAGTGGAGGTGATAGAGACGAAGACAGTATCTGAAGTCAAAGAAACATGGGACAAACAGAGAATCTCTAAAGGAAAAGAGGGGACTATTGTAGTTGATATGGAAAGGCAGACTAGATAGGCCGTCATGTTTCTATGTATTATAGTGTGGGAGTGTCACAGTGCATTCTGGGAGCTGTAGTCCTTCACAGTAGGGACTACTGTGTGGGATTGTCACAGTGCACTCTGGAAGCTGTAAGTGTGAGTTTTGCACCTAACATGACAGCCATGAACCTCACTTCTAAGCCAGGGTATGTGGAATATGACCCCAGTCTCTCAAACTTACTGCTAATGCCTGTTGTGTACCTGCTTCATGCAAAAGAGCTTCCGCAATCTTGGGGTCATCTGACTCCTCTCTCTCCTTCTCCACACACATCCATCTTGTAGCTAAGACCTGCCGTTTCTTTCTCTACAACATTAGCAAAATCTGCCCTTTCGTTTCTGAACACACTACTAAAACCCTTATCCACTCCTTAATCACCTCCCACCTTGACTACTGTAACCTACTCCTTTCTGGTCTGCCTTTGAGTGATCTCTCTCCCCTTCAATCTGTTCAACACTCTGCTGCGCAACTAATCTTCCGCCAGCCTTGTCATGCCCATATTACTCCTCTTCTCAAGTCACTTCACTGGCTCCCTATCCGCTTCCGCATCCAGTTCAAACTTCTCCTGCTGACCTATAAATGCATTCACTCTGCAGCTCCTCAGTACCTTTCATCTCTTCTCTCACCTTTTAACTCCCCTCGGGAACTCTGCTCCTCTGGTAAACTGCTTTTATCTATACCCCGCTCTTACTGCTAACTCCAGACTTCACTCCTTTCACCTGGTTGCACCTTATGCCTGGAACAAACTACCTGTGTCTGTACGCCAGGCACCCTCTCTAGCCCTCTTCAAGTCCCGGTTGAAAACTCACCTCTTTGCTACTGCCTTTGGAGCTTGACTCGCCTCATCTCCTTTTCTCTCCCTTGTTCTACCCCTGCCCACACCTTCCATGTTTGTATGTCTTGCCTTGACTAGATTGTAAGCTCTGATGAATAGGGATTGTCTCTTACATGTCTTCTGTACAGCGCTGCGTAAGACTGGTAGAGCTATATAAATGTTGAGTAGTAGTAGTAGTAGTAGTAGTCGCCACATTTTTTTGGTCTCTGACTGCACTGCTTGGTACTTCAGGATCTTCTGCCTCTCCACACAATTCAGAGAAGAATCATTTAGAACAGACACCTCTATTAACAATGTCATTTAGATATTATTCAAGACTAAGAAAGGCCTGGCAATCTACTTCCGGTGACACTGCCAAGAAAACCCAGGAGCTTCTGGGTCGCCAGGGGTCAGGACTGACTCGAAGGCACACATTGCATTTTTACCAGTATTTATTTATTTATTTATCAGGTTTTCTATACCGCTCTATCCTTCAATCAGAGCGGTTTACAAAATAAAATAAGTTGTCTTATATCTACACAACAGTATATCTAACACTTAATTTCAGTGTACATTGGATTGAAAGGAGATATAAGGTGTACTTGGAGGAAGGGAGGGGACACTGGAAGGGATATTTCGGGGAGGGAGGGAGCTATTTACATTGAAAGGTCTTTGTGAGGGAGGGGGAATGTAGGGAGGGGGAGAGGGGTTCAAGGGTGCTTATTTACAAATGGGAGAGTTATATACAGCAGGGGAGAATGCTAGTGTATGGGCTTTTTTTTTTTTTTTTTTTTTTTTTTTAAACTTTTATTTTCATTTTATAACAATAACAATACACACAGTAATAAAACAAGGATGATTGCATCAAAATAAAATGGAATAAACCGGAAAATAACCCCATCAACCCTCCCCCCCTATGCTTCTTCTCTAGATAATAAAAAAAAAAAAAAGAGAAAAGATATTAACCCAGGCATGGGGTCCATAGCAATTATGTTAGAACATAAACATAACAGTCATGATATACTATGGATCGAGAGAGAGATATAACTAGACAGTCAAGTGCGAGCATTTGGCCGACTGCACGAAATCTGTGAGTAATTTCCATTTAGACACCTGGTAGCGGGCCTGAAGGGAAGGGGTAGCCCTACGAGGAATTTGTTCAAACTTACTATATAGACAGACACAATTCCACCATTCTAGAGGACTCAGTGAAGAGCTATTTTTCCAATATTTCATGATTAACGATATGGCAATACCCATTAGAAAGTCAAGGAGGAAGTAAGCAGACTTCGGGAGAGAGGGACTGCCCGCTGCAGAACGGAGTCCCACTATTTTCCAGGAGAGTGGTTCAGTAAAGTGTAAGATAGATTGAATACGACCCCAGACCCGGCTCCAGTAGTGTTGTAGTGCGGGGCATTCGTACATGACATGAGTGAGGGTGCCTGTAGCTGCATGGCAAGTCCAACATTGATTACTCAGAGTGGAAGTCCATTTGGCCAGTCTATCAGGGGTATAGAAACAGCGATGGGCAAAGAAGAAAAGCGTCTGGGTTAAGGAAGCCGAGCGGGAAACACGAACCACTTTGCTCCAGAAGAGGTTCCAATGTTCAGGGGTTAGAGTTACACCCAATTCTCGCTCCCAAGTCTGCTGTGCAGAAGGGGGGACAGCATTCTGAGGAGCACAAAGAGTTTTATAAAAGGTGGAAGCAACACCGGACTGAGCCCCAATAAAGGAGACCACCTCAGTTATCCCTTGGTCATGAGGAGTTAGTGGGGGAAAAACCCCAGCACTCTTGAGACAGTGCTGCAACTGAAGCAGTTGAAAATAGTATTTAGAAGGAAGGCCAAACTCACAATGGAGCTCATTAATGGACTTCCAGCGAGCATTGTGAAACAGTTGATTGGGAGTCCAGATGCCTCTGGAATACCAGGGACTCCAGGCCACCGGCTTATGTTGAATTTGGAATCGAGCATTATGCCAAATTGGAAGCCTATCTAGTGGGCAAGCTAGGAATCTAGGGAGCTGATGAGAACATTGAAGGAGCGAAGTGTATCCAGGAGCATTGGTGGATAGTGGGCATCCAGTGGGAAAGTCATTCCAGGGAGATAGCTAAGTGGAATGGGCTTACAGAGGTCTTCTTCTATATCTAACCATATTGGTCTGGACGGGAAAGAAGCGTCCAACCAACGGGCACCCTGTTTGAGAAGAAAAGAGAGGTGATAGTTGAAAAAATCAGGAAATCTTATCCCACCATGTTCCTTATCTGACTGAAGTTTATGTTTCGCTATTCTAGGCGGTTTGTTCTGCCACAAAAATCTGATCAACAGGCCCTCGATATCTTTGTAGGTGTGTCGAGGGAGAAGGCACGGTAACATTTCTAAGACATAATTAACCTTGGGAACAATCATCATCTTTATGGTATCCATACGGCCCCACCACGTAAGAGTAAGTGGAGACCAACGTTGGGTGAGCTCACGGACCTTGGTGATTAAATTTTTGACATTAAAAGCGACGGTTTCTTCGAGAGGATAACAGTAATGTACCCCTAAATATTTTACCATACGGGGCTGCCATACAAAAGGAAAGGTTTGCAAGTCTGCTTGGTGAACCTGGTGGTTTAGGGGAAAGGCGACTGATTTGGTCCAATTAATTTTGTAACCTGAAAGTTGAGAATAGCGGTCAATTAGATCCAGAACAACAGATACGGAGTCTAAGGAAACAAAAAGCATAAGATCATCTGCATACGCTGAGACTTTTATATCCCGACGGGGAAAGGGAGCGCCGTGGATATGTGGAGACTGACGGATTAACAGGATTAGGGGTTCTAACGCAAGATCAAAAAGTAAGGGGGAAAGTGGGCACCCCTGACGGGTGCCTCTTTGCAGTAAAAATGGCTGGGACTTCAATGTGTTGGCACAGACACTAGCAGTTGGTTGAGAGTATAGCACTTGAAGGCAACGGAGAAAATTATCGCCGAAACCAAACCAACGGAGGGTCGCAAATAGGAATGGCCATTCTAGCCGGTCAAAGGCTTTTTCGGCATCTAGGGAAAGGCCAACCAATGGACGATCGTGGGAGGCCATATTAGTTAGTACATGACAAAGAGTCCTGGCATTATCAGCAGTTGATCTGCCGGGAATAAATCCACATTGATCTGGATGTATTAAAGTGGTCATTTTGTGAGAGAGCCGAGTAGAAAGAATAGTGGCGAAGATTTTATAATCTGCGTTAAGCAGGGAGATGGGTCGGTAATTGGCTGTCAGGTGTGGGTCTCTCCCCTCCTTCTCAAAGACCACTATGTTGGCCTCTGAAAAGGAACCAAGGGAGGATCCGTCGGCTACTAGGGTAGTAAAGTATTGCTGCAAAAACGGGGCCAGATCAGAGCTGAAAGTTTTGAAGAACTCAGCCGGAAGGCTGTCTGGACCCGCAGCACGGCCGGAGGCACATCTTTTAATTGCATCCTGTATTTCCACAAGAGTAAACGAATGATCAAGGGCCGTGCTTTCCTCAGCCGAGAGAGTAGGACGCTGTACACCAGCTAACAAGCGGTCGAAATGTTCAGGAACAAACTCACATTCAGATTTATACAAGCTAGCATAAAAATCGCGAAAAAGCTCTAAAATCTCATGATCTTTTGTGACAAGGCCATTCCCAGATGGGCTTCGGAGAGCTGCTACCCGTTTGGCTTCTTTTTTCCCCTTCAAAGCATTAGCTAGTAGTTTACCAGCGCGATTATTTTCCCGGTAATACAATCCCTGCTGGGATGCTATATTTCTAACAGCGGCATTATGCAAAATCTTGTTGTACTGAAAACGGAGACGTTGCAAACGAAGCAGAACACATGGGTCTGTTCGGGACGTAAGAATACGTTCACCAGCCTGTATCTGTTGTTCAAGGATCACCAATTGTTGCCTTCTTTGTTTCCCAAGACGGATTTGATAACTAGTCACCGTGGCTCGAATAGACGCCTTAAAACCCTCCCACCAGGCCCAGTTCGTTGTGTCAAGGGGAGAGTTAAAATGAAAGTAATCTTGTATGGCAGCCCGTATTACAGTTTGAAAATCCTGTTGGTCTAGGAGAGACCTATCAAAAGACCATGCTCGGGGACTTGCATTTTGCGCAGCAGTGTGTATCGTAAAAGATATGGCAGCATGGTCTGAAATGTGCAAGGGGTGAATCTTAGCCATACCAATCTGCGATACCAATGTTTTAGATAAAAGAAAAAAATCTATTCGGGATTGTGATTGGTGAGGAGCGGAGAAAAAGGTAAAATCCAAATCAGAAGGATTCAATAACCTCCATATGTCCACCAAAGCCAAATCAGCGATCATAGCTGTAAGTATGGAGAGACTCTTGGGTGGACCACAGGTTCTAGGCGGCTGCCGATCCACCAAAGGGTCGAGGACCTGATTAAAGTCTCCTCCCAGTATTAGTGGGGTGTGAGCGGAGGCTTGCGCAGCTTGTGCAATTTTAGCAAAAAAAACAGGATTGTCAACATTTGGAGCATAAATACAAATACACGTGAATTCTAGATCCCCCACTTTGAGATGAGCGCGAGCCCATCTACCCTCATTATCTGAGCTAATATCTAGCACGGTGGCCTGCAGGGATTTCTTAACAAGTATGGCAACACCACAGCGTTTAGCAACAGCGGGAGAATACGCCACAACAGCATAAGGCTTGACATTAAGCTTTAGTGTTTCTTTAGCATTTAAATGCGTTTCTTGAAGCAGTACTAAATCAGCATGCTCCGTATTCAAATAGCTAAGAATTTTCTTCCTTTTGATTGGACTATTGATACCTTTGACATTCAATGATAAGAGCTTACAGAAAGCCATCTAGTAATATACAAAATTCTGAGAGAACATGAAGTTGCACATTATTCCCTAAACTATGCATACTGGTAGCAAATGACTGTACACACGACATGAAATAATAAACTTTTGGTAGAAAGCATAAATAACCCCAAAAAAAAAGAGACAGGCACCGAAGTGCACTAGAGAAGAAGCAAAACCCCAACTATTACTGGCGACCATGAGTCTGCGGGGGAAGCCCCAGAGAAGGCCCGATACTGGCCATACTCCCTGCAGCAGGAACAAGTCCCGGGAGCCACCGAAGGGTGCAGAGAAGCAGGATGGCGGTTCAAAGAAGTAGGTCAGGAGAGCAGTCCAACCGCGTCCGCAGCGAAATCACTGCGATAGGCCCCAATGAGGTAGAGATTTAAGAGAGCTTTGAACAGCAACACAGCTTGATGGTAACATCAACGCATCAGTTCAGCTTCTTTAGAGTCCAAAAATGCAGCGAGGAGGTCAGGATCCTCGAAGGTCCTGGTATGGTTATGCAGCGTAACGCGTAGCTTTGCCGGATACAGGAGACCAAATCGGGCCTGCAGTTGCTGAAGGCGAGGGCGATAAGCAAGAAGCTTCTTTCGGCGGTCCCATCGTGGGCTTAGAGAGATCAGGGAAGAAAGACACTTTATGCCCATCTATCTCGAGGTGATGATTAGCCCGGGCAGCAGCCAGAATTTGCTCAGCTTGTTGATAGCGCAGTAGCCGAAAAATGATGGGCCTGGGAGTCGTCCGGTTGAGCGCCATATTAGTGGGGACACGATGTGCCCGGTCTATCTCCAGGTCCTTAAGAAACGTCGTCTTCAATAGAGAGGGTAGAATATTGCCCAGATATTCCCGCAGATCTCCTGCTTCTACGCCCTCTGGAGCTCCAATGAGTCGAATGTTATTGCGACGAGCTCTATTATTGCTATCTTCAAGTTCCTTTTGAAGGAGCAAAATCTGGCGTTCAGCTTTATCGATCTTCCCCATTCGCACCGCGTGCGATTCAAGAGTCTCCGCCATTTTGTCTTGGCGCAACGAGAGGCCCTCGAGCCTTTCCTGCATCATGGTAAGGTCCTCACGCATGGCGCGGATCGCTTCTCCGTTGGATTGTACCAGTTCCTTTACACCACGAATCTCCTCGAGTATCACCCGCTGCATTTCAGGGCTCTCACAGAGCGGCGCCATCTTATGCGGGGAAGGCAGTTCCGTTTTGGAGCGTTTGCCGTGCGACGAAGTGGGGGAGCCGAAATCTAGGCGCTGTGGTTTAGGTCCCGCCATCCCTCCGATGCGCCCCGGCGATTTTAAAACAAAATAGTGAAGTTTTGCAGGAGTTCAGTCAGGATTCTGTGTAGGCCTCTCGGGAGCTTCAGCACAAGGCGTCTACCCCGTTGGACATCAGGCTCCGCCCCCCCCGTGTATGGGCTTTACTGAAGAGAGCGTGGACTATGTGATGGTCCCTTAGTAATCATGAATGGGAAGGTCTTCAGCCTTGTCTTGAAGTCCTTCACATCGGTAGTAGTCCAGATGTCCTGGGGAAGTGAGTTCCATAGGGAGGGTGCTGCTAGAGATAGAGCCCTCTTGGATGTCGAGTTCATTGATTTGCATTATGAGGCCAGTGTCTGGATGATGTCCATCACTGGTCTATGTCTTGGCCTAGTGTCAGTTTTTGTCTTGATCAAGTCCCTTAGGGTGTTCGGTACCAGATTACACTGGATTTTGAAAAGGATGAGGGCTGTTTTGAATTTGATTCTGAGCATGATAGGTAGCCAGTGTAGTTGCCTCAGTACAGGGGTGATGTGTAGGTGTCTTACAGAGCCTGTGAGGATATGTGCAGGTGTATTTTGTACCATCTGTAGGGGGTGAATAGTTGATGCAGGTAATCCAAGGAAAATGGAGTTGCAGTAATCTAGTATGGGTGTTATTATTGCTTGACATACTGTCCTGAAATGGTCTTGGCTTAGTATGGGTTTTAGCCTTCAAATGATTGCCAGTTTGTGGTATGCATTCTTTGAAGTTTTGGCGATGTGGGAGTGGAAGTTTAGGTTCTTATCTAGAATTATTCCCAGGTACCTTTTCTCCTCTTTGACAGTAATGGTGTCATTGATAAGGTCAATGTGCTAAGGAGGAGTGAAGTTGTGTTGTGTGTGACGAACAGAGCTTCGGTTTTCTTGTAGTTGATCCTGAGCTTGTTGTTGGATAGCCATCGGGATAAATCATGGAGGCAGTTAGTTATAGGTGCATAGTCAGGCTTATCTAAGTCAATTTTGGGGTAGATCATGATGTCATTGGCATATAGTGTGTATTGGATGCCGTGTTGCATTATGACTTCACAGATGGGTTGGACGTAGAGGTTAAAGAGTAGGGCGGATAAGGAGGATCCTTGAGGTACTCCTTGTTTTAAAGGAAATGAAGATGAAGAGGTATTCTCCCCAGTGTGAGTTCCAAGATGCCTCACTAGCCTTCATTTTGTGCAGAAATATCTCCCACATTGCATACAACTAATGGTCCTCCCCATTGTGGGTTTTATGATGCGTCACTAGCTCTGAGTTCCATGGAAACATTTCCCACTTTCAATACAACTAAATGTTTTCTCCCCAGTGTGGGATCTATGATGCAGCACTAGTTTATCTTTTCTGGTGGAACATTTCCCCACAATCAGTACAACTAAAAGGTTTCTCCCCTGTGTGGGTTCTATGATGCTGCACTAGATTTGATTTCTTGAGGAAACATTTCCCACAATCAGTACAACTAAAAGGTTTCTCCCCTGTGTGGGTTTTATGATGCTGCACTAGATCTGCTTTTGTGGGGAAACAAATCCCACATTCAGTACAACTAAAAGGTTTCTCCCCTGTGTGGGTTCTATGATGTCGCACTAGATGTGCTTTTGTGAGGAAACATTTCCCACAATCAGTACAACTAAAAGGTTTCTCCCCTGCGTGGGTTTTATGATGCTGCACTAGATTTGATTTCGTGAGGAAACATTTCCCACATTCAGTACAACTAAAGGGTTTCTCCCCTGTGTGGGTTCTATGATGCTGCACTAGATGTGCTTTCATGAGGAAACATTTCCTGCAATCAGTACAACTAAAGGGATTCTCCCCTGTGTGGGTTCTATGATGCCGCACTAGATGTGCTTTCCTGAGGAAACATTTCCCACAATCAGTACAACTAAAAGGTTTCTCCCCTGTGTGGGTTCTATGATGTCGCACTAGATGTGCTTTTGTGAGGAAACATTTCCCACAATCAGTACAACTAAAAGGTTTCTCCCCTGTGTGGGTTCTATGATGCTGCACTAGATGTGCTTTCGTGAGGAAACATTTCCTGCAATCAGTACAACTAAAAGGTTTCTCCCCTATGTGGGTTCTATGATGCTTCATGAGATCTCCTTTTGTGGGGAAACAAGTACCACATTCAGTACAACTAAAAGGTTTCTCCCCTGTGTGGGTTCTATGATGCAGCACTAGATGTACTTTCCTTAGGAAACATTTCCCACAATCAGTACAACTAAAAGTTTTCTCCCCTGTGTGGGTTCTATGATGCCGTACTAGATTTTTTTTCATGAGGAAACATTTCCCACAATCAGTACAACTAAAAGGTTTCTCCCCTGTGTGGGTTATATGATGCTGCACTAGATGTGCTTTCGTGAGAAAACATTTCCCACATTCAGTACAACTAAAAGGTTTCTCCTGTGTGGATTCTATGATGCAGCACTAGTTCTACTTTTCTGGGGAAGCGTTTCCCACATTCAGTACAACTAAAAGGTTTCTCCCCTGTGTGGGTTCTATGATGCTGCACTAGATGTGCTTTCGTGAGGAAACATTTCCCGCAATCAGTACAACTAAAAGGTTTCTCCCCTCTGTGGGTTTTATGATGCTGCACTAGATTTGATTTCTTGAGGAAACATTTCCCACATTGAGTACAACTAAAAGGTTTCTCCCCTGTGTGGGTTCTATGATGCAGCACTAATTCTACTTTGCTGGGGAAGCGTTTCCCACATTCAGTACAACTAAAAGGTTTCTCCCCTGTGTGGGTTCTATGATGCAGCACTAGATGTGCTTTCGTGAGGAAACATTTCCCACAATCAGTACAGCTAGAAGGTTTCTCCCCTGTGTGGGTTTTATGATGCTGCACTAGATTTGATTTCTTGAGGAAACATTTCCCACATTCAGTACAACTAAAAGGTTTCTCCCCTGTGTGGGTTCTATGATGCAGCACTAATTCTACTTTTCTGGGGAAGCGTTTCCCACATTCAGTACAACTAAAAGGTTTCTCCCCTGTGTGGGTTCTATGATGCTGCACTAGATTTTTTTTCGTGAGGAAACATTTCCCACATTCAGTACAACTAAAAGGTTTCTCCCCTGTGTGGGTTCTATGATGCAGCACTAGTTCTACTTTTCTGGGGAAGCGTTTCCCACATTCACTACAACTATACGATCTCTCCCCCGTGTAGGTTCTAAGATTCTCCACAAGTTGTGAGTTTATGAGGAAAGATTTCTCACACTCTGTGCAGTGAAATCTTTTCTCACTCCTGAGGATTTTCTGGTGCATTGTTACAGATTTCTTAAGAGTGAAATTTCTTCCACATTCAGGACTTTTAAAAGATGTAGAAGGCCTCTTTGTTGTGGTACTTTCCTCTGTTGTGTGCGTTTTCAGGTGGCTTCTTATGGGATCACTATGAGTGAAACCGCTCTCACACCCTGTACGTGGAAAATGTCTCTCTTGCATGTGAGAGTTTAGGTGGAGTGCTGGATGCACCTCGTGTGTGAGAGAGTTTCCCCATTCTTCTCTCTTCTCCTCTCTCTTCTTTTCCTGTGTGACCCCGTCACCTGCTGGACATAAAAAAAGAAGGCACTAATCACACGTTGGGATTGATGATCTCTTGATGACCCATCTTTCATATAAAATAGCAAAGCAATTTGCATTAAATAATTACAATTTACTGGCCAGTATTCAAGGCACCTTCTATATGTAAACAAAGAAATATGTTGGCAGGTAAAGACCATATGGCCTCTCCCTTCTGCCCTTCCATACCATCTTTGACTCTACTCTCTCTTTCTTTGCAGCATCCTAAAGCTAGCTAAAACCTGTCGCTTCTTTCTCTATAACATCAGAAACATTTGTCCCTTCCTTTCTTCACACACTACTGAGACCATCGTCTACTGCTACTGAACATTTGTATAGTGCTATAAGACATACACAGCGCTGCACAGACATATGTAAAAGACAGTTTCTGCTCTTCAGAGCTTAAATCTAGTCAAGACAAACAACACAGTAGCTGTAGACATGGGATACAGCTAGGGGGAATGGTAAGGAAACCCAAAGGAGATCAGGTGACTCAACCTACAAAAGCAGCAGAGAAGAGGTGAGTTTTGAGTCTTAATTTGAGAAGGGCCAGTGAAGGCATCTGACATATAGACTTAGGTAGTTTATTCCAGGCATAAGGAGTAGCAAGGCGAAAGAGGCAAAGTCTGGAATTAGCAATTTTGAAGAGAAGGACACAGATAGAAGAGGTTTGCAAGAAGAGCGGAGTTCCCGAGGAGGGGTGTAGGGAATGAAAAATAGAGGAAAGGTAGTGAGGAGCTGTAGAGTGAATGCACTTATAGGTCAGCGGGAGTAGTAGTTTGGCAATGAAGTGACTTGAGAAGAGGGGTAATATGAGCATGACAAGGCTGGTAGAAGATTAGCTACACTGCAGGGTGTTGAACAGAATGAAGGGGAGAGAGATGATTCAGAGGGAGACCAGGAAGGTGCAGGTTACAGTACTCTAGATGGCAGATGACAAGTGTTTTATTATCCTAAGACTGAGAAAAGAGATAGGGGAGACGAGGGTTAGAGGGAAAATATGAAGCTCAGTTTTGGCCATGTCCAATTTCAAGTGGCGGTGAGACATTCAAGCAGCAATGTCAGAAAGGCAGGCAGAGATCCGGGCCTGGAGTGCTAGAGAGATTTCAGGTGTAGAGAGGTAGATCTGGGAGTTATCAGAGTAAAGATGGTACTGAAAGCCTTGGGAAGAGAGTAGTGCACCAAAGGAATGGGTATAGAGAGGGGAAAGGTGTGTGTCCCAGACAAATCCTTGGGGTATAGCAACTGAGAGCAGAATAGCAGCAGAGGAGGATCCACCAGAACAAACACTGAAAGAGTGATGGGAGAGAAAAGAGGAGAACCAGGACAATACAGATCCCTTAAAACCAAGCGAGGACAAGGTATCGAGGAGTAGTAGTAGTAATACTTTGGAGGAAAGATGGGAGAGAGGAGATATGACAGAGATGTTTAAATATCTCCGTGGCATAAATGCTCAGGAGGCGAGCCTCTTTCAATTGAAAGCAAGCTCTGCAATGAGGGGACAATTTATTTTATTTATTTATTTAACAAGCTTGTTATACCACCTTCTCATATAATCAAAGCAGTTTACATTAAAATAAACATTACAGAGAACTCAGTGTGTAAACTTAGGAAGGGGAGACGTGCAGGGTTTGCAAAGAAGCAAAACATATATATTGCAATATATGTACAAGAGTTAGATATTCTTTTAGGCATGTGAGATGAGGGGCAAGAAGTAGGTATTGTCTCTGAAGTGATCAGTGAAAAGGAAGGTTTTGAGATGTTTTCTGAAGTCCTTTAAGTCCTTGGTTGTCCTGACCTTCTCTAGGAAAGAATTCCATAGGGCGAGTGCAGCTAATGAAAGAGCCCTCTTCGTTGGTGTAAGAACTAGGAGTTGAAATGGTGTCTCTGGTGATCTGTCTCTTAGGTCTGCTGTTTAGTTTTGTGCATATCAGTTCCTGTAGAATTCCAGCTGATGTGTTGTTTCTTATCTTGAAGATAGTCAAGGCAGTTTAGTATCTGGCACGTTAAGGTAATTGGTAGCCAGTGAAGCTGATATAAGAGCGGTGTTATCTGATCATGTTTGGCGGATCCTGTGGTGATGTGGGCAGCCTTGTTCTGCGCTAATTGCAAGGAATGAGTGGTTTGAGTTAGAAGACCTTGAAAAAGGGAGTTACAATAATCTAGCATAGGGATTATAACTGCTTGACAGACCGTGCAGAAGTGATCCAGACTGAGGAGGGGTTTTAGTCTTCGGATAAAAGCAAGCTTTTGGAATGCATTCCTGGAGGTTCTGTTGATGTGGGCTTGTAAGTTTAGAAAGTGATCAAGGGTGATAACAAGGTAGCGTACTTCCTCTTTTACTGGGATTAGAGTGTCCATGATGGAGACAGATGATGGGGGTAACAGAAGAGTCCCGTGTTATGAATAGCGCCTCCGATTTTTTGAAGTTGACTTGGAGATTGTTGGAAGCCAGCCAGTTGCTCATCTCCTGTAGGCATTTAATGATAGCTGTATAGTCTGGCATGTTGAGATGGATAGGGGAATGGACCATGATATCATCTGCATAAATGGCATAGTTAATTTTGTGCTGCTTGAAGATGCTGCAAACTGGTTGTAAGTAGGAAGGGCAGGCAGGGAAGACCCTTGCAGGACTCCTTAAGTTGTGTTGAACGGAGTGGAGTGGAGGTGTTTGAACCAACTTTGACCTTTTGTTGTCTGTCAGTGAGGTAGGATTGGAACCAGTTGAATGTTGTGCTGTGAAGTCCAATCCTAGTTGGTTTACGAAGATGCTGTGTGATACAGTGTCGAAGGTCAAAGAGATGTCAACAAAGATGAGTAGGAATCCAGTTTTTATGTTGTCGATTCCTCTTAGGAGTATGTTGAACAGATGTATGAGAAGAGTCTCAACATTATGATTAGGACGAAATTCATGTTGGTGTGGATCCATAGAAGCATACAGGTCAATATGGTCTTGCAGTTGTCTCTGCGTCACCTTTTCAAATATTTTGGATAGAAAGTGCAGGCTGGAAGTAGGATGGAAAGTTGGAGGATCAGAGCTGTTGTTGAGTTGTTTTTTTGGAATGAGTTGGATGTTAGCTTGTTTGAGAGCAGGGGGCATGTATCCTTGAGATAGGGATGAGCTTATGGTGTTGTGGATGCAGTTGACAACTTTGTCCTTGACTTATTTGATCCACATGACCAGGCAGGGTTCAGAGGGCATTGTACTGCACAACCACCCTGCATGATTGCAACCCTACTCACTAGATCACGAGACATTCTGCAGATGGAAGGTGTACATACTCTGACTAGTCAATCTGTATATAATTAATCAATCTGTAAATAGTTGTGAGCTGACCACGTCACCTGTGACAGCTACCTTGCCTGTACATAGTTACCCTGTTAACCTGAGCTTTGCACCTAGCAGAGGAGAAACTACTTTCACAAGGCAATGTAATCACGTAACTTCTGCCAAGTCCTCAAGGTACCCTCTCGCCATTCAGGATCTACTCTGGACCTCATCTTTGTCCCAAAGAACCTTCACTCACAGGACAGCATAATGACCCCTCTTGCCCTACCAGTACCATGGCCAGATCACCATTAATTAAGACAGCGATGGTGCGGAATATTTGCTCTGTAGATCAGTACCATTTGTGTTTGATGTTGGGTTCTGCAGTTGAGGCGTTGGAGGTGTTTAGCAGTAAGTTCTTAAGGGTGGTTTATTCTTGTTGATGAGGAAATCTGCAAAGATCTGGGGATGGATAGTGTCTTCTTTGTGGGATGGATTCTTCATGAGGGTGTGGACAATTTCAAATAGCTTTCGAGGCTTGTTGCTGACTTTTAAGATAAGGTTGGTGTGGTATTCTCGATTGTGCTTGTCGATCAGATCATTGTAGTCTCTGTGTTTTCTGGTATTGAAGAAGGGTGGCTTGTGAACAGTCATATTTCCATTTATGCTCTAGTTGGCAAAGTTTTTGTTTCTTTTCTCTTATTACATCAGAGTACTATGGGGCAGATTAAGATCTGGCCCCATAGTACTCTCTATTTCCAAGATTTGGGTGGTAAGGAGCCTTCACTGCTGCATTGATGGTGGAGTTCCAGGTTTTAATTGCCTCATTTGTATCTGCAAAGTACTGGGGGAGGCTGGGAAGGATATCTTTGAGGAATTGGTCTTGGTTATATCCTTTAAATCTTCTTTCAGAGTTGGGTATTCTCTGTGATGTTCCTTGTTGGGGGAGGTCAGTCTTGAAGTGTATAGCATGGTGATCTGACCAGGGTACTGGTAGGGCAAGAGGGGTCATTATGCTGTCCTGTGAGTGAAGGTTCTTTGGGACAAAGATGAGGTCCAGAGTAGAGCCTGAATGGTGAGAGGGTACCTTGAGGATTTGGCAGAAGTTACGTGATTCCATTGCCTTGTGAAAGTTGCTTCTCCTCTGCTAGGTGCAAAGCTCAGGTTTAGATCGCCTAGTAGTATAAGCAGCTTATGAGGAGAGCTGGCCAAACATATGGCTTCGAGGATGTTGGATGTGTCTTCAGCGTGATCGTTTGAGGCTCTGTAGGTAAGACAAATGGCTAGATGTCTGTTTTCTATTGTGATTAAGTCACAGTGTTTGTGGCTTACAGATTAGGATATTTAAAATTTAAGGCTAAGTACCACATCACCTCTCTTGTGGGTGTGCGGGCAGTTGAAGGCAGTATGGGATCGTGGAGTGATCTCAGATGGAAGGACCTGGTCAGGGCTTTATAGCCAGGCTTTGGTGATGAAGAGGATGTCAGTCTGGGTGATACTGAATATAGTCTATGATGGTGTTTGTTTTGTATCTGATGGACCTAGCATTGATTAGCCCAATGTTAATTGGAATGATTAGTGTGTGTAGGATGTGGTAACAAGTTGTGCGAGTGTTGGTTTGAATTCTTATTAATATGGGGGTTCGCCTGTTCACAAGCTTATGGGGGTTCATCCATATGTGTGGGTGGCAAGGTATGTGTAGTAGGGGAGGCTGTAGGGCTCTTGTGGGTATGTTTATGGTATAGGTAGCTGTTGAGGACTGGCAGAGTAGGAACCAGAGGAGAAGAAGGGCATACAATACTAGGTTGGCTGGCAACATTGGATTCTGTGGCATTAAAGCAGTTTTATGCTTTTTGGTAAAATCATAGGAGGGTAGGGGTGGGGTTCTTTCAGCAGTGAGTTCAATTTCTGATGAGTGGTACTGACAGTTTGTAGTTTTCTTGCTGAAAGTGTGTACTGATACAATCCAAGGTGTCTAGGAGATGTGTGGGGTGAGAGTTGCCTGCTTGTGAATAGATCTGATAGGGATGAGGTCAGCATCGAGGTGTTCGTTGTTGAGGTTTTTTGAGGTTGTTGGGCTTAGTGTTGGCAGCTTTTTGATTGGGTTGAGCTGATTTTTGCATACCTGCCTGTGTTCCATGCCTAAGGGCCATGTGAAAGGGCTCTCTGGCACAGGCCCACCAGGCACGGGTGCGCCTGATGGCACTTCTTTTTTAAAGTTGCTATGGTGGGCCCTGATTCATCTTGAGATGTATAATGGGAGGGGTTTCAGCCTCCCGCTCTCTTTCCTGATGCCGATTGGGGCTCTGGATCCGAGAGTGCAGTCCTGCAGCACCTGATGGATGAGGGTGAAAGAGGATAGACTCAGGAGTAATATGCGGAACTATTTCTTTATGAAAAGAGTAGTAGATATGTGGAATAAACTCACAGTGCATGTAGTAGAGATGAGGACAGTATCTGAATTCCAGAAAGAAGGGAACATACACAGATGTGCTGTGGAGAAAAATATACATGAGCACAACAGGAGGCAATGTAGAACTGAAGATATGATAGACTATTTTATTTTTTAAGTAATGTTCTAGGATATTCCTCAAGGGATGAAGCTATAGGAACCATCTATATATGTATGGGGTAAGGTAGGACGGTTCCTGTGGGAGCCTTGAACTCAGTACCCCAGAGTTCACCGGACTCATCCCACACTCAGCTCTGCAGGATCTATATCTAGAATTGAATTATATATTGATGATTTATAAAATACTGCTTATTGTATCTGGTGGGTACTGGGTGTTAATATGGCTGGAAAGTGCTATGTGAGCACATTTTCTGGATGTGTACTATCTCTGGAACCTAGAAGAATGGTAGATACAGTATAATAAATCAGTCTCACTGTCTGCTAGAAATGCAGATTCAGTCATACAGTCCTTACCCAGGGAGATCAGAGTCTCATAATTCTCCTTCATCACCTCCCTGTAAAGCACCTTCTGCCCTTCATCTAAATACTCCCTCTCCTCCTGGGAGAAAGAGACAGCGATGTCCTCAAACGTCACCCGCATCTGAAACACAAACCAGAAACACACTCAGGGACACGTGGAAGTGCTCAGAGTACATTAGATGTCGGCTGGCTTTATTCTCCTCCCCTAGAAATCCAAGGGAGCTCTGCATTTAAAACTTGTAGGAACAGACCCAGAAGCTTTTACTGGTCTTCAGAGCACCGGGGGTGGCAGCATATTGAGTGGATCTCTCTGGCTAAGTTTTTATTCTTTTTCTCTTGCTTGCTTTGAATAGCTTTAGCTGCCTGTACCTCATCGGTATTTTGGAATTACTTTAATCACAGTTCTTTACTTATTGCCTGTGTTTAACATAGTAACATAGTATTTGATGGCAGATAAATACCAATATGGTTCATTTAGTCTGCTCAGCAAGGCAGCAAGAGTTGGTGCACCTGCCGCTCTGTGCAGGTCACCCCTATTTATGTTTATGTTTATTAAAACTTTATATACCGCACAATACAATTAGCATCTGGGCGGTTCACAGTATATAAAATCAAATAAAAATTATTAAAAGAGAGAGAGCTGCGAAAAAGAGCCAGAAAAGGAATGCCATAAAATTAAAGAAAAGGGATAGATACAGAGAAGCAGATTGGGGGTAAAGATGGGTAACAAAAGGGAGAGAGAAAGGGATGACAACAACAAAAATAAATATAAGACAGGGGTAAGGGGTATGCTGTCAGAGGCCTAAAGGGGGGGGGGGGAAGATGGGACCGGGAGAGGAAGGTTAAAGGCAGAACAGAAAAGGTGGGTTTTAAGGTTACTTTTAAAGGATGGGTAGGAGGTTTCCAGACGTAAAGAGGGGGGGAGGGAGTTCCAGAGCCTTGGACCAAGAAAAAAGAAAGCAGAAGACCGAGTAGATTCGAGGTGCGCTTGGGAGGGAGGGGGTAGAAACAAACAGTTAGCGTGAATAGAGCAGAGAGAACGATGAGGGGTATGAAGGTGAACCAGGCTAGAAAGATATAGGGGGATACCTGAATGGATTACCCTGTGAACCAAAATAAGAATTTTGAATTGGACACAAAAGACAACAGGAAGCCAATGAAAGTGTATTAACAGAGGGGTGACGTGATCGAACCGTGAAGCATGGGAAAGGACACGAACAGCGGCATTTTGAACACGTTGAAGACGACAAAGTTGGGATTGGGGAAGACCAGCAAGACAAACATTACAGTAGTCGAGACGAGACATAACAAGGGATAGAATGAGAGTGGTCATGGAGGAAATAGTAAGAAAAGGTCGTACAGCACGAAGTTGTTTAAGGGAAAGGAAGGAGCATTGGACAACTGAGGAGATATGGTCTTTAAAGGAGAGGGAGGAATCAAGAATCACATCCAAGTACCGCAAGGAGGAGACGGTGGGGATGGGTGAAGAAGAAAAAAGGGGAGTGAGGGTAGGAGTGGGATTACCAAAAGTGAACCATATAGCCGAAGTTTTCGAGAGATTAATATGAAGAAAGTTAGTGGAGAGCCAGGAAGCTACAGAAGAAAGACAGGTGTTAAAAGCAGTGATATCGGGTGCAACAGGATCAGTGTGATAAAGAAGAAAGATATCATCCGCGTAGTAATAGGCAGAGACCCCGTGTTGCTGGACAAGGAGGGCAAGAGGGCCAGGAATACATTAAAGAGAAGAGGGGCGAGAACAGAACCTTGAGGAACACCACAGGGAAGGGGTGTGGAAGGAGAGGACTCTGAGCCAGTATGAACTGAGAAAGTGCGATTGAACAAAAAAGAGTGAAACCAACGAAGAACTAAACCAGAGAGACCCGCATCCCGAAGATGAGATAGCAAGGTGCGGTGGTCAACCAGGTCGAAAGCAGCCGAGAGATCTAAAGAAACAGCAAGAGAAAGTAAACCACGATCATGAGCAGAGTGCAAGTCGTTAAGGAGGGAGAGAAGAACAGATTCAGTGCTGTGGCCTGGACGGAAACCTGATTGACGTGGATGGAGAGTGAGAGAAACTTCGAGGTGGGAGGAGAGCTGAGAAAAGACCAGTTTTTCCAAGAGCTTAGAAAGAAAAGGGAGGTTAGATATAGGGTGCCAGTTGGAGGGGGATATATATGTTGTTGATATATATGAGATAATTATGTTTATTTTGATTTTATCCTATTGCTATAAAAGGATCCACTGTGTCTGTCCCATCCCATTTTGAATTCTGTCACTGTATTTGCCCCCACCACTTCCTTCAGGAGGGTATTTCAAGCATCCACTATGTAGATTTCTTTAGCCTTTGAGAAAAGAGTGGATGCAATATAGGAATTACCTAGCTTTATAAAAAAAAAAAAGAGTTCAAATTTTCTGCCTGTTTTAGAAAAGTAGCTTTATAAGAATATGTTTGGCCTGTATTGCAGAGACAAGTCTATGCTCTGTTAGGTAACAACTGCCCTGCAGGGTCTTTGTCTTAGGAAGTCAAACTTGTAGCTTAATGCCACTTATTTCTCACCCTCCCTCCCCTCACCCACCCACCCATCCCAGGGCTGGATGTTTTTAGTCACCCCAAGACACACAGTCGCTTGTTCTAACTTTAGTGGAAACCACATCTCTGTTGCTTTTTCATCTACCAACATCTCCACACACACTAATCAAAGTTATTTTTAATGGGTGCAATAGCTGTGGTGCTTTAAGCCTCATGAAAACTATTTGGAGCCTTTGAGCTTGTCCTATACATTTTACACTATCTACTATGGAAAAAACAATTGATTCAATTGAGGGAAGATTTAGCTGCAATGAAACAGACCTCCTCCTCTGATACATTTTGCAAACAATCCATGCAACTCCCTCAAAAAATCCAGCAATGCAAGAATAAATGGATGACACTGGTTCTGGCTGATTATGATGCATTACACGGAGACACCAACTCCACCTCGAGATACCGTTGCAGAATACCTTCTCTACCTTGGTAAAAAAGGATTATCCATTAATGGAAACTGAGGTGGCCTTAGACAAGAAAGTTGACATCAGTTTACAGACATCTAAACCATAATAGACAAAGAGAGGGGCTTACGTCAATGATCATCTCTATCAGCCCTTTTATTTAACATTCATCTCCAGCCAATCTGTAGGATTTTCCAGTGAATTGCCAATATGGCTGAAATCCCATAATCTGCTGATTAATTTATAGAAAACTGATAGATTATAGGTAACCAGGAACCATGACTTTAAACCTCCCTCAACTTTACACCTAAAAGAAGCTGCTTTACAGGAAAAGAACGAGGTGAAATTCCTAGGCATTACTCTAGATCAATCCCTTAGCATGATCACCCATATAAAATTAACCCCTGGTAAGATCTATTAAAAACTAATGATGATTCATTGATTGAGACCACTGCTATCAAGCTATGACTTTCGGTCTGTCGTTCAGGCAATGATCACCCCACACTTTGATTATTGCAGCAACATTTTCCAGGGCCTCTCCAAACAGGCAATAAGCCAGTTAGAGATGGCCTAACATGTGGCTGCCAGAATTATTTGGAAAGTTAATAGAACTTAATATTTCACACCCATATTATATGAATTACACTTGCTGGCAATTTATAGCTGTATAAAATACAAGTTACTCATGATCACATCCAAACTTCCAAAGAATATAGCTCCATCATACCCCAACTCTCAACACCCTCATAGTCCCCACAGAATTCCACAAGGCTAGCCGCTTGATGAGCAACACAGCCTTTGTATTGACATACAGTGTAAGAGAAATGTCCCAGGTGTTGTTAAGGTATTTCAAAACAGAAAACTGCTTATACTAGGTGATTCCATTATCACAGGAATTAATTTCAGGAACTCCGTTCCAGGGTCAGAACGTGAGAAAATGCCTTCCAGAGTCTTCAGCCAGTAAGAATAAGAACCAACTTGCTAGGGAAGTCCCAAAAGAAAGTAGGGTGTTTAAAACTGATGTTGTCATCCATCTGGGAACACATCATATGTCCAGAACAGTATCTATACAATGCAAAGATATTTCCTAATTTAGCGAAATAATAGAAAAGGCAGTATAATTACAGCTACAGGACTTCATAACACTTCCGCTCCCTTGGACATGCAACAACATGAGTTTAGACCAAAATGCAATGTGCAAACACTGCTCACCTCACTCGTAAACACTCTGGGGGTCATTCTGTCCTGTGAATAGCGGGAACATCAGTCCCTGCTATTCGCTCCCCTGCCGGCCCTGGAAAAACCTCTTCCATACCAACAACGTGTTTTACAGGGAGGCTTAGATGTGGGTGTGAAGGGGCGTCGCTGAGGCAGAGCGAGGGTGGGCAATGGGTGGTCCGCAACCCTGAAGATCGGCTGACAGAAATGGGAATAAACAGTACCCCCCCCCCCTCTCCTGGTTCCAGTTTTACTTGACAGCATGCATGCAGCAATTTAACATGAGGGACAAAACTTCCAAACCGATTAAACATCTAAGTGACATACCCCAAGATTCCTCCCTGTACATACAACCACTTTGCAAACTTATTCAGAGCCACAACATAAATTAACCCTTATACGCCAATGACCTAATGCTATATGCCCCCTTCAACACCTAGAAAAGGGGACTGCTACTTCTGGAGAGAGACCTGCAATTGTAAGTATTACTTCTGGGATTTTTTCTAAATCTTGGGTAAAAGGAATTCTTTAGATTAAAGCTGATTAATCTGTGAACCAAGTGTATTTGTTAAATCAGTCGGGGCCTAGTAGCAGCAAAGAGTTTCAATTTAAATTTAAAACACAAAAGAGAGCTGATAGAAGAATGTAAATTGTTATTTTTACAGAATGATCAGAAAATTATTATAGAGGCTTCTAAAAGTATTCTGCAAAAACTGCCTGGGATAAATGCCGTCATCTCATGCAGATTCTTATCTCACTCCATTGTTCTGCATCTAGAGATAGCAGAGCCTAAGAGCCACTAAGTACATACTCCTCTCTCCCCCCCCCCTCCTTAATTTTGTGGTCCTTTATGATAAAGACTGACAGAAAGAACAGAAACCGAAAGCCAGAAGGCATACTGTGTGGATCATGAGAGCCAAAAATTGTTAAAAAGTCAGGGAGCTGCCTCCATATAACACATAGAGGATTAAAGTGTGTCTATTATACTAATAAAAAAGCTGCTTTTTTTAGTTGCCATATTGTAAGAGACAAGAGCCCTCAGTAGGAAATGTATGCAAGACAGAAAAATTAGTTTTTGAAGAGGTCAGGGCTGGTTTGAGTAATATAAGGAAGCTATGGTAAATAAAAGACTGGGATCCTTGCTCTGTTGACCTTTTGCAATGCAAAAGTGTTATGGAGCAAACACAAATGTAAATAAACTATAGACCACCTGAACATGCAAAAGAAAGATAAGGACTAATATCAGTATGTACTACCGTAAAGGGGATAAAAGATGTCAGAAGAACACGGTAAACTGCATTCTTGCATATGGTCTGTCATGTAAGAGAATATGTTTGTTTATTTATTTATTTGTACATTTTTCTATACCGCCTCTTCCAGAGATCAGAGGCGGTTTACATATAACCGAACAATAATAATAAGGAGCGTTATTATTATTTTACAATGAACAATTTAGGTAGTTTAACTAAAGGCAACATATAAGGAAACAGGTGGTAAAAATGTGCTGATATAATAACAGCAAAATTACATTTAACTATCATCAAAAAACTATTTACATGTGTATGGCATTGAGATACCTGAGGAGTGTGACATATTATAAGCTATTGGCATTTTAACTTGCAGCGAGAACTATTTACGTGAGTATAGTATTGAATATCCATGAGGAGTGAGGAATTGAATAGTAACTGATTTAATAGAAGAGGTGCGAGTGTATGCTATGTCTAGGTAGGATCGGGATAAGGTTGCTGGCTCGAGCTGCTTTATTAAATAGAGTAAAAGAATAACTAGAGGGGATGAGGAACTTCCGGTCTGGGCAATGAGCTGATCGGTCGGCTCACGATCAGCTCCGGGCAATTGCCCCTACGAAACTGCTACAAATCCTGCAAAAAATAAAGCAAACTTCCTCTCAATCGCCGGTATTGATTCTCCCCCGACGGGGCGCTGATCCTCTGCCGCTGAAGCGAACCGCGGCCATCCTTGCCTAACTGGGGAAGAAAGATCAGCGACAGAGGGAACGTGCAGAGGCCATTCGGGCACTTCCCCCACCGCCATCACCAGTCCTCCTTGTGCGGGATCCGGTGTCTGAAAGCACGGAAGGATCTACAGCCATACCTACCCGAAAGGAGAAGATCGTGGGCTATCTATCAAGTAAGCCGGGGGGGGGCGATTGAACATCCTTGCCACTGTCAGCCTCCATTCTTCTCAGCACGTGGTGGCCTAGCTCATGCACTCCGGGCAGGTGGCTTCTTATGCTAAGCAGCGGGACGGTCCCCCGTCACTGATAGCCGTGCGGCGCTCACGGAGGGCTGAACCCGCGGCTGAGGAGAGCTTGGTGACTGTGCTGTCCGGATCGGTTTGGGGGGGAGAAACGCCGAAACGCATTTGAGCGCACCCATTCTCTCTCCCGCCTCCACGGCTAGTTGTTCCTTCGGGGGGCCCTGTATATTCAGCGGAGCGGAGGTCTGGGATTACTTCTGCCCACTCGAGGAAGAGTAGCTGCCGCTATAAGCAAAGGAGATCAACCACCTCCTTCGTTGAGGCACAGCGCTCTCCACATTACTTGAAAGGCCTCGGGCGGCGAGGAGTTCGGCGGCCCTCCCTGCCTAATAACAGCGGGCACCGGCGTATAAGAAAAAGCACGCCATAGTGTGGCAGGATACTCCTTCTACTGTCCCATCTATCAGTATCCTCCTGGGGTACTGGGTCTACAGCCCCGCAGCCGTCCCTGCCTAGATTGGGCAGATAACCCCTTAACAGCGACCCAAAATCCTTGCAGCTGTGGTTTTTCATTGCACAGCTTTACCTCTGCTATTCCACGGGAGCAGTACCCTGCGTGGGACGTGGTGCATACAACAGTGCTAACCTGATGGCATCTAAAGCTCTGCGAAGAGAGAGACCCCGCCCCATGGAGGGAAAAACGGCAGAGGGCTCACCATCTAGCCCAAAACCGGACACCCCGCCAGATTTAGTGGCCGAGGTCAGTGCCGCAGTGGTGCAGGCGCTCAGCACACGCTTTCAGGATTTGGTGGAGCAAATTCAATCGCTTGGACAACGTTTTACGGCGGTGGAGGAACGACTGGAGCAAGTGGAGACAAGGGTGTCAGATGTGGAAGACACGCAAACTTCGGTAGTGGCCAAAGTGGCCGCCCTAGAGACTTTGGTGAAGCAGCAAGGGGATAAACTCGATGAACTGGAGAACCGAGGTAGGCGAAAAAATCTGAGATTCATCGGTGTTCCTGAAAGTGTCACTGACAGTGCCCTACTTGATTATTTACAATCATGGATTGGGAGCCTACTGCCAAACCTGGGAGCGGAGTCTCTCAAAATAGAGCGGGTACATCGGCTGGGCCAAAGAAGAGAGCAGGCCAGGAAACCACGTGCAGTAATTGCCCGCTTTCTCGACTATAGACAGAAAGAGGAGGTGTTAAAAGAGGCAAGGAGCCGACGGCGAAATCAACAGGACATCGAGCCGCTCTTAGTATTCCAGGACTACTCGGTCCTCGTCAGTCAACAGCGGAGGGCTTTTTCAGGGATCTGTACCCAGCTGTTTAACCGCGGCATTCGCTTTTCACTCCTCTACCCGGCCCGGCTGCGGGTCGATCACCAAGGCCACACTCGCATTCTAGCGACCCTGGAAGAGGCGGCTACCTTTCTGGACTCTTTGCCGGGTCAGTCGACTTCCTAACTGCTACATGAATGACTGGGAGTGGGGTACACCCCCCCATGTGTGGTGGGGAGGGCTGGAGCCCCCAGGGGCCGTGGCTCCTGGCGGGCTTCCAGCGGCTTCCACTGTCATGGGAGAACTCCTGGGTTTGCCTTTCATACAGTGTACTAAGCTGGGATGCAGTGCCTCTTTGCCTTGGTAACATTTTTATGCCGGGGGAGACATTGTATCCTTGTTATTTTATTGCAATGGTTACTTTGTTATAATTACTGCTGCTTTGTTGGCTCCCTGATTATTCCCCTCTATGCATTGTCTCTGCCCCTGTGTTCCTGCTGACCCTCCCTCCTCCCTTCCCCTTCTTATCCCTCTACAGGTGGGGCTTCGATCTGAGGCAAGGGGGGCAGCCGGGGGAGTAGAGAGGACTAGCCTCGATAAAGCAGAGAAGTATGTATCAGACGAGGGGGGAGGGTAGAGGAGCTGGGAGGTCATTTGGTTGGAGGTGGACAGAGACACTTTGGGAGCAGGTGAGTGGGGGGTGGTAGCACCGAGTGTGGGAGCCCCAGTACAGGGGCTCGTAGCAGAGACTTTGTGTCTCGTTTCCTTTCTTTAATTTACTTGTTAGAGAGGGGGAAGTGCTGGAGGGGCGAGCCCTTCTGCCATAGGAAGTAGTCCAGGCTATGACCGGACGGGAGAGCTTGGAGGAGTGGGGAGATGGGAGGGCGGGGGGGGGGGGGAGGGACGGGAGGGGGGAGGAGGAGGGAGGGGCAGGGGGAGGGGAGGGGGTACACTCCATTGAATGTTACTAGATGGGATAACTGCCTACATATAGATGGGGGGGGGATGCCAGGCTGGGGGTGTCCCTCTGCAGTACTTAGTAGTGATTCTGTGGTGGCATCTTGGCACTGCCCCGGCACTTTGAAAATAATCACTTGGAATGTCTGTGGGCTGGGAAACCCTATTAAGAGGCATAAGGTATTGCAAGCGCTGGCTCGACATAAGTGTGACATCGCATTTCTTCAAGAAACCCACCAGACGGCCGTTGAACATAGCAAGCTCTGTCGGAATTGGGTGTGGGCCAAGTGTGGGGGTCCCCTGCCCAGGGGCATAAGGGAGGAGTATCGATTCAAATTCATAAACGCATACGATTCGTAGAGGAGACGGTCCTTGCTGATAACACTGGTAGGTCCCTGTTGATATATGGTCACTTAGACGGTAAACCGGTGATTCTGGGAAATCTTTATGGTCCCAATGTGGTTGATCCGGGTTTTTATAATGACTTGGCATCAAGGGTGGAGCAGCTCCCGGAGTGCCCGATGATTTTGGGCGGGGACTTTAATGGAGTTCTGGATGTGGATCTGGATACTTCTAGGAGAGGAGGAGGGCGGGAGAGGATAGCGCCCTCCCAGACGCTGTTGCGGTTCTGTCGGAGATTAGGTTTACTTGATCCTTGGCGGGTCCTGCACCCCTCCGAAAGAGACTATACCCATCAATCTCGAGCGCATGGTTCCAGTGCCCGTATCGACTACGTAATGATCTCGGGGACTCTGTTCACACACACCGGGGATGCACAGATTGGTCCTTCCGAAATATCAGACCACGCAATGGTGTGGCTTGACCTACATTGGGGGTGGGACACTAATCGGTCTCACCTGTGGAGATTCCCCCTAGAGCTTTACTCGGATGGGCAATTTCGCCAGTTTATCTGCCAGCGTTGGGCGGAATTTCTTGGCAATCACCAGGTTCATGTAGATGACCCCAAATTAGTCTGGGAAACGGCAAAAGTGGTTCTTCGAGGGGACGTCATAGGTTACGCCGCGAGACGGCGCCGGCTGATGGCAGAACGTATAGTACTCCTTGAGCGTCGAGTCACTACTCTACGGTGGAGATGTGCCCACAAGCCTACGCTGTCTAATAAGAAGTTGCTATGGGAAACCCAGACCGAGCTTAACGAGCTCTTACACCAGCGAGCAAAGAAATCGGTTCAGTTTTATCGGTTCCGTCTGCACTGCTATGGGGACAAACCTGGCAAGTTGCTGGCATGATGTCTGCGGGCCCAACGGCGTCCTGCCCACGTAGCAGCATTAAAGGACGGCCAGGGACGTATGCATAAGGAGAACAAAGAAATCGCAGAGATTTTCCGCACCTTTTTTCAAAACTTATATAATACCACGACGGGTTCCCCTGAGGGGATGCGGGACTACCTTGAGGACTTGGAGCTGCCTCAACTTACTACAGCCCAGAGGGAGGTTCTAGATTTACCTATTACCGTGCAGGAAATACAATCTGCAATATCTGCGGCCCAGTGTTATAAATCGCCAGGGCCGGACGGATTCGGGGCCGAAGTCTATAAGATCTTGGGGGACGGGATAAGCCCACTCCTGCGAGAGGTCTTTGCCACAAGAGCGGAGCAAGGGGCGTTCTGCTGGGGGCGTAATCACGCATATATCACCCTGATTCCGAAGCCGGGTAAAGACCCGATGCAGGCAGCTTCATATCGACCCATCTCCCTGCTAAACTTCGATCTTCAACTTTTGGCGAAAGTTCTGGCTGACCGCCTGGCAGGGGTGTTAGGCTATTTAATTCACGACGCACAAGTGGGCTTTGTGAAAGGCCGCCACGCCGTCTGAAACCTTCAGAAGATTTTAGCCTCCTTGGAGTGGGTGCATGCTCACAATATTCCGTCGTTGTTGATTAGCTTCGATGCAGAGAAGGCCTTTGATAGGGTGGACTGGCGTTATCTCTGGCGGCTGCTACCGCGCTACGGCATTGGGGAGGATTTTTGTAAAATGGTGCAAAGTTTGTACATTTCACCGACGGCGGGCATACTGTGCAATGGCCTCATCTCAGACGACTTCACGCTGGAAAGGGGTACAAGGCAGGGCTGTCCTCTATCGCCCTTGCTTTTTGTTCTTTCCTTGGATCCGCTGATTCGCACCATCGTAACTTCGGAAGAGATACAGGGAGTGGGGCTACGGTCGCAAACTTTCCTTATCTCGGCCTTTGCCGACGACCTGTTAGTCCATTTGACGTCTCCGGTCACCTCCTTACAATCGCTTTTAGACGAATTCCAGCGGTTCGGAGCAATTGCAGGCTTGCGCATTAATAAAGATAAGTCTGAGGTAGTGGATGTCTTGGGGCATTTCCGCACTTCATGGAGGGGACCCTTCCCTTTGCGGTGGGCAGACAAAGAATTAATCTATTTGGGTATAACATTGACTGGAAATCCCCAGGATCTATACCGGCGTAACCTAGACCGGATACTGCGGCATTTGGCGGTGCAGTTAAGTGCGTGGGGACCCCTCCCGCTGTCTCTGGCAGGGAGGATAGCGGCTGTACAAATGATAGTTCTACCCAGAATTTTGTACTGGTTGCAGACCCTGCCAGTTTGGTTGCTTCGACGGGACTTGTGCAGAATGGAGGCTTTGATTAAGCACTTTCTTTGGCGGGGGCAGCGGGCGCGGATCTCATGGAATCGCCTGTTGGGAGGATGGTGGGAGGGCGGTATGGGCCTTCCTGACTTGAAGACCTACGCATTGGCCTGTCAAGCCAGACACCTGGGTGATTGGCTAGGGGGGACGGAAGTATATACGCCTAGGTCTTTAGAGGAGTGTTTGGTGGCCCCTGCGGCTCTCTTGGCGTCTTTGCACGGCACACCCACGGTTTTCAAAGGTACGGGCCGGCAGAGTCCGTTAGTGGACTCGGCCCGACGCACATGGCAACAACTTAACAAACATTGGCAGGAAACGTGGAAGGTGTCTTGTTGGCTGCCACTGCAGGGCAATGCCCACTTCACTCCAGGGTCCGAGATTGCGGTGTTTCGGGACTGGTGGCTACGTGGCCTCCGGTTGATAGGGCACTTGATAGACCAAGCGGGAAACTGTAAATCATTCTGAACGCTCAGTCGGGAATACGACCTCCCCGACACGCATTGTTTTGCCTACATACAAATCTCCCACTATGTGGCTGCACTGCCACGTGCAGCGCTGCAGGCTGAGCGATCAGCCCGTATTTTGGAATTTTTTCAGTTGGGAGAGGAGCACCCGCCGTCGATTTCCACCTTGAAACGTAATTTGGAGCTCTTCCGCCCCCTCCCTGATTATCGTGGAGTCGAAAGAGCTTGGGCGACTGAATTGGGAGTGGAAGTACACCCGGGATTGGTATTGAAGGCATTGAAACGGATTAGCCGACTAGTACAAGGAGTGCGCTGGCGGGAGATCCAATTTAAGTGCGTGACTAGGGCACATTTCTCGCCACGACAGGCGTTGCGCAGTCGGCTGGCCACGGATGGCTCCTGCCCACGCTGTGCGGAGTCCTTAGCCACTCTCCTACACATGTGGTGGGGCTGTCGGGGAGTACGGGCATATTGGGCACGGATATGCAGATTCTTATGCACGCTGCTTCAGCGAAGGCTCCATTGGACGGGCCTATTTGTAGCACTTGATCAGCTGCCGACCCCTGGACCAGTGAGGGCTGGTGAGAGTTTGCTGGTGCGGAAGGCTTGTCTGGTGGGTAAAGGGCCGATTCTTCGACTATGGAGGGAACGCCAACTGCCCACTTTTAGTGAATGGCGGAATAACTTTCATCAATTAATGCTAACGGAGCGTTGGATGGCGCGGGGCAGTGCCAAGCGCTGGACAGTTTTTCTGTTGGTGTGGGAGCCATATATTCAGCAGTTGGGACCCCACAGCCGTAATGCAATCCTCCAAGGGGGGAGTTGAATGATTGAGGACTTGAGAAGTGGGAAGGCGGTAGCTGCTTTACAGTTCTTGATGATAATTGGTTTATGAAGTTGGTAATGGAGTGAGGGTGGGTGGGCGGGGGAGGGGAGGGGAGGGGGTTGGGAGAAGGGGGGTTGGGATATAATGTAAAATGTCCACATATTGTATTATCTTTCTGTTGGCTCCCGGGGGGGCGAAGAGTTAACCCTCCCCGCGGTGCCGTTTGTTGATATGTTGTTTGGATTTTATGGTGGACTTAAATAAAGTTTTAAAAAAAAAAAACTAGAGGGGATGAGGCTATAGAAACCCACGTGTGCTGCCTGAGCACAATAGATAGGTCAATAACACTGTATTAGTTAGCCAATAAGATACTGGGGGTAGGAGTTTGTTGATTTGACAAAGGTATAAATGTCACTGAGATATGTCAAAACTTTTGTGCCTACAAGCTAGCCACCCCTCTTGCAAGATTGATAATAAACTCTTTTTATTGCTTCATGTCCATGTCTTATTCTAAAATAATCTAGGTGGTGCTATTTCCCACATACTGTAAGATTTTCTTTCAAGGCATACCAAATTCAACTATCCACCCTCTCCAACTTTCATTCAACACTGCTGCATGAATCCTACCCAACGTAAATAAAGCCACAGAACACATTACACCTCTTCTCAAACAACTGCATTGGCTTCCAAGAAAGAAACACATTAAATTTAAATCCATCTTCACAACCTTCAAAGTCCTCAACAGCTCCTCTTCACCACACCTCCAAAGGGGTGAGGGAGACCCACAAGGAGGAGGTCGCAATAGTCGGGAGGTTGCAATTGATGGGAGGTAACTAAAGAGTGGATAAATGTCTTAGTAGTGTGTGTGTAGAAAGGAAGGGACAAATTTTGCCAGTGTTACAGAGAAAGAAGAGGCAGGATTTAGCTGTCTGTTGGATGTGTGCAGAGAATGAAGTGTAAAGGTCTGAATGTCCACCTGTATGCATGTGTATCTGGGTCTTATTTTCTGCAAATTGACACAAAAGAAATTGTGCAAAAGAAAGAGCAAGAAACAAAAAGAGAATCCAAAGACATTGCAGGAAACAGAAACTGAGAGTATCACGGGAGGGGAATGAGGAGGAAGAGCCTCAGAGGCTTGCAAGGAATAAAGAGCAGAACACTCTTTCCTGGACTCAGCCAGGGGACCAGCATGACCGCCGCGGGTCGCTAGCCCTCCCCCCTCCCTTTTGCCCCCCCCCTGCCCCGCAATAAGTACCACGAATCCAGACTTGCCACAAAAGATGTCTTTATTTTCCATTTGTCAACAATAAGTGGAAAGTACAGTATTGGAAACTGTTGGCCACAGCATAACTTAACAACCTCAAACATTGTAACATCCAAACTTTATATAACAGCATTACAACAATATTACATCACAACATCGTAATCCTTACTTCCCTTATCCTCATCCTTCTCCGAGAGGCACAGCCCCCAATCTTTCAACATCTCTTCGACCGCCCGGCAGGGATAATCTGGAACATGGCCATTCAAGCCACTTCCCCACTGCCGTCGGCCCCCACTAACATGACCGTGGTCAAGGGTGGCGTTGCAGCGGGCCCCCCCCCCCCGGCCCTTTCCGGGCTCCGTTACTCTTCGCCGCATTGTCTGTATCAACCTCTGCCCAGGGCCCGTCAAAGGCATGCGCAGAGGTACGCTGAGAAAGGTGTAGGCTCGCCTCTCCAGCCGTAAAAGCGTCAGGAGGTCTTCTAGGCACTATTGCTGCTGACCCATCTTTGTACTCTGGGGGGACCCGCCAGTTCCCATGTGCCCCACTCCCCCTTCTCCTGTCTGGGCTGTGCGCTCTCTCCTTAAGGATGGGGTCTATCTCTCTCGCTATGCCGTGACGGTAGCTCTTCGTGAGGGGCGGGTCGGGTGGGTCAATCGCCCGCTCGTGCACCGCTGGGAGGAGGGAAAGAGGGCGCACAGCGGCGCACCCGGCCCTTCTAAAGCCGGGCGCCGCGCCGCCCTCCCCCTCCCCCCGCCCCCCACCAAGGTTAACCCTTGGCTTGCTGGCCCGGCGGCTGCGCTCGGTCGCGGTAATTCGCGGCCGGAGCTCAGCCAGGGGACCAGCATGACCGCCGCGGGTCGCTAGCCCTCCCCTCCTCACTTTTGCCCCCCCCCTGCCCCGCAATAAGTACCACGAATCCGGACTTGCCACAAAAGATGTCTTTATTTTCCATTTGTCAACAATAAGTGGAAAGTACAGTATTGGAAACTGTTGGCCACAGCATAACTTAACAACCTCAAACATTGTAACATCCAAACTTTATATAACAGCATTACAACAATATTACATCACAACATCGTAATCCTTACTTCCCTTATCCTCATCCTTCTCCGAGAGGCACAGCCCCCAATCTTTCAACATCTCTTCGACCGCCCGGCAGGGATATCTGGAACATGGCCGTTCAAGCCACTTCCCCACTGCCGTCGGCCCCCCACTAACATGACCGTGGTCAAGGGTGGCGTTGCAGCGGGCCCCCCCCCCCCGGCCCGTCCGGGCTCCGTTACTCTTCGCCGCATTGTCTGTATCAACCTCTGCCCAGGGCCCGTCAAAGGCATGCGCAGAGGTACGCTGAGAAAGGTGTAGGCTCGCCTCTCCGGCCGTAAAAGCGTCAGGAGGTCTTCTAGGCACTATTGCTGCTGACCCATCTTTGTACTCTGGGGGGACCCACCAGTTCCCATGTGCCCCACTCCCCCTTCTCCTGTCTGGGCTGTGCGCTCTCTCTTAAGGATGGGGTCTATCTCTCTGCCAACCCTTCCCGGCTGCGACCCCTCGCTTGCCGGGGAGTTCCCCCTTTACCCCATCCTGCTGTGGCCAACCCACGTTTTTTGCCATAAGCGTTCTATCATGTCTTGTATGGCACAGAGATATACGTCCATCCCGATATCCGAGAGGTGTATCCCGTCCGCGCGATACAGTCCATGGCAGCGCTCTTCTATCAGGTCATGGGCGATGCTGTATCCTCCGATTGAGTCCATGAACCGGGCCATCCATCTATTCACTTTTCTTCTCGTTCTCTCTACAGCGTGGTGGGACCATTCGTCCCTCCAAACTCGCCGCGGTGTGATGTGGGACCATATCAGCAATGTTCCTGGGAAGGCACCCGTCAGTGCCAGCATGTCCTTTTGCATCTTCTTGGTGAGCTCGACACTGCGCGTGCCCGTCAGGTCATTACCGCCCAGGTGCACCAAAATTGCCCATGGCTGTCCGCCCGCCCTCTTCAACTGTAAGAGGCATGGCATCAGCTGGTCCCACATCATACCACGTCGCCCCAGCCATCTCACTACCAGCTGCTCCTTAGGGAAGCCCAGATTATGCCCCTGCGGTCTCTGCCTCGCCCTCTTTTCAGCCCAATGAACAAACGAATGGCCGCAGATCCATGCCTCGTAGTGGGGATTGGCACCTGTAAGGAGTTATTGTAAACCAACACAGCTCGTCAATATCACATTTTGGGTGCGTGAATACAAAGGTACTAGCACAGGAATACAAAGTCACATATCTATACATAGCTATTGCGATTTCCGTTACATAAACAACAAGCGCAGACAAGCCAGGAAAGGATCTTCTTTTTTTTTTTTTTTTGTTACCTTATCCTGATCCCCCCCCCCCCCCAGGGGGTGTCTTACGCCCGGCGTCAGACCGGGCGTATATAAAGTTTGTATCTCTCGGAGCGCCATCTCCCGATGGTCATGATCTGCTCCCTCGTCATGCCTATGTTGGCCGCCGTGGAAGCGGCCCCAATGCGGAATGAATGGGTGCCATAAAAGCACGCTTCCCAACCCACTGCATCAAGTGTCAGCTTCAATACCTTAGCGAACTGGAACCGCGAGAGGGGGGTTCCGTCCGAGTGGACCAGCCAATGCTCGGCCCTTGCAGGGCGCATCTGTTTGTATTCATTGAATGTCGCTACTGGGCAGGACGGGTCTCCCCGCAGCGGGGCCAGCACTACCCGTGCCCCCTTTCGCCTCGGTGTCGGTTTTCGACTTGCGTATATGCAGTATGAGTTTCCCATCCTGCATGCTGACGTCGCTCTCCCGGATCCCGCCTTCGGCCGATTCTCGGCTCGCCGAGGCTACCAGTTCGCCTACTCGGAACGCCCCGAAAAATGCCCATGAGAATGCGCATCTGAATAGCCGGGTCTCGAAGTTGTTGAAGCATACCTGACCCGTGATTGCTATCAGTCTCTGCAAAATTTCGTGTGTTATCGGGCGTCGCCAGTCTGGTGTGCGGGGCTGTTCCGGCTTCCAGCCCTTCATTACCTTGGCTATAACAAAATCTGCACGTGGATTGGTCTTACCCATCACCTTCGTGAAAAAGGTGATCGCAGCCAAATGCGATTGTACCACTGACTTCTTGGCTCCACAGCTCTTGGAGTGTAGGATCCACTGCAATATGGATTCCGTCATGGGACCAACGTTCGTGAGTCCGGCTCCTCTGCAGAAGGCTTGAAATTTCCCCCAGGCCGCCAGGTATCGCTGTCTCGTCCGGTCGGATAGGGAGCTCAGAACAAGCTCCCAAACTTCGGCGGACCAAGTTCCCATATCTGTGGCGGTATAGCCGTTTTGTAGAGATCGGCCCTGGGCGCGAGCGATCGGAAGAGTGGGATCTTGAAACGAGAGAGAGCATCGGCAATGTTATTATGCTGCCCTGGGATATGTTCGGCCCTGATATTTAGGTTATGCTTTAGGCATATCATCACTATGTGCCTAAGGAGTGCGACGACCCCTGGAGTCTGGGCACGCATCCCGTTTCACGGCATACACCACCACCGCTGTGTTGTCGGTATGAATTATGATTGCCTTGTTTACCAGCTGCGGGGCCCAGATGTATAGGGCCCACCGTATGGGGAATAGCTCCAGGAAGGTAATATCCCTAGTGATACCCTCGGCCTGCCACTCGAGTGGCCACTCCTCTGAGCACCATGCTCCTTGGAAATAGATTCCGAAGCCGCTCCCTCCCGCAGCATCTGTGAAGAGGTCAAGGGACTCGCTCGTCACCGGTAGCTCTTGCCAGAATGCCAAGCCATTAAAGGATTGCAAGAAGAGCTCCCACATGCGCAGATCTTCCCTCATGCCTTTGGTAATCCGAATCTTGTGGTGTTTCTTTTTGACTCCCTTCGTAGCCATCGCCATGCGACGGCAGAACACCCGTCCCATTGGCATGATCCTACATGCGAAACATAGCAGCCCCAGCACGGATTGTAGCTGTTCCAATGTTGCCTTCGTCCGCCCTTGCATTTCGCGTATGGCAGCTCGCAGCCTGATGACTTTTTCGTCTGGCAGTCGAGACCGCTGTGCTGCTACATCGAGCTCTATGCCCAAGAATGTGATGGTCCCTGTGGGTCCAGTGGTCTTTTCTCTTGCCAGGGGGATCCCAAATTGCTGGGCAATGTGTTCAAAAGTGCAGAGGATCCTTTGACATCCCTCGTCCCCATTGCCTATGAATAGGAAGTCGTCGAGGTAATGCACGACGGTGTTGTGCCCTGCCATGTCTTCGACGACCCAATGTACAAATGTACTGAACTGCTCGAAATATGCGCATGATATGGAGCATCCCATGGGCAAACATTTGTCATAGTAATATTCCCCATTGAGGGAGAAGCCCAGGAGCGCAAAGGAGTCTGGGTGCACCGGGAGCAGTCGGAAAGCTGATTCGATATCAGCCTTCGCCAGTTTTGCCCGCCGCCCCAATTTCCGTATGATACCCACGGCCTGATTGATCGTAGAGTACTTCACGGAACATAGGGCTGGGTCGATGTGGTCGTTGACAGAAGTCCCCTCTGGGTACGACAGGTTATGGATTAGCCGGAACTTTCCTGCCTCTTTCTTTGGGACAATCCCCAACGGGGACAGTATCAAATTTGGGAGGGGTACAGAAGTGAAAGGGCCAGCCACCCTCCCCAGCTCTGTTTCTTGTCGTATTTTGCGCTGTACAACCCCTGCAAATTTTTTGACTGACGTTGAGTTACGGATTGCCCGCCCCTGCGATGTGACCGAGGCTGGAATCCGGAATCCGTAAGCAAAGCCGTTCTCGATATTGAGAGCTTTGTCTCTTTGGGGGTATGCCCTCAGCCAAAGCCTCATGCGGTCAAGCCTGATGGGGGTTGGGGCCAGGCCCATCGTTCCCTCTGGGCAACATCGGCCGGAATGGCTTGTTATCCCTACTGGCTCGGCATGATGTGGCGGGGTGGTTCCCCCCGCATCCGGAACATGCATGCCTAAACTTACATGGCCGCCAAGTGCAGGTTCCTGCGTTGTATTGCCGGCACGCCTTGCGGCCGGCCGGCTGGTAATTCTGCCGCCATTGCGGCGCCTGAAAGGACTGCGATGTCAGTCCCTGCGACAATGGTCTGTTATGTGACATTTCCTCCAGCCATAGATCAATGATCCTGTGCTGCCAGGTCATCGTTGGGTCCTTCTCCGCCAGGCTCTGTCTGAACTTGATATCGTAGTTGAGCCAGGCCCACCCACCCAGCTGCTTATGCGCTTGGGTTATGGTGTCGAGGTACTTGATAAGGTATTGACTGAGTTCGGGTTCGCGTTCCAGAACGATGCTCATATATATGTGGAAGGCGGAGACCCAATTGCTAATAGATTGTACAATCTTGGGTCTTCTCTCCCATCTCTTATCCTTCTCCTTATTCTCACCGGGGTCCCCACCCTGGTCTCTGATCAGTAGAGAGAAGATGTCAATAAATTCCCTCCGCCAGATCCGCTTTTTTATCTTCCTGGGCACCGCGCTGGCCAGAGAGCTCACTCCGCAGCGCGGGTCCCCACTCACTGCTACCGGGCTTGTCAGTGTAGTCGGGACTGCGCTTGCCGTCTCCGCTACCCTGTCCCCCCCGGTCCCCGATCCACGCACGGGGTTGTCCCCGCGCTGTGACCATACCCTTGCTAAGTTTTTCTCTTTTTGGGCTTTATTCTTTCTCTTTGTGAATGTTTTCAGCATGCTCCGCATCGCGGTTGCTAATGAAGTATCTCCGTCTGAGTCAGAGTTAGACTCCTCTGACGAAGAAGACACCACTAAGTTTCCTTCCCCCCAGCAGACTTACCGGCCGATGCGCTGGTGCTTGGTATACTGCTGTTGGCGCCTGTCATGCTGCTGTTGGTGTTTGGCGTGTTGCTGCTGGTGACAGGCATGCTGCTGCCGGGCAGGACCCCGCTGGCGCCCTCCATGCTGTTGCTAGCCGCTATTGGGTCTGTGGGTCCTGGGTCGGCCGAACCTGTGTTAGCCGCCTCAAGCCGCTGCTTAAACACGCTCAGACCGTGTTGGTTTATCTGGTCGCGTATGAGTCTGAAAAGTTCGTCTAGCTCCTGGCTGGACGTTGAAGCCGTGGGGGCGGGCGCTTGCTGCCGTGTCGGGGCCCGTCTGTTGCTTTGCCGCGTATTCTTCTCCGACTGCCCCCTGCTGGGCCCGTCCCCCTTTTTTGCCTTGTCTTGCGTTGCCCGTTTTACAGCAACGCGTGTTGTTCTCTTCTGTGTACCTTGGCTGGACCCTGCTCGCTTGGGGCCTGCTTGCGTCCCGCTGTCCTTTCCACCGCTCTGCGCTACTTTCCTCGGCATGGTACCCTGTTGGAGAATGCTATAGGAGAAAAGGCAAGGGAAAAACAAGGGGGTGGACTCATTAAGCTCTTTGCGGGTACCCTGCAGCGAGCAGGCCTTAGCATTGCACTGTCTCCTTGCCCATCACCTCCAGACCTCTCTGCCTTGCACATTTGCACGGTGATATCTCCAACTCCCCTGCCTGATTCACTTATCCTTCGACCGGCACATTTCCTATTTATTGCAGCAAAAGAGAGATACAGCGAAACATCCCTGCCTGCATAAACACAACCCAACTAAAACAAAAAACAGCCTAGCCATATGTTCATTGGCCACTAGATGGCGGCATTGCCTTGCTCTCCAGGTCTCCCAGCATTCAGACAGGCCAGATGCAGGAGCAGAGAAAGCAAAAAAGGCCAAAAGAAAACATGCCAGCTATAACATTCCTGCCCCACTAGATGGCAGCGCAACCCTGCTCCCCTGTCCTTAATGTTAATTGTTTTCAGTACATTTAATTCATTTATTCTCGTTTTTTGTTTTTTTTTTTGTATCTCCCGGTCCGCGCCCCCCCATTCCAGCTCCACAACTATATGCCGTATATATGTTTTCTTTTGTTGTGAACTGTGTTCTGTAACCTTAATAGTCGTCCCCCCTCCCCCCCCCTCTTCACCCAAAGTGAACGTCGCGCACATGGTCAGCATGGCCGGGATCCTTCGCCTTCCACGGCCCACCCCGAGCCCGAAAACCTTGCATTACCGCCCCGTGCCCCAGGCCTGCTGATTACTTGCTCGGGATTCGGAATCCACCAGGGGCAAGCGCCACTGCTCTGAGCGCCATCCGCTCAATCGCCCTTTCCCTCCTCTCTGCCCGCTTTCCGGCCCCCCCCCAAGGCATTTTTTATTTATTTATTTTTTTGTTTGTTACCTGCCCGCACGCCTGAAGGCCAGAAAGGAAATCGCCGCTCCGGCTCGGCTACCCGCACGCGCCTTGAGGTCAGCAGCAGGAATTCACTGCTCCGCCGCGGCTGCCCGCTCTCTCCTGGAGGTCCGCTCTCGGGAGGTAGGCCACGCGGGGTAGCTGCTCCAACGCCGATGCACACACGAAGGACCGCTGAACATCGGACCGCTCAATCGCCCGCTCGTGCACCGCTGGGAGGAGGGAAAGAGGGCGCACGCGGCGCACCCGGCCCTTCTAAAGCCGGGCGCCGCACCGCCCTCCCCCTCCCCCCGCCCCCCACCAAGGTTAACCCTTGGCTTGCTGGCCCGGCGGCTGCGCCCGGTCGCGGTAATTCGCGGCCGGAGCTGAGCCTCATTTCCCCTTCTGCTTGCCCCATGTAGCGTGTGTGTCTCTGAGGCTGGATCCTGGCATTGCCTCCCCTGCTGCCCGCCTTCTGACAGTCTCCTACCTGCTGAGCAGATAACCCTGTGGCCATTCTCCTGCCCTTCTCTGGAAGACGCCTTGATTCCCTCTTTGCAAAGCTGGTGGTGTGAATTTTGCTGGTGCTAGTACAAAGCAAGTGTCTTTCCTGGTGGGAGGGTCATCTCACAGTTCCACTTCCTGAATTATTCAGGCAGATAAAAAATAGGGAAGGATAGAGGAGTTACTAACAACAGAATGCCCTGCAGGATTTAACATGTCTGATCTATAGAAACAAAGATATTATATGCACAGAACAAGTTCCAGCCAAAGAGCCCTGCAAATAAACTACAGTTTCTCTATGGGAGTGTCACAGTACCCTCTGGGAGCTGTAGTCCTTCCTAGGTGGGATTACTGTGCAGGAGTGTCATACTGCAGGAGTTGTAGTCCTTCCTAGCATGTATTGCTGTGTGTGAGTGTCACAGTGCACTCTGGGAGCTGTAGTCCTTCCTAGAAGGGATTATTATCTTCTCCTAGGACAAGCAGGATGCCACACTTGGTGATGTTATCCGACGGTGCCGAGACGGAAGTACTCTCCATAACTCAACTGGCCCCGCCCCCTAGATAGCCAGTTTCAGTTCTTCCGCCTTGCCAGCAAGACGTATCTTTCTACTCTCCTACTGAAATGAAACCAACACATCTTGAACTTATTCTGTAGAGAAAGAGGAGCAATTTCCCCCTTTTTACTTACTTGCTTGAAATGTCTCTAATATGTTTCGCTCTCTCGTGCTTCCTTTCAGATCCGATATCGCTTGAATATAGGGTTACCAACTTTTTCACCGAGAAAAACCCGACACCTGTGGCTCGCCATGCTCCACCCATTCTCCGCCCCTAGTCCCACCCCTGCCCTGCCCCCAGCCCCACCCACAAAAATTACCGAGGATACGTGTAGGCTAACTTCCTTGGTCATATAATAATTAAACTGGGAACCCCAAAATCCAAACATGAAATGTACAACACTGGAGAAATAAAACTATAAAGTAATTTCCTCTTGCACTAAACAAAAACGCAAAGATGTTATCAATACACACTTCCCAGACCAGACATATTCCAGCTAATAAATTCAAAATAAAAAGTATTTTTCTACCTTCTGTTTGGGCGTTTTATTTTCAGTTGCAATTGCTCCAGTCACTTTCTTCTGGTTTCTTCGTGTCTTCTGCGAGCTATCCATTTGTCCTTTCTTCTCTTTTAGATGTTTTCCATTCTCTCTCTATTTCTGCTTTAACATACTGATTGTTTCCCTTTTGCTCTTTCCCCCAATTCTTTCCTTATTCCTTTATCATCCATTTAAATTTCACCCTTCCATTCTCAAGCCCCTCACTCTCCCAATACCCAGCCCATCATAGACTTTTCTTCCACACAAAATATTTTTTCCCCTCTCCATTCTCATTCCCCATCTATTCTAGTCCTCCCCCAAAATCAGTTCCCTTATAGTTCTAGACCCACCCAGCATCCACTCCCTTCTAATCCCATTCTCCCATGCCCCACATCAGCCCATTTCCAGTCCTATTCCAGCTCTTCATCAGCCCATTTCCAGTGCTAGCCCTCACATCACAGACCATTTCCAGTCCTAGCCCCCCCCCCCATCACAGCCTATTTCCAGTCCTAGGCCCCCCCCATCACATCCCATTTGCAGTCCGAGTCCCCCCGCACCATCACAGCCCATTTGCAGTCCTACCCCCCCCCACCACCATCACAGTCCATTTGCAGTCCTAGCCCCCCTAATCACAGCCTATTTCCAGTCCAAGTTCCCCCCTCCCTCCACCATAGCCCATTTCCAGTCCAAGTTCCCCCCCCCATAGCCTTTTTCCAGTCCAGGTCCCCCTCCCCATCACAACCCATTTCCAGTCCATGTCCCCCCCCCCCATAGCCCTTTTCCAGTCCAGGTCCCCCTCCCCATCAAAACCCATTTCCAGTCCATGTCCCCCCCCCCAGCCCTTTTCCAGTCCAGGTCCCCCTCCCCATCAAAACCCATTCCAGTCCATGTCCCCCCCCCCCAGCCCTTTCCAGTCCAGGTCCCACTCCCCATCAAAACCCATTTCCAGTCCATGTCCCCCCCCCCCCATAGCCCTTTTACAGTCCAGGTCCCCTCCCATCACAGCCCATTTCTTTCCAGTCCAAGTCCCCCTCCCCCATAGCCCTTTTCCGGTCCAGGTCCCCCCCCCATCACAACCCATTTCCAGTCACATGCCCCCTCCTAGCCCTTTTCCAGTCCAGGCCCCCTCCCCCCATCACAGCCCAGGCAGTCCTTGGCCTCCCCCCCCCAAAACCGCGGCTGTCTGAGGCTTTAGAGGGAGCCGGGGAAGCCCGCGCGAGGCCCCGGCTCCCTCTGAACAGCCGCCAGCGTGAAGAGCCTTTTCCTTCACGCTGGCGCTCTCCAGAGAGAGCAGAAGGGGAGAACACACAATACTGTTTGTACTATTCTACATACTCTTAGTTTCATACCACCATCAATTAAATTAGATTACAACACGTCTGAACCAGTCCAAAAAGTCACACAAGAGTCCACATTATGCTGTTTCGGTGGAAGGAGCCAGATGCAGTCTGCTGATGTGATGTCACTGCTGAGATTCTTCTGCCTGGACCGTCATGGGGTTAACACGTGTCTCTCTGCAAGGGCTGACAAGGAACAGCTCAGTTCAGCGAGACCAGCTGCAGTTCTGTAGGTACACGTATTCCCCTGGAGAGCTGTCCAGTAGGGGTCGCTGTTGTCCGCAGGAACAGCTAACATCACTGAAGTGCCAGTTCAGTTTTTTTGTGCTGCATCAGATCTTACATAACTTCTTACTCAGAATGTCGTTCACCCGCTCCACTAATCCATTTGCCTGAAGTCTGCAAGCACAAACAAAAGAATGTTGTACCCCCAACCCCGTAGTAAAAGTATTTTTAAGCTGTTTCTTTAAAGAATAAAGCAGTGCAGGACTAGAATAGTTATCTGCATCATACTTAACTGTCATTATGCCTGGACTTCATTACCATAATCTGCCAGGGAAATCCCTCTTCACCCACTTTACATCCTCGTAAATGAACATATTAAAACTGTTTTTAACCATCAAAATAAATTTGTGCAAAGGTCAAAAGTGGTATGCTACCATTTATACTTATTCCCCACACTTCAGTGACACTTGAAACTTTGAAATTTTAACTATTAAAATCAACAGGGGTTTTTTCCCACTTTAAACATGCAGTGTCTCTTTAAGGCTGGCTTCCTACAAAAGCCTGCAGAGCTCCCAGGGAGATACAAAAATCAGGACAGTCAGCTCAAAACAGTCCCCTAACTAAATCAGAGACAGCTCTGAAATCATACCTGTACTCTAATTTCTCCTACAAGTACAATAGCGGAAAAAAATGTGGATACACCTGTAAAATTTATAGAACCAACCAGAATCAGAAAGCGACCCTCTGGATCTGTAAATTTATTGATAAAATGAAAGGGACATGTAGAAGAAAATAAAATAGCAACCCTTCTCTTTCTTGAGGAGAAATTAGTGAGATGTATTTGTGGAAACCTACTTCTAGCAGAGTTAAAGTGATCTTGCAGGGAAAAATGGGTTTCTTGAAGAAAGATGATCTCAGCTTTCTCCCGGGACAACTGGTCCAGAACCCACCTATGTTTGCAGGGATTATTTAGTCCATGCATATTCCATGGAATAGCCTTAACTATTCCCAATTATTGAATTAAGCCACTTAAAAACACTCCCCAATACTTTGGATAATAATACATCTTCCCCAAAATCTGTCATCATGCCAGTCCAAAAAACTCTGCTGATCATGAAGAATATCCCAAATTCTCAAAATTAGTCATCTGATATACGGGTCAGAAATCCCCCCTCCCCTCCCCACCCACCCCACCCCAACATATCCCACCCGCCCCCTCCCCCCAAACATTCCTATATATGCAGGATGTAAATGAAACGTATAAACATCTCAAAGTTTGCGACACTGCTAGTGTCACTGGAGAAGGCACTATGTATAGGTTTATGAAAAACCATCCCCACCTCCCTCCCATCCCCTATCCCAATAAGCTGAATACACACTTTCCTATAAAATGCCTCCCTAGTCTTCCAACTCTATGTTTCCTGGAATCCTCCTCCCCACCGCTTCCCTTTCTCCGCATTCTCTCCAAGACTATCCCTACCACCCCCCCCCTCTCCCAAGACCTTGGTCCCCCTGCTCTGTCAAAACTGCTTCTAACACCCATTCAGTACTGGTAGGGCAAACACCCTGACCACTACTAGAAGAGGATAACTATCCCAGATACATGCCCTACTAAGAAAATGACAAACATATAAGACTCATGTAGGAGCTGAAATGTCCATCTCTTTTTGAAGAGTTGATTCTAGGTCTGAGTTGGATATCTTGTGGGACCTAGGTACGTTGCATCTCTTTGGCAAGGATGTCTCCCACTTTCCGTTCATGCTTCTCTGACGCAGGGTCCGTTCACCATGTTGTATCAAATCCAAAAACTCCATCGCTGATGATAGATCCGAAATTTTTTGAGCATAATTGTTCCAGTAGAACAGTAAGGCAAAGGGAAAGCCCCACCAGTAGGGAATTGCACGCTTCTGCAGCACCTGTGTTAAGGGCTTAAAACTTCTACGCCACTCTAAAGTATACTGAGAAAGGTCCTGGTATATCTGAATCTCTTGGCCTTTAAAGACCACAGAATGTCAGTTCTAATTTTTCTGTAGTATTTCTTTCAATGTGGACTGCAATTGAAATTAAAAATCACCTCACTGCATCAGAAAGAGCGACATTCCTGCCTGAATTGCAGCCCTTAAAATAGATCCCTGCACCCCTCTCATTAACTACAATGTTAGTCTATGGAGCTGGGACTTGTTTTTCAATAAAACATCATTTTTATGTTTAAATCTTTTTATTCATTATAAATAGCATACATATTAAACATTATAAACTGCTTACAAATTGAAACCTAGCATACTACACATACTTACTCATAAAGCACTGCACACAGACTCCCCTCATTATCTAGCCGATTCCACCCATCTACAATCCTCCCCCTGTCTTCTTCGTTCAACACATGGTTACCGTCTTTACCTCCCTGCCCCATCCTCAGCTCACCTAGAATCAACATGTCACTCTGCCTTTTTCTTTCTGGCCCCTGCCCTCTGGAACTCCCTCCCGCTTGCCCTCCGCACCGAACTGTCTTTTCAACAATTTAAGTGCTCACTCAAAATTCACCTCTTTCAGCAGGCTTTCGACCTCCCAGACCCTTAAGACTACTCTTCTCCATCAGTACCTCTACTAGGCCTATCTCTCTCCTGCTCAAATATCTTTCTCTGTCTCTTCCTATCCTGTCTAAATGATGGCGTTCTTTTCCTTTTCCTGTTCTTATTGATTATATTGTACACCGCCCTGACGCACACGCTTGGGCGGTATATCAAGCAATGAATAAAGATAAAGATAAAACAGACTTTTTAAAACCAAGAAACATTGAATTTATCCTTTTTTTAAGTGAAACTAAGGCTCTGGCGTGATTTTTAACCCCCAGGGGTTCAACACCCCCCCCCCTTAGGAAAAACAGAGCATTCTGCAGCCACATTTAACATTTTTTAAGTTATACAAAATACATTTCTGGGGTGGGCAGACCACCTGCACCTGATCCCCATAATTTAAAACCTTTAAATTTCATTTCTAATTTTGCCGACTTTGGGCATTTTTGCTATGTGGCTACTGCCCATTTAAGGCAGTCCCTCTAAGCAATTCCGCTTTATCCTCATCAGCTTCTACATATTCTTCCCCTTCACCCTTGAGTCTGACAATACCTCTTTTGCCCTTCCTCTTATCACTAACATATCTGAAAAATGTCTTATCCCCCCATTTTATTGCATTGGCTATTTCCTCCTCTTTTTGAATCTTTGCTTTCCTGACTACTTTGCTAGCTTCTCTAAGGGGTATGTTTACTAAACGGCGCTCAAGTGCACGGCGCACAATAGCGTGCGCTAAGGTACCTTAGCGCATGCTAATGATGCGTTTTTGTGCCCTGCACACGTGCGCGCCCCACTAAAGTGCCCGCTCATGTGCGCGGCGCGCTGATGTGCAATAGAGGCGTGGAAAGGCTCCCGGAGGGCGGAGGAAGGCTCCCCAGGGGCAGAGAGACGGGGTCAATGGGTGGAGAGTGGGAGGGGAGAGGCTCCCCGCACAGGAGCGGGGCTGAAATTCAAGTAAAAAAATACCACGAGTGAAAACCTCGTGGTAGAGCCGATTTAAAGGGAAGAGAAACCATTTATGTCAGCAATGTTCAGCAAAACCAGGGAAACCTACAAAAAAGTGAGCAGTGTGATACATGTGCACAGAACAAAAGGGCAAATAAACATTAAAAATGACCCCAACAAAATATAAAAAAATTATAATCAAGCTGGGCAATAGTGATAGTAATGGGAAACATCAAAAAACACTCCCAAGAAAGCCCCAAAAAATAAATATGAATTTTAGAAGGGTCTACGCTCCGTCCCCATACAAGTTGAATGATCCCACAATGAAATAGCACTGATCAGGGATTCCCTCTCCATTGGACATGTTACCTATGGCATGCACATTTCCACAACAGCAGGGAGGGCAGGTCGGAATGGGCAATTGGACAGATGCTGGGAAAGGGGATACAGAGGGCTGCAGGCGGCACATGCTGTGGTGCAGCTGGGGCACAGTGCAGACTAGGCAGATGCCTAGATGGCACTTAAGAATGCTGAAACTGAACAGCAGCCAGACAGCAACTGATGAGGGCTCAACATGGGCACGAGAGTGTTTATCACAGTGTCACAGGGGATAGTACCCAGCAGGTACCCCCAAGGGCACGGAACATTGGCAGGCGGTGATTGGGGGACGTGCGGACAGATATGCAGGCACCCCTATGCCAGAACGCGCACCATAGGCAGCCGCCTACCCGCACACAGGATGGCCTGAGACTGCGTACCACCAGCACCACCAGCAGAAGGGCATGTCAGCATGGTGGCACAGGGGTACTGGAGGTGGAGGGGGGCAGTGGCAGCTGCCCAGAGCAGACCATGGCCTAGCCCTGTGTAGGTGGGTGCCATGCACTGCAACAGACAGGCCCTGCCGGACAAACAGTCATGGTATTATCAGGGAATGCACTGTCTCTGTGGCAACACGGTGGTGCAGTGCACACAACCAGTGTGTTTGGAGACAAAAGGTCACAGGTTCAAGCTCCTGCCAATCCAGTCCCCATATTTTACCCACAACTATATCATGATAGTAAAGACAAACCTTTATTGCAGAGAATATAAGCATGGCTCAAACACCTCTATTTTACCCTACAGAGCACAGACACCAGAAACATGCACATTACCTAGAGCAGATTCCCCCAAATGCAGTCCTGGAGGGCCACAAATTCTTCAGGGTTTATGCTGTCTCCAATCTAAGGATGGAGCGGTACTGGTGGTGGAGGTGGCAGCAGCTGGTGGCAACAACAGACCATGGCCTACCCCTGTCCAGGTGGGTGCCGTGCACTGCAACAAATAGGCCCTGTCAGATGTACAGTCATGGACTCCCCAGGGAATGCAGCATATCTGTGGCAACACGGTGGTGCAGTGCACACAGACAGTGTGTGCAAGAACAGAAGATCACAGGTTCAAAGCCCAGCTGGGGCTACTGCCAATCCAGTCCACATATTTTTCCCACAACTAAACTGTGATAGTAAGGACAAACCTTTATTGCTGAGAACATACGCATGGTTAATACGCTTATATTTTACCCCACCGAGCACAGACACCATAAACAGGCGCATTACCTAGAGCAGTCTACCAAATGCAGTCCTGGAGGGCCACACACCATTCAGGTTCCATGCTGCCTCTAATAAAGATGCCTGTGCTGCATATCTATGCACCACTCCCATGGTATGCAGATGTAGCTCATGCATATTCATGAGGGACAGCATGAAAACCCGAACAGTGTTTGGCACACCAGGACTGGAGTTGGGAACCTCTGCCATAAAGCAGCAGCCAACAGGAGCAGACACACCCACACCCACACCCACAGGCCGCATTGGCCAATGCCTTCTGGAGAGGCAGGACATTGGGCCCTGCGTGCATCTCCCAATACTAGCACTTGCATGCCCTAGCAATGCCACCCTACACCTGGGTACACGGTACACAGCTATCAAACGTTTGCTATGAGTACTGGCAGATAGCAATTCCTACGTTAAGCACAGTTGCTGATTGAGCTCCATCATAGCAATCTTTCTGATGTCTGCGGTGTGTGCTTCAGGTCTGGTCTCTGACAGTGTTTACCACCCTGGGGAGTGACCTGCAACAGTATTGTGTACCATATCCATACCTGTACTGTGCCCAGGACTGGTGTGGTGGGCAGGGCTGCTAAACTCCTCTATAGTAGCACAATGCTGGCATAGGTGTGGGAGTATGTGTCTGTCTATACAGTGTGTGGTGGCTGCAAACACCCTCCACAGCCCACACTGCCAGTATTGGCCTGCCAATGTGCATAATAAGGAGCAAGGTACCATGGGTATAGCCCAGACAGGGTGCCCTGGCCAGGATGCATCTGCACAGGGCATAGGGCACTGGCTGGGACATTTTAGTGCCCGGCCACCACCTACACAGACAGGGTGACCTCAGTATGTCCTGCTGGGAGATCACTCTCACCCTGACTGTGCAGTGACGACAGCATGGCTAGGCACCCCCATAGTGCTATATAGTATTTCTGTTATGTGATATTTATGGGTTTCCTTTTGGGGCCCAGTCACTCACTTATCTGCTTGTTGTGTATGCTGACATCCCAGTTCTGGGTGCACGCATTTCCACCAGGAACATGCACTATGGACTAGCTAGCAGACTCTTTGCAGCTGGTATGTGTCTTGATGGAGCGCCTTGCAGGGTGCAGGGGAATATCAGATAGTGGTGGGGTGCAGCTTAGCATATCCAGGCCTAATGTCTGTCTGCTATTGTGTTATGGATGTGTACAGAGCTGCATTGACTGCCCTGTAGGGTGTCTGTTACCCAGCAGGACCGGAGTTGATGGTCCCCTTTACTGCCACCATTGCAGGGAGGTAGAATGTGGCTCTGTTGATGGGAGACCCTGTTTACCACCCTCAGCCCTGGAGGAGGAGTGTGGTGGTACATAATTCTCCTAGGGGTCCATAGGGGCTACACCTGATTGAGACAGACAGATATATCCAAGGTGTTTCTGCAGAAACTACCTATCTCACACATTAACACTGCTTTGGACCTGCAGCATGGCCTATCTCTGCCATGGAAGGTGCTGTGGACCTGGTGCTGGGCACCTCACCGCACCCTCAGGGTGAGCACAGTACCCGCACAATGTGACGGTGTGTAGCTACTCTGTGCCAGTAAAACACACGGTCAGTACCCCCTACCAGGCCGAGGTGCTGTGGGGGTGCACATGGTCAGTTCCCCCTACCAGGCCGAGGTGCTGTGGGCAGGGCCGGCCCATCCATTGAGCAAGAATGTTTTTTGCAGAGGGCCCCGCGTTTCAGGGGGCCCAGCGCAAAGAACATTCTGCTTTTTTCAAAATTAAATTTTAAAAAAAAACAACGCTGGCTGCTGCCGTTGCCGCTGCAGCAGAATGGACTGTCCCGCAGGGCCCCCTCTGCCCGGCTGAATCCCTCCCTCCGTGACGGCTGAGCCCCTCCGTGCCGGCTTTGAGAGTCGCGAAGGGGGAGTGTCTCCCTCGCGTCTCTGTTAAGCCTGCAGGGGCAGATGGGAAATTTCCCATCAGCCCCTGCGGGCTTAACAGAGACGCGAGGGAGACACTCTCCCTTCGCAACTCTCAAAGCCGGCACGGAGGGGCTCAGCCGTCGTGGAGGGAGGGAGGGAGGGATTGAGGGATTCAGCCAGGCAGAGGGGGCCCCGTGGGACAGTCCATTCTGCTGCAGCGGCAGCAGCCAGTGTTTTTTTTTTTTAATTTAATTTTACTTGAGCTGATGGGGGGGGGGGGCTAGGACTGGAAATGGGCTGGGGGGTTTAAGACTGGAGGTGGGCTGATGGGGTTAGAACTGTTAATGTGCTTTGGGGCCGATAAGACTGATAATGGGCACTGGGCTGATGGGGGGGTTAGAACTGGTAATGGGCTATGGGGGGGGGTTAAGACTGGTAATGGGCTGTGGGCTGATGGGGGCTGTCTGGTAATGGGCTATGGGGGGGGCTAGGACTGGAAATGGGATGGGGGGCTTAAGACTGGAGGTGGGCTGATGGGGTTAGGACTGGTAATGTGCTTTGGGCTGTTGGGGGGGTGTTAGAACTGGTAAAGGGCTATGGGGGGGTTAAGACTGGTAATGGGCTGTGGGCTGATGGCTGTCTGGTAATGGGCTATGGGGGGGCTAGGACTGGAAATGGGCTATGGGGGGGGGGTTAGGACTGATAATGGGCTATGGGTTAGTACTTGAGGTGGGCTGATGGGGTTAGGACGGGTAATGGGCTGTGGGCTGATGGGGGGTTAGGACGTAATGGGCTATGGGGGGGGTTAGGACTGATAATGGGCTATGGGGGGCTAGGACAGGAAATGGGCTGATGGGGAGGGGTTAGGATTTGAGGTGGGCTGATGGGGTTAGGACTGGTAATGGGGTGTAGGCTGTTGGGGGGGGGTTAGAACTGGTAATGGGCTATGGGGGGGTTAAGACTGGTAATGGGCTGTGGGCTGATGGGTCTGTCAGGTAATGGGCTATTGGGGTTTAGGACTGATAATGGGCTATGGGGGGCTAGGACAGGAAATGGGCTGATGGGGAGGGGTTAGGACTTGAGGTGGGCTGATGGGGTTAGGACTGTTAATGGGCTGTGGGCTGTGGGGGGGGTTAGAACTGGTAATGGGCTATGGGGGGGTTAAGACTGGTAATGGGCTGTGGGCTGATGGGGGCTGTCTGTAATGGGCTATGGGGGGTTTAGGACTGATAATGGGCTATGGGGGGCTAGGACAGGAAATGGGCTGATGGGGAGGGGTTAGGACTTGAGGTGGGCTGATGGGGTTAGGACTGGTAATGGGCTGTGGGCTGTTGGGGGGGTTAGAACTGGTAATGGGCTATGGGGGGGTTAAGACTGGTAATGGGCTGTGGGCTGATGGGGGCTGTCTGGTAATGGGCTATGGGGGGTTTAGGACTGATAATGGGCTATGGGGGGCTAGGACAGGAAATGGGCTGATGGGGAGGGGTTAGGACTTCAGGTGGGCTGATGGGGTTAGGACTGGTAATAAACTGTGGGCTGATGGGGGAGGGGGGTTAGGACTGGCAATGGGCTATGGGGAGCTGACTGGAAATGGGTTGATGGGGTTAGGACTGGAAGTGGGCTGATGGGGGGTTAGGAATGGTAATGGGCTATAGGGGGGCTTAAACTGAAAATGGAGTGCTAGGGGGTTAAGACTGGAAGTGGGTTGATGGGGGGGCTAGGACTGGTATTGGGTTGGGGGGTTGCTAGGACTGGAAATGGGCTGATGGGTGGCTAGGACTGGAAATGGGCTGATGCAGGGACTAGAAGGGAATGGATGCTGGGTGAGGCTGGAACTAGAAGGGAGCTGATGTTGGGGAGGATTAGGAGTTTTAGAATGGGATGGGGCTGGAAGAGTAAAATGGAGAAGGGAAAAATATTTTGTGTGGGAGGGATAAAAAATCTACAATTGGCCGGGTATTGGGAGAGTAAGTGGGGATTGAGGATGGAGGGGTAAAATTTGAGTGGATGAAATAGGAATGAGGAAAGAGCAAAAGGAGAAAGATTAGTATGTTAAAGCAGATGTAGAGAGAGAATGGAAAAAACTAGAAGAGAGAAGAAAGGACAAATGGACAGCAGACGATGGAGAGTTAGCAGAAGACACGAAGAAACCAGAAGAAAGTGGCCGGAGCAATTGCAGCTGAAAAAAAATGCACAAAAGGTAGAAAAATATCTCTTTATTTTGAATTTATTAATTGGAATATGTCAGCTCTGGTAAATGTGCATCATTAACGTCTGCGCTTTGTTTAGTACAAGAGCAAATTAATGTATAGTTTTATTTCTACAGTGTTGTACATTCCAAGTTTGGCTTTTGGGATTCCAAGTTTAATTATTGTCTTCCTGTTTCTAAATTGTGATTACTTGTTTGGTGATGGTCTATGTTCTGCATGTGTAACTGAGCTGAGGTGTTCTGTTTATATAATTCCTATTTGACATTGCCACTTGTTCTCTTTCCCCAGTAGGTCATGTATTCTTGTTTTCTGAAATGTATTGGTTTAATATTTTGCAGTGTTGCCTTTTGATTGGTAGAGTATGGTGCTTTGTGAGTCCTAGTAGTGCTGTTAGGATACTGCGGGTTTGCTATGGGTTCTAAATGGGCAGTGTTTGTAGTAGTTCCTAATGTGTCTGGCAGTTGGCACTGGATTATAGTAATGTAGAAATCTTTTAGTGTTTCTTTATCCATACACTCATTAAGAGGCACGTTTACTAAAAGTTAGTATATGGTAACATTATGCAAATATTTATGCAAATGAGGCCCCTTATGCAAATTAGGCCCCGCACCGAGTCTCCGCACATGGCCCCGCACCCCCCTTGGGCCACCCCTGGCTGTGGGGGTGCATACCCCATCTTGTGTTTATCTATGGACAGCTGATTTGCATGTGCAGTGCATCATGGGTACGGGTGTGCTAACCCTATCCTGGTGACCACAGCAGACTGTCTGTGTGGTGACGTGCACTCCCTCTGCAGCCAGCCAGGGGCTTGCTGGCAACTATAGAGCTGTAGCCCAATGGTTACTTCACTGCCTGTGGAGCCAGAGGTCATGGGTTCAAACCCACTGTGGGGTTATTTGATAGGGCTGCCCAAAGCATTATCTCTTTTTAATGTACATTATTGCTGCCAGCAAAAACACCCTCAGTGTACTGTACCCATAAGGTGCCTCTGAGGGTGCCCTATAGGGCACCTTATGGTTACCGTCCATATAAGGTGCACTATACGTTATCCTGTGGAGCAACTTATAGGGTGCCCTATAGGGGACATTTTAGGGTGCCGTAGCGGACAGTGCACTTTATAATGTGCCCTATGGAGTGCCTTATAGGGTGCCTTATGCGGCACCTTCAATTACGGCACGTGAGGGCATGTTTGCTGGCAGCAATTAATAAAATACAAATAAAGTGCTGCAGGAAACAATACGTACATTGCAAAGCTGATGCCTCAGCCAGTCTTACGTATTAGGCACACTGGGGAGCAAAGTCATGACCCCTGTATCAGCAGTCAGTGCCTTAACCATTGTGCTACACTGCTGTTCCTCCTTGCATGTCAGCGCACCTACTTCAGATTTCCATGTGTTTAAATGCACAGTGCTGCCATCAAACACAGTGCTATGACCTTGCTGTGCCTCATAGGGCACCCTATATGGCGCCCTATAGGCCACCCTTTCAGCAACATTGTAGGGTGCCGTGGCGGACAGTACACTTTAAAATGTGCCCTCTGGGGTAACCTATGAGGCGCCTTATGCAGCACCTTATGTTACAATACTTTGAGGGTGTGTTTGCTGGCAGCACTAATTAAAATAAAAATAAAATGCCCCCTACAGCAATATTACCTATAACAGGTAATGCCTCAGCCAGCCTTCTTCATTAGTCAAAAAAAAATCCCCTCACCGTCCAATCCCTCGAAAACTTTCCCAACACCGTAAACCAAAATTTCTCAAACGTAACTAATTACTATTTTTGTCGGAGCAGGCCGAGGGAAGGCCAGAACTAAAAGTCTAACCCCCTCCAGACAGCCAATTTCTTTTATTCAATTATAAGTTTCCAACCGTTAAAACCCCTCTCACAAGGGTACATATCTATAGTGTTCTTCAACTTCTTATCTGTGTCCAAATTCCTTGGTTGCTCAAAGGTCGAGGTTGTTCATATGACGTGCACGTTTCGGGATAAACCCTGTATCAAGTGCATTCAAAGTTCTAATCTTGTCAGGCAACCTTTTCAGAAAAACGCCGTCACCGCGGCAAGGATTTTTCATTTATAAATGGCGTCCATCAGCTGCATTAAAATAAAGGAAACCCGCCAATCAACCAACAGGGTGCCTCCCACCATTAGGGAGTCCCTGTCATGATTGGTCCAATCTAATGATTACGTCAGCATGCTCTCCCATTCGATCTCCCAGTTTAAGCCTGTCAGAGATACTGTGTTTAACAAAAAAATCCAACATTGCTCCAAATGTTGGAGTTTCTTTATATGATTCCCCCCCCCGGGGATCCAAGGGAACATAATCAATCACAGTCCATCGAAAATCTCCGAAAGTATGGCAATTTTCTAAGCAGTGTTCCACCATCGGAGCTGATATAACTTTGCATCGAATACGGGAGGCATGTTCCATCAATCTCTTTCTCACCGGGCGAATCGTCCTACCCACATAGACCTGATTACATGGACAGATTAAAAGGTAAACCACATATTCAGATGAGCAATCCGTTATCCACCTACGAGTATAAAGTTTAGACGTAGGGGGGTATATCCAATCCACACCAGTCATTGTAGTATCACAAAATTAACATTTATTGCAAGGGAAATGTTCTCCTTGGGAACTAGGTAAAACAGGTTGATCCGAGCATTCTGTAGTTCGTACAAGCCGATCGCTCATATTAGAACCCCGTGCATATGCAATTCTTAAAGGTTTATTGAAACAGGGGTGCAGTTGTAAAATTGACCAATGTGTCCTTAAAATCCGCATAACTGCCGAACTACGATTGGTATATGGAAGCACCCCCACAATTGAATCCTCCATTGATGTATCAGGCTTAGCATATGCTGGGTCTAACAGCCACTCTCGGTGTATGTGGCTAGCCCGTCGATAAGCTTGAGTCACTACTGAAATTGGATATCCTCGATATAACAAACGCTGTCGAAGATCCGAAGCATGTTTATGAAATTCAGCCAATGTTCCACAAAGTCGCCGTAGCCTTAGAAATTGGCCAAAAGAAAGTCCCCTACGAAGTGGACCGGGATGAAAACTGTGGAAATGAAGAAGACTATTACGCTGTACCGATTTTCTGTACAGCATAGTCGTCAATCCCCCCTCCGTATTCATTACTAACATATCTAAAAACTCTATCTGATGATGATGTATATGTTCGGTAAATTGTATATTCAGTTTCAGGGAGTTTAACCACACTATAAATTGTTGAAGGGAAGAGAGATCAGATGTCCACACAAAAAATATATCATCTAAATATCGCTTCCAAAATATCACGTTATTAAATTGAGAAGTAGGTCGTATTAAGTTGTCCTCCATAGCCCCCATATATAATGTGGCAATTGAGGGGGCCATCGTCGCCCCCATAGCAATGCCCCTAACTTGTTGATAAAAAACACCTCCCGATAAGAAATAATTCTTAGTTAACACCAAAGTTGCTAACTTCAACAAAAACTCTTTAGGTAGACGATCTGGAGCATGGATAAAGGAGTTCTCCAACAGTTCCAAGGCCTCATGCTGATCAATATTTGTATATAGTGCTGTCACGTCAAGAGTTACCAAAAAGGCCCCCACAGGAACAGATAATTGGGACAGCAACTGTAAAAAATGAGTGGAGACCCTCAAATAAGACCACACAGATGCCGCTTCTTGTTTAAGAAAAACATCACAAAATATTGAAAGAGGCTCTAAGACCGAGTCTCTGCAAGAAACAATCGGTCGTCCTGGTGGAGATGTCAGGGACTTGTGTATTTTCGGTACTAAATACAACGTGGGTATCTTAGGACGAGTAACTATAAGAAAATTAAATTCACGTAGGGTTAGCCAACCTTTTGTAAAGCCCTCCTCCATCAACAATTTAATGGACATCTTCAAACCTTCAGTGGGATCTGCCAACAAACGAACATAAGTCTGTGTATCTTGAAGATGAAGACGTAATTGCTGTTCATAATCGTCTGTTTTTTGGAGCACTAAAGCTCCCCCCTTGTCCGCTCTCTGGAAAGTTATATCCAAATCCAAAGATAAAGATTTTAAAGTAGCCCTATCATCCGAGGTGAGATTGGAATATCCTTTAAAAGGCTTTTGTTCCAATGTCGAAAGATCCCGTAGGACTAAAGATTGGAACGTGCCAATCACAGAATCAGACCCTGCTTCAGGCGGGAGCCAACGAGACTTTGGCTTAACTACAGAACCGTCCGTTAAAGAGGGTTGGTCCTGAAAAAACTGAATTATCCATAACTTCCTAAAGAAACGATATAAGTGGACTCTCATAGTGAATGGATCATAAGACACAGTAGGAACAAAGGATAAACCATAATTCAGAAGTCTCTCCTGTGAGTCAGATAGAGGTTGTCCCGTTAAATTCACCACTATAGAAGATTTTGCTGTCGGGAGCGTTGCCGAGTTTGAGGAAGCTCCCAATCGTCGTCCCGATATGGACCCCTTGCTCGCCGACCGCGGCCAAGCCGAAAATCCTGACGACCACGGCTGGTGTCAGAACTAGAGCGGTGCCGATCACCCGCAGTAGAACTATCATCGGTGTCATCAGAGGACACATCAAATGTCACACGTTTAGGAACAGTCTCTTCTTTTTCATACATCCAATAGTATACTTTTTTAGCCTCATAATCAGTTTTGTCCCAAAGAAATTTCTTATGTTTCAAAGATTTTAAATAATCAAAAAAGCTCTTCATTTGTCGGTCCATTTCATCCATGCGTAATTTAAAAGGATCTGTTCCCAAAGATTCCTTTAATGATGCTTGAGCCTCATTAATCTGTTTCTGTATGGCTTCCTCTTCTTGAATGGTACGTTCCAAAATTAGGGCAATTAAATCAAAACTACATTTGTTTGAAATTAAATTCTATTTATTCACAAAAGATTCATCCCACTTAAACATCTTTGGGGCCCTCGTCATCCACAATCACCATGGGATTATCTAGGTCTTTAAATATTGAATCATACCAGCTTCGTGTAATTGGGCTCGAATCAATCTCTTACGTAAGGCCTTCAACGCAGCTACCGAATCAGATGTTGTGTCATCTTTACGATCAGTGTCCAATAAAGAAGGACGTTGCCTCAATATGTCAAGGTATTCCTCTGTAAATGCAAAGGTGTCAGCCGCCATATTCAATGGTCACTATATAAAGTATTAGAAATCCCTCCCTGAGGAGGATACTAAGTGTAATAGTAAAAAAAAAAATCCCCTCACTGTCTAATCCCTCGAAAACTTTCCCAACACCGTAAACCAAAATTTCTCAAACGTAACTAATTACTATTTTTGTCGGAGCGGGCCGAGGGAAGGCCAGAACTAAAAGTCTAACCCCCTCCAGACGGCCAACTTCTTTTATTCAATTATAAGTTTCCAACCGTTAAAACCCCTCTCACAAGGGTACTTATCTATAGTGTTCTTCAACTTCTTATCTGTGTCCAAATTCCTTGGTTGCTCAAAGGTCGAGGTTGTTCACACGACGTGCATGTTTCAGGATAAACCCTGTATCAAGTGCATTCAAAGTTCTAATCTTGTCAGGCAACCTTTTCAGAAAAACGCCGTCACCGCGGCCAGGATTTTTCATTTATAAATGGCGTTCACCAGCTGCATTAAAATAAAGGAAACCCGCCAATCAACCAACAGGGTGCCATGAGCAACCAAGGAATTTGGACACAGATAAGAAGTTGAAGAACACTATAGATAAGTACCCTTGTGAGAGGGGTTTTAATGGTTGGAAACTTATAATTGAATAAAAGAAGTTGGCCGTCTGGAGGGGGTTAGACTTTTAGTTCTGGCCTTCCCCGACAAAAATAGTAATTAGTTATGTTTGAGAAATTTTGGTTTATGGTGTTGGGAAAGTTTTTGAGGGATTGGATGGTGAGGGGATTTTTTTGACTATTATACTTAGTATCCTCCTCAGGGTTTTTCTTTTCTAAACCTTCTTTATTAGGCACAGTGGGGGATTGAACCCATGACTCCTGTATCATTGGTCAGTGTCTTAACCATTGTGCTACACTGCTGCTCCTCCTTACATGTTAGCGCACCTACTTATGATTTTCATTCCTTAAACTGCACAGTGCTGACATCAAAAACAGTGCTGTGACCTTGCTGTACCTCATACGGCACCCTATAAAGCGCCCTATAAGCAACATTCTAGGGTGCCTTGGCGGACAGTGCACTTTAAAATGTGCCTTATGGGGTGCCTTATGTTAACACGCTTTGAGGGTGCGTTTGCTAGTAGAGATAATTAAAATAAAAATAAAATGCCTCCTAAAGAAATCTTCCCCATAATAGGCAATGCCTCAGCCAGCCTTCTTCATTGGGCACAGGTGAGGGATTGAACCCATGATCCCTGCACCATTGGTCAGTGTCTTAACCATTGTACTGTGGCTCTGTTCCTGTGCTTGCACATCAGCGCGCCACTTATGCTTCCCACGCAACTTTCTCATGCGCTAATGTGCAGGGCACACATTAGCGCATGATTAATCCCAGTTTTGTTTTTTTCTGACTGAAACGCCCACTCCTTATATGGCATCCGCACACTAGCACGGCGCGCACCATAACGGGGTTTTAGTAAACATACCCCTAAGTTTTTCCAAATATAGAAGCCTGTCTTCCGCTCTCTGTGATCTCTTGTATTTCATGTATTTAATGTTAATAGAGCATTAGTATGGAAGAGAGATTAAACCAGGGATGGGAAAGAACACTTTAAAATTCCTGCTTGGGAGGTCACGTGAGGGCATGTGCAAGTACTTTTATCTGCATTTTTTCTCCATAAAATTGGTTGGCCTTGTGACTGAGGAACATCTGAAGGCTTGGCAAAACTGGCTCTGATATTGTTGGGTTCCGAGCAATGTGTCCCAAACACAGATAGTCTGGACTCAGTTCCCTAAGAATTGGCTCAAGAGGTAGCAATAATACTGGAGCCAAAGTCTGACCAAGTGCTACAAAAGCTGGAAAACATGGAAGAGGCGATGGCGGAGATTGGGAGGAAGATTGAGGAAGTGAGTCACATCAGTCTTAAAATGCCTGCGGTACACAAAATGCCCTCAAGATGGTGCTATTACTCCTGAGCTGAGAGCTTCATGTGTCTGATAAGATGTTTCAATGTAAGGAAAAGTCAAAGGGAAACTCAGGAGTCCTTCAGAAACCTCTACATTACTGCACCTTTCACTACTTTACCCATGATTCTGCCAACAGGAGAATGACACACAGACCTTCTTCTCCCCTTGCTGCAGAATCAGAAAATTCTCTAGCTCCTAAAATTTAGATAGTTTTTCCATCCCTGCACCAGAAGAACACACCTCTTATACAGAACACTGGGGGGCATTTTCAATCACAGCGGCCGGCACTGCCAAAGTCATCATCATCACTTTAAATTAAACCGGATATCCAATGCCAGTGCAGATCTAGTGACCGACCCTGAATATCCAGTTTCATTAGATTGATATTTTGCAATCCAGTCAGCAGCAATATTCAGACACCATCCGAACTGCAAACCCGCCTAACGTTAGGACACCCTTTCACCTGCAGTTTAGCTTTTGGTTAGTAGCTGAACACTGCCTCTTACTGGCCACCCCTCGAACATGACGGTGTTAATCTGGTGTGCAGCAGAAGCCAATAGAATGCTAGGAATCATAAGGAAAGACTTGGAGAATAAAACAAAGGATGACATCATAATGCCTCTGTATCATTCTACGGTGTGTAGGGCTGGTACCTCTGCAATTCTGCGCCTGCAGATCTCTGGCCTGCTTAGCAGCTAAAGCCTGAACCAAAGCTGACCAAGCAAGATGGTTTCCTGCTACAAAGGATTTTTGCTGTGCTTACAGTCTCAGAACGGACCTTCACACAAATGCTTGCCAAGTGATCATACCTGAGCATACAGAAGACTATTGTTTCTTTCCAATTAGTTTCCTAGGCCAATTAGTTGTCTAAATGCAAGAACATCTGCTTCTCTGATCTTCATCATCCACTAACGATGCTACTGGCCTTGGGATGTCTGGCAGTGCATACTGCTTTCTTCCCTCATTATGGCTCCTAGGTCTGCAGGATGAACAACTACAACAGTCCCCTTTTTACCTTTAGAGATCCTCTGTGTTTGTCCCATGCTTTTTTGGAATTCAGTTACTGTCCTCATCTCTACCACCTCCACTGGGAGACTATTCCACGGATCCACTACTCTTTCCGTAAAGAAATATTTCCGCATATCACTCCTGAATCTATCTCCCTTCACCCTCATCCCATGTCCCCTCATAGCAGAACTTCTTTTCAATTGAAAGAGGCTCTCTCCCTGAACATTTATGCCACCGAGGTATTTAAATATCTCAATCATATCACCTCTATCCCGCCTTTCCTCTAAGGTGTACATATTAAGATCCTTAAGTCTGTCCTCATATGCCTTATAATGAAGACCAGTAATCATTTTAGTAGCCACCCTCTGCACCAACTCCATCCTGTTCACATCCTTTTGAAGGTGCGGTCTCCAGAATTGCACACTATACGCCAAATGAGGTCGCACCAAAGACTTATACAGAGGCATTATCACCTCCTTATTTCTGCTAGCCATTCCTCTCCGTATGCACCCAAGCATCCTTCTAGCTTTTGCTGTCACCTTTTCTACCTGTTAAGCTACTTTAAGATCATCAGACACAACCACGCCTAGGTCCCGCTCTTCTTTAGTGGACAAAAGTACTTCACCCCCTATACCAGGGGTCTCAAACACGCGGCCCGCGGGCCGCATGCGGCCCGCAAGAGACCTTTGTGCGGCCCGCGATACACAGGGGAAAAAAAAACCCGGCTTCTGCTGCCGCTGCCGTGGCAGCGGCAGAATCAACTGTCCTGCGGCCCCTTCCCATCTGCCCGGCAATAGCGGCAATAGCAGCAATACCGCATGTCCCGCGGCCCACCACCCCCCCCCTTGCCTGTCAGTTCTTCTCTGCTTCGGCATTCAGAGCCGCGAAGGGAGAGCTTCTCCCTCGCGACTCTGTTAAGCTCGCCGGGGCAGATGGGAAATTTCCCATAAGCCCCAGCGGGCTTAACAGAGTCACGAGGGAGAAGCTCTCCCTTCGCGGCTCTGAAAGCCGAAGCAGAGAAGAACTGACAGGCAAGGGGGGGGGGCCGCGGGACATGCGGTATTGCTGCTACCGCCGCGGCAGCGGCAGGAGCAGCAGCCAGCTGTTTTCTAAAGTTTAAGTTTCCCGGGGGGGGGGAGCAGGATTGATGTGGGCTGCTGGGGGGGGAGCAGGATTGATGTGGGCTGCTGGGGGGGGGGAGCAGGATTGATGTGGGCTGTGGGGGGGGGGAGCAGGATTGATGTGGGCTGTGGGGGGGGAGCAGGACTTGATGTGGGCTGCTGGGGGGGGGAGCAGGATTGATGTGGGCTGCTGGGGGGGGAGCAGGACTTGATGTGGGCTGCTGGGGGGGTAGGACTGGAAATGGGGTGATGGGGGGATAGTACTGGTAATGGACAGATGGGGGTTAGGACTGGAGGTGGTCTGATTGGGGGGCTAAGAATGAAGATGGGGCGATGGAAGGGTTAGGCCTGGAAGTGGGCTGTTGGAGGGCTTAGGACCGATAATGGGCTATGGGGGGGGGTGGGGCTAGAACTGGTAATGGACTGGGGGGGGGGTGCTATGACTGGAAATGGGCCAAGTAGAAGGGGGAGCTTGAACTGCAAATAGCTGATGGGGACAGGGTCTTGGAATGGTAATGGGCTGAGTGGAAGGGGGCTTGGAATGGAAATGGGCTGATGGGGAGGGGGCTTGGAAAGGAAATGGGCTGTGAGGGGAGGGAGCTAGGACTGGAAATGGACTGATGATGCGGGGACTAGAAGGGAGCGGATGCTGGGTGGGGCAGGAGCTAGAAGGGAGTTGATGTTGGGGGACGATTAGAATGGGATGGGGCTGGGAGAGTGAAATGGAGAGGGGAAATATATTTTGTGTGGGAGGGAAGAAAAATCTACAATTGGCCGGGTATTGGGAGAGTAAGTGGGGATTGAGGATGGAGGGGTAAAATTTGAGTGGATGAAATAGGAATGAGGAAAGAGCAAAAGGAGAATGATTAGTATGTTAAAGCAGATGTAGAGAGAATGGAAAAAAACTGGGAAAGAAGAAAGGACAAATGGACAGCAGACGATGGAGAGTTAGCAGAAGACACAAAGAAACCAGAAGAAAGTGGCTGCAACAATTGCAACTGAAAAAAAATGCACAAAAGGTAGAAAAATATCTCTTTATTTTGAATTTATTAACTGAAATATGTCAGCTCTTGGAAATGTGCATCTTTAACGTCTGCACTTTATTTAATACAAGAGGAAATCAATGTATAGTTTTATTTCTACAGTGTTGTACATTCTAAGTTTGGCTTTTGGGGTTCCCAGTTTAATTGTCTTCCTGTTTCTAAATTGTGATTCCTTGTTTGGTGATGGTGTATGTTCTGCATGTGTAACTGAGCTGAGGTATTCTGTTTATGTAATTCCTATTTGACATTGCCACTTGTTCTCTTTCCCGAGTAGGTCATGTATTGTTATTCTCTGAAATGTGTTGATTTAATATTTGCAGTGTTGCCTTTTGATAGTTAGGGTATGGTGCTTTGTGAGTCCTGGTAGTGCTGTTAGGACATGGCAGGTTTGCTATGGGTTCTAAATGAGCAGTGTTTCTAGTAGTTCCTAATGTGCCTGGCGGTTGGCACTGGTTTATAGTAATGTAGAAATCTTTTAGTCTTTCTTTATCCATACACTCATTAAGAGACATGTTTACTCAAAGTTAGTGTATGGTAACATTATGCAAATATTTATGCAAATGACACCCTTATGCAAATGATGCCCTTATGCAAATGAGGCCTGCGTCTTGTGCGGCCCCCGGGTTACTCTACAAGTCCTCATTTGGCCCTCAAAGCAATTTGAGTTTGAGACCCCTGCCCTATACTATATTGCTCCCTTGGATTGCTGCAGCCCATATGCATGATCTTACATTTTTTAACATTAAATCCCAGCTGCCAAATTCTAGACCATTCTTCAAGCTTAGCTAGATCCCTCCTCATGTTATCTACACCTTCCTGGGTGTCTACTCTATTGCAGAGTTTGGTATCATCCGCAAAAAGGCAAACCTTACCCGACAGCCTTTCCGCTATATCATTAACAAAGATGTTAAAAAGAATCGGACCAAGTTGAGCTAGTTTCTCACGAACACAGTCTTCTGAAAATTGTTTAAGATGTCCCTCGTTTCTGTTCCTGTTTGTTGGTGTTTTCTGAGGTTCTGCTCCTGGTTCTTCATCTGTGAACACAGAACAGAAATATTTGTTAAGTAATTCCGCTTTATCCTTATCAGCTTCTACATATTCTTCCTCTGCACCCTTGAGTCTGACAATACCACTTTTCCCCTTCCTCTTCTCACTAATATATCTGATATATATTATATATATATCTACTAATATATATATCAGCTACTTCTTTCGAAAGCCATAGCGGTCTCCTTTTCTTTTTACCTTTATTTACCATTTTAACAAAAAGGTTGGTTGCCCTTAAAATATCCCCTTTCAGTTTTTCCCACTGTTTTTCTACATCCCCCAGCTGTTTCCATCCCGCTAATGACTCCCTGAGGTATTGGCCCATCTTGGCAAAGTTTGTCTTCCTAAAGTCTAAGATCCTTACCTTTGAATGGATTCTAACAGCCCTAGTCCTAATACTGAACCACACCATCTGGTGATCACTGGATGCAAAATGATCTCCCACTACAGCATCAGAAACACTTTCACCATTGGTAAGCACCAAGTCCAGTAGGGGGGAAGGAGTGGAGAAAGCATGGTGAGCCTTTATTACTGAAGCTTGTGCTTTGTGGAAAGTGCATTGGAGCATGATACCCTGAGGGAAAAAGAAACCTTGCAACATAGTAAGTGAGAGCAGATAATGAACTGCATGGCCCTTCTAGTCTGCTCAATGAGATTGCCGGGCTTGTTCACACTGCTCTGTGCAGGACACACCCCCATTTACTCCACGTCTTTGATTAGTGTTGTTTACACTACTTATTTATTTATTTATTGATTGATTGATTGATTGTTTCTTAGTGCAGGTTACCTCCTTCTACAGTATTTGCTGAAGTGCAAAAGTTCTTTAAATTTCCTTTGATTGCCCCTCTGTGTCTCTGCCATGCCTTTCTGTATTTCTTCAGTGGTTTTGCTCCCATCGCATCCACTGGAAGAAAGCTCTGACACCCTGTGATAGGAGAGTCCCCTCTGGCCAGATGTCCTACTGGAGGTGCAGCCCATGTCAGGATAAATACTTTCTCCATAGACAAGCAGAAGTGAAGTCCTTAGATAGGGGTGATGGTATCGTACAGAGTCCACGTGGGATGCTCCCCAGCTGCTAGTGCCATTTTACCTCAGTTTACATTTTTCCATGGAGCCCAATGGATGAGTTTACCAACGTCTCTGAAATTTCCATTGCACCTCTGCCCCATTACTCATCAGTGATCCAGCTGTATGTCCTGCTCTTTCAAGATTTTATTTATTAATTTATTGTTTTGTTTAACTGTTCTTTTATAGCGCACTGTACATTTAATGATGGCTACAAAGTTGTTACAAGAAAAATGAGAACAGCAAAAATGATCTACCTTTTATATGAGATAAAGTATAGTACAGTGGAATGCATCATATGTATAGCGAACAGCAACAGAAAGGATGTCTGAGCAGCGGATAGGCTTGTGGTGGGTGGGAGGGATGTAAAGGGGGAAGGATTCAGGGAGAGGGGGACAGGAGGAGTTCATGTGGTAGGTCCAAAGTGCTCCATGAATAGAATGGTGTTGAGGTTTTTCTGTGATATTTCTGCATTTTTCTGCTAGAGAGTTCCAGAGGCTTGGTGCATGTTGTTTGAATGATGTCATGCATGCATATTGGCTGCTTTTGATATTCTCCTGTAGTATGGTCGGTATGGGTCCAATATTTCCATTGATGGCTAGACACGAGTACAACATTTAACTGTCGGTGCTAAACTGAACTCTGGATATTCAATGCCGAGGATCAGATGCGGCCCCAGCATTAAGAACATAAGATATGCCGTACTGGGTCAGACCAAGGTCCATTAAGCCCAGTATCCTGTTTCCAACAGTGGCCAATCTAGGTCACAAGTGTCTAGCAGTTTCCCCAAAAAACACAGGTTCCATAATGCTTGTACTAGGGCAACCAGTAGCTTTCCTGGGTCGCCTTTAAGAATGGTTTATGGACCCTTCTGCCAGGAACTTGTCCAAACTTTTTTTAAACCCAGCTACACTAACAGCTTTTTTTTTTTAACAGCCTCTAGTAACAAATTCTGGAGTTTTGTTAAGTGTTGAGTGAAAAAATATTTTCTCTTATTAGTTTTATATGGGTTACACTGTAGCTTCATTTTATGTCCTCTATTTTTCTACATTTTGATGGCATAAATAATCGATCTACATTTACCCGTTCCACTACATTCATTCATTTATAGACCTCTATCATCTCCCCTCACCTGTCACTTTTCCAGGTTGAAGAGCAATAAACCTTTTTAGTCTCTCCTCATTGGGGTATCCTTCCATCCCCTTTATCATTTTGGTGGCTCTTCTCTGTACCTTTTCTAATAACGCTATCTCCTTTTTAAAGATACGGAGACCAAAATTGCACACAATATTCAAGGTGCAGTCGTACCATGGAACAATACAGAGGCATTATAATATCCTTTGTTTTATTCTCCATTCCTTTCCTTATGATATCTAGCATTCTATTTGCTCCCTTGGCCGCCGCTGCATACTGGGCGGAGGGTTTCAACATGTTATCCACGAAGATGCCTACATTTTTTCCTGGGTGGTGATTCCTAATGTGGAACCTTGCATCGTGTAACCATAGTTCAGGTTGTTCTTCCCTAGGTGCATAGGTTTGCACTTGACAACATTAAATTTCATCTGCCATTTGAGCATCCAGTTTTCCTATTTATCAAGGTCCTCTTCCTATTGTTCGCAATCCTCCTGGGTTTTAACATCTTTTAATAATTTTGTTTCATCTGCAAATTTGATTATCTCACTCATTGTTCCCATTTGCAGGTCATTTATCAATATGTTAATAAGCAACAAACACACCACAGATCCTTGGGGTACCACATTATTCACCTTTCTCCATTAGGAAACTTGGCCATTTAGCCCTACCCTCTCCTTTTTATCTTTTAACCAGTTCCTGATCTAAAATATTATACTACCTCCTATCCTATGACTTTTTAATTTCACCAAGAGTCTCTCACAAAGGACATTGTCAAAGGCTTTCTGAAAATCCAGATACACTACATTGTCCGACCCACCTTTGTGGGGCGTTTCAAGATGGCGGCAGCACTCTTTGATGTGTGAGCACGATTTTTTCATGGGAAAAAAACAGAAAGACAAATCAGGGCCGGTGCCCTCCCAGCCCTCAGCTGCCTCGACGCCGGTTTCTGTAGTATCTGGTCCCTTGGACTCTTACCTCCTTCGTGCTGCACAGAGTTTGGATGTGCCTGGGGGAGTGAGCCGGCTAGCGGTTTTGCTGGAGCTGGAATGCTCGGCAGCCGCTTCGGCAGAGTCGTCCTCCCCAGTATTGAGCCCGGCGCCGAAGGTTCCTCGTAGCCACACATTGCCGGAGGGCTTCCTGAGGGTCTCCTCCCCTGCTGGGTCGGTGAGAGGCGATACCTTGTTTGGGCCAGGAAAAGGTGGGCTCGAGAAGCTGTTTATTTATTTATTTATTTGGACAGCTTTTATATAGTGGAGCTGAGATTGAGCTCCCGTGTGTTCCATCTTCGGCGTCTGGAGGAGGTGTTTCGGCGGTACAGTTTCCATCTCCCGCACGACGAGGTGAATCACTGGTACCGATGGAGGAAGTTGTCCCCGTGTTGGAATCGGATTTGGGATTCTCCCTGCAGCGTCCGGTGAATTTTACGTTAGAGTCTATTTGGAATGCTATCGCCTCATTAGGTGAAGCTTTGTTTCCTCAAATTTCTTCATCAACTAAAGTGAATACGACGATGAGGACTCTAATTGAATTGGAGCAGAAAGTCTCTGGATTGGCGGTTGAGGAGGAGGATTTCCGGAATAGATTATCTAGTGTGGAAGAACAGTCTGAGACTTTTAAAAAGTGTTCTTTATCTGCACAAATGAGGCTGGAACAACTGGAAAACTTTTCTCGTCTTAACAACTTGAGAATTGTTAACTTCCCTAGGTCACTCTCAATAAGTGCTAAGGATATGTTTAGAGTATTTGCTTGATATATTGGGAGTGTCTTCTGAATTAATGCCACCTTTGGTAAAAATTTATTATTTACCTACAGGGAAGCGTGTTACTTCTAGCAGAGATTTGGAGGGGGGATTAGAGCAAGGTGATATCTTAAATGTTACTGGTATGTTGGAAACTTCTGGCATTGAGTCTGTGGAGCCTTCCACTTTACTTGTAACCTTTGCCCTCCTTTCTGACAGAGAGTGGCTATTAAAGCTCTTTTTCCGTAAACGAAAGGTTCTTTTCCGGGGCTTTGCTGTTCGTATATACCCGGATCTATCAAGGGAAACACAGAAGCGCCATAGGGAGTTTCTTTTGCTACGAGCAGGAGTTTTACAGCTGGGGGCACTCTTTTTTCTTAAGCATCCTTGCAAGTGCTTGGTGAAATATCAGGCTGTTTCTTATGTTTTTTTTGAGCCCTCCCAGCTATTAGCCTTTATAAGTGCCAGGCGACTAGAATCCTCTATTGTTCCATCCTAATGCGCTTATGTTTGAAATGTCTGAACTCGATTAGCTGCTTTGTTACTTGCATATTTGGTAGTATGTTTCTGTGATGGGCCCCCTTCTGTTGTGGACTTGGGTGGATTGACACATTGTTTGTTTTTTTTGCTTCACGAGATTGTTTATCCTTTCTGACTTGTTTTTTTTGTTCTCATGTGTCATCCTGTTTCTTCAAGAGAGTGTATTGTTAACTTTCTTGACTTCATTGTAAAATTTTCATAAATAAAAAATTAAAAAAAAAAAAAAGGACCTTGTCAAAGGCTTTCTGAAAATCCAGATACATTACATTGTCCGACCCACCTTTGTCTACCTGTTTATTTACATCTTTAAAAAAATCGAACAGATTAGTAAGACAAGACCTTCCTTGGCTACAGCCATGTTGGCTGTCTCCCATTAAACCCATTAAGAGGTTTGGTTATAGTCTTTACATGGTTTATTTGAATGTAGTTAAGTTTTTTTCAGCACTGAAAGTAAGGTCTGAAAGAACTGTTTTTATATTTTAGAGCTTAGCTATCTCCCCTGATGAAGCCTTGAATGCTGAAATGCTTAGTGCCTGATAGCGTTGGGAACGACTCTTCAAGCTAAGCCTAGAAAAAGGCAATGACATCTAAAAGCTAAGCAAATTTTGTCAAGTATATAATATTGAGAAAAGTCATATGTGATAGAACATTTTTTATAGCTCAATATAGCTTTAAAAATAAGGGTGGCTGCGTAGAGGTGGTCCTTGATGTTACAGCTTGGGTGATATGTCAGATCATTGACGCTAACCCTGATGATACTGAGACCACGCGGCTACCTGAAGCTAATCATTTAAAATATTATAAAATAATTTATTATCAGTCTAGAATCTGACTAAAGTTACTTTCTAGTTGTTCTACAGAGTTTACTTTATATTTTTGGTTCCCATTAAACCCTGACAATCTACATAGTTCAGTAATTTTGTTCTTTATGATGGTTTCTACCATTTTTCCCGATACTGACGTCAGGCTCACCAGTCTGTACTTTCCCAGATCATCCCTGAAACCCTTTTTAAAAATTAGTGTTACATTGGTCATCCTACAATCTTCAGTTATTTCATATGATTTTATTGGATAGATCACAGATTATTTATTTATTTATTTAACAGTTTTTATATACCATCTTTCATCAATTCAAGACAATTTGCAGCTAACAAAAACGTAACAACATGGCACTGCTGTTTTACATGGAACAAAACTTAGTTAAATTGAAATCTTATGAGAATGCAAGAACCATCAGGTAACTATGTACATATTTACATTATATTATATACACTACATTACTAATAGTAGGTCTGCTATCTCATACTTCAGTTCTTTCAACACCTTTGGATGTATACCATCTGGTCCAGTTGATTGCCTACTCTTAATTTTATCAAATAGTTGTAATACATCTTCCTGGTTTATCAATATTTCTTTCAATTCTTCTGTTGCATCAGCTTTAAATACCATTTCAGTCATGAGTAACTTCCCTACATCTTCCTCAGTAGAGACCAAAGCAAAACATTCATTCAGTCTCTATTTCATTCAGAATATTATTGAATATCCAGGGTCGCTGTACTACCTCACCGCTGCCGTAGTTAACCAGGCAGCAGTGATATTGCATGCTTCTCAGTTAGCCCCTGCAGCTAAAAGATAGGGACTGTCCACTGTAACTCCCATGATACTCTCTGATGCTCAGCAGTTAGCATCAGAGCACGCAAGGGAGAAGACGGGATATTCAGCGGCACTAACTATGTAAATGTCTTTTGAATATGTTTTAGTGTTTTGTCTGTTGGTTTTGGTTGTATTTTGTAGAGTTTGTAGATGGGAGGAGGATTAGTTGTTGATGATTTTGAAAGTTAGGTACAGTATTTAGTATGTGATGTGGCTTTGCAGGGGAAGCTAGTGGAGTTGTCACAGGATAGGGATTATGTGGTCGTATTTGGGGCTCCTGGAATGATTCATGCAGCTCTATGTAATGCAATGTGTAATGGGAGCAAAGTTGAATTTTTTGAGTCGTGATAAATTGAGTTACAGTAGTCAAAGTGTGGTGAGATGATGGCCTGGAATGCCATACAGACGTCCAGTGGTTCCAGTAGGAGGTGCAGGTGTTGCAGTGTTCAGATTTTGTGGTAGGTTGTCCTCATTGTGTTGTTTATGTGTGGTTTCAGTATTAGTTGTTGGTCCAGGCTGTTACTTAGATACTAGACCTCTGTCCAGACTTTCACATCAATCTCATTTATTGTCAGGGATGGGGGTGGGTGCAATGTGTCATCCTTGGTGATGCAGAGTATTTTGGAATTTTTTATAGTTAACTGTCAATGAGTTTCTTGCCAGCTATTGAGTGATGTCTGTGAAGCCAATTGATATTCCTTTGTATATGGCTTTGTTGGTGTTGAAAGGTGCGTACCTCCATTACCTCAGAAAAATCCAAGTTATCAATGTCCCTGTTTAATGTACATTACCAAGTTTAAATTGCAATGTAAACTGCTTTGACTGAAATGAAAGGTGGTATAAAAAATGGTAAAATCAGTCAATCAATCATTATATCATATGCATAATGTGGAAGTATGTGTTATGGGCATGAATAATTGGGCACAGTGGCTGAAGAGAAGTGGCTTGAGGGATGCCTTGGGTTTGAGGGAAGGAGGATGAGATGTTGATGCCCATTTTCAGTTGTTCTTGTTCCTGAAATAGGTAGGAGTGAAACAATTTTAGTACTTCATTTTGTATTCTTTGAAGGAGGATGCTATGGCAGACAGCGTCGGAGGCAGCTGAAATGTCAAAGAATATTACGATTTATCCTTTGTGTGGTTTCCTGCCACTCCTGCCCCCTCCAACAGGACATTGCATCAGAAGGGGCAGGAGTGGCAAGCCATGAGCGTGTTAGCACGGGCACTTCAATGCCTGCAGTGGCTATCGGGGTTCATGCTGTAGAGGGGTGAATGAGGCCACATGAAGACTGTAGCCACGGTTTGAGGACTCAGGCAAGCTCCCTGTGAGTGAGAATGGTCAGACTGAGAGTTCCCCTCAGGAGGGCATGGCTGGTCACAAAAGCCCATTTTAGCTCAGAATCCGAACTCTCTGGTTCCCAACCCCCACCCATCTGCTGATATGGCTTTGCCTGAGGCGTCTTCAATGGGAAATTGCTAGAAGCTCTGAAGAACACAGCGAGGGTCTGACTGCAGGTGAAGTTTTTTTCAGCCAAGTCTGTCCTTGGTTTTCAGCTTTGGAAGAAGAGTGGCCAGCTCAACCATTAGGCAAGACTAGGCAGTTAACTAGGGAAGGAGATTTTGAGGGGCTGCAAAGAGCAGCAGCAGTCAAAGCAACACTAGTTCCCGGCAGTTAGACAAACTCAAAGAGCCCTCAGGACAAGCAGACACTCGCATGCAATGTAAAATAGAATATTTGAAAGTATCATCTGCAAGGAAAGGAGAAGCTCAAGCTGCCTAAAGGAGATGCCTCTTTGGACTGGTGCAAAGGACTGGAGAAAGACACATGTGGGTCTCTGTACACCAAAGTGGACATAAGGATGACAGAGAATTACAGGCTGGTTAGTCTAATCTCTGTGGATGGTAAATTATTGGAAAGGCTACTAATGATGTAAATTTGCTAAGATATGCCAGTATCTCAGGGAGTCATTAGCGGGATGGGAATAGATGGGGATGTAGAAAAACAGTGAGCAAAGCTGAAAGGGGATATTTTAAGGGCAACCAACCTTTATGTTAAAATGAAAAATAAAGGTAAAAGGAGTTTGCTATGGTTTTCTAAAGCAGTAGCTGAAAATGTGAAGAAAAAGAGGGAGGCCTTTATAAAATACAAGAAATCACAGAGAGAAGAAGACAGACATCTGTATTTGAAAAACTTAGAGAAGCTAGCAAAATAGTCAGGAAAGCAAAGATTCAAAAAGAGGAGGAAATAGCCAATGCAATAAAATGGGGAAATAAGACATTTTTCAGATATGTTAGTGAGAAAAGGAAGGGCAAAAGTGTTATTGTCAGACTCAAGGGTGAAGGGGACGAATATGTAGAAGCTGATGAGGATAAAGTGGAATTGCTTAATAAATATTTCTGTTCTGTGTTCACAGATGAAGAACCAGGAGCAAGATCTTAGAAAACACCCACAATTTTCAAAAGACTGTGTTCGTGAGAAACTAGCTAAACTTAAAGTAGACAAAGCAATGGGACCGGAGGGGATACACCTGAGAATACTGAGGGAACTTGGGGATGTTCTTGCAGCTGAACTGAGTGACCTTTTCAATGCTTCGTTGGAGGTCAGATGTGGTGCCAAAGGACTGGAGAAAAGCTCATGTGGTCCCTTTACACAAAAGTGGAAGTAAGGATGTGGTGGAAAATTAATTTAACTTTGGTTGACAGTAAATTATTGGAAACCCTCACAGCACGACAAGCTGCAAACTGAGGTTTGAGTAGTTTATCAAGCTTGTCACACCTAGTACAATGGGAAAGATTACTGTATCTTTCTGCCACTTTTTCTTGGTCTCTGACTGCACTTCTTGGTACTTCAGAATCTTCTTCCTCTCCATGCAATTCAGAGAATAATCACTTGGTACAGACACCTCTATTAACAATGTTGTTTATATATTATTCAAGACTACCAGTATGTCAGTTTATTCTCCCCAGTGTGAATTCCATGATGCCTCTTTAGTCTTCATTTTGTGCAGAAATATCTAACACATTCCATTGTGGGTTTTACGATGCGTCACTAGCTCTGAGCTCTAGTGGAAACATATCCCACATTCAGTACAACCAAAAGGTTTCTCCCTTGTGCGGGTTACATAGTAACATAGTAAATGACGGCAGATAAAGACCAGTGTGTTCCATCTAGTCTGCCCAGCAATATGACAGGAGTAGGTGCATCCCTTCCCATGTCTTTTAGGGAGTAGGTGCTCCTCTACCCATGTTTTTGCTTAGTGGTGCACCCACCAGGAGCAGGTGCACCCTTCCCCATATCTTTGTCTAGGGGTGAACCCACTGCTCCTCCCTCCATTGCTCCATGTAGGACACCCCTATTTGATTCAGCACTAGTTGTGCTTTCAAGAGGAAAGTTTCCCACAGTCAGTTCAATGAAAGGTTTCTCCCCTGTGTGGGTTCTATGATGCTTCCGTAGAGCTGAGTTTGTGAAGAAACATTTCCCACAATCAGTACAACTAAAAGGTTTCTCCCCTGTGTGGGTTCTATGATGCTTCCGTACAGCTGAGTTTGTGAAGAAACATTTCCCACAATCACTACAACTAAAAGGTTTCACGCCTGTGTGGGTTCTATAATGCAGCACTAGTTTTGCTTTTGTGATGAAACATTTCCCACAATCAGTACAACTAAAAGGTTTCTCCCCTGTGTGGGTTCTATGATGCATCACTAGTTGTGATTTCGTGGGGAAACATTTCCCACAATCACTACAACTAAAAGGTTTCTCCCCTGTGTGGGTTCTATGATGCATCACTAGTTGTGCTTTCGTGCGGAAACATTTCTCACAATCACTACAACTAAAAGGTTTCACGCCTGTGTGGGTTCTATAATGCAGCACTAGTTTTGCTTTTGTGATGAAACATTTCCCACAATCAGTACAACTAAAAGGTTTCTCCCCTGTGTGGGTTCTATGATGCATCACTAGTTGTGATTTCGTGGGGAAACATTTCCCACAATCACTACAACTAAAAGGTTTCTCCCCTGTGTGGATTCTATGATGCATCACTAGTTGTGCTTTCGTGCGGAAACATTTCCCACAATCACTACAACTAAAAGGTTTCACGCCTGTGTGGGTTCTATAATGCAGCACTAGTTTTGCTTTTTTGATGAAACATTTCCCACAATCAGTACAACTAAAAGGTTTCTCCCCTGTGTGGGTTCTATGATGCATCACTAGTTGTGATTTCGTGGGGAAACATTTCCCACAATCACTACAACTAAAAGGTTTCTCCCCTGTGTGGGTTCTATGATGAACCACTAGATTTGCTTTCCTGAGGAAACATTTTCCACATTCAGTACAACTAAAGGGTTTCTCCCCCGTGTGGGTTCTATGATGCAACACTAGTTTTGCTTTTGTGATGAAACATTTCCCACAATCACTACAACTAAAAGGTTTCTCCCCTGTGTGGGTTCTTTGATGCTTCCGTAGATCTGAGTTTGTGATGAAACATTTCCCACAATTAGTACAACTAAAAGGTTTTTCCCCTGTGTGGGTTCTACGATGCTTCACTAGTTGTGCTTTTCTGGGGAAACATTTCCTACATTCAGTACAACTAAATGGTTTCTCCACCATGTGGGTTCTATGATGCTGCATTAGATGTGCTTTCGTGAGGAAACATTTCCCACAATCAGTACAACTAAAAGGTTTCTCCCCCGTGTGGGTTCTATAATGCCGCACCAATTGTGTTTTCGTGAGGAAACATTTTCCACAATCACTACAACTAAAAGGTTTCTCCCCTGTGTGGGTTCTATGATGCTTCTGTAGAGCTGAGTTTGTGATGAAACATTTCCCACAATCAGTACAACTAAAAAGTTTCTCGCCAGTGTGGGTTCTATGATGACGCACTAGTTTTGCTTTCGTGAGGAAACATTTCCCACATTCAGTACAACTAAAAGGTTTCTCGCCAGTGTGTTTTCTATGATGACGCACTAGTTGTGCTTTTCTGATGAAACATTTCCCACATTCAGAACAACTAAACGATCTTTCCCCCGTGTGGGTTCTAAGATGCTCCACAAGTTTTGAGTTGCTGAGGAAAGATTTCTCACATTCAGTGCAGTGAAATCTTTTCTCAGCCCTGTGGATTTTCTGGTGCATTGGCACGGATTTCTTAAGAGTGAAATTTCTTCCACATTCAGGGCTCTTAAAAGATGTAGAAGGCCTCTCTGTTGGGGTAGTTCTCTCTGCTGTGCGGCTTTCCAGGTGGCTTCTTATGCGATTGCTATGATTGAAATGGCTCTCACACTCAGTACGTGGAAAATATCTCTCTTGTGTGTGAGAGTTTAGGTGGAGTGCTGGGTGCACCTCGTGTGTGAAAGAGTTTCCCCATTCTTCTCTCTTCTCCTCTTTCTTTTTTTCCTGTGTGACCCCGTCACCTGCTGGACATAAAAAGAATACACTAATCACATGTTGAGACCACAGAGGTATTTCTGGGTCTCCTGCTCCCAAAATCCCCGCTTTAAGATTATCCCACATCTCTGACCAATCATCTGTGATTAATGTGACAGAGGAAGAAAGTTAATCTCTTACTTGATTTCAGTTCATTTCATGATCTCTTGAGGACCCATCTTTCATACAAAATAGCAAAGCAATTTGCATTAAAATTAAATAATTACAATTTACTGGCCAGTATTCAAGGCACCTCCTATATGTAAACAAAGAAATATGACAGCAGATAAAGACCATACGGCCTCTCCCTTCTGCCCTTCCATACCATCTTTGACTCTGCTCTCTCTTTCTCTGCAGCATGGCTAAAACCTGTCGCTTCTTTCTCTATAACAACATCAGATATATTTCTCCCTTCCTTTCTATACACACTACTGAGACCCTCATCCACAACTAGTGAACATTTGTATAGCGCTACAAGACATATGCAGTGCTGCACAGACACATGTAAAAGAAAATCCCTGCTCATCAGAGCTTAAAATCTAGTCAAGACAGACAACACAGTAGCTGTAGACACGGGATACAGCTAGTGGAATGGTAAGGAAACACAAAAGGAGATCAGGCGACTCAACCTCCAAAAGCGGCATCAAAGAGGTGAGATTTGAGCCTCAGTTTGAGAAGGGCCATTGAAGGCATCTTACGTAGAGACTCAGGTAGTTTATTCCAGGCATAAGGAGTAGCAAGGCGAAAAGAGTGAAGTCTGGAGTGAGCAATTGAAGAGAAGGGCACAGATAGAAGAGTTTTGCAAGAAGAACGGAGTTCCTGAAGGGGGTTGTAGGGAGAGAAAAAGAGAGGAGAGGTAGTCAAGAGCTACAGAGTGAATGCACTTATAGGTCAGCAGGAGTAGTACTTTGGCAATGAAGTGACTTGAGAAGAGGGGTAATATGAGCTTGACGAGGCTGGTGTAAGATTAGCCACGCAACAGAGTGTTGAAGAGATTGATGATTGAGAGGGAGACCAGCAAGGAGCAAGTTAAAATAGTCTAGAGGCAGATGACAAGTGTTTTATTATCCTCAGAGACTGAGAAAAGAGATAGGGGAGACGAGGGTTAGAGCAGAAATATGAAGCTCAGTTTTGGCTATGTCCAATTTCAAGTGGCAATGAGACATCCAAGCAGCAATGTCAGAAAGGCAGGCAGAGATATGAGCCTGGAATGCCGGAGAGATTTCAGGTATAGAAAGGTAGATCTGGGAGCCATCAGCGTAAAGATGATACTGAAAGCCTTGGGAAGAGATGAGTGCACTAAGGGAAGGGGTATAGAGAAAGAAAAGGAGGGTGCCCAAGACAGATTTTTGGGGTATAGCAACTGAGTGTGGGATAGCAGCAGAGGAGGATCCACCAAGAAGAGAACCAGGACAGTACAGATCCCTTAAAACCAAGCGAGGACAAGGTATTCAGGAGAAGCAGTAGTAATACTTTGGAGGAAAGATGGGAGAGAGGAGATATGGCAGAGATGTTTAAATATCTTCATGGCATAAATGCTCAGGAGGAGAGCCTTTTTCAATTGAAAGCAAGCTCGGCAATGAGGGGACAATTTATTTTATTTATTTAACAAGTTTTTTTTTATACCGCCTTCTGGTATAATCAAAGTGGTTTACGTTAACACAAACATTACAGAGAATTCAATGTGTAAACTTAGGAAGGGGTGATATGCAAGGTTTGCAAAGAGGCAAAATATATAAATTGCAACATATGTACAAGAGTTAGATATTGTTTTAGGCATGTGAGATGGGGGGAAAGAACTAGGTATTGTCTCTGAAGTGATCAGGGAAAAGGAAGGTTTTGAGATTTTTTCTGAAATCCTTAAGTTCTTGGTTGTCCTGACCTTCTCTAGGAAAAAGTTCCAGATGGCAGGTGCCGCTAATGAAAGAGCCCTCTTCATTGGTGTAAGAACTAGGAGTTCAAATGGTATCTCTGGTGATCTGTCTCTTAGGTCTGCTGTTTAATTTTGTGCATATCAGCTCCCGTAGAATTCCGGCTGATGTGTTGTTTCTTATCTTGAAGATAGTCAAGGCAGTTTTGTATCTGGCATGTGCGTTAATTGGTAGCCAGTAAAGCTGATATAAGAGCGGTGTTATATGATTATGTTTGGCGGATCCTGTGATGATGTGGGCAGCCTTGTTCTGTGCTAGTTGTAAGGGACGAGTGGTTTGAGTTGGAAGACCTTGCAAAAGGGAGTTACAATAGTCCAGCACTGGGGTTATAACTGCTTAACAGACCGTGCAGAAGTGATCCAGACTGAGGAGGGGTTTCAGTCTTCGGATAATAGTGAGCTTTTGGAATGCGTTCCTGGAGGTTCTGTTGATGTGGGCTTGTACGTTTAGAAAGCGATCAACGGTGATACCAAGGTAGCGTATTTCCTCTTTTACTGGGATTAGAGTGTCCATGATGGAGACTGATGATGGGGAGTAAAAAGAGTCCCATTTTATGAATAGCGCCCCAGATTTTTTGAAGTTGACTTGGAGGTTGTTGGAAGCCAGCCAATTGCTCAGGATGGAGTCAGTACAGAGGGTGGCTACTAAAATGGTTAGTGATCTTCATTATAAAGCATATGAGGACAGACTTAAGGATCTTAATATGTACACCTTAGAGGAAAGGCGGGATAGCGGTGATATGATTGAGATGTTTAAATACCTCCATGGCATAAATGTACAGCGGGAGAGCCTCTTTCGATTGAAAGCAAGTTCTGCTACGAGGGGACATGGGATGAGGGTGAAGGGGGATAGATTCAGGAGTGATATGCGGAAATATTTCTTCACGGAAAGAGTGGTGGATCCATGGAACAGTCTCCCAGTGGAGGTGGTAGAGATGATGACAGTATCAGAATTCAAAAAAGTATGGAACAAACACAGAGGATCTCTAAAGGAAAAGAGTGGACTGTTGTAGTTGTTGACATGGAAGGACAGACTAGATAGGCCATGTGGTCTTTTTCTGTCATCATATTTCTATGTTTCTATCTCCTGTAGGCATTTAGTGATAGCTGTATATTCTGGCGTGTCGTGATGGATAGGGGAATAGACCATGATGTCATCTGCATAAAAGGTATAGTTAATTTTGAGCTGCTTGAAGATGCTGTAAATTGGTTGTTAAATAGGAAGGGCAGGCAGGGAAGACCCTTGCAGGACTCCCTGTGTTCTGTTGAATGGAGTGGAGGTGTTTGAACCAACTTTGACCTTTTGTTGTCTATCAGTGAGGTAGGATTGGAACCAGTTGAATGTTGTGCTGTGAAGTCCAATGCTAGTCGGTTTAAGAAGATGCTGTGTGATACAATGCCAAAGACCAAGGAGATGTCAACAAAGACGAGTAGGAATCCAGTTTTTATGTTGTGTATTCCTCTGTTGAACAGATGTATGAGGAGAGTCTCAACACTATGATTAGGATGAAATTCATGTTGGTGTGGATCCAGAGAAGCATATAGGTCAATATGGTCTTGCAGTTGTCTCTGCACCACCTTTTCAATTATTTTGGATAGAAATGGCAGGCTGGGAATAAGGTAGAAAGTTGCAGGATCAAAGCTGTTGTTGAGTTGTTTTTTTGGATGTTTGAGAGCAGGGGGCATGTATCCTTGAGATAGGGATGAGCTTATGGTGTTGTGGATACAGTTGGCAACTTTGTCCTTGACTGATATGATCCACATGACCAGGCAGGGGTCAGATGGCACTGTACTGATGTTTAAGGCAGCGATGGTGTGGAATATTTGCTCCATAGTTCAGTACCATTTGTGTTTGACCTTGGGTTCTGCAGTTGAAGTGGTGGAAATGTTTAGCAGTGAAGTTCTTAAGGGTGGTTTATTTATTTATTTTATTTAGCTGTATTTATATCCCACTTTTCACTGGGTCAAAGCGGTCAATTGGGGGCTACATTTAACATGAGGGGATTTGAGACACATACACTAATACATACAGGGAACATGGGCAATGGAGGGTTAAGTGGCTTGCCCAAGACCACAAGGAGTACCTATAGGACTGGAAATCCCAGTCCCTCCAGCCTGAGACTTCTGTCCCCAGGTGGGACTTGAACCCCTGGACCTCCGGCCTGAGGTACCTTGTCCCAACCACTAGACCACTTTGTTCTTGTTGATGAGGAAATCTGCAAAGATCTGGGGATGGATAGTGTCTTCTTTGTGGGATGGATTCTTTGTGAGGGTGTGGAACGTCATGTTTCCATTTTTGCTTTAGCTGGCAGTTTTTGTTTCTTTTCTCTTATTGCGTCAGAGTATCATGGGTCAGATTTGGATCTTTCTTCTCTGTTTCCAAGATTTGTGTGCTAAGGAGGCTTCACTGATGCATTGATAGTGGAGTTCCAAGTTTTAATTGCATCATCTGGATCTCCGAAGTCGTGGGGAAGCTGGTCTTGGTTATATCCTTTAAATCTTCTTTCGGAGTGGGGTATTCTCTGTGATTTTCCTAGTTGGTGGAGGAGAACCTTGAAGTGTATAGCATGGTGATCTGACCAGGGTATTGGTACGGCAAGAGGGGTCGTTATGCTATCCTGTGAGTGAAGGTTCTTTGGGACAAAGATGAAGTTCAGAGTAGAGCCTCAGCGGTGAGAGGGACTTTTGAGGATTTGGCAGAAGTTAAGTGATTCCAATGCCTTGTGAAAGTAACTTTTTCTCTGCTAGGTGCGAAGCTCAGATTTAGGTTGCCTAGTAGTATAAGCAGCTTATGAGGAGAGGTGGCCAAACATATGGCTTTGAGGATGTTAGATGTCTCATCAGCAGGAGCGTTTGGGGCTTTGTAGGTAAGACAAATGGCTAGGTGTCTGCTTTCTATCGTGATTAAGCCACAGTGTTTGTGGCTTAGAGATCGGGATATTTTAAATTTAAATTTAAGGTTCATTTGCACCTCTCTTGTGGGCGAGTGGGCAGTTGAAGGCAGTATTGGATCATAGAGTGACCTCCGATAGAATGACCAGGTCAGTGCTTTTTAGCCAGGATTCGGTGATGCAGAGGATGTCAGTCTGGGTGATATTGAATATAGTCTATGATGGTGTTTCTTGTTTTAGATGGAGCTAGCATTGATTATCCCAATGTTAATTGGAGAGATTACTGTGTGTAGGGTATGGTAGCCAGTTGTGTGAGTGTTGGTTTGAATTCTTATTAATCTGGGGGTTCGTCTGTAGGCATGCTTATGGGGGTTCATCCATATGTGTGGGTGGCAAGGTATGTGTAGTAGGGGAGGTTGTAGGGCTGTTGTGGGTATGTTTATGGTATAAGTAGCTGTTGACGAGTGGTAGAGTAGGATCCAGATGAGAAGAAGGGCATACAATACTTGGTTGGCTGGCAACACTTGATTCTGTGGCATTATAGCAGTTTTATGCTTTTTGGTAGAATCATAGGAGTGTAGGGGTGGGGCTCTTTCAGCAGTGAGTTCCATTTCTGAGTGGTACTTACAGTTTGTCGTTTTCTTGCTGAAAGTGTCTCCAGTTACAATTCGAAGTGTCTAGGAGATGTGTGGGGTGAGAGTTGTCTGCTTGTGATAGGGGTGAGGTCAGCAGTGAAATCTTCGAGGTTGTTGAGGTTTTTCGAGGTTGTTGGGCTTACTGTTGGCAGTTTTTTGTTTGGGTTGAGCTAATTTTTGCATATCTGCCTGCATTCCTGCCTAAGGGCCTAAGGTGCAGCTGCGGCTGAAGGCATTTTTTTTTTAAGTTGCTGTGGTGGGCCCTGATTGGCTTTTAGATGGAGAGTAGAGGGGTTTCAGCCTCCCGCTCTCTTTCCTGATACCGATTTGGACTCTGTATCTGAGAGTGTAGTCCTGCAGCGCCTGATGGATGAGGGTAAAAGGGGATAGATTCAGGAGTAATATGCGGGAATATTTATTTATGGAAAGAATGGTAGATGCCTGGAATAGTCTCCCAGTGGAGGTAGTAGAGATGAGAACAGTATCTGAATTCAAGAAAGTAGGAAACAAACATAAATGTGCTGCTGAGAAATATACATGAACACAACAGGAAGCAATGTAGAATGAGACTGACTGAAGATATGATGGACTATATTATTTTTTAAGTACTGTACAAGGATATTCCTGAAGGGATAAAGTTATAGGAACCATGTATATATGTATAGGGGAAGGTAGGACAGTTACTGTGGGAGCTTTGAACCCAGCACCCCAGGTTTCACCGGACTCATCTCCCACTCAGTTCTGCATGTTCTGTATCTAGAATTGAATTACATATTGATGATTTATAAAATGCTGCTTATTCTACCTAGTGGGTACTGGGTGTTAATCTGTCTGGAAATTGCTATGTAAGCACATTTTCAGGACATGTCCTATCTCTGGAACCTGGAAGAATGGTAGATACAGTAGAATAGATCAGCCCCACCGTCTGCTAGAAATGCAGAAACAGTCATACAGTCCTTACCCAGGGAGATCAGAGTCTCATAATTCTCCTTCATCACCTCCCTGTAAAGCTCCTTCTGCCCTTCATCTAAATAATCCCACTCCTCCTGGGAGAAAGAGACAGCGATGTCCTCAAACGTCACCCGCATCTGAAACACAAACCAGAAACACACTCAGGGATGCGTGGAGGTGCTCAGAGTACATTAGATGTCGGCTGGCTTTATTCTCCTCCCCTAGAAATCCAAGGGAGCTCTGCATTTAAAACCTGTAGGAACAGACCCAGAAGCTATTGCTGGTCTTCAGAGCACTCGGGGTGGAAGCACATTGAGTGCATCTTTCTAGCTAAGTTTTTATTCTTTTTCTTTTGCATGCTTTGAATAGTTTTAGCTGCCTGTACCTCGTCGGTCTTTTGAAATTACTGTAATTGCACTGCTTTACTTACTGCCTGTGTTTAACATATATATTGCACCCAAATCAAGTTTTACCTGTCTGCACACTCACGAATACTACCTTCACAGCCACTGCATGCCGACACCCCCGCACTTCCCTACTTGATTGGTTTGCAGTGATTCAAGGATAAAGCGGGATATAAATACTTTTAAATAAATAAATAAAATAAGATAGTATATGACGGCAGATAAAGACCAGTATGGTTCATCTAGTCTGCCCAGCAAGGTGGCAAGAGAAGGTGCCCCTGCCGCTCAGTGCAGGTCACTCCTCCCCATGCCTTTGTTTAGGGGTGTACCAACTGTTCCGTGCAAGTCACCCCTATTTGTTGAGATATAAGAGACAGTTAAGTTTGGACTGGAGGAGTGGCCTAGTGGTTGGGGCAAGGTACTTCAGGCCAGAAGGTTGGGAGTTCAAATCCCACTAGAGGACAGCAACCTTGGGCCAGAAGGACTGGGGTTTCTAGTCCCACAGGTGCTCCTTGTGGTCTCAGGCAAGCCACTTAACCTTCCATTGCCCATGTTCCCTGTAAGTATTAGTGTATGTGTCTCATATCCCCTTGTGTTAAAATGTATCCCCCAATTGTGTTGTGACCACTTTGATTGAAGGATAAGGTGGTATACAAAACTGTCTAAATAAATAAGTTTATTTTTATTTTATCCTGTTGATATAAAGGGATCCACTGTGTCTGTCCCATGTCATTTTGAATTCTGTCACTGTATTTGCCCCCAGCACTTCCATCAGGAGGGCATTTCAAGAATCCACTATATAGATTTCTTTAGTCTTTGAGAAAATAGTGGATACAATATAGGAATTACCTAGCTTTAATAAAAAAAAGAGTTCAAATTTTCAGCCTGTTCTAGAAAAGTAGCTTTAAAAGAATATCTTTGGCCTGTATTGCAGAGACAAGTCTGTGCTCTGATAGGTAACAGCTGCCCTGCAGGGTCTCTGACTTAGGAAATCAAACTCGTAGCTTATTGCCACTTATTTCTCTCCCTCCCTCCCTTTCCTCACCCACCCACCCCAGGGCTGGATGGTCTTAGTCATCCCAAGACACACAGTCACTTGTAAATAGTAAATAACAGCAGATAAAGACCAGTATGGTCCATCTAGTCTGCCCAGTAAGATGGCAAGAGTAGGTGCACCTGCCGCTCTGTGCAGGTCACCCATCCCCATGTCTTTGTTTAGGGGTGAACCCACCGCTCCATGTAGGAAACCCCTGTATGTTGAGAAATTAGATAGTTAAGTTTATTTTGATTTTATCCTGTTGCTGTAAAGGGATCCACTGTGTCTGTCCCATGCCATTTTGAATTCTGTCACTGTATTTGTCCCCACCACTTCCATCAGGAGGGCATTCCAAGCATCCAGCACCCTTTCAGTGAAAAAGTATTTCCTGACATTACCTTTCAATTTACCCCCTTGCAGCTTCATGTTATGCCCTCTAGTTTTACAGCTTTCCCTTCTTTGGAAGAGGTTTGTTTGTTCATTATTTCTCTTTAAGTATTTAAAGGTCTGAATCATATCTCCCCTGTCCCTCCTTTCGTCCAGAGTGTACATATTTAGGTCTTCAAGTCTCTTCTCATAAGGCTTCTGACACAGGCTCCAAATCATTTTGGTCGCCTTCCTCTGAACAGTTTCAAGTCTTTTTATATCCTTTGCAATATATGGTCTCCAAAACTGAACACAGTATTCCAAGTGAGGCCTCACCAGTGACTTGTACAGTGGCATTAGTACCTCTTCCTTTCTGTTGGTAATTCCTCTCTGTATGCAACCCAATATCCTCCTGGCCTTTGCCACCGCCTTGTCGCACTGTTTTGCCACCTTGAGATCCGCAGAGATAATCACACCAAAGTCTTTCTCCTGAACCATGCACACCAACCTCTCGCCCCCTATCACGTACAATTCCCTTGGATTTCTGCTACCTAAGTGCATGACACTGCACTTCTTCGCATTAAATCTTAACTGCCAAACATTAGACCATTCTTCCAGCTCTTGTACATCTTTCCTCATGTTATCCACTCCCTCAGGGGAGTCCACTCTGTTGCAAAGACAGACTTTTCCATGCAGTCCTTCCGCAATATCTCTCATAAATACATTGAACAGTGCCAGGCCCAGGACTGAACCATGGGGCACCCCACTAATCACCCTCCTTTCATCCAAGTGAGCTCCATTTCCCATCACCTTCTGTCTTCTGTCAGTCAACCAATTTCTGATCCAGTTCACCACCTTGGGACCCATCCCCAGACTACTGAGTTTATTGATAAGGCTTTGCTGAAATCCAGGTAGATGCCATTCATCGCATGCCCCTGATCTAGTTCTCTTGTCACCCAGTCAAAGAACTCAATCAGATTTGTTTGGCAAGATCGTCCTTTGGTAAAACCATGTTGCCTCGGAGCATGCAACCTGTTGGTTTTGAGAAAGTCCACTATTCGCTCTTTCAGAAGAGCCTCCATTACTTGTCCCACCACCGAGGTAAGGCTCACGAGCCTGTAGTTTGTCACTTTTGTGAAGAGGTACCACATCTGCCCTTCTTCAGTCCTGAGGAACTATTCCTGTTTCCAAGTATCTGTTGAAAACATCCTTTAACGGCCCTGCAAGAACCTCTCTGAGCTCTTTCAGTATCCTGGGATGTATCCCATCTGGTTCCATGGCCTTGTTCACTTTCAGTTTTGCAAGTTGTTCTAACACATCATCTTCTGTGAATGGTGTGGTATCTACTTCATTCCCATTTTTATATTTGGGAGTCACAGATGGTCCTTCTCCAGGATTTTCTTTAGTAAAAACAGAGCAGAAGTATTTGTTCAGCAATTTTGCTTTTTCAATGTCACTTTCCACGAGTCCGTTCCCAGCACTTCTGAGTCCTGCAAGTCCTTCTCTGATTTTCCTCCTCTCCCGAATATACCTGAAGAAAGTTTTGTCGCCACACTTCACATCTTTAGCCATCTTTTCCTCTGCCTTTGATTTTGCTTTCCTTATTTTTCTTTTTGTCTCTTTTAGTTTGCTCCTGCATTCCTTACTGTGTTCTTCTGTTTGCAAGCTTTTGAATTTTGTGAAAGCTGTATTTTTTTTTGCCTTTATTTGAGCAGCCACTTCTTTGGAGAACCAAATACGTTTCCTTCTCCTCTTGTTTTTATTTACTTTCCTTACATATTTATCTGTTGCCTCATTTATTGCCACCTTTAGTTTAGTCCAAACCTTTTTGCCCCGTAGACCACGTGCCGATATTTTTGTTTTACGTAGACCCCTCTGCCTGCCTTATATTAAATTTTCCTAAACATATTAACTTCAAATGTGTTTTTGACAGCTGACACAGTGCTGCTCACTTTGATAGGGTTTTTTGTAGAGTGCACAATTTTAAAAAAAGAAAAACATGTACAGTTTTTAGTCATACCTTTATTGAAAAGACACAAAATGCAAGTAAATATTTGGATTTGAAACAAAACAAATCAGAACCTAGTAAAATTCTTACATAAAATTAATACACAAATAATGCTGTTAATGAGAGGGATGAACCTGATGCTCTGATAGCAATTGTTCAATATTTGGCTTCAAATTAGTGAGGTATAGTCTGAAACCTCCATGTCCAGTGATTTGCAATCAATTTCTTTTTTTCGTAAGAGGATTGGCAACTGCGCTAAAACCCCTTTCCACGAGGTATGAAGATGGAAAGCTATCAAAAACTTTACTACTACTACTATTTAGTACTTATATAGCACCATGCACGCAGCGCTGTACAAGAGACAGTCCCTGCTCGTCAGAGACATGCTCATCAGAACTTACAATCTAGTTGAGACAATGCAAAGCAATAGTCAATTCACTGCAAAGTACAGTATAGTCCTTACAATTCGGTCAGGAAAATTGACGGGAGCAGGTTGAGATAAGAGAAAGAAGTCAGGATCTGAAAGCGACAGTGAAGAGGTGGGTCTTCAATCTGGATTTGAAGAGGGCCAGAGAGGGTGCCTGGCGCACAGACACAGGTAAGCCATTCCAGGCATAAGGTGCAGCAAGGTGAAAAGAGCGAAGCCGGGACTTAGCGGTGCGAGTGAAAGGCCTTGATAGGAGTAATTTGTTAGCAGAGCGAAGTTCCCGAGAGGGGGTGTAAGGAGAGATGAGAGATGAGAGGTATTGAGGGGCCACAGAGTGAATGTATTCATAGGTCAGCAGGAGAAGTTTGAACTGGATGCAGAATTGGACAGGGAGCCAGTGAAGCGACTTGAGAAGAGGAGTAATGTGGGCATGGCGAGGTTGTCAGAAGATTAGTCGAGCAGCATGATTTTGTATAGATTGAAGGGGAAGGAGATGGCTAGCGGGAAGACCAGCAAGGAGTAGTCGATGCTCGAGGAGATTAAGGAGTGGATGAGGGTTTTGGTAGTGTGTTCAGAAAGAAAGGGGCGGATCTTGCTAATGTTGTAGAGAAAGAAGTGGCAGGTCTTAGCTACGTCCTGGATATGCGTGGAGAAGGAGAGAGAGGAGTCAAAGATAACTCCCAGGTTGCGGGCCGAGGGAACAGGAAGGATTGCAGAACCATCCACGGAGACTGAGAGGGGGGAAGAGGAGGGGGGGAGTTGGGGGGGAAAGACAAGGAGTTCAGTCTTGGCCATGTTCAGCTTCAAGCAGTGATGAGACATCCAGGCAGCGATGTCAGAAAGACAGGAAGAGATCCTGGTCTGGATTGCCGGAGAGATATCAGATGTAGAGAGGTAGATTTGGGAGTCGTCGGCATAGAGATGGTACTGAAAGCCATGGGAGGAGATAAATGCACCAAGGGATTGGGTATAGAGCGAGAATATGAGGGGGCCTAAGACTGATCCTTGGGTACACCAACATGGAGCGGGATGGGAGAGGAGGAGGATCCACCAGAGCATACACTAAAGGAGCGATGGGAGAGGTAGGAGGAGGACCAGGATAGTACAGAGCCGCTGAAACCAAGCGAGGAGAGGGTGGTGAGTAGAAGATTGTGGTCAACAGTGTCAAAGGCAGTGGAGAGGTCAAGAAGGATGAGGATTGAGTATAGGCCCTTAGATTTAGCCAGGAACAAGTCATTGGAGACTTTTGTAAGAGCCGTTTCAGTGGAATATAAGGGATGGAAGCCAGATTGTAGTCTGTCCAGGGGGAGATGGGGTGTAGGAGGTGGGTGGGGATAGAGTCAGTGGAGCAGGTGGTGGGTTTGGAGGAGGAGAGAAGGAGTGTGGTTTCCTCTTCGGAGATCATAGAAAAGAAGGAGAGGGTAGCAGGGGAAGTATGGATGGGAGGGGAGAATAGATGAGGGGGAGAGGTAGGTGAGGAAGTGGGGAATTGGAGGGTAATCTTGTGAATTTTGTCATGGAAGTAGTCGGTGAGGGTTTGTGCAGAAAGGGAGGGTGGGACTAGGGGCGGGGGCACCTTGAGGAGAGAATTGAGAGTATTAAAGAGGCGGCGAGGATCGGAGGCAAGGCAGTTAGTCAGATGGATGTAGTATTCTTGTTTGGCAAGTGCTATGGCTGACTGGAAGGAGCCAAGTATGAATTTGAAGTGTAGAAAGTCTTCAGGGGAGCGGAATTTGGTCCAGGCCCATTCAGCAGAACAGGCACAGATGCGTAAATAGCGGGTTGTGGATGAGAGCCATAGCTGGGGAGTACAGCGGCTGACAGGGCATGGGGTGAGTGGGGCGAGAGGGTCAAGAGCCGAGAGTAGTGCAGCATTATAAGATGAAACTGCTTCATCAACGGATTTGGAGGACATAATGGAGGAAAGGGATGGAGAAATGGTGGAGGAGAGAGTCAAGGGATCAATATTATGAAGGTTTCTAAATAGGTTGGTGGAGACAGAAGGAGGGTGGGACGGCGGAAGTTGAATATTAAAGGTTAAGAGGTGAGGGAAGGATTGAGTTGTGGAAGTTTGAGGGAGAGGAATTGGAGAAGAGTATCAGGTCAAGGAAGTGGCCATGTAGGTGGGTGGGGGCAGTGGAGCAGAGTTGGAGGTCGAATGAGGAGGAACTTTAAAGCATGGGGCTCGGAGGGGTTATCAATGTGAATGTTAAAATCGCCAAGAATAAGAGTGGGGGAAGAGGGATCCATAAAGATGGAAAGCCAAGAGTCGAAGTCAGTAAGGAAGGACGATTTGGATTTTTCGGGTGGACGATAGATAACAGCTACTCGGAGGGGAAGTGGTGTGAAGAGGCGAATAAAGTGGACTTCAAAAGAGAGGGAGGAGTGTGACTGAGGCAGCAGGAGGGGTTGGAATTGGCAAGAGGGAGAAAGTAGAAGCCCAACACCACCACCGCGGCTAGTGGATCAAGGTGTATGGGTGAACTGGTAGCCCCCGTGGCAGAGAGCAGCACTGGATGCAGTATCGTCTGGGAGGAGCTAGGTCTCAGTTAGGGCAAGAAGGTGTAGTGTGTTAGAGATAAAGAGATCGTGAATAAAAGGACGTTTGTTAGAGACTGAGCATGCGTTCCACAGGGCACATGAGAATGGGAGGGTGAAGGGGGAAAGGGGGAAAGGAGAGGGATATGGATGAGGTTGGACAAGTTACGTGAGGGTTTCTTTCCCGAAAGAGGCAGCGGTCTAGGGGGGCCTTTAGGAGCCTGAGTATTGGTACGTCTCTGGATGAGTGTGCCCTCCCTGAGGGACATGAGGGAGGGGAAGAGGAGGGGGGTCTTGATGATATTAGATAGGTTATGTGAGGATCTCTTTTTTGAGTGAGATAGAACGCTAAGGGGGATAGGGTTGGGGTTGATATCTCTGGATGAGTGATTGGGGCATGAGTGAGGGAGGGTGGAAGGGGGAAGGAGAGGGATATGGATGAGATTAGATAAGGTACGTGAGGAACTCTTCTTAGAGTGAGAAAGAAATTGAGGGGGGCCGGGGTTGCGGTTGATATTACCTGATGAGAGAAGGAGGAGGAGTACTAGAGAATGGGGTAGAGGGGAGGCAGTGCAGAGGAAGCGAGGGTGAGGTAGTCTTTTTTTTTTTTAATTTATACTTTATAAAACAGTACAAAAACACAAATATAGCCACAGCCACAATATAAAGACCATATAGTAACCCCCTCATTCCCCACCCCCATCCTACCACAGTCTCGTCATACCAAAAAAGTACAATAATAAGAATGATAGCAATATCAGTACCTAGTAACATTTTTCCAACTCAAATATTTCTCCCAAGTTTTATGAAACAATTTGGAACCATTATTCTTAAGGGCAGTCGCCTTACTCATCAGATACGTGGCATCTAAGGATACAACATATTCTCCCATAGTGGGTGCATTCACCTGTTTCCAACTCCTGGCCAGCAGTTTCCTATACATCACACACCCCACATTAACAAAGAAGCTCTCTGCTGGTGTGAGGTCACTCAGCCTCCTTCCCAACAAGGCCACTGCAGGCTCAGGCTCTATGGGTTTCCCCAAAATATCACTCAACAGACCAAATACCTCCCCCCATCGTGCATATACTACTGGGCAGGACCACCAAATGTGTATATATATTCCCCGTTCCCCGCACTCCCGCCAACACCTATCCGACTGCCCTGGAAACATAACATGCACTTTCTCGGGCGTCAAATGCCACCTATACAACATTTTGTAATTATTTTCAATATAACTGGCCGCTAGCGCCCCTTTATATCTAGTCTGAAAAATGTCAGCCCACTCCTCCTCACCCCACATGATCCCCAGATCTTGTTCCCAGGTCTTTTGAAAAGAGCCCCGCCCCCCGCCTCCTCCATCATATTGTAAAACTTAGTCAGCACTTTCTTCGTTTGCCCCATCAAAAATACCTTCTCAAGCTCCATCGGATCCCCTTGTAAATCCGGTATAATCTTATGGGTCAGATAGTGACACATCTGCTGGTAGGAGAATAGGTCCCTTTCATGCAAACCAAATTGCCGCACCAAGACAGGGAATGCTTTAATCTCTTTGCCCGCTAGCGCTTGGCCGATATGGGTTAACCCTTTCTGAGCCCATATCCGGAAGTCACTAAGTCCCACCGCTGGCGGAAAATCTGGGTTATCAATCAGGGAGATCAACCTAGATACCTCACCCACCCCTAGCCACTTCCGCCTCCAGCGATGCCAGAGAGACAAAGTCCTCTGTACATACGGGCTACAGTCTCGCACTCCGCTATGCCGCCCCCGCAGCAGCCAAATCCAATCAGACAGTCTCCCTACTCGTAGATCCTCTGCCTCCATACGCACCTACTCCTTACAATCCTCCGTACCCCAATCCACTATGGCACACAATTGTGCCGCTTCCATATAGCGATTCACATCTGGAATGGCCATTCCGCCATTATGCCTGCTCCTCGTGAGCAGAGGCCAGGCCACACGATTATTTTCCCTCCTCCAATAAACCTCATAATGATCCTTTGGATCTTTCCCACAAAACTCCTAGGCATCCCCACTGGGAGTGCCCGAAATAAATACAACCACTGAGGTAAGATCACCATCTTCACGGCGGAAATCCGCCCCAGCCAGGACAGTTTTTTACTCTCCCACATTTCGAGGTCTCGCCGCATCTTATGTTCCATCTTGCCAAAGTTCACTCTCCCCAAATCCCATTCATTGGCCATTAAATAGATCCCCAGATATTTCACCCAATGCTTAGCCCATTTAAAGGGTAGTCTCCCCTTCATCACCTGCTGAGTCTGCAGATCTGCGGAGATATTTAAGATTTCAGATTTAGTGGCGTTAATTTTAAAGCCCGAAAATCTACCAAATTTCATTAAAATCTTATAAAGTGCCTCCACCGACTGCAGGGGCTCAGTCAGCAGAAAAAGCAGATCATCCGTGAATAAGGAGATTTTACTCTCCCATGTCTTCCCCTGAACCCCTTTCACTATTGGGTTTTCCCGAACCAATTGAGCCAGTGGCTCCATAGAGAGCACAACAAGGAGAGGGGAGAGCGGGCACCCTTGGCGTGCTCCTCTTCCCAATTCGAAAGGGGCAGAATAGTCACCATTAACCCGAATCCGCGCCAGCGGAGCCGAGTAAATCGCCCTAACACACTGCAAATACTCGTCTCCTAACCCCATTAGGTCCAGCACCTGTAGCAAATATGGCCATGATACGCGGTCAAAAGCTTTCTCCGCATCGATGGACAAGAGGACTAATGGTATGCCCGCTTTCTTTCCCTTCCAGATCGTATTTCAAACCTTCCGAATGTTATCAGCGGTCTGTCGACCCGGCACAAAACCACCCTGATTTTCATGAACCAACCGTGACATAAACGGTAAAAGTCTATTAGCTAAAATCTTAGTAAAAATTTTAAAATCAGATCCTAACAAAGAAACAGGTCTATAAGAGCTACATAATGTTGGATCCTTCCCCTCCTTGGGCAATAACATAACCCCCGCTGTTCGTAAAGTATCGGGGAGACATCCCCCCTCCCGGAAGGAATTGTAAAGCCGGGCCAACAGACCAGCCAGCTCCGCCCGAAAGACCTTATAAAATTTGTTAGTGTATCCATCGAGCCCTGGTGCCTTATTAGCCGGCAGGGATCCAATCACCACCCCCACTTCCTCCGTTGTAATCAGCCTCGCCAGCAAAGTTGCCTTTGCCTCCGAAAGTTTAGGCAGCTTCATAGACAAGTAGCGGGCACGCTCCCACGCTCCTCTTGAGATCCAGATTCCTCCGCCCTATATAAGTTCTGATAAAACTGCACAAACTGCTCCCTAATTTGCTCCCCTTGCCTTATCTCTCTCCCCCCCGCCGCCCGAATCTTAGTAATAAAATTGCGCTTTTTACGCTGTTTCAACTGATACGCCAGCCACTTGGTGGGTTTATTGCCAAGGGCAAAAAAATTCTGCTGCAATTGTTCCTGGGTGAATTTAATCTCTCCCAATTCTATGTCCCCTAATTCCCTTTTCGCCTCTCGTAACTCCAACAGCCCCTTATCATCGAGCTCTCCCCGTTGATGGCGCCCTTCTCCGTCTCTGATCCGGAGTCTCAGTGACAATTTCTTTTCCTCCTTCATGCGCTTAGTATAAGTTCCTAGGGAAATTAGTTCTCCCCGCACAACTGCTTTTAGACACTCCCAGAGGGTTCCTATGCTGCACCCATCCCTATCATTCAACTCTAAGTAATTAGTGATAACGGCAACGACTTTTTGCCGTATGTCAGGGTTTTCCAGCAGGGCCTCGTTTAGCATCCACTTTCTCTGGGGTTTCTGCTCATTCCCTACCACCACCTCTATCCAGACTGGGGCATGATCTGTCCATATCCGTTCCCCTATCCCACACTCCAGCACCTCCACCAGCAGTGTGTCTGAGACCCAGATCATATCCAATCTTGAGAAGGTATTATGGACTGGAGAAAAGAAGGTGTATTCCCTTTTCCAGCCTCTCAACTCCCTCCAAGTATCCCTAATGCCCAGGGCCTGACACATCATCTTTAAACGCCGCCTATCTTTAGCATTACCCCTCCCTCCCCCCGGGGAGTTATCCAAGGCGGGATTAACAGTCAGATTAAAATCCCCCCCATTATCACTTCCCCCTCAGCAAACTTCTCCACCGTTCTAGTTAAATCTGCATAAAACTGCCCTTGCGCAGAATTTGGGCCATAAACATTCACTAGGGTGATCCATTTACCCCAAATCTGAAGCTTAATAAGCATAAAGTGGCCCTCTCTATCTCTGAGAACCTCTCCCAATGTGTATCGTAGGTTCTCGTGTAGCAATATCCCCACGCCCCCCTTTTTCACTTCCACCTTATTGGGAGCAAACCACTGTCCTGGGAACTTTTTATGTTGCATCCTCCACTCATCTCCCTTCTTTAAGTGCGTTTCCTGGAGAAAAATAATATCTCCCCTCAGCCTAATGCATTCCTTAAACAGACGCTGTCGTTTAATTGGGGAGTTCAATCCCCGAACATTCAGTGTTAAAACACGTAATTCAGCCATGATCCAGTATACCCAGGGATCCTAAGGCTGACGGACACATGGCAGGAAACCGCCCTTCTACCCTCCCCCCAAACTCCGTCCCCCTCCCTCCCCCCACCCCCATCCCCCCGATCACCTCCTCTCTCTCCCCATCCCAACGCTACAAGGCATGACATCACCCTGGATAGCATAGTAAACTTACACATAACACTCCCACCTGCCAGACAACTCAAAAAAAAAAACACACTCCCAAGTTGCTCGACCCCAGCCAACATTACCCCCAGTATCAACAGGAAATCCATATATAAGTCCAGGAACTAAGTCCATGTTCATCTGCTTTTCCCCGCACTAGCCAAGGTCTTCTTTGGCTTCCGCAGGCGTTTTTCCCCCAGTGAGACCCTCCTCCAGCGTCCTGCATCTAATTGTTGCTGCTCTTGTGGAGGACTCAAAGAACTCCCACTGTCCAACCATCCCGCTTTCTGCATGGCTGCTGTAGCTTCTGACACAGACCGCATGTGGGAAGTCACTCCCTCCACACTGAACATCAAGCCGAAAGGGAAAGTCCATCTATAGCGAATATTCTCTCCCCGCAGTCTTGTTGTTAATCCAGACAGAGCTCTGCGTTTTCTCATAGTGATAGCTGATAAATCAGTAAACAGCTCAATCTTGTGGTTATCCCATTTCACCTCAGTGAGTTTGCGTGCTGCGGACATCACTAGATCTTTTGTGTGATATTCATGAAAACATGCTATAATGTCCTGCGGACGGCCATCCCTTCTGGGGCCCAATGCCCGATGCGCCCGATCCACATTCCAACACAGACCAGCACTGTCTACCCCTGCTAGTTCCAAAATCCGCTTGCCAATCTGCACCACCATAGCCATGCAGTCCTCTTGCTCCTTGCTTTCTGGGAGGCCCCGGATGCGCACATTGGAACGGCGGGACCTATTTTCGAGGTCCTCTAGTTTAGTCCACAAGTCCTCTTGCACACCCAACGCTCCGTCCATTTTTCCTTGCAAGTCACGTATTGTGTCCTCATGCTCCTCCACTTTGCCTTCTACTTCCACCAGCCTCTGGCCCACCTCTTTCACTTCCTCCTTTAACTCTGCCATCCAATTCTGGGCCTCTGCCTTAAAAAGCGCCAAGTCTTGCCTCAGGGCCTCGAATCAGCCCTTCAACTCTCCTTTGAAAGTCGCCAGCTCTGACCCGCGGGGCCCCGCATCCTCCTGGGCACTACCGGCCTCCTCCGTGGCCCCGGCCGCCACTGCCGCCATTTTTGCTTTTCCGGCAGTGCCCCCGCTGGAGGGTTTGAAGGCATAGTTTTTTAGGTCCGTGGCGCTCTTTTTCGGTCCCGACATCACCGCACCACTCACGCCGCTCCCACCTCTGTTTTCCGGCTTTACCAACTCTGCTGGGGTCACTTTTGTGCAGGCTTTCTCAGCAATCACGATGGAGCTCCGTCTTCAAGCTGCCATCTAGCTGGATGACGTCCGGGTGAGGTAGTCTTAAGGAGAGGGGGTTTGGTTGAATGAGGGGGAGGGTGTGATGAAGCTCAAGAGTAGATACTAGGTGAGAAGACAGAATGGAGGGAGAAGTGAGGAAGGTGGAGGGAGCGTAGGGGGGAGAGGAGTGAGGGTGCTGGAGGGAGGGGAGGCAGTTGGGGAGTATGAGGAAGAGAAGGACAATGAGATGTGGGGCCATAGAAGAGGAGTAGTGGGGGCTACTATGCAGTGTATGTTCTCTTACAAGCAATGAGGAGGGCTAATGTCTCTATAGGTTAAAATGCAAGCAATGGTAGTGGGGAAACTATAGCCTGTGCAGCAAAGTTCAATGTAAGTGATGGGTAGCAAATTCAATGTAAGCAATGTCCAGGCAAGCAGCAGATGGTAACCCACAATTGATAAAGCGGCAGGTTAATTATAAGCAATGGGTAGCAGGTTCAGTGTAAGCAATACAAAACTTTCTTGCGATAGTCCATAATGCAGGATAAGCAACAGGTATATCTTTCTGAAGCCAGAACTGCTGATACCCCTTTCTGAACTACACCTTAATTTCTTTGTTTGTACTTATTCTGATCATTTTTCCTTGCAATATGACATCCGATTCTTCAATGTCACCGTATGGATTGATAATCCACTGTGGTATTTCCATAGTCAAAACATCCTGAAACCTGGTTTTGAAATCTGAGTGAAGGACATTTAAATGTTGAATGTAGACCAAAACGCCATCATCCTGAACGTTTGCCAATGATAAGTTGTGGAACTGGGAAAATTCACGCCGTCCAATGTTTTGCTTCATTAGATTCATTCTGGCAAGAAAAGCTGCAATGATGGACTTTGTTTTTATTAAATTCAGACTGTCACCTTGTAACTGCAAGTTAACCTCATTAAATTTAGTAAACAAATCTGTTAAATAAGCAATGTCTGGTTTCCATTTGATTACATTTTCTTTCAGAATGGGATGTTCAGCATCCAAAAACTCTAAAACGGTCTCAAAAAGTGAAAAAAAATCTTGTCAAACATAAGCCTTTCGAGAGCCAGTGTACTTCAGTGTGAAGATGTAATTGATGAAAGTCCTTGTCATTTTCTTCACACAACTGCGCAAATAACCTAGAATTCAACGCATTGCTACAAATCTTGTTTACTGCATTTATAACGAATTGAAGAGATTGATGCAATCTGGCACTCAGATTTTTAGCTACTAAATGTTGTCGATGAATGACCCTGTGAATTGCAAAGACCCCGGGAACATTTTGTTTTAAATGGCTTATAAAACCGCGATAGCGCCCAAACATGGCTGGTGCTACATCTGCTGCTGCCAATATTATATTTGATAAAGGGATCACTTTTTCCATGAAATAATCTTTCAAAACATTGAATATTGATTCACCTTTAGTGTCTGTTGTTAAAGTTCTTGCAAAGAGCAGTTCTACATGGATTTCTTGGTCCATAACAAAACGAACATATACCAATAATAGTTCTTCATTACCAGGTAACATTGACTCATCCAGTTGAATAGAGAAATGGTTCATTTGCAGATAATTACACAAGAAGCTTTCAACATCATGACTCATTTCATCAATACGTCTTTGAACTGTATTGTTGCTCAAAGGAATTCTTTTGAGTATATCATATGCAGGCTTGTGTAGAACATTTTTTAAAACCTCTTCAATGGCTGCCAAAATCAGCTGTTTTCCGATAGTATGAGACTTTCCTGATTTTGCTATGAGTAGTGAGATATTGTAAGACGCCCGCAAACCATTATCGTCTCTTTTTGACGTTGAAGCAAACATACTGTCCATCGTGGTTCTCTTCTGAAGTTTTTCTTTAAAACACTGAAAGTATTCAAATCTTTACTTGTTTTATGAAGTAATTAGATCTTACCAGCTTGGAGGCTGAGCCCAACCTTTTTGGGGGTGGTGCGGTATAAATACCACTGATGCCACCCACCAACTCCAGTAATCAAATGAAAAAGCAGAATAAACGAACCTCTGTAACCAAATTATAACCCAAAAACTTAACCCCGAAGGGGAAACAACCCATTAAACTCTTTTTTTTTTTTCTTTTTTTTTTTTCGGAATAGGTAACAAAAAGGGGGGGGGGGAGGATAGGGGGAAGGCGCCGTAGGAGGATTGTCCGATACTGCACGCGCCAGCCTTCACCTGGCCTCCCTCACCATGATCAGCTTCCCAGCGCGGTACGCCGCTCCGCCCTATAGGCCTTCAGGTCCGGCATATCCGGGTGGGATCAGGGACTGGACTGTCGTTCCTTCAGGAACACTAATTAGCAGGTAAGATCTAATTACTTCTTCCTTATCGTCACTCCAGTCCAGTCCCTTCACTTCTGGGATGTACCAGAGCAGTTCAACCCTGGGTGGGCTCCGTCAGGCCGACTGAAGAACCGCTTGGCCAAACCGAGCATCCGCTGCACTCTGTACGTCTAGCCTGTAGTGCTTGTGAAGGTATGCAGCGAGGACCAGTTGCCACCCTGCAAATATCCAAGGGGGGAACGAGACCGAACTCCGCCCATGAAGTAGCCTGAGCTCGGTGTGGAATGTGCCCGCAGCCCCACCGGGACCTGCTTTCCTTTCAGGATGTAGGCGGAGGCAATCGCTTCCCTAATCCATCTGGAGATGGAGGCCTTGGCCGCCGCTTCCCCTCTGTGAGGACCTCCAAACTGACAAATAGCCGGTCTGATTTCCTAAACGAAGCTGTTTCGGGAGAGGTACCGCTTCAAGGCCCTCTGGACGTCCAGCAGCCGAAGCCTGCTGTCCTTATCTCCCGGACCCCCGGATGGGAAGGCTGGGAGCGTGAACTGCCTGGTTTATATGAAAGGGAGAGATGACCTTGGGGAGGAAGGAAGGCACCGTGCGTAGGACCACCTTTCCTTCATGAAGGCCGAAGGGAGGTTTGGAGGACAGCGCTTGCAACTCGGAAACCCGTCTGGCCGAGCAGATCGTGACCAGGAAGACTGTCTTCAAGGGTTAAATCCTTCAGGAAGCCTTCTTTACTGGTTCAAAGGGTTCCCCTATTAGTGCATTAAGGACGAGATTGAGGTCCCAGGGGGGATGACCGCCCTCCTCTGGGGGGGCCGCAGACTCTGACCGCTCTCAGGAACCTGGAGACGTCCGTGTTAGTCCCTAGAGGCTTGCCGCGGACCTTCCCCCTATAACACGAGATAGCCGCTAGCTGGACTCGTAGAGAACTGTGCGCCAGACCTTTGTCAAACCCGGCTTGCAAAAATTCCAGGATTTCCGGGACCGAGGCCGAAAGGGGCTTCTTTCGACGCTCCGCGCACCATGCCTCGAAAATGCGCCAGACCCTAATATAGGAGAGACAGGTAGAGCGCTTCTTTGCGTTCAACAGCGTTGAAATCACTGCACCTGAATATCCTCGCTTCAGGAGCCGCGCCCTCTCAAGAGCCAGGCCGTAAGCGAGAATCGATCCACGTGCGGCATTCGCACCGGGCCTTGTCTGAGCAGGTCCCTCCTGCAAGGCAGTCGCCAGGGCTGGTCGGCCAGCATCCTCACACCAGGTTCCGCGTACCAGGGGCGACGAGGCCAATCCGGGCTATGAGGATTTACCAGACCCTGGGTGGGGACTCCACTCGTTGAAGAACCTTTCCGATCAGCGCCCAAGGAGGGAATACATAGAGAATCCCCTCCGCCGGCCACTTCTGAGATAGAGCATCCAGACCTTCGTGACATTCTTTCCTTCCGTCGGGCTGAAAAATCGGTCCACCTTGGCTGAGGAGAATCTCGCCATGAGATCCATAACCGGGGACCCCCATCGGGTCACTATTTGGTCGAAGGTCGATTGCTCCAGTTCCCACTCCCCGTGGTCTATCGTGTGCCTGCTGAGGTAATCGGCCGTGACATTGTCCGTGCCTGCTACGTGCTGCGCCGAAAAGCGCTTCCAGGCGGATCTCCGCCCATTGGAGGAGAGTTTCCGCTTCCTTCTCCAAGGCGGGGCTGCTGGTGCCGCCCTGGTGTTGATGTAAGCTACCGTGGTTATATTGTCGGAGAGGACGCGGATTGCCTTGCTTTTGTACCCGGGACTCGAGTGCCCCTGAGCGCCAGGGTGACGGCCCGCAATTCCAGTCTGTTTATGGGCCATTGAGATTCCAACGGAGACCATCGCCCCTGGACAAACTGGTCCTCGCAGTGCGCCCCCCAGCCTACCAGGCTGGCATCGGTTGTCAACAGCACCCACCGGTGTGGCTCGAGGGGCATCCCGCATTCCAGATTCCGTGGGCACTGCCACCAACGAAGAGATCTTCTGGTCCTTGGAGCGCAGGGTAACTGTGTCGACAGGGGATGGAGTTGCGGAGACCACCGCCGCAATAGAGCTCGCTGTAATGGACGCATGTGGGCCCTGGCCCAGGGTACTACCTCTATAGCCGCCGCCATTGTGCCCAGGACCTGAAGATAATGCCATGCTGATGGGGATCGCTTGTCTAGAAACCGCGTGACCAGTAGTCTTAGGTCCCTGGCCCGAGTTCGGGACAAGAACACTCTGCCCTTGCCGGTGTTGAATCTTGCGCCGAGATACTCTAGATCCTGGGAAGGAGTCATCTTGCTCTTTGCTCGGTTGATGATCCACCCCAACTCTTCTAGGAGATGAACTACTGTGTCCGTCGCCTCGCGACTTTCCTCCTCTGACTTTGCCCGGATCAGCCAATCGTCTAGGTACGGGTGAACGAGAATTCCCTCCTTCCGAAGGAAGGCCGCTACGACCACCATCACCTTGGTGAAAGTCCGTGGAGCCGTCGCTAGGCCGAAGGGAAGGGCCTGGAATTGAAAGTGGCCGCTGGCACCGCGAATCTTAGAAACCGTTGATGGGATTCCCTGACGGGGATATGCAAGTAGGCCTCTGTCAGGTCGAGGGACGTCAGGAACTCCCCGCTCCTTACGGCTGCGATGACTGACCGCAGAGTTTCCATCCGGAAGTGTGGAACCTTGAGACAGCGGTTGACCTGTTTTAAGTCCAGGATTGGCCGGAAGGCGCCTTCCTTCTTTGGCACAACGAAGTAAATTGAGTATCGACCCGAACCGCACTGATCTGGAGGTACTGGAACCACCGCCCCGAGAGCAATTAACCGAGCGAGAGTTGACTCCACCGCTGAACTTTTTGCCAAGGTACCGCAGGGGGACTGAACAAAGGCTGGAGGTATCTGCTTTGAGAATTCGAGAGCGTAGCCCTCTCTGATCACTTCTAGAACCCATTGATCCGACGTGACCCGGGACCAGGCGGGAAGAAACTGCCTTAAGCGTCCTCCAACTGGCAGCTCTTCCCCCTGGACCCCCGCGACTTCACTGTTGTTTTCTAAGGCTCGAGGAGGAGGAGGAGGAGGCTGCTCCAAAACCCGCGGCCTGCTCCCCGAAACCCTCGAAAGCCCTGACCCCTAGAGGGAAAACGCCCTCTGGCAAAGGAGCTGGATCTGGCTGAGCGAAACCTCCGGGAGTCCCTCGGCTGGGAACGCGCCGGGGGCGGGGGACGGCCTTGTTTCGGTCTATCTTCCGGGAGCCTGCCTCCCTTGGACTCGCCGAGATCCTTTACCAGCTTTTCTAAATCCTCGCCGAACAACAGCTTCCCCTTAAAGGGGAGTCGGCTCAGGCGTGCTTTCGAGGAGGTATCTGCTGCCCAGTTCCGTAACCACAGATATCTCCTGGCCGCCACCACTGAAGCCATGTTCTTAGCTAGGCTTCTGATGAGGTCATACTGGCTATCTGCCAAGTAGGCTGTTCCGGATTCCAATCTGATCGCGTTGGTCCGCACCTCGCCTGCGGAGCTCTCGTCTGCCTGAAGCTGTTGAGACCACCTTAAACAGGCCCTAGCTACCCAAGCTCCGGAGACCGAGGCCTGCAAGGCGAGGGCGCTTACATCAAATGCTTGCTTCAGGAGAGTATCCAACTTTCTGTCTTGAGGATCCCTTAAGGCTGTACTGCCTTCGACTGGGATAGTGGTTTTCTTAGTGACCGCTGACACCGCCGCATCCACCCTAGGGGACTTCAGTAGCTCCTTGTCTGTCTCCGGGAGAGGATATAGCCGAAGCATGGACCGGACCCCCCTTAGACTTGACTCAGGCTGGTCCCATTCTTCCTGTATCATCTGTCGTACCACCCTATGCACAGGAAAGACCTTCTGGGATTTCCTAATGGCTTGGATCAAAGGATCTTCCAACGCTTCATCCTCTGCCGGCGTATCCGAGGCCATATTGAGGGCCTTCAGAGACTCGTTGATCAATGCCGGTAGCTCCTCCCGACGAAAGACTCTAACTATCCTGGACTGGTCTTCCTCTGGAATCTCCCCTTCTTCCAGCTCCTCTTCATCCTCGTCAAGGTCCTTATCCGAGGGCGACTCCTCCAGAGACCCCTGAGAGAGGAGCTCCTCTTCAGACACCCGGGGGCGCTTCGGTGGAATGACGGATCCGGTTGCTCGTCCTCAGGGGCCTCAGGGTGATACCTTCTCAGATGATCCTCCAGCTTGGATGGTTTCATAGCGTCATTGCTTAAAATTCTGTTGCACAAAAGGCACATGGGCAGATGTTTGTCCGACAGGGATGGAATGAAGCCGAACTTCAAATAATCAATGCTATACTGCCTACATTTCTTTTTAGCCTTGGCCATGTTGGGTAGAAGTTATCTGTTGACAAAAATGAAGCTATTTAAATATGATAAGACAGAGCAATTCAAAATTGATTCCTGCCCAGACAACACACAAATATTTTTTAGGAATTTAGGAAAAATCGACTTTACCTAAAGTCGTGATCAGCGTCTACAGCTCTACGCAATCGGAGTGACTACAAAAATATGTATAAAATTTTGTACTTACTTTTCTTAGGTACTCCTAAAAAAGATGATTTTGATTCACTTTGACTTGTACCTATTTATATTTTTGAACATATTTTCAAACCACTTTTCTTCTCAAAACTCAGAAAACAAATGAACAGTGTTTGTCTCTAATACTCTTATTTATAATTGATGAATCAAATAAATCTGTGCAAAGCTTTGGTACAAGTCTGGACAAGTGTTATTCACTGCACGTACGCGTGCGATGCGTTGCTGCTGGTATGAAAACTTGTAAAAACTTGCACATGAACGTAGCACACCACAAAGCAGATAGCTACTGACGTACCGGGAGTCGCTTCACTGCTCTGTCCCTTTGAATTAGAAAAAGGTTTAAAAGAATTGTTGAAGCCATACATTATTTATTCTATCAATTTTTATATTTATGCTTTAAAAAAGGAGTTGACCCTTTTTAACCTCCTTGTTTTTAATTTGGCGATATTCAGCCATCTCAATATCGCTGGAGAACTTTGGAATGATATGCTTCTCGCATGTTTCCTTTGTATATGAAGCCTTCTTTCCTCTGCTAGTTTTGTCTCTTGTCATAAGGAGGTATATTAAATTTTACCAATTGGTCGTATGGTCTTTATAAGAAAGGTACTTAAACAATTTTATGAAATATAATTAACATACATCTATATCTATCTATCTATATGTAATTTCTATGTCTATTTTAAGTATTATGTACACACAATCTGTTTTAGGCGTAATAAGATATTTACGGAACGCCTAAATGTTGATGATCTGCCAAAATGGGGTCCGCTCACATGGACCCCCCTTTACATCTCGTGTACTCTCAATTTTTTTTCTCTCTGACATGGACCCCCTGCAAGTCAAAATCGACCCTTGGGGGTCCATATAGACCACTTTGGGAACCATTGGTTTAGCCCATTGCAATTCCACTTCCCTTATCCCCTCCCACTCTGCCAACTCCTCCTTCAGGTACTTGCCATTCTACAGAAGTCAGTGTTTTTGAAGTTTAGGACTTAAAGTTTGCTATGATTGGACTGCACCTCGGCTTTTATCTCAAACCACACTGTGTAATGATCGCTGCTGCTCACAGGGGAACCCACCAAGACATTTGACATGCTCTCACCATTGGAGAGCACTAAATCCAGCATTGAGCTTTCCCTGGTTGGTTCCATTACCATTTGTTTAAGTGACGCATCTTGGAAAGCATCCACAATTGTTTTGCTTCTTGCCAGATTCGCAGAAGGAGTACTCCAATCTACATCGGGTGCCTAGCGGATGGCGTCCCGCCCCCAGTGCGTGCTCTGTGGCACTCGCAGGGGAACGGTCGCGGATTCTGGGATCTGCAGAAGTTGCGCTACGGTGTCAATGAGCGTAGAGCAGCAGATGGAGGCCAAGGCTGGCCAGGAGCCACAGCTGGTGACAGCAGGACCTGAAGGAGAGGTACCTTTGGCCTCTACCTCGGGGGTTTCCCAGGAGGTTAACGTTGGACTGCCAACGGACATGCCGGTCCCTGGAGTCCAGTGTTCAGCTCGGGGATTTTTGTCCTGACTTTTTGTTAATAATGCATCAGGCATTCTGCATGCGGCGTCAGGGGAAATTACCGGACTCCTTGTCGTGACCTGCGGCTGCTCAGCAGCCGAAGTTGGCCGAAAGGAGTAGCATTTCTCCAAGGCCTTCGAAGAGATCGCGGCCTCGCAAGTGGTCCCCCTCAGACATGGAGGGTAATGACACGGATGAGGCTGAGCTAGATCTTGAGGCAGAGATGGAAGATAAAGGATAAACATGAACCTGCCCAAAATCAAGATTATACTCCCTACTACAATCACTATGTACAAAACTTAAATGAATAATCATTCCATTCCTATGCATTGATACCCCACTTGTATATAGTTACAACTGTTTTAGAGACAGTACTTCTGTTTAAATTGTAACACAAACTGTGTGTGTTGATTTACTGAATCATTCTGCTTAATCTTTAAACCCTTTGTTGTACAAGTTAAGATGTTCTATGTAAAAAGTTATAATTGTTCTATGTAAAACAAGCTCTGCATTGTTAATTGTTGTTAATTGTACACCGCAACTGATCGCTGGAAGATGCGGTATATAAATAAGTGTTAAATAAATAAATAAATAAAGTAGATTAAAGTCACCCAATATGATCACTTCTCCCTTTGAGGCTATCTTGGCAATATCTATAAACAATTCATTATCGATTTCTTCAATTTGAGTCGGAGGTCTGTAGACTACAGCGGTATGGATGACAGTGCCATCTCCTCTTTCCAACACAATCCAGAGTGCTTCTTCTTTTCCCCATGCCCCCTGCATTGCAGTAGCTTTAATATTGCTTTTGACATACAAGGCTACTCCTCCTCCTTTTCCACTTTCTCTGTTTCTTCTGAATAGATTATAGCCAGCTATGGTTATATCCCATTCATGCGATTCATTAAACCATGTTTCTGTAATGGCCACAATGTCCAAATCCATTTCCACCATTAGGGCTTCCAGGTCTGGAACTGTGTTGGCTAAGCTTCTAGCATTTGTGCTCATTGCTTTCCAACATTTAACTGGCTTGCATGTATTTTGCATTGATTTTGTTCTGCCTACTTCTTCCCACTTGTCATTGATGTGTGATTTAAAAGTGTGTCTGTTTCTGGTGTTGTTCTGCATTTGCCGGGAGCGACATCCTGAACTAGTCCTTCTCCATTCGTCACCACCTTTTTCTAGTTTAAATGCATACCCACATACTGCCTGAATTCTTCACTTAGGATTATTTTCCCTGCAACAGATAGATGTAGTCCAGCAGCACAGTATAGTCTCTTGTTGGTCCATCTGTTTCCCCAGTCGCCAATAAATCGGAATCCTTCTCATTCGCACCAAGTCTGAAGCCATGTATTAAAGCTGTTTATGCGATGCAGCCTTTCTGCCCCCTTACCATGAACAGGTAGAACTTCTGAGAATGCTACAGTGTTAGCAATGGGCTTGAGTTTCTCTCCCAGAGTCTGCAAGTCTCTTTGAACTGCAGAGGCACTGTTTCTAGCCAGGCCATTTGTACCCAGGTGGATGACAACATCAATTTTGGAGTGCTCACTTTCTGCGCTAAGTATATCAACAATTTGGTTTGTATTCCTGCTGGCTGAAGAGCCTGGGAGGCATTTGACTATCTTCTCTCCTTTGAACTGTGTTCCCAAGTTGGTGCCTCTGATGATAGAATCTCCAAGTAGTAGTAGTTTCCGTTTGGTGAGTTTTTCTTCATATTTGGTGCTTTAGCAGGAGATTGGGCATTGACTGATTCATTTAAGGGCCCTTCAGTTTCCATGGATTAACCAAAGCAGAGAGGGCATTATGCAGGCATAGCCAAGCTTTAGTACTACCTCACTTCGATTTTGCCAATATCATACTGCACGGTCTCCCACAATCTACTCTAAATCCCCTCCGTCTGGCCATGAATGCAGCCGCAAGAATTCTCGTAGATGCTCCACGCTCTGAGCACATAACCCCAATACTGAAGAGTTTACACTGGCTACCCCTCCAGGCCAGAACCCTTTATAAAACCCTGGTCATGACTTTTAAAGCTGCAAAGAGCCCATCTCTATCACCTATCAGTACTATGATACATGTTACTCCAACAAACAGATCTAGGAGATCTACTGCATTGAACTCCATTGACCTTCCTAAACTCCTTATCAAATGCTCTAAATCGACAGCCGCTAGAGCCTTCTCACTGTTTGCACCCAGAGCCTGGAATGCCCTCCCACCCGAAATTAGAGCCATCACTAGTCTCATGACATTCAGAAAAGTCTTAAAGCATCATTTGTTCCTAATATACTACCCTGAAGCAACTCCGATTGAACATAGTTTACGTGCTGATCATTCCCACTTGACCCCGGTAGATAATGGCTAATCATGATGGTTCATACTTGCACACTATACCCATACGGTATTTATACTGTACTATAATTCTATATATTTACTATAATTCTAAATATTTACCACTACAATGCAGTTAACCAAAATGCCATGTATATAGTCAACCATACTTACCGTTACTTTTTATTTTTATTTGTATATAGTTAACCCTGTTTACCCCCAAGTTTTTTGTACCCTGTTCTCTGTAAAACCAATGTTGACTGCCTCATTGTGTTTAAATTTGTTCATTTGTAAACCGCTCTGACTGAAAGAGCGGTATATAAGAAATAAAAATAAAATAAATAAATAAATAAATCTCATGATGTATAGGGTGGGTTTCTCTTCGTTACAGGTCGAAATCTACTCAAGCCCACTGTGATCCATATGTTCCTGGGATGTTTGATTCTTTGTGGGAGTGGTGGTGGACTTTGTTCTGTTTGTATCCTAGAAGAGGTGTGTTTCGTTGCAGCTAGTTCTTCCCTTAGTAGAGTCAATTCTTATGCATGGCAGATGACTTGAGGCACATAGGACAGGCTCTTAGGTTCCAAATGATTCGTCTCAGAATGAAAGCACCACAGGTATTGCATTGAATACACGACATGCTGATTAAGCAGTCCTTCTTAACTTTGTCATAATTTTTAGCTTTAATCTCTGCTTCAATGAATAGTTTCCAGAATCTGCCGGAACTGGGGAACTGGGAAACGAGATGATCATAGGTCTTCTGAGTTTTGTCTATAGGTTGATTCTGTGCCTCTCGAATGAGAACGCTCCATGCATCAAGATCATATGGATTATCTTCTAATTTCTTTTCAGCCTACTCATCAGCACCTTCTCCAGACATCTCCACTAAAACAAATTAAGAAAAACCAACATCCTTGATGGACCAGTCAAATTAAATCATACATTAAAGTCTAAAAAAAAAGCTCGTGCTCCCGAGTGTGCCTGTCTCGGCCGCTGTCGCTCAATGAATATGGCGTCCAACTTGTCATAACTTTAGTGGAATGCACTTCTCTGTTGCTTTTTCATCTGACAACTGCCCCATATTTGACAAACTAATCAAAGTTATTTTTAATCAATGCACTAGATGTGGTGTTTTAATCCTCAGGAAAACAATTTGGAGCCTTTGAACTTGTCCTATGCATCTTAAGCTATCTGCTATGGAAAAATAATTGATTCAATTTAGGGAAGACTTAGCTGCAATGAATCAAACCTCTACCAAGATACAGTATGAAAACAATCCATGTTACTCCCTCAAAAAATCCAGCAATGCAAGAATAAATGGATGACAGTGGTTTTGGCCGGTTATGACCCATTACATGGAGACACCAACTCCACCTCGAGATACCCTTGCAGAATACCTTCTCAGCTTTGGGAAATTAGGATTCGCCATTAATGGAAACTGAGGTTGCCTTAGACAAGAAAGTCGACATCGGTTTATAGACATGTAAACCATATAGACAAAAAGAGGGGTTTACCTCAATGATCATCTCTATCAGCCCTTTTATTTAATATTTATCTCCAGCCAATCTGTAGTATCTTCCCTAAGTTTAAAGTGGAGTATCATATCTATGCAGACGATATAGCATTATATCTCCCATTTGATATTGCAAGCCCTAATCTCCATCTGATAATGTCCTGCTTCAGTGAATTGTGAAAGTGGCTGAACTCCCATAATCTGCTGATTAATTTAAAGAAAATTGAGATACTATAGGTAACCAGGAACCATGACTTTGAACCTCCCTCAACTTTACACCTAAGCAAGAGCAATGACAGGTGAGGTTAATGGTTTCATAGCCCTCTGTAGACAGCATGACGACTTCCCAGATTTCCTTTCTTACCACTGCATCATTCACCAGCAAGTTTTGGCAAGCAAGAGACTCAATACAAAAACTGTCATGGACATCACTTTCAAAATTGTAAATTCAGTTCGTGGAAGATCACTTCAAAGACGGCTTTTCAAGGGGCAGCGGAAATCATTTTGCACACAGATATAAGGTGGCTAAGTAGGCACAAATTTCTGCAAAGATTTTGTGGTTTGCTGAATGAAATAAGAAGTTTTTTGAAAGAGAGGGGAGATGACCAAGCACAGTTGGAAGATGAGGAGTGGTTATGTGATCTGACATTTCTTGCTGACATTACAGGCGAACTAAGTGATATGAACCTTGAACTACAAGGTAAAAAACAAATGAATTGGCAAAATGATGAGTACAGTTTCATCCTACAAGAGCAAATTTGAGCTAATGCTGACTGACCTGTCAAACAACACTTTTGATCATTTTCCTAATATGCAGGACCATCTGGGACAATACCCAAATTTTGTTTTTCAGAACGAGAAGTATGTGACAGAAATCTGTTCTGTTATCCAGGAATTCGAAAATAGATTCTGTGACTTCCAAAAAATTGCAACAGTTGTGGAGTACTTGTCATACCCATTCAAAGTAGATGTGGACATTAAAGAAACTGCAGCTGCTATCAGTAAAAATTACTCATTGAACAAGCCATCTCTTGAAAACAAAATATTAACCCTTAAAAATGACATTTTTCTCAAGACCCGTGCTGAGCAAGAATCGTTTTGGAAGCTAGTGCGTAGAGACAAATTTCTCAACTTGAGAAGATGCAGTGAAGCTGTACACTCCTGTTTCGGTTCAACTTATTTGTGTGAATCTGTGTTTTCCCATCTGAAAATGACAAAGAGTGCACAACATTCCAACATGACAGATGAACATCTCCAGGATTCCCTGAGACTGGCCCTCATGCAATATTCACCCAACTTCAAAAAGCTGGTGGATGAAATGCAGGCTCAGACTTCTCACTAATGAGCAAGAGCGAAATATTAAAAATTGTGCAAGATCAGCCTGGATCAATACTCAACCTAAATTTAACACAAATTACTCAATAAAAGTTAAAGAAAGTTATTAAGACAGTTAAAGAAAGTTATTACTCATTAAAACTTTAAGAAAAAATGTACTTTCCATTTCCCCTCGCAGTTCTTACGGATCTTCATCTCTCTGTTTTGTAAGATAGTAACATAGTAAATGAGTCAGATAAAGTCCAGCATGGTCCATCCAGTCTGCCCAGCAATATGCCAAGAGTAGGTGCACCTGTCGCTCTGTGCAGGCCACCCCTCTCCATGTCTTTGTTTAGGAGTGAACCCACCACTCCATGTAGGACACCACTATTTGTTGAGAAGTTAGATGGTTCAGAAGTTAGATGGTTTGGTTTATTTTGTTTTTATCCTTTTTCTGTAAAGCGATCCGCTGTGTTTGTCCCATGTCGTTTTGAATTCTGTCACTGTGTTTGCCCCCACCACTTCCATCGGGAGGGCATTCCAAGCATCCACCACTCTTTCAGTGAAAAAATATTTCCTGACATTGCCTTTCAATTTTCCGCCTTCCAGCTTCATGTTATGCCCTCTAGTTTTACAGTGTCCCCGTCTTTGGAAGAAGTTTGTTTGTTCATCGTTTCTCTTTAAGTATTTAAAAGTCTGAATCATATCTCCCCGTCCCTCCTCTCCTCCAAAGTGTACATATTTAGGTCTTCAAGTCTCTTCTCATTAGGCTTCTGACACAGGCTCCAAATCATTTTGGTCACCTTCCTCTGAACAGTTTCCAGTCTTTTTACATCTTTTGGAAGATATGGTCTCCAAAACTGAACACAGTATTCCAAGTGAGGCCTCACCAGCGACCTGTACAGTGGCATAAGTACCTCTTCCTTTCTGCTGGTAATCCCTCTTTGTATGCAGCCCAACATCCTCCTAGCTTTTGCCACCGCCTTGTCACACTGTTTTGCCATCTTGAGATCATCAGAGATAATCACACCAAGGTCTTTCTCCTGAACCATGCACACCAACCTCTCGCCCCCTATCGCGTACATTTCCCTTGGATTTCTGCTACCTAAGTGCATTACACTACACTTTTTCGCATTAAATTGTAATTGCCAAGCATTAGACCATTCTTCCAGCTTTTGTAGATCTTTCCTCATGATATCCACTCTCTCAGGGGAAAAGACAGATTTTCCATTCAGCCCTTCAGCAATATCACTCACAAACTTTAACTTTAACTTTATTCCATACTTGATAGACCGCTTACGTTAAAAACATTAAAGCGGTGTACAAACAAAATAAAAAGGCAGCACTGCAAACTACGGAAAAGGAACGCCAAAAAATAATAGGAAAGAAAGAAAAGCACAGCAACTGTACAAACAATAATAAATAACAATTAGACATGGGCACAAGTTAAAACAATAGGCAGTATCAAAACATAGATTTAAAACAATAAAATTTATACAATAATAAGCAATAAAAACAACCACCAGTTGACAATATACAAACAGCAACCAATAATTAACAGCAATAAATAAGCAAAGAACACAGACAGTACCACTTGACAAAGACAAACAGAGGAGGGGGGGCGAGACCAACTAGGCTAGGACAAAACAGTAACCAGGGACGGTATCTGAGAGGGAAAATCAGAAGAAATCAGGGGGGGAGATCAAACACTTTTTGAAACAGGTGAGTCTTGAGAGCGGATTTAAACTGTAGGTAAGAAGACTCTAACCGGAGAGATGAAGGCAAGGCATTCCATAACCAAGGTCCAAGAAAAAAGAAAGCAGCGTGACGGGTCTTCTCTAAATGAGCATGAGATGGGGACGGTAAAACCAAACGATTAGCGTGAAGGGAGCGAAGCTGACGGTAGGGCGTGTGAAGGGAGATTAAATCAGCCAGGTATAGAGGGTTATTGGTATAGAGTGCACGATGAATAAGGATCCGAAGTTTGTTACATTGAACAGTGCCGGGCCCAGGACCGAACCCTGGGGCACCCTGCTAATCACCTTCCTTTCATCCGAGTGAGCTCCATTTATTAATCACCTTCTGTTGTCTGTCAGTCAACCAATTTCTAATCCAGTTTACCATCTTGGGATCCATCCCCAAGCTACTGAGTTTACTGATAAGCCTCCTATGAGGAAACGTATCAATGCCTTTGCTGAAATCCAGATAGATGGCATCCATTGCATGCCCCTGATCTAGTTCCTTGGTCACCCAGTCAAAGAACTAAATCAGATTTGTTTGGCAAGACCATCCTTCGGTAAAACCATGTTGCCTTGGATCTTGCAACCTGTTGGTTTTGAGAAAGTTCACTATTCACTCTTTCAGAAGTGCCTCCATTACTTTTCCTGCCACTGAGGTAAGGCTCACGAGCCTGTAGTTTGACACTTCTTCCCTGTCACCACTTTTGTGTAGAGGTTGTAATACAGAAGCACAGGCAGAGCCTATGGAAGTAGAAAGAAAAGTGGATTGTACCTTTAAAACTGACAGTCAGCCAACACACACAGCTCAGAGTCTGCACAAGAGAAGCAAGCAGGGAGAGGGAGCAGTTGAGCTGACACGCCCAAGCTCTGACATAGCAGCAAGCTTGGAGTTTGATTACTCTCACCTGCTTAGAAAAGCTGAGCCAAGCTTCAGAGAGCAGAAATATAAACCCTGCTCAGTAGCTCCAGGAAGGGAGGGGAAGGAGGGAAGCAGAAGGCCTGGCAGAGAGCAAAGAAGCGGTAGGCATGGCAGAGAAGGAAGCAGTGGCCAGGAAGGAGAGACTGACACACGGAGAGCTTCAGAGAGGTGGAGAAGCTCAGAGACTTCAGAAGGTTGGAGACCTTGTGAAGAACCTGGTTGTAGTTCAGGAAGTGAGTCCAGCCGAGCAGAAGGAGAGAAGGCACAGCCGGTTACTAGGAACCTGCCTAGACGGAGAGAGCTGGGGGCCCTTCAGATCTCACTGCCGGAGGAAAGGCTTCAAGGTCTATACAGGTGGGAGTCTAACACTAAACCAGGGAAGTCAAGAAGCTCAGCTTCTACTAGAGAGCTAGGGCAGTGCTCTAGTCTGGATTTGAATGCAGAAAGTTATAAAGCATTTCCTAGCAGCTGGAGAGAGCTAGGGGAGAGCCAGGGAAGAATCTCCACAGCTACAAGCCTTACAAGACCTCACCCTCTAGAACTGTACCCAGGGGAAACACCCCAGTTCTTAGAGAGAGGTTATTCCAAGCCTAGCAGTAACAGCTTAAAACAAAACTCAGTAAGCTCTGAGGTTGAGGATATACAATGGGAATTTAATTCTGCTGACTCAGAAGCAATTCCAATGGATTGTACGCTCTGCCTGGCAGACAACATAAAATCCCTTTGCTAAAGATTGTGTGAATGAGCTGAGGGAAAGAAAGGGAAAGGAAGTGTTTTTCTTTGAGGAAAAAGAAGAAGCTGTTTTGTTTTACTACTTTGTTATATGGAAAAATGCCTTGCATGTTTTGGAAGCCAAGAGTATGAAAATACAGCTATTTTGTTTCTGTAAATAACCTTTAAGCAAAAGCTCCTGTAAAGTGTACTGTTTTGTTCTGCACTAAGTCCGTTTGGGAAGGGGAATAAATTTCTTGTCAACTTTTGCCTAACACTCGACTCACGGCTATCCTTTTATCAGAGGACTAAATACTACCACTCCCATAAGGCATAGCGGGAGTAAAAGCTATAGTCATTTTCTGCATAAAGGACATCATGGCAACCCCAACCCTCTGACCCCTAGGCGGAGGGCTGGGGCGCGTATGACAAGGTACGACATGAGCCATTCTGCAGTCTTGAGGAACCTCTCCTGTTTCCAAGGATCTGTTGAAGACATCCTTTAACGGCCCTGCAAGAACCTCTCTGAGCTCTTTCAGTATCCTGGGATGTATCCTTTCCGGTCCCATAGCTTTGTACACTTTCAGTTTAGAAAGTTGTTCTTAATTTGCTTAACAGCTGATCACATCCAAGTAAATGACAGAAGGTTCATTAAAAATGGGGGGGGGGGTGGAATCCTCCAACGTTATTGGGTTAAAATTTAATTTGAAACTAATTTGAAACTTAATTTTCATGGTGGTAGATCACCGGCACTTTTGGCTGGAAAAAGTAGATCATCACCTGTTTGAAGTTGGACATGCCTGCTCTAGATCAATCCCTTAGCATGACCACCCATATAAAATTAACCTCAGGTAAGATCTATTACAAACTAAAGATGATTCAGCAATTGAGACCACTGCTATCAAGCTATGACATTCGGTCTGTCGTTCAGGCAATGATCACCCCACACTTTGATTATTGCAACAGTATTTTCCAGGGCCTCTCCATACAGGCAATAAGCCAGTTACAGATGGCCCAACATGTGGTTGCCAGAATTATTTGGAAAGTTAATAGAACTGAATATATCACACCTATATTATATGAATTACACTGACTTCCATTTCATAGACGTCTAAAATACAAATTACTCATGATCACATCCAAACTTCTAAAGAATATAGTTCCATCATACCTCAACTCTCAAAACCCTCGTAGTCCCCACTGACCTCCACAAGGCTAACCGCTTGATAAGCAACATAGCCTTTACATACACTGCACGCGTGAACTGGAACTCCCTTCCTGATAAGCTCAGATCCATTAATGATCTCTCCGCATTTCGTAAGGCCTTAAAACCAATCTATTCACTGAGCACTTTTCAACCCACAAGATCTACCCAAGTCAAGATCTACCCAACCTAGCCTTCCAGTCTATGCATTCCAATACAGTTGACAATCTTTGAGCGTAGTAAATATGTTGGGAATGGAATTATCTTTATAAATATGTTATTTAAATATGTCACTGTATAAAGTTGACATTGAATTAGACGAAAAATCAGTATATAATTCTACCATCTCACTCTGTTATAATTATGTTCAAGGTAAGAAGTTTTGTTGTCTGGAATCCGCTTTGATTACTGGAAAAGGCAGTATAAAAAACCTTTAAATAAAATAAAATAAATCAATAATAATAACAAAATACAGCAATTCAAGAATAAATGGATTACAGTGGGTTCTGGCAGGTTACAAACCATTATACGGGGACACCCACTCCACCTCGAGATATCCTTTCATAATACCTTCTTCTGCCTTGGTAAGTGAGGATTCTCCATTAATAGAAACTGAGGTGTGGTCTTAGACAAGAAGATTGACATACAGTGTAAGAGAAATTTCCTGGGTGTTTTCAAGGTATTTCAAAACAGAAAACTGCTAATATTAGGTGATTCCATTATCAGAGGCATTAATTTCAAGAACTTCGTTCCAGGGTCAGAAGGTGAGAAAATGCCTTCCAGAGTCTTCAGCCAGTAAGAATAAGAACCAGCTTGCTCTGGAAGTCCCAGAGGAAAGTAAGGGGTTTACAACTGATATTGTTATCCATCTTGGAACACATGACATGTCCAGAACTGTATCTCTACAATGCAAAGATACTTCCAAATTTAGCAAAAATAATAGAAAAGGCAGTACAATTACAGCTACAGGACTTCATAAAACTTACGCCCCCTTGGATATGCAACAACATGAGTTTAGACCAAATTGCAATATGCAAACACTGTTGACCTCACTCGTAAACATTCTGGGGGTCATTCTGTCCCGTGAATAGCGGGAATGTCTATCCCTGCTATTCGCTCCCCTGCTGGCCCCAGCAAAAGTGTTTCTGTACGAAAAACATGTTTTACAGGGAGGCTTAGACGTGGGTTGAAGGGGCGTCGCTGAGGCAGAGTGAGGGCGGACAGTGGGTGGTCCACAATCCTGAAGATCAGCTGACAGAAATAGGAAAAAACAGCACCCTCTTCTCCTGGTTTCAGTTTTACTCGACAGCGTGCATGCAGCAAATTAACATAAGGGAAAAAACTTCCAAACCGATTAAACATCTAAGTGACATACCCCAAGGTTCCTCCCTGTACATACAACCAATTTGCAAACTCATTCAGAGCCACAACATAAATTACCACTTATACACCAATGACCCTTACTTTCCCCCCTAGGCTTGTATGAAGACAACAGAGGTGTGAAGATTTGTGGAAGACTCATCAACAACCTTCGCTATGCTGATGATACCACATTACTGGCTGAAAGTGAGGATGATCTGAAACATTTGCTCCTCACAGTCAAAGAACATAGTCTCAAAATGGGCCTGCACCTTAATGTAAAGAAGACAAAGATCATGACAACTGGCATAATCAACAGGTTCATTGTTGAAGGAGAAGAAATTGAAATTGTGAACAACTTTAACCTACTTGGATCAACTATCAATAAAGAAGCAACAAGCAGTCAAGAAATCAGACGACGCATTGCTCTTGGCAGAATGGCCATGAAAGACCTAGATAAGATTCTCAAGAGCAGAGATGTCTCTCTCCATACAAAGATTCGACTTGTTCAAGCCATGGTATTTTCAATAACATCATATGGATGTGAAAGCTGGACAGTGAAAAATACAGACAGAAAGAAAATTGATGCCTTTGAATTATGGTGCTGGCGGCGAATACTTTGTATACCATGGACTGTCCGAAGAACAAACCAGTCGGTACTAGAGGAGATCAAACCTAAGCTTTCTTTAGAAGCTCAGATGACAAGACTTCGACTTTCATACTTTGGACACATCATGCGGAGAGAGAGATCATTAGAGAAAGACATCATGCTTGGCAAGATAGAAGGTCAACGCAAAAGAGGAAGGCCAGCAATGAGATGGATCGATACAATAACAGCAGCTATGGGTACCAGTCTGTCAACAATGAGCCGCCTGACTGAAGACCGAACACAATTTAGGATAGCTATCCAGAGGGTCGCCATGAGTCGACTCCGACTCGACGGCACTTAACAACAACAACACCAATGACCTAATGCTATACGCCCCCTTCAACACCAAGAACTCAGAATATTCACCTATTAAATCATGCCGCAAGGCAGTCGTAGGTGGGTTAATCTAATAATCAACTGAGACAAGACCAAGGTCCTGATCATCACCAGATAGACATCCTACTCACTCCCAGAAATTTTCAAGGTCAACGATATCACCCTGTCTGTAAAATAGGAAGTGAAAAGCCTTGGAGTCATATTAAGCTAGCTACTGAATTTGCAAGCGCACATTAAGAAAATGACAACCTCTACAAACTACAAATAGAAGATCCTGTACAACCCAACCTGTGGTCCGCTACTGGACCACAACCAATTTAGGACAGTTTGCCAAGCCATTATCACCTCATTCTTGGATTACTGCAATTCGATTTTACAAGGGATCCACCAGAACAAACACTGAAAGAACGATGGGAGAAATAAGAAGAGAACCAAGATAGCACAGAGCACTTAAAAGCAAGCAAAAACACGGTATCAAGGAGAAGGTTGCGGTCAATAGTTTCAAAAGCAGCAGATAGGTCAAGAAACATAGAAACACAGAAACATAGAAATATGACGACAGAAAAAGACCACATGGCCTATCTAGTCTGTCCTTCCTTAACAACTACAACAGTCCCCTTTTTACCTTTAGAGATCCTCTGTGTTTGTCCCATGTTTTTTTGAATTCAGTTACCATCCTCATCTCTACCAGAGAACTGAGTAAAGGCCCATGGATTTTGCCAGGAACAGGTCAATGGAGACTTTGGCAAGAGCCGTTTCAGTAGAATGTGCAGTAAAGGACAAAAAACAGATTTAAAGGATCCAGAAGGGCTTGAGAGAAAATTGAGGTGATGATGGTGAACTGCACATTCAATCAGCTTAGAAATGAAGGGAAAGAGGGAGACGGGTCAATAGAAGGTCAGATAAGTCTAGTGAGGGGTTCTTGTAGAGAGGAGTGACCACAGCATACTTGAAGGCTACAGAGAAAGTTGTAGTGGAGAGGGATAGGTTGAGAATATGTGATACGGAAAGGACTATAGTTGAGGAGATGGAGTTATGGAGATGGGTGGGAATAGGATCAGAGGAGAAGGTAGTGAGTTTGGCTGAGGAAAGGAGGAGAGTGATTTCCTCCTCAGAGGACATAGAAAAGGAAGAAAGAGTAGCAGAGGTAGGGGGAAAATTGGGAGTGAATAAGGGGAGGAGGGAAAGTAACTGACCTCCTGGGGAATTGGAGTGCGATCTTGTGGATTTTAGAAGTAGTCAGCCAGGAGTCATGAAGTAAGGGAGGGAGGGGTCGGAGGTGGAGGCATCTTGAGGATACAGTTGAGAGTTGTAAAGAGTCAGCGAGGGTCAGAGGCAAGAGAGTTAGTCAGATGGACATAATAGCCTTGTTTGGCGAGTGTTATGGCTGATTGCAAAAGACAAACCTGAATTTGAAGTGTAGAAAATCCACAAGGGTGCGGAATTTCAGCCAAGCCCACTCAACTGAGTGGGTGCAATAACGTAGGTAGCGGTAGTGGAAGAGAGCGAAGGTTGGGGTACAGTACGCTTCACGGGACTTGGCATGGGTGGAGGAAGAGCATCCAGAGCAGAGGAGAGTGCAGTGTTATAGGAAGCTATTGCCTCATTAACAGACTCAGATGACATAGTAGAGGAAAGAGGCGATGAGACAGTGGAGGAGAGGTCCAATGGGTCAATAACGAGGTTGAGGTGGCAGGTGATGAAGAGTGAAGCTTAGCAGGTGATGGTCTGATAAGGGAAGAAGTGAGATACAGGAGTTTGAGGGTAAGCAATTAGAAAAGAATACAAGGTCAAGGCAGTGACCTTGCTGAGGAGTGGGGGCAGTACAACAAAGCTGGAGGTTGAATGATGAGGTAAGGGAAAGGAGCTTTAAAGCATAAGCGTCAGAGGGGTGATCAACATGAATGTTGCATCCCCGAGAATAAGGGAGGGGGAAGATGAATCCAGAAAGAAGGAAAGTCATGAATCAAAGTCAGAGAGAAAGGTAGAGATGGATCAGTCAGGGGGTTGATAAATAACAGCTAATTGGAGAGGTAGTGAAGTAACAAGCTGGATGGAGTTAGTGAAGTAAAAAGCTGGATGGAGTGGACATCAGAGGAGGGAAAGGGGTGAGACTGAGACAGAAGGAGGGGATGGAATTGACAGGAAGGAGAAAGTAGAAGCCCAACCCCACAACCACGGCCAGTGGGATGAGGTGTGTGGAGGAATTGATATCCGCCATGACAGAGAGCAGGAAATAAAGCCCTGTCTTCTGGGAGGAGCCAACTCTCAGTTAGAGCAAGGAGATAGACAACATTAGAGATAAACAGATCATGAGTGAAGGCAAGTTTATTTGAGATGGAGTGTGCATTCCAAAAGGCACATGAGAAAGGGAGAGAGATGGGGGAGAGAAGAGGGATATGAATAAGATTTTAGATGTTGTGTCAGGATCTGTTCAAGAAGCTTGACAAAAGTCTAGGGGGCTCAGGGTTGGCATTGATATCTCTGGAAGAGAGAATGAGAAGGAGTAGAAGAGTGCAGGACAGAGAGGAGACAGCACGGAGGTAGCAAGGGAGAGGTTGTTTTAGCAAGAGAGAGGAGATGGCTGAAATAGAGGGAGAAAGTGGTGAAACGCAAGAGTTGATGATAGGGGAGATGACAAGATGGGGGAAGTGAGGATGGTAAAGGGGAGATGAGGGGAGGGGCTTACAGGTATTGGTAGGAGGGGAGACAATTAGGAAGTATGAGGAGTAGGATGTGAAAGTGATGATGAGCCATAAAAGAGAGAGATGGAGAGGAGAACAGGAGTCAGAAGGAATAAAAGGATAGGTGGCAGAAATTGCAAGTGATGAGATGCACATGTGAATGATCGTGGTAAGGAGCACAGGACAGCTAAAAGAGATTTTCAGCCATGGGTTGGGATAATAAGGAAGAGGAGAGAGAATGCTGAGCAAGATCACAAACAAAAATACTGAAAAGTAAGGCACTCAAGCAATGCTAAGATAAATAAATACCATATACAGGCAGACAGACCTTCCAAGCAAGTGTTTAGAAAAAGCCAGAAGCCCTGCAGCCATTCTCCTACTCCTCTCCACAGCACCATCTGCAGCCCTGGCTCCGTCCCACCCTGCCCAGACCCCTGGGGCTAGCTTTGGGTTTTGCTGGGTCAGTGCTGGAGCTCTGCTTCTCTTCTAATGGTGGAAGAGGGAGGAGGTTCGATCACCGAAGCCCGTGAAGTTGGGTTGAGTAAGAATGTTTGCCTGTCCCAGCAAAGAGAGAGGAAACATTAACCACATTCAGAACCTGGAACAAGAACCAGATGTTTTCAGGGGCTTGCACATAATCCCCGAGTTTGTGAGGACAAATGGGTTAAAGAGAAAAAACTGTGACGTGAATGTATAAAATAGCACTTTGTAGAATGTAAAGTGGGCAGACAGTTACTGGAGTTCTGTATCAAGTAATGTCACTTTTATTTTATTTATTTAGTAAACATTTGTATACCGCTGCTTCCTACGATCAGCAGCGGTTTACTCTACAGAATCGTAATGCTTTGTACAGCACATTGAGATCTTTCAGATTTACATTTTTGATTGGACAATGATTTACATAACACGGGAGAATCAGTTGGGTGTAACATACATTTGATTTGAGCACACAGATTTGGGTATACATTTGATTACAATAGCGTGGGGGGGGGGTGTCCCATATATACAATTTATACAGAATTACTTGCCAAAAAGTACAAACTATACATGATTAGCAGTTAGCTCAAGTTGTAGTGGGTTTGAAACAAGTGTGTTTTAAGCTTTCGTCGAAATTCACTTAGGTTGTTTATGAGTCTCAACTCATGTGGGAGTTGGTTCCAATGGATTGGTGCTGTGTATGTGAACGCTCTATTGCTTGTTTCGGCCTTGACAGATCTTATGCTAGTCGGTAAGCATAGGGTGTTGAGATTCATGGTTCTCCTGCTCCTGTTGCATGGTTGAATAGTGATTAAGTTATTGAGGTAGGATGGTGCGATGTTATGGATGAGTTTAAATGTTGTGATGAGCAGTTTGTAGATGATACGGGCGGCTACTGGGAGCCAGTGCAGTTCCATTAGCACTGGGGTTATGTGGTCTGTGACTTTCTTTTCCATGATGACTCTAGCAGCAACGTTTTGAGCCATTTGCAGGATGCTTAGGGTGTTCTTCGGAAGCCCTTGTAGAATTGCATTGCTGTAGTCCAGGTGGGGAATGATTAGTGCTTGAGCAACAGACCTGAAGTCAGATTTCTCGAGGATATTGCGAAGTGGTTGTAAAATTTTCAGTTTGTAGAAGATGGCTCGGTTAACTGTTCGGAGGTGTTTGTCCATTCTAAGGTTGCAGTCCAGTAGGACACCTAGATACTTTATTACAGGTTTCGTATGATATATGTTTTTGTTAAGGGTGATTGTGGTGGGCGGGATAAAATTGGGTTTCCTGGAGACAATCATGACCTCCGTTTTCTTGTGGTTTATTGACATGTTATTTTGTTGAAGCCATGACTGGAGCATGTCAAGGCATTCTTCTATCGGACTGAAGTTTGGCTGCGTTATGTCAAGCTGCGTGTACAGCATCACATCGTCTGCATATATGTGATATTTGATGTTACATTTCTGAAAGATCTCGCAGACCGGTTTTATATACAAATTGAACAATAGAGATGATAAGGCGGACCCTTGAGGAATCCCTTGGGTTTGAGGGAAGGCATCAGCTTTATCATTGTTGAACTGCACTTGTTGCATCCTATTGGATATATATGATTTGAACCATTTTAAGGGGGTCCCTGCTATGCCCAATGAGGCCAGACGGTTTAGGAGGGTGTTGTGGTGAACTGTATCAAATGCCGCTGAGATGTCAATAAATATGAGTATGAACATAGTGTTTCTGTTTTCGAGGCCCTTGAGGAGATTGTCAAAGAGTGCCAGCAGTAGTGTTTCAACTCCGTGATTCTGTCGAAACCCATATTGATGCTTATCCAGGGCGTTTCTCTCGTCCATGTGGTCTTGTAGTTGTTGCTGAACCGCTTTTTCTATTGTTTTTGCTAAGAAGGATATGCTTGAGATTGGGCGATATGATGCAGGGTCCCTTTTGTTGAGAGACTTGTTCTTTAAGATGGGTCTTATAAGTGACTTCTTGAGATGAGTCGGCATGATACCTTGTTGCAGAGACTGGTTAACAATGTACGCGATGGGTTTTGCGTTTTCCTTCTTGGTTGCTTTCATCCATGCGGCTGGGCATGGGTCGAGAGGGGAGGTAGTGGTGTTTAAATTGGTTAAGATGCTTATGATTTGTTGCTCACCTAATTGCTGGAAGGTGTTCCATTCAGCTGCGAAGTCCGCTTGGGGGACAGTGTTGGTTTCTCGTGGGGTGGTGACTAATGACTTGCTTTGATCAATGATTGTGGGAAGCTGCGGGTGCAGTTTCTTGGCGTAATGGTCAGCAAGCGTCTGGGCCTTTATATCGTCCGCAGAGGCAGTGGCCTGAGAAATTTTGGTGAGTGACTTTACTAGCTCGAAGAGCTCTCTGGGTCTATTGAGTGCTTTATTGAGTAGGTTAGTGTGGTGATTCTTTTTGGCAAGGTTGACCTCATTCTTGTATTTCGTGAGTAGGGTTAGGTATAGTTGCTTGCCTTCTTCGGTTTGCTTTTTCCTCCATTTCCTTTCAAGTTTGCGTAGCTCTCTTTTCATTTTAGTTAGGGTGGGAGAGTACCATGGTTCGGTTCCTGTTTTTGTTGCAGTGTTTGTGGCCTTCCAGGTTGGTCTTGCGGCTGCTTCGATCCCTGAGTTCCATTGGGCTACCAGCTTGTCTAGGTCCGTGCTGGTGTACTCAAAATGCGTGGATATAGAGGTTACCAATGCTTCACTGTTGAATTTTTGGAATTTCCTCTGTTGGTGTGTTTTTGGGTTGGCTTGAGATTTTTCCTTGAAAGTTGGTAGGTGGATTTCAAATTCAATTAGGAAATGGTCAGACCATGGGACTGGGGTTATTCTCGGTTTGGTTTTTTGAGCTTCGTTTTGTAGGATGTTGTGTGATAAAAACACCATATCTAAGGTGTTACCTTTATTATGTGTGGGTTCTTGAATGATTTGTACGTATCCGAGCTGGTTCATGGCTTCAGTGAAAGCGTCTGCCTGTACTGGGGGTATGGATGGAAGGTTCAGGTCACCCAGGATGATGCGCTGTTTTTTGATTGCAGAGGTTGAGATAATTTCCAGTGCGGTGGCCAATGTGTCGTGGTGCGCCGAGGGGGGTCTATAGATTAAACAAAGGATTGATGTTTTGTTTTCAATCTTGAGTATATCAATGCCTTCGGATTCAGTTAGGGATGTGTTTGTGAACATTAGGGATGTTTTGGCAATGATTAATACTCCTCCTCCTCTCCTGTTGGGCCGCGGGCAGTTAAATAATGTGTAGTTGGGGTTAGGTAATTGGTTTACTATTGCTGGGTCAGTGTCTGTGAGCCATGTCTCAGTGATACAGAGGATATCAGGTTTGCTGTCAGAGATGATGCAGTGTATGATGTGGGTTTTATTTCTAATAGATCTGGCGTTGATAAGACAGATTGTGATCGGGGATTGTGATAATTGGTGTGGTTGCTGTTGCTTGCTTTTAATTTTAGTGGCTGCTGGCTTCCTGCGGTTATTTTGTTTTGGTTTGGAGCTGCGTCTTTTCTGGGGCTTGCCTGGGACCTTTATCATCGTGTTCAGGTCTGGGTTGGGTATGGCTTCATCGTGAGCAAGGTAGGCAGGACCTATCAGTGGTATTATAGGTAACAGTATTGTGCCATGAATAAGAACTGGGTGCCATACTATTGCCTGGTGTTGTCAAGTGTGGTATGTATGCATATGCGGCTAGAGACACGTAGAGGCAGAGAATTACCATATAGGTGATGGGAGCCATGATTGGGAGTTTGAGATTCTAGTCTGTTGTACAGATTGTTTACAGATTCATTGGGGGATTGACACTGTGTGTATTTGCAAGTAGCAAATGTTGGTTACTCATAAGCTAAGGGACTTACATCTATTATCGTCAACTTTGCCAATTGTTGTGCATGAGACACTTCGATCAGATTATATAATATACTTATTACAGGTAAAATTTTTGGTATATGAGGTAGGTGCAAAACTAAACAGCTTAGCTATTGCGGCTATTACTGGCATATAATCAGGTTATATATTTCAGTTATTACTGGCATAAATAATTAGTTTTACATATTGTAGCTATTACTGGTACAAATAATCAGCTTAGGTATTGTGGATATTACTGGCAAATTCTGATAGTATGAGACAGACTTTCTGCCTCACAGGATAACAACACAGTGTCAGATTTATATTTCCTGCAGACATGTGTACTCTAGTTCAATATATTTGATTTATTTTCACTTATAAGTTGTCCTGTCTTACAAATTTATATACAAATTATAAGGATGGGATATTGGGGTGCCATACAGCACTAAGGCACAAAAGAAAAAAGCCCCAATAGACCATACAAATTCCACTCTATATCATACAAAGCCCCAATAGACAAACAAATACCACCCCAATCTCAAGGAGTCCCACAAGGCTCGACCCTCTCATCATTACTATTTAACCTCTTCGTACAACCAGTATGCTCTGTAATAAAGGCTTGTAACATCCTATAGCATATCTACGCAGATGATGTAAGCTTGTTGTTATGGTCTGGAATCTGTTACCGGAGGATGTAGTAAGGGCTGTTAGTATAGCTGGGTTTAAAAAAGGTTTGGACAAGTTCCTGGAGGAAAGGTCCATAAACCACTATTAAAAAGGGACCCAGGATATCAATGCTTGACCTAGTACAAGCACTGCAGAACCTGTGTCTTTTGGGGAAACTGCTAGGTACGTATGACCTAGATTGGCCACTGTTGGAAACAGGATACTGGGCTTGATGGACCTCGGTCTGACCCAGTATGGCATTTCTTATGTCGTTGTGTTATAATGTGAACTGCGCTGATGCCGAATAGTGCGGTATATAAGAAATTGTAATAAATAAATAAATATATTCACCTATCAACACATCAAATCCAGACATCATACCCATAATAACCTGCTTCTCCGCAGTCTGCAACTGGCTCAAAATACACAATTTGAACACAGACCTCAAGAAGACAGAGGCCATGTTCATCACAAGAGACATTGGCTTCAAACCACCATCTTCCATATCTATTGATTGTTACGAAAACAGATTGGGTTCTTCCATTATTATTTATATCAGTTACCCCAACTGATACTATTTCTCATATACATATATATATCAGTTAACCCAACTGATGCTTATATATCATTTACCACAAATGATGCTATGAATTTGGTTTTGTCTCCCTGGATACTGCTTCTTAGCACACGCGCTTGGGAACAGTCTGCAGCCACACAAAAAAAGTATGATACAAACTGTTCAGTTTATTCAGAGTATAGCTTTGCTTATATAGCATAAAAGATGTACCATATACCTCATGGAAAGTTACAGATACAAAGCTGAACTGCAGGGTTAAAAGATTATCTTTACAGAGCTCCCAAAAAGGGGATCTGAAAAAGGGGAATCAGCCTCTCTTATCTCCTTTGCTCTCTGTACTTATTTCTCCATACAATGTGTGTGCATCCCTTTGCAAAGCTAAGCTAAAAGCTTTTCTGCAAGGTCGTCAAGTGACCAGTGACCCTGCATCCATACACTTACAGATTTTATGCCCTACATATAATCACTTATAATAAACTTATATAGTATTCTTTCTTACATTGATGGCACTCATATCCAACTGAAATAAGATATACGATATCTTGGAGTCACACTGGACCAATGCCTCACTTTCTCAACACACGTATAAAATCTTATTCGGAGCATTTACTTCACGCTCAAAATGATCAAGCATCTCAAACATTTACTGACCGACCATCACTTACATTCAGTCCTTCAAGCAATCATCTTCCCCCACTTCGACTTCTGTAATATCATTTTTCAAGGCATAACAAACTCAACCATCCACCCTCTCCAACTCACACTCAACACTGCTGCATGAATCCTACTCAAAGCAAATAAAACCCCAGAACACATTACATCTCTTCTCAAACAACTGCATTGGCTTCCAATAAAGGAACACATTAAATTTAAATCCATATTCACAACCTTCAAAGTCCTCAACAACTCCTCATCACAACACCTCCAAAGTGAACAGAGGTGATTGAGAGAGAGACCAGCAAGGAAGAGGTTGCAATAGTCTAGATGGGAGGTAACTAAAGAGTAGATAAACGTCTTGGAGCATGTTTACGTAACGGCACTAATGTGACAGCAGTAAAGTTAATGTGCGGTAACTTTACATTTTGCATTGCTACCTGACCCTCATGCAAGTGCAAGCACCCCACTACTCTGATAACAGTCACACCATAAGACTGGAGAGGCACTGTTTTCAGTGAGTTCTGGTCCACCAGAGACAGCTGTGACTGGGAAATACAGATGGACAAACAATGAGTTAAAGTTCTGCAGTAGAGAACACCTGTCATGGGGATCGGCAGGAGAGCCTAAGTCCAGCACCACAGGTATTGTGGACCTGGTGCTGAGCACACATCCTCACCCTCAGGGTGAACACAGAACCTGCAAAATGGCATGGTCTGTAGCTGCTCTGAGCCAGTAACACACACGGTCAGTTCCCCCTACCAAGGTGGGGTGCTGCAGAGGTGCATATCCCATCTGGTGATCTGATGTAGACTGCTATTCTGCATGAGCAATGCATCATGGGTAGTGGTGGGTTTACCCTATCCTGGAAACTACAGCAGACAGTTTGTGTGGTTACCTGCAGTCATTCTGTAGCCAGCCACTGCTGTGACAAAAGCCATAGAGGTGTAGCCCAGTGGTTAATACATTGCCTCCCAAGGCAGAAGTCATGGGTTCAACTCCTCAGTGGTCTCCTTTTACTAAGCGTGTCCAAGGCCTGTAACAGGCAAACATATCTCCTCAATCTGTGCTGCCAGCACATACTACCCTCATCACAGTTGCCAGCCATCCTTCTGTCCATCTATCTGCCTCTGTCAGCTGTGTGGAGTCCAGTCCTCATGTGCAGGCTGCTACCCCATGTCCTGCACTGGTACCCTTTTCTGCGGCTCTTCATGCTTGCCTCTCCTGTGTCTGTTCTGCATGGCACTACTATTCCTCTGTCCTCCTATCATTGCAAATATCTTGCCACCTCTGCCTCCACTGGAGGTCACATATTAAAATCCTCTTCCACACACATTGTCATTGTAGCGCTTTACATTAACAACACCCTGTGCATCAGTACAGCTGCCTCCTATATATTTGTCCATTTTACTGGCTGCCACATCAGCTGCATGCAGATTTGGCAGGTCCATCAGCTCCCATCTCTGCGTTCTTCCAGCACTTGTCCATTGCCTTTCCTTGGTGCTCTGTGCAGTGTTAGGGTTACATCTGTGTTTGCCCATACATTTCTTGCTTGTCAGCTTGGGGCACCTTCCTGCCCTTGGCCACCATCTCCTGGGTCACCATAACAACCTCAGGGCACCTTATACCTTAGGTTAGTCACCGTATGTGGCACCTTCTGAGGTGACTTATATGGTGCCTTAACCTGAGGACGTCTCATAAGGCACCACCAAAAACCCCTTGTCAGCCTTGTACTGTGCTTTGCTTGGCAGCATTAGTGTACGTCCCATTAATGCGCTCTACATGGCCAAGGCACGCTTGATGGGCACTGCACTCCTTAAAGTTCATTATATGGACATCACTACATTACCTCTGGTACGCCCACCTCCTTATATGGCATTGCTCACGTTAACGCTGCCTGTACTGCCGGTGACATTAGCGCCGTTTAGTAAACATGCCCCTTATTGTGTGTGTGTAGAAAGGAAGGGACAAATTTTGCCAATGTTATAGAGAAAGAAGAGACAAGATTTAGCTGTCTGTTGGATGTGTGCAGAAAATGAAGTGAAAAGGTCTGAATGTCCACCTGTGTGCATGTGTATCTGGGTCTTATTTTCTGCAAATTTACACAAAAGAAATTGTGCAAAAGGAAGAGCGAGAGAGGAAAAGAGAATCCAAAGACACTGCAGGAAACAGAAACTGAGGCACATGGGAGGGGAATGAGGAGGAAGAGCCTCAGAGGCTTGCAAGGAATAAAGAGCAGAACTTTCTTTCCTGGACTGAGCAGTGCCAGCCTCATTTCCCCTTCTGCTTGCCCCATGCAGCGTGTGTGTGTCTCTGAGGCTGGATCCTGTCACTGCCTCCTCTGCTGCCCATCTCCTGCCAGTCTCCTACCTGCTGAGCAGAAAACCCTGAGGCCATTCTCCTGCCCTTCTCTGGAACACGCCTTGATTCCCTCCTTGCAAAGCTGGTGGTGTGAATTTTGCTGGTGCTTGTAGGAAGCATCTTTCCCAGTGGCTTCAGTGGGAGGAAGTGTGGGGAGGAGACTGGAGACCGAGTGCCCTCCCCCAGCCCTGCAAAGCCTGTGAAAGGGGCTGTACTAATGCTGGGTCATCGGTCTCACAGATTCACTTCCTGAGATATTCCGACTGCAGGGAAGGAGAGAGGAGTTACTAACAACCGAATGCCCAGGAGGATTTCACCTGTCTGATCTATAGAAACAAAGATATTATATGCACAGAACAAGTTCCAGCCACTGAGCCCAGGAAGTAAACAAGAGTTTCTCTAAGGGAGTGTCACAGTGCACTCAGGGAGCTGTAGTCTTTCCTAGGGGGTATTACTCTATTGGAGTGTCACAGTGCAATCTGGGAGATGTAGTCCTTTAATAGGAGCAATTACTGTGTAGGAGTGTCAGAGTGGTTTCTCGGAGCTATAGTCCTTCCTAGGTGGTATTACTCTGTGGGAGTGTAAAGTGCACTCTGGGAGCTGTAGTCTTTCCTAGGGGGTATTACTCTATGGGAGTGTCACAATGCAATCTGGGAGCTGTAGTCCTTAATAGGAGCAATTACTGTGTAGGAGTGTCAGAGTGGTACTTCCTAGGAAGGATTACTCTGTGTGTGTGTGTGTGTGTGTGTGACAGTGCACTCTGGGAGCTGTAGTCCTTCCTAGGAGGGATTACTGTGTGGGAGTGTCACAGAATACTCTGGGAGCTGTAGTACTTCCTAGGAAGGATTAGTGTGTGTGTGTGACAGTGCACTCTGGGAGCTGTAGTCCTTCCTAGGAGGGATTACTGTGTGGGAGTGTCACAGAATACTCTGGGAGCTGTAGTACTTTCTAGGAGGGATTACTCTTTGTGTGTGTGTGTGACAGTGCACTCTGGGTGCTGTAGTCCTTCCTAGGAGGGATTACTGTGTGGGAGTGTCACAGTGCACTCTGGGAGCTGTAGTCTTTCCTAGGAGGAATTACTATGTGGGTGTGTCACAGTGCACTCTGGGAGCTGTAGTCCTTCCTAGGGTGTATTACTGTGTGGGAGTGTCACAGTGCAAACTGGGATCTGTAGTCCTTCCTAGGAGGGATTACTGAGTGGGAGTATCACAGAATACTCTGGGAGCTATAGTCCTTTCTAGGGGATACTACAGTGTAGGAGTATCACAGTGCACTCTGGGAGATGTAGTACTTCCTAGTAGGAATTAGTGTGTGGGATTGTCACAGTGCACTCTCAGGAGCTGTAAGTGTTTCTAGCAGGTATTTATTTCTGGGACTGTTACGTTTACAGCTTGAAGGATTGCAGATCCAGCCTTTGTTCAGCTTCTGAGCATCTCCATGCACTCTTGGAATCAGCCCAGGGTAGGGGGGAAGGAGTGGAGAAAGCATGGTGAGGCTTTATTACTGAAGCTTGTGCTTTGTGGAAAGTTCATAGGAGCGTGATACACTGAGGGAAAATGAAACCTAGTAGTATAATAAGTGAGAGCAGATAATGACCTGCATGGGCCCTCTCGTCTGCTCAGTGGTATGGGATGGGAGGGACTGGGTGGTCTCCTAGAAGGACAACATGAGATTTGAGCTTCATTCCAGGTTGGGGGGGGGATTAAGATAGTGAGGGTTTTCAATACTTTATATTAAACAGGAAAACAAAAAAACACTAAGGAAGAGGAGGCAAGTCAGATGCAGTGCCGAAGGCATTTGCTGACTTTATGGTTACATGTATGGAAACATTAGGGTTGCCAACTGGCTCCAGATGCGCCCGACAGTGTCAATCCAGTCCTGGGTTTATCCCATTGCATGCAGGGATATGTAGTTCTGATTTCTCCATTGCACTCCATAAGAAATGAAAAACTACAAGTCACTGCATGCAATGGGGTAAACCCAGGACTGGATCAAGTCTGTCGGGCGCATCTGGAGCCAGTTGGCAACCCTAGGAAACATATTGTTGACATTATCTGTTTTGATGTTAGATTGTGTAATTTGTTTCATACAATAAAGCCTCACTTTTTAAAAAAAAAATGCCTCCACAATTTTGACCTTGGGGGCTCAAACAACTGTTTGCGTAGGTGTGGTAGCCCGAGTGCTATTGCGCTGAATCCAACAATTGTTGGACAGACTGGAGATGCCAGCACTGGAGTCTGGGGCTTTGTTTGTAGCAGATGCCCTGTATCAGGATTTCCTCTGAACCATTAGTGGCTGTGGTAGTGGCCTGCCGTTGGCTGTAGCTCTGGAATTGGTCTGCAAATATCGTGTCCAAGTTGTGCCTTAGCAAACTCTCCTTTTAAAGAAGGACCTGAAGAAGCTAGTAAAGGACCTTAAAAAAAAATCAACGTGTAATCAAACTCTGGACTTTGTTACCGGAGGATATAGTAAAGGCTGTTAGTGTAGCTGGGTTTAAAAAAGGTTTGGACAAGTTCCTGGAGGAAAGGTCCATAAACCATTATTAAAAAGGGACCCAGGATATCAATGCTTGACTCAATACAAGCATTGTGGAACCTGTGTCCTTTGGGGAAACTGCTAGGTATGTATGACCTAGATTGGCCACTGCTGGAAACAGGATACTGGGCTTGATGGACCTTGGCCTGACCCAGTATGGCATATCTTATATTCTTATGTTCAGTGAGATTGGCGGGCTTGTTCAGGGCACTCCGTGCAGTACACACCCCCATTTACTCCACGTATTTGATTAGTGCTGTTTACACTATTTTGTGCTGGTTACCCCCTTCTACAGTATTTGCTGAAGTGCAAAGTTCTTTAAATTTCCTTTAATTTCCTCCTCTGTGTTGCTGCCATGCTGTTTTGAATTTCTTCAGTGGTTTTGCTCCCATCACCTCCACTGGAAGAAAGCTCAGGAACCCTGTGATAGGAGATTCCCCTCTGACCAAATGTTCTACTGGAGGTGTCAGCTCATGTCAGGCAAGCAGAAATGAAGTATTTAGATATGTGTGACGGCATTGTACAGAGTCCACGCGGGATGCTCCCCAGCTACTAGTGCCAATTTACCTGTTTTCATTTTTCCATGGAGCGTTTACCACCGTCTCCGAAACTTGGTAACTTCCACCGCACCTCTGCCCCTTTAGTCACCAGTGATCCAGCTGTGGGTCCTGCTTTTTCAAGATTTTATTTATTCATTTATTGATTTGTTTAACTCTCCTTTTATACCGCTTGTATCGGGTCAAAGCACTCTACATTTAATAATGGCTACAAAGTTGTTACACGAAACAATGGGAACTTATGTGCAGCAGAAATACATTTTATATGAGTTAAACTATAATACAGAGGAACACGTCGTATGTATAGCGAACAGCAACAGAATGGATGTGCGGATGTCTGAGCAATGGATAGGCTTGGGGTGGGTGGGAGGGATGTATAGGGGGAAGGCTTTGGGGAGAGGTGAAGAGGGGGACATGAAGAGTTCATGTGATAGATCCAAAGTGCGCCATGAATAGGACTTGAGGTTTTTCTGTGATATTTCAGCATTTTTCTGGTAGAGAGTTCCAGAGGCTTGGTGCATGTAGATTGAAGGCTTTCATGCATGTATATTGGCTGCTTTTGATATTCTCATGTGGTATGGTCAGTATGGGTCCAATATATTCATCGATGGCTAAACACAAGTACAGCATCTAACTGTCGGTGCTGAACTTAACTCTGGATATTCAATGCTGGGGATCATATGCGGCAGCATTAAGAACATAATATATGCCATACTAGGTCAGACCAAGGTCCATCAAGCCCAGTATCCTGCTTCCAATCTAGGTCACAAGTATCTAGCAGTTTCCCCAAAAAACACAGGTTCCATAATGCTTGTATTGGGGAAACCAGTGGCTTTCCCAGGTCCCCTTTAAGCAGGGCCGGCCCGTCCATTGAGCAAGAGTGTTTTTTGCACAGGGCCCCATGTTTCAGGGGGCCCTGCGCAAAAAACATCTTGCTTCAGCCCAACTAGGTAAAAAAAAACAGAAACTGGCTGCTGCTGCCGCTGCCGCCGTGGCAGCAGCAGAATCGAGCATCCCGCGGGGCCCCCCTGCCCTGCAGTCTTCCATTTGGCCTCAGCGTCGGCTGTGAGAGCTGCGCGAAGGGAGAGCTTTTCCTCTCGCGGCTCTGTTAATCCCACCGCGGGGCTGATGGGAAATCCCATCAGCCCTGTGGCGGTATTAACAGAGCCGTGAGAAAGGGAAACTCTCCCTTCGTGCGGCTCTGAAAAGCCCGCGCTGAGGCCAAATGGAAGACTGCAGGGCAGGGGGAGGCCCCGCGGAATGCTCGATTCTGCAGCAGCAGCAGCCGTTTTTTTTTTTTTACCTAATGGGGCTGACGGGGGGGGGGGGAGAGGAGGTTAGGACTGTTAATGGGCTATGGGGAGGTAGGACAGATAATAGGCTATGGGGGGCTAAGACTGGAAATGGGCTGATGGGGGGGGTTAGGACTGGAAATGGGCTGATGGGGGGGTTAGGACAGGTGGGCTATGGGGAGGCTAAGACTGGAAATGGGCTGATGGGGGGGTTAGGACTGGAAATGGGCTGATGGGGGGGTTAGGACTGGTGGGCTATGGGGAGGCTAAGACTGGAAATGGGCTGATGGGGGGGTTAGGACTGGTAATGGGCTATGGGGGGCTAAGACTGGAAGTGGGCTGATGGGGGTTACGACAGGTAATGGGCTGTGGGGGAGCTAAGACTACAAGTGGGCTGATCGGGGGCTTAGGACTGGTAATGGGCTATGGGGGGGGCTAAGACTGGAAGTGGGCTGATGGGGGGTTACGACAGGTAACGGGCTGTGGGGGGGCTAAGACTACAAGTGGGCTGATGGGGGGCTTAGGACTGGTAATGGGCTATGGGGGGGCTAGAACTGGAAATGAGCTGATGGGGGGTTAGGACTGGTAATGGGCTATGGGGGGGAGCTAAGACTTGAAGTGGGCTGATGGGGGACTTAGGACTGGTAATGGGCTATGGGGGGGCTAGGACTGGTAATGGGCTGATGGGGGGGGTAGGACTGGAAGTGGGCTGATGGGGAGTTAGGACTGGTACTGGGCTATGGGGGTGGGGGGCTGACTGGAAATGGGCTGTTGGGGGCATTAGGACTGGTAATGGGCTGATGGGGGTTAGGACTGGTAATGGACTGTGGGGGTAAGACTGAAAATGGGGTGATGGGGGGTTAGGACTGGTAAGACTGGTAATGGGCTGTGGGGGGGGGTTAAGACTGAAAATGTGTTGATGGGGGTTAGGACTGGTAATGGGCTATGGGGGAGCTAGGACTGGAAATGGGCTGAGTGGAAGGGGGGCTTGAACTGCAAATAGCTGATGGGGAGGGGCTTGGAATGGAAATGGGCTGTGAGGGGATGGAGCAAGGACTGGAAATGGGCTGAGTGGGGGGGGGGGCTAGGACAGGAAATGGGGTGATGGAGGGGCTAGGATAGGACTGGAAATGGGCTGTTGGGGGGTGCTAAGGTTGGAAATGGACTGTGGTGGGGGCTTGAATTGAAATGGACTCATGGAGGGGCTAGAACTGGAAGTAGGCTCATGGGGGATTGGGATTGGAAATGGGTTGAGTGGAGGGGAGCTAGGATTTGACATGGGCTGATGGTGGGGCTAGGAAAGGACTAGAAATGAGCTGATGGAGGAACTCGGATAGGACTGGAAATGGATGATGGAGCTAGGACTGGAAATGGGCTGATGGTGGGGCTAGGATAGCATTGGAAATGGGCTGATGGGGGGCTAGGACTGGAAATGGGCTGATGCAGGGACTATAAGGGAGCAGATGATGGGTGGGGCTGGAACTAGAAGGGAGCTGATGTTGGGGGAGGGTTAGAATGGGATGGAGCTGGGAGAGTGAAATGGAGAGGGAAAAATATTTTGTGTGGGAGGGAAGACAAATCTACAATTGGCCGGATATTGGGAGAGTAAGTTGGGACTGAGGATGGAAGGGTAAAATTTGAGTGGATGAAATAGGAATGAGGAAAGAGCAAAAGGAGAAAGATTAGTATGTTAAAGCAGATGTTTTGGTTTGCAGCTTGTCGTGCTGTGAGGGCTTGCGTGCATCAGTGATGCTGAGAGCTAAACTATCGGTAGTTTAACTACTGGCAGGGTCTCCCAAGATGGACAGGTCTCAGCTGAGGTGCCAGACCAAGACAAACCACCCATCTGGGCAGCAGCAGAATGGGACAGTGTTGACGGCGGAGGATCACATTTTTGTGACAACGGCAACAACACCAAACTTAAACTGCGCGGAAGAAAGGCCCGGCAATCTACTTCTGTATCTTGCCATGATAACCCAATGGATAGTTACAACAAAACAAATTGTGCTATGGTGCTGGAAGATGAGACCCCCAAGTCAGAAGGCACTCTACTAGCTACTGGGGAAGAGCTGAAGACTTTTCAGAGTAAAGCCAGCATTTATGATGTGGTTGGATCAAAGCCTTCGGGAAGTCTGACTGCAGATGTAGCTGCGCATGAAATGAGAGTCAGAAGCTGTAAAGATGTCTTACGCATTGGAACATGGAACGTACGAAGCATGAACCAAGGGAAGTTGGAGGTGGTCAAGAATGAAATGGAACGTGTACAACTTGATCTGTTGGGTGTCAGCGAAATGAAATGGACTGGCATGGGGCACTTTGCATCAGATGATCACATGGTCTACTATGCTGGAAATGAAAGACAAAGAAGAAATGGTGTTGCATTTATAATAAAGAAGAAACTTGCAAGAACTGTAATGAAATACAATGCAGTCAGCGAACGCTTAATCTCTATTCGTCTACGAGGATTGCCTATCAACACAACTATAATTCAAGTATATGCCCCAACAATAGCTGCAGAAGAGAATGAAATTGAAGAGTTCTATGAACAAGTACAAGCTGAAATTGACAGAACATGCAAACAGGATATCCTGATAGTCATGGGTGACTGGAACGCAAAAGTTGGCAACAAAGAAGAAGGCAAAGTAGTTGGAAAATATGGACTTGGCAACAGAAATGAAGCTGGAGAAAGACTGATAGAATTCTGCAAGACCAATGATCTATTCATCTCAAACACCTTCTTCCAGCAACACAAGCGGCGACTGTACACATAGACTTCACCCAATGGATTGTATAAAAATCAAATTGACTACATCTGTGGAAGTCAACGATGGAAAAGCTCTGTAACGTCTACAAAGACAAAACCTGGAGCTGACTGTGGTACAGATCATCAACTACTAGTATGCAAACTCAAGCTAAAGTTGAAAAAGAGCAAACCACTCACGAATGCAGCAAAATATAACCTTGAGAATATACCACTGGAATTTAAAGACTGCCTGCAAAATCGATTTGCTGCTTTAGATACAAATGATGGAGCTCCGGAAGAGTTATGGAATGACATCAAGAAAGTTGTGTTGGAAGAAAGCGAGAAGTCTCTACAAAAGGTGAAAAAGCAAAAACGGCCAAAATGGATGACGGAAGAAACTCTGAAAATTGCCCAGAAACGCAGAGAAGCTAAAGCCAGAGGAGAAAGAAAGACAATCGCAGAACTCAACAGAGATTTCCAACGTGCAGCAAGACAGGACAAGGAAAAGTACTACAATGACACTTGCAAGGAAATAGAAGCAGAAACCATTAGAGGGAGAACAAGATCGGCTTTCCTAAAGCTAAGAGTGTTAAAGAAAAAGTTCCAGCCTCGAATTGGAATGTTACAAGATGCTCAAGGTTCTATGTTGAATGATGCTAAGAAGATCAAGAAAAGGTGGAAGGAATATACAGAGTTTTTATATGATAAAGATCAAGTGGACCAACAGCCGTTTCAACCTGTACCTTATGATCGGGAACCATTGGTGATGAAAGAAGAAGTTGAAGCAGCATTGAAAGCCTTATCAAAGAACAAAGCACCAGGCATTAATAGCATTCCCATAGAAGTATTGCAGCAATCTGATGCAGCTGTTACCGTACTCACAAGGCTCTGCCAAGAAATATGGAAGACAACATCATGGCCAACTGACTGAAGAAGAACTGTGTTTATACCAATACTAAAGAAAGGTGATCCAACTGACTGTGGAAATTATCAGACAATCGCTTTGATCCCACATGCCAGCAAGATTCTACTGAAGATTATTCAAAAGAGACTACAACCATACCTGGAACAAGAACTACCTGCAGTGCAAGCAGGGTTCAGGAAAGGGCGAGGAATGAGAGACATCATTGCAGATGTGAGATGGATCCTTGAAAAGACTAAAGAATACCAAAAGGATATCTATTTGTGCTTTATCGACTATAGCAAGGCTTTTGACTGTGTAAACCATGAGAAACTCTGGACCACATTAAGAAGCATGGGTATACCAGAACACCTGATTGTTCTCTTGCGCAATCTGTACATTGATCAAGAAGCAGCAGTTCGAACGGAACAAGGAGAAACAGAATGGTTTAAAATAAGCAAAGGTGTAAGACAAGGCTGCATACTTTCCCCCTACCTGTTTAATTTATATGCAGAACAAATCATCAGAGAAGCAGGATTGTATGAAGACAACAGAGGTGTGAAGATTGGTGGAAGACTCATCAAAAACCTTCGCTATGCTGATGATACCACATTACTGGCTGAAAGTGAAGATGATCTGAAACATTTGCTTCTCACAATCAAAGAACATAGTCTCAAAATGGGCCTGCACCTTAATGTAAAGAAGACAAAGATCATGACAACTGGCATAATCAACAGATTCATCGTTGAAGGAGAAGAAATTGAAATTGTGAACAACTTTAACCTACTTGGATCAACTATCAATAAAGAAGCAACAAGCAGTCAAGAAATCAGACGACGCATTGCTCTTGGCAGAATGGCTATGAAAGACCTAGATAAGATTCTCAAGAGCAGAGATGTCTCTCTCCATACAAAGATTCAACTTGTTCAAGCCATGGTATTTTCAATAACATCATATGGATGTGAAAGCTGGACAGTGAAAAAGACAGATAGGAAGAAAATTGATGCCTTTGAATTATGGTGTTGGCGGCAAATACTGTGTATACCATGGACTGCCCGAAGAACAAACCAGTCGGTACTAGAGGAGATCAAACCTAAGCTTTCTTTAGAAGCTCAGATGACAAGACTTCGACTTTCATACTTTGGACACATCATGCGGAGAGAGAGATCATTAGAGAAAGACATCATGCTTGGCAAGATAGAAGGTCAACGCAAAAGAGGAAGGCCAGCAATGAGATGGATCGATACAATAACAGCAGCTACGGGTACCAGTCTGTCAACAATGAGCCGCCTGACTGAAGACCGAACACAATTTAGGATAGCTATCCAGAGGGTCGCCATGAGTTGACTCCGACTCGACGGCACTTAACAACAACAACAGAGAGAGAATGGAAAAAAAAAAACTAAAAGAGAGAAGAAAGGACAAATGGACAGCAGATGGAGGGTTAGCAGAAGACACAAAGAAGCTAGAAGAAAGTGGCTGGAACAATTGTAACTGAAAAAAAATGCACAAAAGGTAGAAAAATATCTCTTTATTTTGAATTTATTAACTGGAATATGTCAGCTCTGGGAAATGTGCATCATTAACGTCTGCGCTTTGTTTAGTACAAGAGGAAATTATAGTTGTATTTCTACAGTGTTGTACATTCCAAGTTTGGCTTTTGGGGTTCCCAGTTTAATTATTGTCTTCCTGTTTCTAAATTGTGATTCCTTGTTTGGTGATGGTCTATGTTCTGCATGTGTAACTGAGCTGAGGTATTCTGTTTATATAATTCCTATTTGACATTGCCACTTGTTCTCTTTCCCCAGTAGGTCATGTATTGTTATGAAATGTATTGAAATGTATTGGTTTAATATTTGCAGTGTTGCCTTTTGATAGTTAGGGTATGGTGCTTTGTGAGTCCTGGTAGTGCTGTTAGGATACGGCGGGTTAGCTATGGGTTCTAAATGGGCAGTGTTTGTAGTAGTTCCTAATGTGCCTGGCGGTTGGTACTGGATTATAGTAATGTAGAAATCTTTTAGTCTTTCTTTATCCATATACTCATTAAGAGGCATGTTTACTAAAAGTTAGCGTATGGTAACATTATGCAAATATTTATGCAAATGAAGCACCTTATGCAAATGAAGCCCTGCACCGAGTCTCCGCACATGGCCCCGGAACCCCCTTGGGCCGTCCCTGCCTTTAAGACTGGTTTATGGACCTTTCCTCCTGGAACTTGTCCAAACTTTTTTTTAAAGCACAGCGGAGGGCAATCAACCACGGCCAACAGAATTTTCTTGATAAAAATGACTTTGTTGAAGACCCAACTTACGAAGATTCGGCCAAAGGCCTTCATCAGGGGTCTAAAAACAGACACATAAATAGTATTACATAATTAAAATACACAACTAAGGGTCACGTGATGCGGCTAGAGTAGTGGTCGCATCTTGGGTGCGCTCCGACACCCCCAGCCCGGACCAGCAAATTTGTACCGTGCAGTACCGCAACATTTGAACGGGAGTGTGCCCGCTGTGTGCAGAATTGAGTGTAGTATCCCACAGTGCGGTCCTTTCAGCGAAGGGGATGGCGGCTGCGGCTAAAACGCTGAGACGAGATCGGGAGCGGGTGGCAGGCACGAGTAAGATGGCGAAGTCGGCTCCATCACCCAGCTCGCCTAGATCCACTGCCTCGCTGGATGAACTGTCGGCCGCAGTGGTAGCGGCTCTGTCCCCCCAATTTGAAGCCCTACAAGAAAAAATGGATGGGTTGCGCTCGTCGGTGGACCTCCTAGGGGGCAGACTGCGTGAGGCCGAAGATCGCCTGGGACAGGCGGAGGACAAAGTTGAGGGGCTGATCTCTGAGGTGGCAGGCCTAAAAGCTCAACTGGGTCTGCAGGAGGCAAAGCTGGATGACCTGGAGAACAGGTCAAGGCGCAATAACCTGCGTTTCATGGGGATCCCCGAAACTGTTTCGGACAAAGAGCTGAGGCACTATCTGGAAGAGCTAATCATGTACATCTTAGGGGATGCTGCGCTTGGAGACAAACTGCACATAGAAAGAGTGCACCGGGTCGGGGCCAGACAGACCCGAGATACCCGCCCCAGAATCGTGATCGCGAAGTTCTTGTACTATCCGCAGAAAGACCTGATTGTACGAACCGCTCGACAAAAGGGGGAAGTTGCCTACAATAACGGCAGAATTCGCGTGGCACAAGACTACTCCATAGTACTGAGTCGCAAGCGACGGGAGTATGCCCCCCTCTGTGAGAAGCTCATCGGCGCAGGAGTTCGGTTCTCCGTCCAGTACCCTTCTAAATTGCATGTGATGCACGAAGGGACTCATCGGGCCTTCGCAACAGCTGCGGAGACTGAAGGTTATGTTAATCAGCTCATTGCTCGAGAGGCGACGGCGGCAACATCGCAGCCCTGAAATATAGAGGAATTGCCGGTGTGTGATCCTATGGTTCCTTTTTGGTAATGTGCACTGTGGCATGGGCTCTACCGGACTACTTGGTTACACTAGGGACATTGTAGCCAAGCTACTTTGTGTCCCTTGTACTGACTTGATTGTTACAAACTTTCTATGCTGGAATTGGTAACAGTGTTGCAAGTGAGACATGCCCTGCTAATGCTATTTGTTACTGTCGCTGCCCGTTGGCCTCTGGCCAGATAAATCTTTTTTCTCTTTTTCCTTCCTATTTCCCTTTGTTTTTTGATATATGATTGCATCCCTTAGAACGTTGGTTAAGTCTGGGCGAGGGGAGATAGCGGTAGTACCGAGCCTTTGGGCCGAGGCTTCCGTCCTTCCATGTGGGCGTGGAGAGTGGTGGTGTGAGTAGTTAATAACCACCCTGACTCCATAAGGGTGATCTCCCTTTGTGTTTTTTTGTTTTGTTAGGTTATTTTTGTAGTTCCTCTGCCGCTTGAACCGCAGCCGTGCCCAAGATACTGGCCCGTATTTTTTTCTTTCCCCTTTTTCCTTTATCGGTGCTGTGGCCAGGAGCATAAGGGCAGCGACTGCAAACGGAGGGAGAGCTGGGATTGGGTGACCTGCGGGCGGGGGTGGGGGGGGGCCCTGCTGATGGGGTGACTTCACCAGATGGTCCCGGTGAGTGAATTGCTATTGTGTTGTTGTGTTGCCCACCGGGGACCCCCTCCTTGGCCTATAGTGGTGGGGCTCGGGGGGAGGCCTAGGGTGTCTTAGTGAGTGTGGGTGTGGTGCCCCGAAGCTCCTGGATGCCGGTGGCTCTGGGCTGCTCCCCCTCCTTCCCCTCCTGCTAGGCTCTGGGAGATGGTGTGCGGGGGTTGATGGGGGGAGTGTGGGGAGGGGGGCGGGAGCGGCGCATGTTAACCTCTTAGGCTGCAGCCTGCTCCTATATAGCCACATTCAGTGGTTCGAGGTTAAATCGGGATTGACTATGGAGGGGCGAGGCCGGACCCACGTGACTTTGGTCGCGGATTTTATAATTTTAGACACTGTTTAGTAGCGTGCACATCACAGTCGAGATGGGCTTGGTCATAGCTCTGCAACCGGGGACCTTGGCTGCTAGGGTGCCTTACAATGGGGGGGGGGGAGGGGGGGCTGGATTACTCGCAGCAGCATGGTTCAGCGTAGTAGGGCCTCAGCGAGACCGTGGGCTGTCTGGACTGGGATCAGTTAGGTATTCCGGGTTGGGCACAATGTGCAGTGGGTGGGTGGGACCGTCTGCGGTTCTGCCTTAATATAGATGGGGAAGGGGGGGTCGGTCGCACTTGGAGTGGCCTTGAGGGGCTTTCTCAGAGGTGGGTGGGAGGAGAGAGCCATGAGGGTTCAAGGATGGGAGTGGGGAAGAGATAGGGGGGGGGTATAAGGTGTGGGGTGGGGAAGGGTTAGACTTGGGGGGAGAGGGGGCTTCAGGGGGGATTAGAGGGAGGGGGCGGGCATGGGTGGGGGGAGACTTTGGGGCCACAGGTACGGAGGAGCTCGAGACCCTTATAACGAGTACGGGTGGACCCAAGGCTGGGGGGTTCACCTAGGAATTCTCGCGAATATCGGATTACTTGCTGTAATGTACTATGACTTGTGCTAAAGTTTGTCTCTTGGAACGTGTGTGGGATGGGAAGCCCAATTAAACGTCATAAGGTGTTGTGGGCTTTGGCCCGCCTGCAGTGCGATATTGCCTTTTTACAGGAAACCCACCAGACTGCTGAGGAGCATGTGAAGCTGCAGAGAGCTTGGGTGGGGCAGAGTTGGGGCGCCCCGGCAATCGGGAAAAAGGGTGGAGTGGTCCTACTGATCCATAAAAGGCTGCGTTTTGAACTCATACAACAATACGTAGATCCGTCAGGCAGATACCTCTTGGTATACGGTAATTTGGAAGGGAGGTCCATGGTGCTAGGCAATGTATATGTCCCGAATGTCCTGGACAAATCTTTATATGCCCGCCTAGCCTCTAGGGTTGAACAGCTGCCGGATGCCCCTTTGATACTGGCGGGGGACTACAATGGGGTGTTGGATATTGATTTGGACACTTCCGGGGGTGGACGGGACGGCTGGCGGGCCCCGGCTACTAGGGCACTTCAGGGGCTAAGGAGCCGGTTGGGACTTGTGGACCCGTGGCGCCTGCTCCACCCTTTGGAGCGGGATTTCACTCACCAATCACGAGCTCACGATTCAAGTGCGCGAATAGATTATGTGTTCCTCTCCGAGCGGTTGTTTGTACAAGTAGGGGAAGCGGAGATTGGCCCGGCGGCGCTATCGGACCATGCCCCGGTTTGGGTGGACCTGCAGTGGAGGGATCTTCCTGTCTCGCAGAGAGTTTGGCGGTTTCCCCTGGGGCTGTACACGGACCCCGAATTTCACGCATATCTGTCACAGAGATGGGGGGAGTTTATTGATATTCACGAACGGCATAGAGAGGAGCCGGAGCTATTGTGGGAAACAGCGAGGGTGGTCTTACGTGGTGACATCATTGCCTATGGAGCGCGGAAACGCAAGTTAGTATTTATTTATTTTATTTATTTAAAGTCTCTTATATACCGCACTATTCGGCATCAGCGTGGTTTACATGGAACAGAAATGCTCAGTACAGTTAACACGTATGAGTTCACAGATAACAGGGCAAATAACTTGGATAACAGGGGTAACTATTTACAAACTTACTACATAAACTTGGATAACAGTGGTAAACTTTTTACAAATATTGCTACATCGAGTCGTATAAACATGAAATTCCATTGAAACAACTGCACCACGAAGGTTAGAGAATCTTTCTTGACATGTTGTTGGGAAACCATATATTAGCTTAGCGGCTTACATCTCAGTCTCAGTGGTGTAGTAGTGTCCCGAATAGTTCAGTTGGAAAAACAGCTCGTAAAAGCCCGGCGCCGGTATGTGGGGGCTCCCACAGTGGCTAACAAACGGTTATATTGGGAGTTGCAGGCGTCCCTTAATGAGCTGCTCCACCAAAGAGCAAAGAAGTCCCTGACGTACTATAAATACCAGCTCTATCGCTTTGGGAATAAGCCGGGCAAGCTCCTAGCACGGTGTCTCCGAGGCAGTAGAGGGTCTCGCTCCATAGTGGCTTTGCGTGATGAGCAGGGCCGTTTGCATAAACACAGCCCGGCTATAGCTCAAGTATTTTGCTCCTTTTCTCAGCAGCTTTACAGAGGATCGGCTGCCTCCACGACATTAATGGGAGAATATCTTCAGGGGCTGCGGCTGCCTAGGCTGACGATGGAGCAGCGGTTGGCTTTGGATGCACCAGTAACAGAAGAGGAAGTCCACAAAGTGATCTTGGGGGCCAGCTGCTATAAGTCGCCGGGTCCGGATGGGTATGGGGCGGAGTTCTATAAACTTTTAGTCGAACGAGTTACCCCTGTGTTGACTGCGGTATACCGCTGGAGGGTGGAGCAGGGGAGCTTTGGTTGGGGGGCTAATCATGCCTTTATTACCTTGATACCTAAAACCGGCAAAGACCCCACACAGGCGACTTCTTACCGACCCATCTCGCTGCTGAACTTCGATATGAAGATACTAGCGAAGGTGCTGGCGGATCGCTTAGCCTCCGTGCTAGGGGGCCTAATGCATGAGTCGCAGGTGGGTTTTATTCAGGGGCGTTATGCAGTGCGGAATCTGCGGAAGATCTTAGCCTCTATAGAATGGGTGCGTGCGCGTGATGAACAATCTTTGCTGATCAGCTTTGACGCGGAGAAGGCATTCGACCGGGTCAATTGGGATTATATGAAATTCCTTCTGCCCCAGTATGGCCTGGGCGACTCTTTTATCCGAATGGTGGAGCTGCTGTACACCAGCCCAACGGCTAGTATTTTATGTAACGGGGTACTGTCGGATACTTTTAATCTTGAGAGGGGGACGCATCAGGGCTGTCCGCTCTCTCCACTGTTGTTTGTGTTAACGCTGGACCCGCTGTTGCGGAGCATAGTAGAGTCCGCTGACATTCGTGGGGTTCGCATCGGGCCCTGTGGTTTCAAAGTTGCAGCCTTTGCGGATGACATCCTTGTCCATTTACGAGACCCTCAACGGTCGTTGCCGTCTCTGCTGGCTGAATTTTCCCATTATGGGGAATTTGCGGGGCTGCGAATCAACCGAGATAAATCGGAAGCCTTGGATATTGGGGGCCGACTCCAGGGGAATTGGGAAGGGACCTTCCCCCTGCGATGGGCTAGTGATTCCTTTGTTTACTTGGGGATTGAGCTAACTGGAGACATGTCGGCATTGTACAAGCGGAATTTCGAGCGCATCCTGGTCGGGGTTCGCTCGCAGCTCCAGGCGTGGTCCCCCCTTCCACTATCTTTGTCAGGCAGGGCGGCAGCCCTGGGGATGGTGATTCTGCCGCGGGTTCTTTACTGGCTACAGACTCTGCCGGTTTGGTTGTTACGCCGTGATCTTCTGTGTATAGAGCGTGAGCTTTGCAGGTTTTTGTGGCGAGGGGCCAGAGCACGTATCCCGATGAACCGCCTGAAAGGGGGATGGAGATCTGGGGGCATGGGTGTACCGGATCTCTGGACCTATGCCCTGGCCTGCCAGGCCCGGCACCTGGGGGACTGGCTGGGTAGTACCGAGGTGTATACTCCAAGGGCATTGGAGGAGGTCCTGGTGGCGCCGCATTCTTTGCTGGCAGTCTTACACCTACGGCGTGCGGTTCTGCCGGCTCGAGTGACACATAGCGTGCTGATCAATGCCGCGCGGCGCAATTGGCAGTGGTTGAATAAAGCGTGGGGATGCTCATCGGAGGTTTCGAGTTGGCTGCCGCTGCAGGGTAATGCACAATTTCTTCCGGGATCAGATTCGGTTCCCTTCCGTCGGTGGGCGCAGGCGGGGATACGGTTGTTGGGGCATGTAATTGACTTGGAGGGGCGGTGTAAACCTTTGGATGTGTTGTGTCAGGAGTATGGTTTGTGCTCCGGAGTCTCCCTGTTCCCATACCTGCAGCTTTCCCACTACGTGGGTTCAGTAACGGGGCGAGAATTGTGGGGCGACCACTCCACGCAGATATTAGAATTTTTTTGCTCTTGGGACAGAGGCCCCGCCCACTGTAGCAATATTTAAAAAAGCATTGGTGCTCTTGGTGACGCCGCCGGATTACTCAGCAGAAGAGGTTTCTTGGGCGCGGGAGTTGGGGTGCGAGGTGGCTCCGGGCTCGGTCCGTGCCGTGCTGGGCCGCATCGCCCTACTAGCGGAGGGAGCCTACTGGCGGGAGATTCAATTTAAATGCATTTTGAGAGCCCACTTCTCACCGAGGCGTGCATTACGTAGTCGTCTCACCGACTATGGTGGATGTCCGAAATGTCCTTGTTTGCTAGCGGATTTGGGCCACATGTGGTGGGGTTGTCCCCGTATACGTCGCTACTGGACTCGGATTGCACATTATTTGGGGGTTATTTTGCAGCAGCGGGTTTGCTGGACAGGGCCACTGGTGGCATTGGATCAGTTGGGACCACTCCGCCCGAAAGGCCGATGGCAGCAATTATTGATATGGAAGGCATGTCTGGTGGGGAAGAATCCTGTACTGCGGCGATGGCTGGAGCCGACAGCCCCTTCTTTCTGGGAGTGGCGCAACGGGTTCCATCAGTTTATGCTTTTGGAGCGGAGGAGTGCGCAGCGTCACCCCCGGAGTTGGGCTTCCTTTCTTTTGGTGTGGATGCCCTATATCCAAACACTGCGGCCTAAATCTCGTAGTGCTGTTTTGAGCTTGGAGTAGGGTGCTGAGGGGTTCCTCGAGGGCTTTTGCTGTATAATGAGATGTATGGTCCCTGTGGTCCTGGGTGGGGGGGAGGGGGAAGGGAGGGGTGTAACTAGGACGTTGCAAAAGAAACCCTTTGTTTGTACCTTTGTCACTCCCCGGGCAGTGGACAAGATAAAGCCCTGCCTGAGGTATATCTGCTTGTTATGCTGGTTAATGGAAAACCGAGACTGTTTACATAGTTTTGTCTTTTACTGTGTGTTTTTAATAAACAAATCTTTGAAAAAAAAATACACAACTAAAATTTCTTTTTAATATGTACATAAATAAATACATTAATAAATAAATAGTTAAAAACATTACCAAATAAACACATAGAATGTGTATAAAACACATCTACAGGGTGGAGCGACCACTCTTCCCAATCTGGAACATAGTAAAAATACATGTATGAATAAATAAAACTTTAAAGGTATACAAATAACACAAATCATATACATATGGTCAAAACAAAGGAAACCAATTAACAAAGGAAAAACTTGGGAAGGTCAATATCAATCCACATTTAAAAATACATGGTTAAAAATATAGCTTAAGAATGATTAGACTGTATCAAGGATAAAACAACATGCACATAAAATATACAAAAAGAATGTATATGATGTAAAATAAAACATTATACAGAAAAACTTGCTGCCACAGTAATAGACGGCTGAAGGAATGCAAGAAGCACATTCGTTACCACAAATATCTAAACAGTTGCTATTTAATGAGCATGTCGATTGAAAAAACACACAATTCCAGAACACAACAATTTAAAAACCTAACTAAAACATTCATAACAATGACTGTCAACTGTGTGTGCAAATAAATGCTAATTGTATAATGGCAAACAAGTGTGCACAACTGTATACTATAAGTATATATGAAAGGTAGACTAGCAAACTGTACCCCATCTCATAAGAACATAAGATATGCCATACTGGATCAGACCAAGGTCCATCAAGCCCAGTATCCTGTTTCCAACTGTGGCCAATCTAGGTCATATGTACCTAGCAGTTTCCCCAAAAGACACAGGTTCCGCAATGCTTGTACTGGGACAAGCATTGATATCCTGGGTCCCTTCTTAATAATGGTTTATGGACCTTTCCTCCAGGAACTTGTCCAAACCTTTTTTAAACCCAGCTACACTAGCAGCCTTTACTACATCCTCCGGTAACAAATTCCAGAGTCTGATTACACGTTGAGTGAAGAAATATTTTCTTTTATTAGTTTTAAATAGTTTACCCTGTAGCTTTATGGCATGTCCCCTAGTCTTTCTATATTCTGATAATGTAAACAATCGATCTACGTTTACCCGTTCCACTCCGTTCATTAATTTATAGACTTCTATCATATCTCCCCTCAGCCGTCTCTGTTCCAGGTTAAAGAGCCCTAACCTTTTTAGCCTTTCTTCATAGGAGTATCCTTCCATCCCCTTTACCATTTTGGTGGCTCTTCTCTGAACCTTTTCTAATAACGCTATATCCTTTTTAAGATACGGCGACCAGAATTGCACACAATATTCAAGGTGCGTTCTCACCATGGAACGATATAGAGGCATTATAATATCTTTTGTTTTATTTTCCATTCCTTTCCTTATGATACCTAGCATTCTATTTGCTCTCTTGGCCGCCGCTGCACACTGGGCCGAGGGTTTTAACATGCTATCCACAATGACGCCTAAATCTTTTTCCTGGGTGGTGGTTCCTAATGTGGAACCTTGCATCGTGTAACCATAGTTTGGGTTGTTCCTCCCTAGGTGCATAACTTTGCACTTGTCCACATTAAATCTCATCTGCCATTTTGATGCCCAGTCTTCCAATTTATCAAGATTTTCTTGGATTTTCCACAATCCTCTTGGGTTCTAACAACTTTAAATAGTTTTGTGTCATCTGCAAATTTGATAACCTCACTCGTTATTCCACTTTCCAGGTCATTTATGAATATGTCAAAAAGCAGCGGACCCAGCACAGATCCCTGGGGTACACCACTATTCACTTTTCTCCATTGGGAAAATTTGCCATTTAGCCCAACCCTCTGCTTTATATCTTTTAACCAGTTCTTGATTCACAGTAGTACACTGCCTCCTATCCCATGACTCTTTAGTTTTGCCAAAAGTCTCTGATGAGGGACCTTGTCAAAGTCTTTCTGAAAGTCCAGATACACTATATCAACCGACTCACCTTTGTCCACCTGTTTATTCACACTTTCAAAAAAACATAATAGATTAGTAAGACAAGATGGTGCGCGTCTTACCTCACAGACCGTTGGCAACATGTCCGTTCCGGTCCTTCCACCTCTGACCCCTTCCTTCAAACTAAAGGTGTTCCGCAAGGCTCCTCCTTATCGGCCTTACTATTCAACATTTACATGCAACCCATCTGTGACCTTATCCACTCATTTAACATCAACTGCCTGGTCTATGCCGATGATGTCTTGATGTACATGCCAATCTCAACTGAACATCTTGACCTCTCCCCTCTAATCAAATGCTTTGATGCAGTCACCGACTGGATAGACGCACAAAGGCTTAAGTTAAACTTCAAAAAGACTGAAGCCCTCTTCGTCACCAGGAATCCGGCTTTTATTCCTCCACCATCCATCAAAGTTCGTGACGCGGAGCTCACATGCAAGACTACAGTAAGATACCTCGGAGTTACACTTGATCAGCAGCTTAATATGAAGGCTCACATCAATAACATAACAAAAGCTGTCTATCATAAAATCCGGACCCTTCGCCATCTTCGTCAGCTGTTAGAACCTGAAGACTTCCGAACTATTTTTCAGGCCCTAATAATGCCTCACCTTGACTATGCTAATGCGATATTACATGGCCTACCAAAGAGTACGACCAACCCCTTACAACTCGCTATGAATTCTGCTGCAAGAATCCTTCATGGAGCTTCCAGAAGATCCCACATCACTCCAATACTAAAACAGTTGAACTGGCTGCCCATACAAGCCAGGATCTCCTTCAAGGTTCTAACAATGACCCATAAAGCCATCAAGAAATTCCCGGCTACTGCTATCACCGACCTAGTTTCTATCACACCTCCTAACCGGCTTAGGAGATCGAATGCTGCAAACACCCTCATTCTACCTAAGGCATGCACTAAGTGCTCCCAAGCTACCAGAGCTAGAGCCTTTGCCTTTTTTGCACCATCTTGCTGGAACACTCTACCGGCGGCTATTAGAACCATCAGCGATCTCTCCCAATTCAAGAAGGAACTGAAGCATCACCTTTTTCTCCTTCACTACGATGTTGCAGTCCCCCCCCCCCACCCACACTCACCTACCTCCACACCTCATGGTAGCTCCTCAAGCCCACGCATCTTACACTCCTAGTCTGAATACCCGCAACCACACCTTAACCGCCTCCATACTTAACCCACCTTGAGAAGCTCGTGCTGTGCACTTAACCATGTATATAGTTACATTAACTGGCTTGTATATAGTTATCATGTTCTCCCTGTTAAGAAACTTGTTTATTATATACCCAAGTTATTTTTACCTGTTTACTGTAAGCACAAATCACTAAACTGAGATGTGTAGATTAAATGTTTATTGTAAACCGCACTGATCTTAAATAGCGCGGTATAAAAGAAAATGTAATAAATAAATAATAAATAAGATCTTCCTTGTCTAAAACCATGTTGGCTGTCTCCCATTAGGCCATGACTATCTACATGCTGAGTAATTTTATTCTTTATGAAGGTTTCTACCATTTTTCCCGGTACTGACGTGAGGCTCACCGGTCTATAGTTTCCCGGATCACACCTGGAACCCTTTTTAAAAATTGGCGTTACATTGGCGATCCTCCAATCTTCAGGTATTACAGATGATTTTAATGAAAATTCACAGATTACTAATAGCAGGTATTCAATCTCATATTTCAGTTCTTTCAACACCCTTGGATGTATACCATCCGGCCCAGGTGATTTGCTACTCTTCAGTTTATCTAATAGTTGTAATACATCTTCCCGATGTATCAATATTTCCTTCAATTCTTCCGCACCTTCAAATACCACTTCAGTCATGGGTAACATCCCTACATCTTCCTCAGTAAAGACCGAAGCAAAGAATTCATTCATTTTCTCCGCTATCGCCTTGTCGCCTCTTAGTGCCCCTTTAACTCTTCTATCATCTAATGGACCAACTGACTCTCTCACAGGTTTTTTGCTATGAATGTACTTGAAAAAAATCTTTATTTCGTGTTTTTGCTTCCGCAGCAAGCTTCTTCTCAAATTCCCCCTTTGCCTGCTCTATCAATGCCTTGCATTTGACTTGCCAGTGCTTGTGCTGTTTCCAGGTTTCGAAAAGATGCTTTTTTGGCAACAACAGCCTCTCTGACCTCACCTTTAAACCATGCTGGCAGTTTTTTGGACTTCCTTCCACTTTTCTTAAAGCGTGGAATACAGCTGGTCTGGGCTTCCAAGATAGTATTTTTTAGCAACACCCAAGCTTGATGTAAGTCTTTAACCTTTGCAACTGCTCCTTTTAGTTTTTTCTTAACTATTTTCCTCATTTTATCATAGTCTCCCTTTCAAAAGTTAAAAGGTAGTCCTGTGGATTTCCTTACTATCCCTCCTCCACTAATTAAATCAAAGGTGATCATGCTATGATCACTATTGCCAAGTGGCCCCAACACCCTTATCTCTTGCACTAGATCTGGTGTTCCACTAAGGACTAGGTCTAATATGGCTTCCCCTCTGGTCGGTTCATGAATCAGCTGCTCCAAGAAGCAGTCATTTATGTCATCTAGGAACTTTATCTCCCTAGCATGTCCTGCCATGACACTGACCCAGTCGATACCGGGGTAATTGAAATCACCCATTATTATTACTGCGCTATAACGTTTGTTAGCTTCCTTGATTTCTTTGAGCATTTCATCATCCATTTGTTCATTCTGGCCAGGCGGTCGATAGTACACCCCCACATCGCCTTCCCCTTTTTACATGGAATTTCAATCCATAGAGATTCTACAGCAAATTTTGTTTCCTGCAAAACTTTAATCCTTTCTGACTCAATGCCCTCTCTAACATAGAGCGCAACCCCTCCACCAATTTGATCAGCTCCATCATTACGATATAGTTTGTAACCAGGTATCACAGTGTCCCACTGGTTGTCCTCCTTCCACCATGTCATAAGAACATAAGAACATAAGAACATAAGAAATGCCATACTGGGTCAGACCGAGGTCCATCAAGCCCAGTATCCTGTTTCCAACAGTGGCCAATCTAGGTCATACGTACCTAGCAGTTTCCCCAAAAGACACAGGTTCTGCAGTGCTTGTACTAGGCCAAGCATTGATATCCTGGGTCCCTTTTTAATAGTGGTTTATGGACCTTTCCTCCAGGAACTTGTCCAAAACCTTTTTTAAACCCAGCTATACTAACAGCCCTTACTACATCCTCCGGTAACAGATTCCAGAGTTTGATTACACGTTGAGAGAAGAAATATTTTCTCCTATTTGTCTTAAATAGTTTACCCTGTAGCTTCATTACATGCCCCCTAGTCCTTCTATATTCTGATAGCGTAAACAATTTATCCACGTTTATCCGTTCCACTCCATTCATTAATTTTATACACCTCTATCATATCTCCCCTCAGCCGCCTCTTTTCTAGGTTAAAGAGCCCTAACCTTTTTAGCCTCTCTTCATAGGAGTAGCCTTCCATCCCCTTCACCAATTTGGTGGCTCTTCTCTGTACTTTTTCTAATAACTCTATGTCCTTTTTAAGATACGGTGACCAGAATTGCACACAATATTCAAGGTGCGGTCGTACCATGGAGCGATACAGAGGCATTATAATATCCTTTGTTTTATTCTCCATCCCTTTCCTTATGATACCTAGCATTCTATTTGCTTTCTTGGCCGCCGCTGCACACTGGGCGGAGGGTTTTAACATGTTATCCACGATGACTCCTAAATCTTTTTCCTGGGTGGTGGTTTCTAATGTGGAGCCTTGCATCTTGTAACTCTAGTGTGGGTTGTTCTTTCCTAGGTGCATCACTTTGCACTTGTCCACATTAAATTTCATCTGCCATTTGGATGCCCAGTCTTCCAATTTATCCAGATCCTCCTGCAGTTTTCCACAATCCTCTTGGGTTTTAACAACTTTAAACAGTTTTGTGTCATCTGCAAATTTGATACCTCACTAGTTATTCCCTTTTCCAGGTCATTTTATGAATATGTCAAAAAGTAGCGGACCCAGTACAGATCCCTGGGGTACTCCACTATTCACCTTTTTCCATTGGGAATATTGGCCATTTAGCCCTACCCTCTGCTTTCTATCTTTTAACCAGTTCCCGATCCATAATAGTACACTGCCTCCTATCCCATGACTTTTTAGCTTCGCCAAAAGTCTCTGATGGGGACCTTGTCAAAAGCTTTCTGAAAGTCCAGATACACTATATCAACCGACTCACCTTTGTCTACCTGTTTATGCACACCTTCAAAAAAACAGATCAGATTAGTAAGACAAGATCTTCCTTGTCTAAAGCCATGTTGGCTGTCTCCCATTAGGCCATGACGTTCTACATGCTGTGTAATTTTGTTATTTATGAGGGCTTCTACCATTTTCCCTGGTACTGACGTCAGGCTCACCGGTCTGTAATTTCCCGGGTCACCCCTGGAACCCTTTTTAAAAATTGGTGTTACGTTGGCGACCCTCCAATCTTCAGGTATTACAGATGATTACAGATGATTACAGATGATTACAGATGTCTCTGATATCCCAATCATATGTAACCTCTCATTTAGTGCTATATATTCTAACTCTCCCATCTTATTTTTTAGACTTCTAGCATTTGCATACAAGCATTTTAGAGACTGTATTTTATTCATATTAGTTTGGCTATTGGTAGACATGGGTAATTTGGGATCTTTAAGCTCTGTCTGCTCTATACTCGAGGGCATTTGGGCTACTTTACTCTTTTTTGGAACCTCTCTGCTTTTGTTAGTATCCTTCAAGGATACATTCTTCCGAACCATCCGCTCTTGGGCGACTGTCGGCTTTCCCCTATTATCTAGCTGCTCTATCTCCTTTTTAAAGGTTAATGCCAGCAGCCTGGTTCCATCCCGGTTAAGATGAAGCCCATCCCTTCGGAAGAGCCTCTCCTTTCCCCAGAATGTTCCCCAGTTCCTAAGAAATCCAAAACCCTCATCTCTGCACCATTGTCTCATCCACGCATTGAGACTCCGGAGCTCTGCCTGCCTTTTGGGTCCTGCACGTCGAACGGGAAGCATTTCAGAGAACGCTACCCTGGAAGTTCTGGATTTCAACTTCCTACCTAAAAGCCTAAATTTCTCCTCCAGAACCTCCCTACCACATTTTCCTATGTCATTGGTACCGACATGTACCAAGACAGCAGACTCCTCCCCAGCACTATAAGACCTTATCTAGGTGGCGCGTGAGGTCCGCTATTCAAATAGCTAAAATATGAACAAATAAATGAACGAGGGGTGCCAGAGCCATAAAAACACCGTGTCAACAAAGGGGAGAGAACCAATGACATCAATTAAATGAATACAAATTGGCACATCACACAAGAGAAAACAAAAATTATATGAAATGTCACAAACAAAAAGGCCTCAGGGAGACAGAAAAATGACAAACAAAACGTGTGAAGCCTAAATTAAAAACACCACTGGGAAAATCACTCTACCTGCAGGAACTGTCAGAGGCAGTATTTATGTACATATTAAAAAATTTTTTAATTGTGTATTTTAATTATGTAATACTATTTATGTGTCTGTTTTTAGACCCCTGATGAAGGCCTTTGGCCGAAACTTGTTAAGTTGGGTCTTCAATAAAGTCATTTTTATCAAGCAAATTCTGTTGGCCGTGGTTGATTGCCCTCCGCTGTACTTGTGCTGCTGCTGTGCTTTTGCGGAAGGCCTTCTTCTTTTTGGTTTTTGGTCAAACTTTTTTTAAACCCAGATTCACTAACAGCTTTTATAACAGCCTCTAGTAACAAATTCCAGAGTTTTGTTACATATTGAGTGAAAAAATATTTTCTGTTTTTAGTTTTATATAGGTTGCACTGTAGTTTCATTTTATGTTCTCCAGTCTTTCTACATTTTGATGTCATAAACAATCAATCTACATTTATAGGTTCCACTACATTCATTAATTTATAGAGCTCTATCTTATCTCCCCTCAGCCGTCTCTTTTCCAGGTTGAAGAGCCCTAACCTTTCTAGCCTCTCCTGATTGGGGTATCCTTCAATCCCCTTTACCATTTTGATGGCTCTTCTCTGTACCTTTTCTAATAACGCTATATCCTTTTTAATGATACGGAGACTAAAATTGCAGAGAGTATTCAAGGTACGGTCGCACCATGGAACGATACAGAGGCATTATAATATCCTTTGTTTTATTTTCCATTTCTTTCCTTGTGAATTCCTAGCATTGTATTGACTTTCTTGGCCGCCACTGCACACTGTGCAGAGGGTTTTATTTATTTATTTATTTACATTCTTTTATATACTGTGCTATTCTGCATCAGTGCGGTTTACATTGAACAAACTGAAATTACATTGAACAGGGCATTATAACTTGGAGATAACTGTTTTACAGGGAACATGGGCTATGGAGGGTTAAGTGGCTTGCCCAAGACCACAAGGAGCACCTGTGGGACTAGAAACCCCAGTCCTTCCGGCCCAAGGTTGCTGTCCTCTAGTGGGATTTGAACCCCCGACCTTCCGGCCTGAAGTACCTTGCCCCAACCACTAGGCCACTCCTCCACTCCATGATGACGCCTAAATCCTTTTCCTGGGGGGTGGTTCCCAATGTGGAACCTTGCAACGTATCACCATAGTTCTGGTTGTTCTTTCCTAGGTGTATAAGTTTGCACTTGTCAACATTAAATTTCATCTGACATTTGAGCATCCAGCTTTCCTATTTATCAATTTCCTCTTGCTATTGTTCATAATCCTCCTGGGTTTTAACAACTTTGAATAATTTTGTTTCATCTGCAGATTTGATTATCTCACTTATTATTTCCATTTGCAGGTCATTTACGAATAAGCAGCAGACCCACCACATATTCTTGGGGTACCCCACTATTTACCTTTCTCCATTGGGAAAATTTGCCATTTAGCCCTACCCTCTGCTTTCTGTCTTTTAACCAGTTCCTGATCCACAATACTATACTGCCTCCTATCCAATGGCTTTTTAATTTCACCAAGAGTCTCTCATGAGGGACCTTGTCAAAGGCTTTCTGAAAATCCAGATACACTACATTGTCTGACCCAAATTGTCTACCTGTTTATTTACGTCTTTAAAAAAATATAACAGATTAGTAAGACAAGACCTTCCTTAGCTAAAGCCATGTTGGCTGTCTCCCATTAAACCCTGACTATGTACATGTTCAGTAATTTTGTTCTTTATAATGTATTCTACCATTTTTCCTGATACTGACATCAGGCTTACCGGTTTGTAGTTTCCCAGATCACCCCTGAAACCCTTTTTTAAAATTAGTGTTACATAGGTCATCCTACAATTTTAGTTATTTCATATGATTTTAATAATAGTTCACAGATTATTTATTTATTTATTTATTTAACAGTTTTTATATACCGTCTTTCATCAATTCAAGACGGTTTACAAGTAACAAAAATGTAACAGCATGGCACTGCTGTTTTACATGGAACAGAACTTAATTAAATTGAAATCTTATAATATGAGAATACAAGAACCATCAGGTAACTATGTACATTAACTATGTACATATTTATATTATATTATATACATTACATTACTAATAGTAGGTCTGCAATTTCATATTTCAGTTCTTTCAACACCCTTGGATGTATACCATCTGGTCCAGTTGATTAGCTACTCTTCATTTTATCAAAGAGTTGTAATATATCTTCCCGGTTTATCAATATTTCTTTCAATTCTTCTGCTGCATCAGCTTTAAATACCATTTCAGTCATGAGTAACTTCCCTACATATTCCTCAGTAGAGACTGAAGCAAAACATTCATTCAGTCTCTATTTCATTCAGAATATCATTGAATATCCAGGGTCGCCGTACTGCCTCACAGCTGCCATAGTTAACCAGGCAGCAGCGATATTGCATGCTTCTCAGTTAGCCCCTGCAGCTAAAAGATAGGGACTGTCACCCAGATCTCCCGCGACACTCTCTGATGCTCAGCGGTTAGCATCAGAGCACGCAAGAGAGAAGACGTGATATTCAGCGGCACTAACTGTGTAAATGCCTTTTGAATATCAGGCCCTATGTTTTTAGTGCTTTGTTGGTTTTGGTTGTGTTTAGTAGTGTTTGTAGATGGGAGGAGGATTGCTTGTTGATTATTTTGAAAGTTAGGAACAGTATTCAGTATCTGATGTGGCTTTGCAGGGGAAGCTAGTGGATTTGTCACAGGATAGGGATTAGGTGGTCGTATTTTGGGGCTCCTTGAATGATGCATGCAGCTGTATGTAATGCAATCTATAGTGGGAGCAGAGTTGAATTTTTTGAGCTGTGGTAAATTGAGTTACAGTAGTCAAAGTGTGGTGAGATGATGACCTGGAATGCTGTACAGAGGTACAGTGGTTTCAGTTGGGGGTGCAGGTGTTGCAGGGTTCAGATTTTGTGGTAGGTTGTCCTTATTGTGTTGTTTATGTGTGGTTTCAGTATTTGTTCTTGGTCCAGGGTGTTACTTAGATACTAGACCTCTTTCCGGACATTTACATCAATCTCATTTGTTGTCAGGGATGGGGGTGGGTGGAATGTGCTATCCTTGGTGATGCAGAGTACTTTTTTTTTTTGTAGTTAACTGTCAATGAGTTTCTTGCCAGCCATTGAGTGATGTCTGTGAAGCAGCTTGATATTTCTTCGTGTATAGCTTTCTTGGTGTTCAAAAGTGCGTACCTCCATTGCCTCAGAAAAATCCAAGTTATCAATGTCCCTGTTTAATGTACATTACCAAGTTTAAATTACAACGTAAACTGCTTTGACTGAAATGATAAAATGGTATAAGAAATGGTGAAATCAGTCAATCAATTATTCTATCATATGCAAAGATGTGGAAGTATGTGTTATGGGCACAGATAATTGGACAGACTGGCTTAAGAGAAGTGCCTTGAGGGATGCCTTGGGTTTGAGGGAAGGACGATGAGGTGTTGATACCCATTTTTGGTTGTTGTTGTCCTTGGAAAAGGTAGGAGTAAAACAATTTTAGTACTTCATTTTGTATTCTTTGAAGGAGGATGCTGTGACAGACAGTGTCAGAGGCAGCTGAAATGTCAAAGAATATTAAGATTTACCCTTGATGTGGTTTTCTGCCGCTCCTGCCTCCTCCAAAAAGGATGTTGCATCAGAGGGGGCAGGAGTGGGAAGCCATGAGCATGCTAGCATGGGTACTTCAAAGCCTGCTCTGGCCATTGTGGTTCAAGCTGCAGAGGGGTGAATCAGGCCACATGAAGACTGGAGCCAAGGTTGGAGGACTCAGGCAAGCTCCCTGTGAGTGAGAATGGTCAGACTGAGAGTTCCCCTCAGGAGGGCATGGCTGGTCATAAAAGCACAGGAGACTTGGCCATTTTAGCTCAGAATCTGAACTCTCTGGTTTCCAACCCCCGCCCATCTGCTGATACGGCTTTGCCAGAGGCGTCTTCAACTGATAGTTGCTAGAAGCTCTGAAGAACACAGCAAGGGTCCGGCTGAAGTTAAAGTTTTTTTCACCCAAGTTTGTCCATGTTTGCAGCTATAGAAGAAGACGGACCAACTCAACCATTAGGAAAGACTAGGCAGTCACGTAGGGCAGGAGATTTTGAGGAGCTGCAAAGAGCAGCAGCAGTCAAAGGAAAATACTTGATCCTGGCAGGCAGACAAACTCAAAGGGCTCTTAGGATGAGCGGACACTCGCATGCAATGTAAAATAGAATATTTGAAAGTATCATCTGGAAGGAAAGGAGAAGCTCAAGCTGCCTAAAATAGATGCCTTGATTATGCCATTAACAAAAAAGATGACTATTCTTGTTGGAGGAGGCAATCACGGCAAGACAGATGTCCTATTTGTCACGAGGAACCACAAATTCACACCTCCCTCATCACTACTTGTCAACAATGTAGAGTTGAAGTCCAAATCCACAATCCGTTACCTCGGCATCACCCTGGACCAGCACTTGGACATGACAACGCATGTCAAAAACACCACAAAGGCAATATACCATAAAATCAGAACTCTACGGCACCTCCGACATCTACTGGACTTCACAGACTACCGAACAACCTTCCAGGCATTAGTCCTTCCACATTTTGACTTCGCAAACATCATCCTCCATGGCCTCTCACAATCAACCTTAAACCCGCTCCGCTTAGCCTTGAATGCAGCTGCAAGAGTCCTCTCCGGATCGTCAAGATCCGATCACATAACACCCATCATGAAGGATTTACATTGGCTACCCTTACATGCCAGGCTCCAATATAAGTCATTGGTCCTCACCTTCAAAGCCCTAAATAACTACCCCCTACGCCAATCAGCAAGCTAGTCCAAAGTACCCTGGAAAATAGAAACAGAAAGTCTACTGCATTGAACACATTAGTAGTCCCCAAGCTAATGACTACATGCACAAAGGCTACCTCTAACAGAGTCTTCTCCATATTCGCCCCTTCAAACTGGAATGCACTCCCCCATGAAATCCGTGGAATTAAAAGCCTCATCCTATTCAGAAAAGCCTTGAAATTCCACCTGTTTACAAAATGCTATCCAGACACTTCTGGTGATAGAAGCGCAACCAGCAAGCTTCCCCCATTCCCCAGTCGACCCTGCACGTCAACACCACTGACAATAGGTAGTCCCCACTCAAGCCCAACCAACCACTAATCTCCTTCTCCAAATTCAATGCAACAACCACACATATTAGATTTTTGTACATAGTTTCAAGTTGATATTTATTTAGTTTCCCCGATTTCGATCCCATGTTCAATTCCCTGTTCTTTGTAAACTCAATGTTGCTTGTATGCATTGCAGTACTTTTGTTCGATGTACACCGCGCTGATTCTAATAGCGCGGTATAGAAGAAATGTTAAATAAAAATAAATAAATAAATAAATAGCTCTGGAACCTTGAAGAATGGTTGAAGAAGGCTTTTGAGGTTTCTGTTTTGGGCCTCCAAGCTATGATTTGCAGTGCTTACATGTCTAGGACTGTTTGCACTAGGTACAGTGGTGACCTGAGAAGGCTTTGGAGGATGACTAGCAGAATTCACGAGAGGATGTCCGAGTGGAAACAGGAATGATGTATGTGGTAGATGCCTTGTATGACTGAGGAACTGGTCAGCAGATGCAGGCTCGAAGAATTGGCTTTGTAGGTTGTCTTTCCAGGAAAGCTCCTGTCTGGGGAGGATTGGAAGAAGTTTGTGAAAGACTGAGGGCAGTCTAAGCCCCTGAGGCTGCCAGAGGATAAACCTAGAAGTGCATCTTATTTGAGCTCTGGGAAAACCAGCATTGTCGGCCAGGTGAGGGGCATTCCTCTTCGTGTGCCTGTTTTCTGAATAGGTCCTCTTCCTTTCATACTGACAGAAAAGGAGGACTCCATGAGGAGCTTGTGATAAGGAAGCTTATCATAGTTCAGGAAGGAGCTATAATAGAGGTGAATTGGCTCTGAACAAGCAACCTGTCTTTTCTGGTAGAAATAATAAAACAGAATGTTTCCATAAAAGACTACCAGTCCCAGAATGCACCAGGTTTCAAACAGCCACTAGAAGAGCTGAAGTGGGGAAACGTGTGTTCAATCAGGAGAACTATGAGGTAATCCCCAATCCCTCATCTCCAAGGGCAGGGCTTGATTCAGCACAGCTGAGCTGTGCTAGGGTGGAGTATCCCTCTAAGCAGGTTAAAAGTAAAGCCTATTCTACACAGAATGAGCAGGAGCAGAGGCAGCAGCAGCAGTTGCAGACGGAGTTGGAGTTGATGAGGAACCCAGAGCCCAAGGACAGAGAGAGCAAGAAGCAGTGTGGAAGAAAGAAGAGAAAAGCATCTTGGAGGTCTAAAGGAGTCCATAGCAGTACGGGTGCTGGGAGTCATTCCAGAGACAAGCATATTCCATTGGACTGGGAAAAGCCAGAGGAGTGGGGTTACAGAGCCAGGAATCCCCGGACGGCACCTGTGAGGGAGACGGCTGCATTTGGAAGGGATCCTAAGACCAGTGCAAGAAGGTATGTGAAGAGAGACCCAGTGCCCAGGGATCTTGATTAGAAGGCTGGACATAAAAACTGGACTACATACTGGCCAGGATATCTGGAGAAGGACCCTAACAGCAATGGAAGCTCAGGTATGAACACTGATCTATGCCCTAGCTCTTCACTTGGAAGACAGCAGGGAAACAAGTATTGTCCTGAGAGTGCTCCATTAAGGAATTCCCCTGAGCCAGTCCATGATATTGATTCTATGATAGTTGAAGAAGAAGGAGATATTTTAAATGATCAGAGTAAATACATGGATTGCTCTCTATCTAGGCTTCTGTGGTAATATACTTTCACAAATTCAACAACCATCAAAAAGAAATATATTTTGTTCTTTTATCTACCCAGAAAAGTTTACAAGAAAGCTTTTGGGTAGGGTTTGAGCCACGTATAGAAAGTAAACCAGCCAAGAGGTTTGCAGCTGGTTAATTGTTAGCAATTAAGCCTTGCATAATTGCACGTGGGCTCTGAAAGGACACTTCTGGGTGTGTGTGAAAATACAAGAAGTTATCCTTGAAAAAGAACAGTTTGTGATTACTTTTTGGGTTTTGTTTTGTTTTTGGAGCACTGCTAAAAGGTATTAGCAGGAGCCCACAGAAAGACCTTTCTGTTCCCATCAAGGTCTTTATTGTTTGATTGATTGCTTAAGAAGTTCAGTTGTTGTTCCTGATTTGTTTTCCTAAGTTTAATACTGAAAGCAAGTATCCTTTTGTGCTACCAAGTAAATCTGTGTGGGAGAAATAACCCCATAAATAAAATATATTTTCTTTGCTTAACACTCGAGCAAGCACAACTCATTTATTTGTGAACGGCTGATTCTGGTATGAATGGACTACATTTCCCACAATCCTTTGCAAGTCATACTAATATTTGCCTTTGCCAAGACTGTGGACATTCTTACCCAGCGCCCCCGTTTACAAGCTGCAGGTCCTTCTTTCAGCAAACAAGCAAGAGATCATCTGACCAGTTTTCTCAAGGTCAAAATTACTTCCATCCAAAGGCTCTTGAAGGTGGCGAGAAGTGACTGTATGTTGTAGTTTTCCCGCCATCTCACAGAGTTATCATTTCCCACTGTCTGGTGCCAGACAAAGGAACTGTGGTGCAAACCTAAAGGACTTGTGGACAGTGGACACCGCACTCAGTGAGCAGTGGGGAACAGGTTAGTACTCAATTTAGTTTCTCATCCCCAAAAAAAGAAAGTTGGTTCTGAACTATACTGGATGTGAAAGAGGTGAACCAAGCGGTGCCTATTCCACATCTTTACATGGAGATACTGTAGTCAATAACTTCTGCAATACACAACAGAAAGTTCTTGTTGGCCGTAAACTTCAAAAAAGCTTTCCTTCATACAGAACCATAGCAAGGCCTGTGGGTGCGTTTTAGTGGCTCCACTGTCTGACTTTTTCAATGCCTCTTTGGAGTGGTGCCAAAGGACTGGAGAAAGACACATGTGGTCTCTTTACACCAAAGTGGATGTAAGGATGACATTGAGAATTACAGGCCAGTTAGTCTAATCTCTGTGGATAGTAAATTATTGGAAAGGCTACTAATGATGTAACTTTGCCAAGATGGGCCAATATCTCAGGGAGTCATTAGTGGGATGGGAACAGCTGGGGATGTAGAAAAACAGTGGGCAAAACTGAAAGGGGATATTTTAAGGGCAACCAACGTTTAAGTTAAAATGACAAAAAAAGGTAAAAGGAAAAGGAGACCACTATGGTTTTCAAAAGAAGTATCTGAAAAAGTGAAGAAAGAGGGAAGCCTTCATAAAATACAAGAAATCACAGAGAGAGGAAGACAGACATCTATATTTGGAAAAAACTTAGAGAAGCTAGCAAAGTAATCAGGAAAGAAAAAATTCAGAAAGAAGAGGAAATAACTAATGCAATAAAATGGGGGGGGGGAGGGGTGGATAAGACATTTTTCAGATATTTTGGTGAAAAGAGGAAGGGCAAAAGTGGTTTTGTCAAACTCATGGGTGAAAGGGAGGAATACGTAGATGATATGGATAAAGCAGAATTGCTTAACAAATATTTCTGTTCTGTGTTCACAGATGAAGAACCAGGAGCAGGACCTCTGAAAACACCCACAAACAGGAACAGAAGCGAGGGGCATCTTGAACAATTTTCAGAAGACCATGCTCGTGAGAAACTATGTAAACTTAAAGTAGACAAAGCGATGAGACCAGATGGGATACACCTTAGAATACTGAGGGAACTTGGGAATGGTTCTAGCAGCTCCAGTGACTGACCTTTTCAAGGCCTCGTTGGAGTCGGGTGCCAAAGGACTGGAGAGAGGCTCATGTGGTGCCTTTACACAAAAGCAGAAGTATGTAAAAATGTACATATGTAAACTCTTCTATGTAAAAATGTACATATGTAAACTTTTTCCCCATAGACTAGAAGTAAATAATTTTCTGTGTGCCATCCTTTCCTCCCGAATCAATCATGTATATACCATAAATTTCCTGTTTTGATTTGACAGCTTTTCTATGTAATCATACCCGCTTCTGATCGCTGGAAGGAGCGGTATACAAATGAATAAATAAAAGTAAGGATGTGGTTGAAAACTACAGGCCGGTTAATTTAACTTGGGTGGAGAGTAAATTGGAAGCACTGCTGAAAGAGAAAATAGTGAGGTTTCTGGAGTCCAGCGGATTACAGGATCCGAGGCAGCATGGATTCACCAGAGGCAGGTCTTGTCAGATAAATCTGATTGATTTCTTTCACTTGGTGATCAGGGATTTGGATCGTGAGAAAGCCCTAGATATCTTGTATTTAGATTTCAGTAAAGTCTTTGACACCGTTCCTCACAGGTGACTTATAAACAAACTGATCACCCTAGGGATGAACTCTAAGGTTTCTGTTTGGGTTAGAAATTGGTTGAGTGGGAGGCAACAACGGGTACAGATAAATGGAGCTCACTCTGAGGAGAAGGAGGTTACCAGTGGTGTGTCTCAGGGATAAGTCCTTGGTCCGATTCTTTTTAACATCTTTGTTAGTGATATAGCGGAAGGACTGTCGGGTAAGGTTTGCCTCTTTGCGGATGATACCCAAATCTGCAAGAGTAGATACCCAGGAAGGTGTAGATAATATGAGGAGGGATCTAACTAAGCTTGAAGAATGGTCTAGAATTTGGCAGCTGAAATTTAATGTTAAAAAATGCAAGGCCATATATTTGGGTTGCAGCAATCCAAGGGAGCAATATAGTATAGGGGGTAAAGTATTTTGTCCACTAAAGAAGAACGGGACCTAGGTGTGGTTGTGTCTGATGATCTTAAATTAGCTAAACAGGTAGAAAAGGTGATGGCAAAAGCCAGAAGAATGGCCAGCAGAAGAAAAGAGGTGATAATGCCTCTGTATAAGTCTTTGGTGTGACCTCATTGGGAGAATTGTGTACAATTCTGAAGACCGCACCTTAACATACATATAGGTTAGAGTCATTGCAGAAGGTGGCTACTAAAATGGTCAGTGGTCTACATTATGAAGTATATGAGGACAGACTTAAAATGTCAATATGCATATTCAGAGGAAAGGTAGAATAGGGGGTGATATGATAGAGACATTTAAATACCTCCGTGGCATAAATACACAGGAGGGTCTCTTTCAATTGAAGGCAAGCTCTACTATGAGGGGACATAGGATGAGGGTGAAAGGGGATAGACTCTGGAGCAATATGCGTAAATATTTCCTTACGGAAAGAGTAGTAGATGAATGGAATGGTCTCCCAGTGGAGGTGATAGAGACAAGGACAGTATCTGAAATCAAAGAAGCATGGGACAAACACAGAGAATCTCTAAAGGAAAACATGGGACTATTGTAGTTCATATGGACGGGCAGACTAGATAGGCCATCATGTTTCTATGTATTACAGTGTGGGAGTGTCACAATGCATTCTGGGAGCTGTAGTCCTTCCTAGGAAGAACTACTGTGTGGGATTGTCACAGTGCACTCTGGGAGCTGTAGTCCTTCCTAGGAGAAACTACTGTGTGGGATTGTCACAGTGCACTCTGGGAGCTGTAGTCATTCCTAGGAGGAATTACTGTGTGGTAGTGTCACAGGGCTCTCTGAGAGCTGGTGTATTTCCTTCGAGGGATTACTGTGTGGCAGTGTCACAGTGCACTCTGGGAGCTGGAGCCCTTTCCTTTCAGTGATTATCTCAGGGTTGTTTCACCTAATGGGTGAGTTTTGCACCTAACATGACAGCCGTGAACCTCACTTCTAAACCAGGGTATGTGGAATATGACCTCAGTCTCTCAATTTTACTGGTAATACATGATGTAGTACTTGCATCATGCGAAAGAGAGCCTCCTGCTGGACTTTCTACTACTACGACTATTCAGCACTTATAAAGCGCCACACACGCAGCACTGCACAGCTAAGCTACAAGAGGTGGCTAACAAACAAACAAGAGACAGTCCCTGCCCATCAGAGTCCTGCTCATCGGAGCTTACAATCTAGTTAGAACAGTACAGAGCATTAGTCAGTTCTGTGGAAGATACAGTACAGTTTGGTATAGCTTGGTCTATAGTTTGGTCAAAAGCGTTGACGGGGGTTAGGGTAGGATGAGGATGGAAGTCAGGATCTGAATGCAATGGTGAAGAGGTGGGTCTTCAACCTGGATTTGAAGAGGACCAGGGAGGGCACCTGGCGCAAAGATGCAGGTAGGCCGTTCCAGGCGTGTGGCGCAGCAAGGTGAAAGGAGCGCAGTCGGGAGTTCGCGGTGCAGGTGAAAGGCACTGAAAGAAGCAATTTGTTAGCGGAGCACAAATTTCGAGAGGGGACGTAAGGAGAGATAAGAGATATGAGGTATTGAGGGGCCATAGAGTGAATGCATTTATAGGTCAGCAGGAGAAGCTTGAATTGGATGCGGAATTGGGCTACTGTTTAGCTAATTTATGAAGCTTGTCACACCTAGTACAATGGGAGAGATTACTGTATCTTTCTGCCACATTTTCTTGGTCTCTGACTGCACTTCTTGGTACTTCAGATTCTTATGCATCTCCATGCAATTCAGAGAATAATCACTTGCAACAGACACCTCTATTATATTATTCAAGACTAGCAGTATGTCAGTTTATTTTCCCTAGTGTGAGTTCCATGATGACTTACTAGTCTTCATTTAGTGCAGAAATATCTCCCACATTTCAAAAAACTAAAGGTATCTCCCCATTGTGGGTTTTATGATGCATCACTAGCTCTGAGTTCCAGTGGAAACGTTTCCCACATTCAAAACAAGAAAATGGTTTTTCCCCTGCGTGGGTTCTATGATGCAGCACTAGCTCTGCTTTTGTGACAAAGTTCTTCTGAATGTGGGAAATGTTTTATTTATTTATTTAACATTTCTTATATACTGCCTTTCATGATATCAAGGCAGTTTACATTGAACAAATTGGAATTACATTGAACAGAGTACTATAACTTGGAGATAACTATTGTAGAGGGAACATAGAGCAATGGAGGGTTAAATGGCTTGCCCAAGACCACAAGGAGCACCTGTGGGACTAGAAACCCCAGTCCTTCTGGCACAAGGTTGCTCTCTTCTAGTGGGATTTTAACCCCTGACCTTCTGGGCAGAGGTAACTTGCTGCAACCACTAGGCCACTCCTCCCTCCAACAACTAAAAGAAGGTTTCTTCCCTGTGTGGGTTCTATGATGCCGCACTAGTTGTGCTTTACTGGAGAAACATTTCCCACATTCAGTACAACTAAAAGGTTTCTCGCCTGTGTGAGTTCTATGATGCTGTACTAGTTCTGCTTTTCTGCGGAAACATTTCCCACATTCAGTACAACTAAAAGGTTTCTCGCCTGTGTGGGTTCTATGATGTAACACTAAATGTGCTTTCGTGAAGAAACATTTCCCACATTCAGTACAACTAAATGGTTTCTCTCCTGTGTGAGTTCTATGATGCTGTACTAGTTCTGCTTTTGTGCAGAAACATTTCCCACATTCAGTACAACTAAAAGGTTTCTCGCCTGTGTGGGTTCTATGATGTAACACTAAATGTGCTTTCCTGAAGAAACATTTCCCACATTCAGTACAACTAAATGGTTTCTCCCCTGTGTGGGTTCTAAGATGCAACACTAGTTCCTCTTTCGTGAGGAAACATTTCCCACATTCAGTACAACTAAAAGGTTTCTCCCCTGTGTGGGTTCTATGATGACGCACTAGTTGTGCTCTTCTGAGGAAACATTTCCCACATTCAATACAACTAAAAGGCTTCTCCCCTGTGTGGGTTCTATGATGCAGCACTAGTTGTGCTTTTGTGCGGAAACATTTCCCACATTCAGTACAACTAAAAGGTTTCTCGCCAGTGTGGGTTCTATAATGATGCTCTAGTTGTACTTTCCTGAGAAAACATTTCCCACATTCAGTACAATTAAAGGGTTTCTCTCCTGTGTGGGTTCTATGATGCCTCAGTAGTTCTACTTTTGTGGCGAAACATTTCCCACATTCAGTACAACTAAATGGTCTCTCCCCCGTGTGGGTTCTAAGATGCTCCACAAGTTGTGAGTTTCTGAGGAAAGATTTCTCACATTCAGTGCAGTGAAATCTTTTCTCAGCCCTGTGGATTTTCTGGTGCATTTTTACGGATTTCTTAAGAGCAAAATTTCTTCCACATTCAAGGCTTTTATAAGATATAGAAGACCTCTCTGTTGGGGTAGAGCCCTCTGCTGTGTGGGTTTCCAGGTGGCTTCTTATGCGGTTGCAATGATTGAAACCTCTCTTACACTCAGTACGTGGAAAATGTCTCTCTTGCGTGTGAGAGTTTAGGTGGAGTGCTGGGTGCACCTCGTGTGTGAAAGAGTTTCCCCATTCTTCTCTCTTCTCCTCTCTCTTCTTTTCCTGTGTGACCCCGTCACCTGCTGGACATTAAAAGAAGGCACTAATCACATGTTGGGACCACAGAAGTATTTCTGGGTCTCCTGAATCCCAAAATCCCTGCTCTGTACTTATCCCACATCTCTAACCAATCAGCTGTGATTAATGTGACAAGAAGGAGAAAGTTAATCTTTTACTTGATTTCATTTCATTTCATGATCTCTTGATGTCCCTCCTTTCATATAAACGAGCAAAGCAATTTGCATTAAAATTAAATAATTACAATTTACTGGCCAGTATACAAGAAATATGACGGCAGATAAAGACCATACAGTCTGTGCCTTCTGCCCTTCCATACCATCTTTGACTCTACTCTCTCTTTTGCTGCAGCATTCAAAAGATAGCTAAAACCTGTTGCTTCTTTCTCTGTAACATCAGAAACATTTGTCCCTTCCTTTCTTCACACACTACTGAGACCCTCGTCTACTGCTACTGAACATTTGTATAGTGCTACCAGACATACGCAGTGCTGCACAAAAACATGTAAAAGACAGACCCTGCTCATCAGAGCTTAAAATCTAGTCAAGACAGACAACACAGTAGCTGTAGACATGGGATAAAGCTAGGGGGAATGGTAAGGAAACACGAAGGAGATCAGGTGACTCAACGTACAAAAGCGGCAGCGAAGAAGTGAGTTTGGAGCCTAAATTTGAGAAGGGCCAGTGAAGATGTCTTACGTACAGACTCAGGTAGTTTATTCCAGGCATAAGAAGTAGCAAGGCAAAAGGAGCGAAGTCTGCAGTTCGCTCTTCTTGCAAACCTCTTCTATCTGTCCCCTTCTCTTCAATTGCTGAGTTCCCAAAGGGGGTTGTAGGGAGAGAAAAAGAGAGGAGAGGTAGTGAGGAACTGCAGAGTGAATGCACTTATAGATCAGCAGGAGTAGTAGTTTGGCAATGAAGTGACTTGAGAAGAGGGGGTAATATGAGCATGATGAGGCTGCCGTAAGATTAGCCACATAGCAGAGTGTTGAACAGAATGAAGGGGAGAGAGATGATTTAGGGAGAGACCCCCAAGGAGTAACTATATAGAGAGAAAAGGAGTTTGCCCAAGACAAATCCTTGGGGTACAGCAACTGAGAGTGGGATAGTAGCAGAGGAGGATTCACCAGAACAAACACTGAAAGAGCGATGGGAGAGATAAGAAGAGAACCAGGACAGTACAGAGCCCTTAAATCCAAGCGAGGACAAGGTATCGAGGAGAAGCAGTAGTAATACTTTGGAGGAAAGATGGGAGAGAGGAGATATGGCAGAGATGTTTAAATATCTCCATGGCATAAATGCTCAAGAGGAGAGCCTCTTTCAATTGAAAGCAAGCTCTGCAATGAGGGGACAATTAATTTTATTTATTTGTTTATTTAACAAGTTTTTTTTATACCACCTTCTCGTACAAAGTGATTTACATTAAAACAAACATTACAGAGAACTCAATGTGTAAACTTAGGAAGGGGTGATATGAGGGGTTTGCACAGATGCAAAACATATACATTGCATCATATGTACAAGAGTTCGATATTGTTTAAGGCATGTGAGATGAGGGGGAAGAACAAGGTATTGTCTCTGAAGTGATCGGTGAAAAGGAAGGTTCTGAGATGTTTTCTGAAGTCCTTTAAGTCCTTGGTTGTCCCGATCTTCTCTAGGAGAGAATCCCAGATAGCGAGTGTCGCTAATGAAAGAGCCCTCTTCGTTGGAGTAAGAACTAGGAGTTGAAATGGTGTCTTTGGTGCTCTGTCTCTTAGGTCTGCTGTTTAATTTTGTGCATATCAGTTCCTGTAGAATTCCGGCTGAAGTATTGTTTCTTATCTTGAAGATAGTGAAGGCAGTTTTGTATCTGGCATGTGAGGTAATTGGTAGCAAGTGAAGCTGATATAAGAGCAGTGTTATGTGATCATTTTTGGCGGATCCTGTGATGATATGTTCAGCCTTGTTCTGGGCTAGTTGCAAGAGACGAGTGGTTAGAGTTGGAAGACCAACAAAAAGGGAGTTACAATAGTCAAGAATGGGGATTATAACTGCTTGACAGACCGTGCAGAAGTGATCCAGACAGAGGAGGGGTTTTAGTCTTCAGATAATAGCGAGCTTTTGGAATGTGTTCCTGAAGGTTCTGTTGATGTGGGCTTGTAAGTTTAGAAAGCGATCAAGGGTGATACCAAGGTAGCGTACATCTGATTTTATTGGGATTAGAGTGTCCGTGATGGAGACTAATGATGGGGGGTAAAGGAAGAGTCCCGGGTTATGAATAACACCTCCGATTTTTTAAAGTTCACTTGGAGGTTGTTGGAAGCCAGCCAGTTGCTCATCTCCTGTAGGCATTTAGTGATAGCTGTATAGTCTGGCATGTCGAGATGGATAGGGGAATAGACCATGATGTCATCTGCATAAATGGCATAGTTAATTTTGTGCTGCTTGAAGATGCTGCAAACTGGTTGTAAGTAGGAAGAGCAGGCATGGAAGACCCTTGCAGGACACCCTGTGTTGTGTCGAATGCAGTGGAGGTGTTTGAACAAACTTTGACCTTTTGTTTTCTGTCACTGAGGTAGGATTGGAACCATTTGATTGCTATGCTGTGAAGTAAAATGTTAGTTAGTCAGTTTAAGAAGAAGCTGTGTGATACAATGTCGAAGGCCATGGAGATGTCAACAAAGACGAGTAGGAATCCAGTTTTAATGTTGCCGATTCCTCTTAGGAGTATGTTGAACAGATGTATGAGGAGGGTCTAAACACTATGGTTAGGACGAAATTCATATTGGTGTGGATCCAGAGGAGCAGACAGGTCAGTATGGTCTTGCAGTTGTCTCTGCACCACCTTTTCAATTATTTTGGATAGAAAGGGCTGGCTGGAAATAGGGCGGAAAGTTGCAGGATCAGAGTAGTAGTTTTTTTGGATGACTAGGATGTTAAATTGTTTGAGATCAGGGGGCATGTATTCTTGAGACAGGGATAAGCTTATGGTGTTGTGGATACAGTTGACAACTTCGTCCTTGACTGATTTGATCCACATGACCGGGCAGGTGTCAGAGGGCACTGTACTGGTGTTTTAGACAGCAATAGTGTGGAATATTAGCTCCCTAGTTATTTATTTTATTTTATTTTGTTTATTTAGCGGGTTTTATATACCACTTTCTCGTCAATTCAAAGCGGTTTGCATATAACAGTTATAGCAACGGGCTTTACATAGAACAGGGAGTTACAACTAGGAGGGTTACATGGGTTATAATGAATACATTTAAATTATCAACTATATACAACTATGTACAGAGATATGGGAGAATGATATTATGTTCATGAGGAGTGATATGATTCAATGAGAGATCCTGGTACCATTTCTGTTTGACATTGGGTTCTGCAGTTGAGGTGTTGGAGGTGTTTGGCAGTGAAGTTCTTAAGGGTGGTTTGTTTTTGTTGAGGAAATCTGTAAAGATTTGGGGATGGATAGTGTCTTCTTTGTGGAATGGATCCTTCGTGAAGGTACGGACAATTTCAAATAGCTTTCAAGACTTGTTGCTGGCTTTTAAGATAAGGCTGGTGTGATATTCCCTTTGTGCTTGCTGATCAGATCATTGTAGTCTCTTTGCATTTTCTGGTATTGAAGAACGGTGGCTTGTGACCAGTCATGTTTCTATTTAGGCTCTAGCTGGCAAAGTTTCTGTTTCTTTTCTTTTGTTGCATCAGAGCACCACGGGGCAGATTTGGATCTTTTGTCTCTATTTCCAAGATTTGGGTGGTAAGGAGCCTTTGCTGCTGCATTGATGGTGGAGTTCCATGTTTAATTGCCTGATCTGGATCTGCGAAGTCCTGGGGAAGGCTGGGAAGGATATCTTTGAGAAATTGGTCTTGGTTATATCCTTTAAATCTTTGTTCAGAGTGGGGTATTTTCATGATTTTCCTTGTTGGAGGAGGTGAATCTTGAAGTGTATAGCATGGTGATCTGACCAGGATATTGGTACGGCAAGAGGGGTCCTTATGCTGTCCTGTAAGTGAAGGTTCTTTGAGCAGTGAGAGGGACCCTTGAGGATTTGGCAGAAGTTAAGTGATTCCATTGCCTCGTGGAATGCGGCTTCTTCTCTTCTAGGTGCAAAGCTCAGGTTTAGGTTGCCTAGTTGTATAAGTGGCTTATGAGGAGAGCTGGCTGAACATATGGCTTTGAGGATGTTGGATGTCTCATCAGCAGGGGCATTTGGGGCTCTGTATATAAGACAAATGGCTAGATGTCTGTTTTATATTGTGATTAAGTCACAGTGTTTGTGGCTTACAGATCAGGATGTTTTAAATTTGAGGTCCATTTGCACAAGGATAAGTACCCTACCACCTCTCTTGTGGGTGCACGGTCAGTTGAAGGCAGTATGGGATCGTGGAGTGATCTGAGATAGAATGACCTGGTCAGTGCTTTTTAGCCAGGATTCGGTGATGCAGAGGATGTCAGTTTGGGTGATATTGAATATAGTCTATGATGCAAGCCTGCTCACAGGGTGGAGCTAATTAAATTACCTTACAGCCTGTTTACAAGTACCTGATCAACTCTAGTCTTCATAGCTCCAGAGACTCCACACAACTACGTTTTCAGCCTATCTATTGCCTGTTTTGTTTGCTAATATTGAATTTAACTGTTGGATATACATTCATTTTTGGGAATATTCTGACTGCCTATATTCCTTGCATAGCCTTTAAATCAGATATCTGAGTGTGTCCTCAATTCATATAAGGCCTACTGGCCAGGGACACTTAGGTTCCTGTCCACCCTACCCCTCACCCCACCCACCCCAGGGCTGTATTGCCTATATAGTGGTCACATACGTTGACAGCTATCCTTTTAATTAGGTGTTGAACCCACCTTTTCTTCTCTTCTAGGACCATTTAATCAGCATGTCGTGTATTCAGTGCAATAACTGTGGTGCTTTCATTCTGAGAAGAATCATTTGGAACCTAAGAGCTTGCCCTATATGCCTCAAGTTAGCTGCCATGCATAAAGAATTGACTCATTTAAGGGAAGAACTAGCTGCAATGAAACACACCTCTTCTAGAATACAAACCGAACAAAGTCCACCACCGCTCCCACAAAGAATCAAACATACAGCACCCCACACAACCAAACAAGGACCCTCATTGAACTTACCAATGCAACACAAGATCAACCTGTATATAGTTAAGAAAGTTAATTTTACATGTTTACGGTACATAGGTATTCCTGTTCCATGTAAACTGAATCTGTACTATCTGTACTGATTATTCTGTTCAATGTAAAGCGCAATTGAAATGTAGAAAATCGTGGTATAAAAATGCTAATAAAATAAAATAATGAAATAAATAAAATAAACAAATGGATCACAGTGGGCTCTGCTAGGTTGCAACTTGTAACGCAGAGACACCCTGTACATCAAGAGATATCCTTGCATAATGCCTTCCCTGCCTTGGTTAATGAGGATGCCCAATCCATGGAAACTGAAGGGCCCTTAAATGAGAGAGTCAATGCCCAATCTACTCATAAAGCACCAAATGTGAAGAAAAAAATAACAAAACAGAAAACTACTACTACTTGGAGATTCCATCATCAGAGGCACCAATTTGGGAACACAGTTCAAAGGAGAGAAGATAGTCAAATGCCTCCCAGGTTCTTCAGCCAGCAGGAATACAAATTGTTGATGTAGTTAGCGCAGAAAGTGAGCTTTCCAAAATTGATGTTGTCATCCACTTGAGTACAATGACCTGGCTAGAAACAGTGCCTCTGTAGTTCAAAGGGACTTCCAGACTCTGTGAGAGAAACTCAAGCCCATTGCTAACACTGTAGCATTCTCAGAAGTTCTACCTGTTCTTGGTAAGGGGGCAGAAAGGCTGCATCACATAAACAGCTTTAATACATGGCTCCAGACCTGGTGCAAACAAGAAGGATTCAGATTTGTAGGCAACTTGGGAAACAGATGGACCAACAAGAGGCAATACTGTGCTGATGGACTACATCTCTGTCGCAGGGGAAAGAATCCTAAGTGAAAAATTCAGGCAGTATGTGGATATGTATTTAAACTAGAGAAGAGGTGATGGATGGGGAAGGACAAGTTCAGGATGTCACTCCCGGCAAAAGCAGAGCAACATCAGAAACAGCCACACTTCTAAACCACACATCAATGACAAGTGGGAAGAGGTGGTTAGAACAAAATCAATGCAAATACATGCAAGCCTGTTAAATGCTGGAAAGCAATGAGCACAAATGCTCAAGCTTAGCCAACAAAGTTCCGGACCTGGAAGCCCAAATGGTGGAAATGGACTTGGACATTGTGGCCATTACTGGCTATAATCTATTCAGAAGAGACAGATAAAGACTAGGGGACATGCAATGAAGCTACAGGGTAAACTATTTAAGACTAATAAGAGAAAATATTTTTTCACTCAACGTGTAATCAAACTCTGGAATTTGTTACCTGAGGATGTAGTAAAGGCTGTTAGTGTAGCTGGGTTTAAAAAAGGTTTGGACAAATTCCTAAACAAATTCCTAAACTATCATTAAAAAGAACCCAGGATATCACTGCTTGACCCAATACAAGCATTGTGGAACCTGTGTCTTTTGGGGAAACTGCTAGGTACTTATTACCTAGATTGGCCACTTTTGGAAACAAGATACTGGGCTTGATGGATCTTGGTCTGACCCAGTATGGTATATCTTATGTTCTTAGAAAGTGGAAAAGGAGGAGGAATAGCCTAATATGACAAAAGCAATATTAAAGCTACTGAAATGCAGGGGGCATGTGGAAAAAAAGAAGTGCTCTGGATTGTGTTGGAAAGAGGAGATGGCACTGTCATCCACACCGGTGTAGTCTACAGACCTCCAACTCATATCAGAGAAATAGATAATGAATTGATTATAGATATTGTAAAGATAGCCGCAAAGGGGGAAGTGATCATATTGGGTGACTTTAATCTAACCAATGTGGATTGGACTACTCCTTTTGCAAATCTGGAATCTGTCGAATGTCCGGGTGCGTGCCCCTGTGAGCAGCAGCAATCATCACGGGCACCCACCCGGACATTTGACATGCTATCTCCGTTTGTGAGCACTAAATCCAGCATTGAGTTTTCCCTGGTCAGTTTCATCTCCATTTGTCTAAGTAACGTATACTGGAAAGCATCTACAATTTTTTTACTTCTTTTCCAGATTTGCAAAAGGAGTAGTCCAATCTACATTGCTTAGATTAAAGTCACCCAATATGATCACTTCCCCCTTTGCAGCTATCTTTGCAATATCTATAATTATAGATTATAATCAATTCATTGGGTTTTAAGGTGCAGTCCAATCACAGCAAGCTCAAAGTCCTAGACTTCAAAAACAAAGACTTCAGTAAAATGGCCAAGTACCTGAAGGAGGAGTTGGCATGGCGGGAGGGGATAAGGGAAGTGGAATTGCAATGGGCTAAACTAAATGTGGCAATAAAAGGGGCAACAGACAAATATGTAAGGAAAGTAAATAAAAACAAGAGGAGAAGGAAACCTATTTGGTTCTCATAAGAAGTGGCTGCTCAAATAAAGTAAAAAAACACAGCTTTCACAAAATTCAAAAGCTCGCAAATTGAGGAACCTAGAAAGGAATACAGGATCAAGCTAAAAGAGACAAAAAGAGAAGAAGTAATTAGATCTTACCTGCTAATTATTGTTCCTGAAGGAACGACAGTCCAGTCCCTTTACTTCTGGGTTACGCAACCCTTCCAGCAGCTTGGAGGCTGAGCCCAACCTTTTTTGGAGGAGGAGCGGTATAAGTACCCCTGGGACCACCCACTCACTCCAGTATTCGAATGACAAAGCAAACTGTAACAATTTCTACGAATAGACCTCAAACAAAAATCTAACTCCCCTAGGGGATGACTAACACACAGTCCCGCAAAAGGACCGCCTTTTTTTTTGAAATGGGAGATAGGATCAAGAAGGAACACGGAGGAGGGAGGGCAACGGGGGGAAGCGGCGTGCCCGACACCGTCAGAGGAGACTTTCCTTGCTCTCTTTCGCTCAGACCTGGATCTCCGCTTGGCCTGCCTCCCCGTCCTCGTCTGATAGTTCTTCAAGTCCGGCCGAGCCGGGAGGGATCAGGGACTGGACTGTCGTTCCTTCAGGAACAATAATTAGCAGGTAAGATCTAATTACTTCTTCCTTATCGTCACTCCAGTCCAGTCCCTTTACTTCTGGGATGTATCAGAGCAGTTCAACTCCGGGAGGGGTCCAGCACGCCGGACTGAAGAACCGCCAGACCAAACCTCGCGTCCGCTGCGCTCTGTACGTCCAGCCTATAGTGTTTTGTGAAGGTATGCAGCGAGGACCACGTCGCCGCTCTACAAATATCCAACGGGGGAACCAGACTATACTCTGCCCACGAGGTGGCCTGCGCTCGGGTAGAGTGCGCCCGTAATCCCACTGGGCCCTGCTTCCCTTTTAGGATGTAGGCAGAGGCAATCGCTTCTCGGATCCACCTGGAGATGGAGGCCTTGGCTGCCGCCTCCCCTTTGTGCAGGCCTCCGAACTGGACGAACAGACGTTCGGATTTCCGGAAAGGGGCAGTGCGGGAGAGGTATCGCTTCAAGATCCTCTGGACGTCTAGGAGTCGTAGCTTACTGTCCCTGCCTTCCGGGACTCCGGCCGGCCAGGCCGGGAGGGTTACTGTCTGGTTCAAATGAAATGGGGAAATGACCTTGGGTAGGAAGGAAGGCACTGTCCGTAGGACCACCTTGTCCCTGAAAAAGGATAGGAAAGGAGGTTGGGAGGACAGCGCTTGCAATTCGGAGACTCGCCTAGCCGAGCAGATAGCGACCAGGAAAACCATCTTGAGGGTTAAATCCTTCAGGGAGGCCCTCTTTGCTGGCTCAAAGGGTTCCCTGACCATTGCATTTAGTACCAGATTGAGGTCCCATGGGGGGATCACCGATCTCCGTTGCGGACGCAAGCGTCTGACTGCCCTCAGGAACCTGGAAACATCCGCATGGGCCCCTAGGGGCTTGCCGCGGACCTTACCTCTATAGCAAGCGATGGCTGCTAGTTGGACTCGTAAGGAGCTGTGCGCCAGACCCTTATCAAAACCGGCTTGCAAGAATTCCAGCACCTCAGGGACTGAGGCCGAAAGGGGTTTCCTTCGGTGTTCCGCACACCATGCTTCAAAGATGCGCCAGACCCTTACATAGGACAAACAGGTCGAGCGTTTCTTCGCATTTAATAGCGTTGATATTACTGCTCCCGAATAAACACGCTTTAAGAGCCGCGTCCTTTCAATAGCCAGGCCGTAAGCGAGAATCGATCCACTTGAGGCATCAGAACTAGGCCCTGTCTGAGCAGGCCCCTTTTGCAGGGGAGCCGCCAAGGCTGGTCGGCTAGCAACCTCACCAGATCTGCATACCAAGGGCGCCTCGGCCAATCCGGGGCAATGAGGATCACCAGGCCCTGGTGAGACTCCACTCGCTGAAGGACCTTCCCGATGAGGACCCAAGGGGGGAACACGTAGAGAAGGCCCTCCGCCGGCCACTTCTGAGACAGAGCATCCAGGCCTTCGGACATTCTTTCCTTCCGCCGACTGAAGAACCTGTCCACTTTGGCTGACGCGAAGCTTGCCATGAGATCCATCACTGGGAGTCCCCAGCGGTTCACTATCTTGTCGAAGGTCTCCTTCTCTAGTTCCCACTCTCCGTGGTCTATCCTGTGCCTGCTGAGGTAATCGGCCGTGAGATTGTCCGTGCCTGCCACGTGTTGCGCCGAAAGTGCTTCCAGGCGGGGCTCCGCCCACTGGAACAGGACGTCCGCCTCCTTCTCCAGAGAGGGGCTGCTGGTGCCGCCCTGGTGGTTGATGTAAGCTACCGTGGTGACGTTGTCTGAGAGAACGCGAATTGCCCTTCTTTGTACTAGAGGTTCGAGCGCTCTGAGTGCTAGAGAGACGGCCCGCAACTCCAGTCTGTTGATGGGCCATTGAGATCCCAGCGGAGACCAGCGGCCCTGGACAAACTGGTCCTCGCAGTGAGCCCCCCAGCCTGACAAACTGGCATCCGTTGTGTGACGCCTCGTCTTACCAATTACACCTACTTGTGGCGCAGTTCATTTGGGAGACAGCGTCATGTATGTTACTTTGTTATCGCTGTTCTCTGGTTGAGCAAAATTGTAGTTGTAGGCCCAGTGATCACAGCCAAAGCAATTTGAAGGTAAACAATAGGTTTATTGTTCCCAGCAGGTTTTCTTCACCCCAGAACAGATATTTAAGGATAACAACATGAATAAAGCAAATAAAGTCCTGTACAAATGTTCCCTGATACTTCTCAGGTTACTGTAGTCCAAAACAACTGTAGACTTTCTTAACAGCGATACTCATTCAAGGCATTCAATAAAGAACTTCCAACAAGCGTGGTTTTCCTCTTCCACCTTCATATGGATAATTCAGTTCAAGCCTTAGAATTATGCACTTCACTAGTGTCAGCAGTCAGACAACTTCCTGTCTGTACTTAAACTCTATTCTCTACATGCTTTTAAAACAGCCTTAAAACATTGCTTCTGTTTAAGCTGTACCTTTAAAAGTCACACTGGCAAATCCCGCATTCCATCTCAGAGCTACTGTGATCAGACAATGGAATGTCGGTTTGCATGGATTCTTCGTCGCTGAGTTGAGCTCCTTGGCTCTCTGGCCTATTCGAGTCTAGGGCTCTTAAATGGTGGAGGAGATCTTGTATCTGCTTTTCTCCCCTCTCACTGCCTGTCCTGCAGTCTTGTAAGGATATCTGTTTATTCAGCCTCTTAAAGAGCTGGGCATAAGGATTTCTTCCTTCTTCCTTTTTCCTATACCTTATTCCCTGTTGAGGAACTACGTGTTTCTTGTAACTAGGCTTTTCAGGGACTCTACCAATCTCCCATTCCTCCAGCTCAGTATCTGTGCTTGAATCACGCTGCTGCCAATTATGAGCTAGCTGACGTGCACCTGTGCTGGCTTCTAGCTTACAAGTTCTACCACGTTCACTGCCAATATTGCAAGGTAAACTATCAGAGGAACTACTTCTGTCTGTCTGACACAGACTCTATATTCTGTTTAAAAGGCTTATAAGTTTTTCTGACCTGGTTCAGCTTTTCTTGAGGGCAAACCCTTCCTGGGAGGATTCTCGGCTGTTTCCCCAGAGACGTGGCTCTCTCTCTGCAAGGTGGCTGGCAATGGTCCAGGTAATTGGATCCCAGCTGGTCACGCTTGCTCTGAGCTCGGCCCCTTTTGGATAAGGATTCTGTTTCTGTTCCTCTGCCAAGAATGCCTGACTCCAAGGCTGTATCTGCACTCCTGGAGTCCCCTTTTTCTGGCTTTGCCAAAGGTAAGTTCCTATTTTGCCTTTTTCCTTCCTCCTGTAGCTCTCTGCGTTCCTCGTCTGATCTCCTCTCTGATCCAGCTGATCCTGCTGGTCTTGCTGCTCGGGCTGATCCTGCAGATCGGGCTCCTCCCCCTGAACCTACCACTTCCTGGTTAAGTGGAGTGGTTTGTCCAATCAGGTGAGAGTCCACCCCTTTCCCTGGTTGGCTAGCTCTCCCTGTCAGCCTAGAGCTAGGGTGTGGCTCCCTTTCTTTTCTCTCCTGCCCTGCAACTCTGTGCGCTGAGGTTTTAACCCTCAGCTGCCCTGTATTCCTGGCAGGTTCAGAGGAAAAAGTTTGTTTAAAAGCCTTTTTCTTGTGCTCTGACAGCTCTGCCTTGTCACAGTTGTCAACAGTACCCAGAGATGAGGCTCGAGAGGCATTCCCCGCTCTAGATTCTTTGTGCACTGCCACCAGCGAAGCGACCGTTTGGTCCTTGGAGCACACGGTAACTGTGTTGAGAGGGAATGGATTTGCGGGGACCACCGACGCAATAGAGCGCGCTGTAATGGCCTCATGTGGGCCCTGGCCCAAGGCACTACCTCTATTGCTGCCGCCATCGTGCCCAGCACCTGAAGATAATGCCACGCTGAGGGGTTTCGTCTGCTCTGGAACTGCGCGACTAGCAGTCTTAAGTCCCTTGATCACGTTCGAGAGAGGAACACTCTGCCCCTTCCGGTGTCGAATCTTGCTCCAAGATATTCGAGGTCCTGGCAGGGGGTCATCCTGCTCTTTGCTCGGTTGATGACCCACCCCAACTCCTCTAGGACCTGCATAACTCTGTCCGTTGCCGAGCGGCTTTCTGCTACCGATTTTGCCCGGATCAGCCAATCGTCTAGGTACGGGTGTACTAGAATTCCCTCCTTGCGGAGGAAGGCCGCTACTACCACCATCACCTTGGTGAATGTTCGCGGGGCCGTCGCTAGGCTGAAGGGAAGTGCCTGGAACTGAAAGTGGCCCCCCGGCACCACGAACCTTAGGAACTGTTGATGGGACTTCCTGACCGGAATATGCAGGTAGGCCTCTGTCAAGTCGAGGGACGTCAGGAACTCTCCGGTCCTTACCGCTGCGATCACTGAGCGTAGGGTCTCCATGCGGAAATGTGGTACCTTGAGACAGCGGTTGACCTGTTTCAAGTCCAGGATTGGCCGAAAGGACCCTTCCTTCTTTGGGACTACGAAGTAAATCGAGTATCGACCCGATCCGAACTGGTCTGATGGAACAGGTACTACTGCCTCTAGTGCAATCAGCCGTGCGAGGGTTGACTCTATCGCCGACCTCTTTGCAGAAGATCCGCTGGGAGATTGAACGAATGCTGGAGGTAACTGCTTTGCGAATTCGAGAGCGTAGCCCTCTCTGATTACTTCCAGTACCCATTGATCCGTAGTGACCCGGGACCAGGCGGGAAGGAACTGTCTTAGGCGGCCTCCCACTGGACGCTCTACCCCCTGGTCCCCCGTCGCTTCATTGTTGCTTTCTAGGGGCAGAGGAGAAGGAGGAGGAGGCCCCAAAGCCGCGGCCTGCTCCCCGAAACCCCCGGAAACCTTGACTCCTGGAGGGGAAGCATCCCCTGGAAGGGGGGTTGGATCTGGCAGGGCGAAACCTCCGAGAATCCCTGGACTGGGGGCGATTTGGAGGCAGAGGACGATTTTGTTTCGGCCTGTCTTCTGGTAGCCTGCCTCCTTTGGACTCGCCAAGGTCCTTTACTAGCTTCTCCAAATCTTCTCCAAATAGCAGCTTCCCCTTAAAGGGGAGTTGACTCAGGCGTGCCTTTGAAGAGGCATCCGCCGCCCAATTTCGTAACCACAAATAACGCCTGGCTGCTACCACCGAGGCCATGTTCTTGGCCAGGCTTCTGATGAGGTCATACTGACTATCTGCTAAGAAGGCTGCTCCGGATTCCAACCTAGCGGCATTGGACCGGGCGTCCCCCGCGGTAGCCTCTGCTGCTTGCAGTTGCTGCGACCACCATAAGCAGGCCCGAGCAACCCAAGCTCCCGAGATGGAGGCCTGTAGGGCTAGAGCGCTTACGTCAAATGCTTGTTTCAGGAGCGTGTCCAACTTTCTGTCCTGAGAATCCCTTAAGGCCGTGCTGCCTTCAACTGGGATAGTAGTCTTCTTAGTGACTGCTGATACCGCTGCATCTAATCTGGGGGACTTCAGCAACTCCTTATCTGCCTCCGGGAGAGGGTAAAGGCGCAGCATGGGGCGGGTCCCCCTTAGGCTAGATTCCGGCTGGTCCCATTCTTCCTGGATCATCTGCCGAACCACTCAATGGACCGGAAAGACCTTCTGGGATTTCCTAATGGCCTGTATCAATGGATCCTCCAGCGCCTCCTCCACCGGCGTATCTGAGGCCACATTGAGCACCTTTAGGGACTCATTAATTAGTGCCGGGAGCTCCTCCCGACGAAAGACTCTGATGATCCTGGATTGGTCTTCCTCCGGGATCTCTCCCTCTTCCAGCTCCTCTTCCTCTTCGTCCAAGTCCTTGTCCGAGTACGTCTCCTCCGGAGTACCCTGAGAGAGGGTTGCCAGGGGCTCCTCCTCGCACAGACGAGGGCGCTTCGTTGGCACGCCGGATTCAGAGGCTGAATTGTCCTTTTTTGACGGCTCGGCCTCAACTGCTCCTAAGCCCTGCTTCCGCAAGCAATAGGCCTTGTGCAGTAGAAGTATGAAGTCCGGGGAGAAAAAATCCCCGGACCCTCCTTCCCCCGCAGGGAGGGGGGAAGGGGGTAGGGGGGGTGAAGGTATGTCCGAGGACGTAGGTGGAGGTACTTGTGATCCTCCCTCCCCACCTAGGAGGTCTCCTGTCCCCTGAGGAGGAAGAGCTACAGCTAGATTAATTTCCTGCTCCACCGAGGCCGCCACTGCGGCGCAGCTCCTGCAGATTCCTGCCTCTGCGGAGGTGCCTCTGCGTGTTCCGCAGGAGGGACAGCGGGGCTTGGTTGTCATGTCCCTAGGATTATCCTCTGAAATATATAACTTCAATATACCTGCAATCTTTAACTACCACACTTCTCCCCTTTCTGCACCTCTTGGAGGGGAGGCAGTCAAATTGCTTGGGCACAAAGGAAAATAGAAACCAGGTAAAATTGCAAATAAATTAAAACTAAATTAAATTAAATTAAAATTAAATAAAGTTTAACTCTTCTTTCCTCCAACGGAGGTACTTGCGTTTCAGATGCTGCCACTGGATCCTGCACCCGTGGCCCGCAGGCTCTACACGTGGTGGGTCTCACCACGTGGAGCCAGGTCGGGACCGCGCGAGGTCAGCCGTCGGGTCTGCAGTGTTCCCAGAGAAGGCCTGAGGTGAAATTGAACCCCTTTATTGCTGCGATCAATTTCGCCGTTTCCCCGATGTCGGGAAGGCCGGTTCTTGCTGCCGCGTCTCTCCATCTGCCGTGGAAGGGATTGGCGGTAGGCCCCGAATGACGGTCTTGCCTCTAGCGCTCAGCCACCCTGAGGACTTCGGCGCGAGGCAGAGAATGGCGGCGGTTTTCCTTTGGCCCGACTTGTCTCGTCCGGAGCAGGGGAGAATGGAAGCACTCCCTGACGCTGCAGGCCACCGCTTACCTCCGTTCCCCGGCCCGATCGGGAGGGGGGGGAGGGGGAAAAGGAGCCGGCAGAAATTTAAAGTCGCAGGAGAAGGAAAAAAGAAAACTTCAACCAGCAAAATAAATGTAAGTAAAATAGGCAATAGACAAACAAATTAATAAAATTAATAAAAAATATTATCTAAAAGAAGGACTCCAGTAAGCCCCAGGCTTACGGAACCCTCCAGCTGCTTGGAGGCTGAGAATACTGGAGTGAGTGGGTGGTCCCAGGGGTACTTATACCGCTCCTCCTCCAAAAAAGGTTGGGCTCAACCTCCAAGCTGCTGGAAGGGTTCCGTAACCCAGAAGTAAAGGGACTGGACTGGAGTGACGATAAGGAAATAAGGATACCAAAAGCAAAGGCAGAGGAAAAGATGGCTAAAGAAGTGAAGTGTGGCAACAAAACACTTTCTACAGTTTTATATGGGAAGGAAGGAAAATCAGAGGTGGAATTGAAGGACTCGGAAGTGCTGGGAATGGACTCATGGAAAGTGACATTGAAAAAACGAAATTGCTAAACAAATACTACTGCTCTATTTTTTTAGAGAAACTCCTGGAGAAGGACCACCTCTGATTGACTAATATATAAATGGGAATGAAGTAGATACCACACCATTTACTGAAGATGATGTGTTAGAACAACTTGCAAAACTGAAAGTGCACAAGGCCATGGGACCGGATGGGATACATCCCAGGATACTGAAAGAGCTCAGAGAGGTTCTTGCAGGGCTTTTAAAGGATGTTTTCAACAGATCCTTGGAGACAGGAGAAGTTTCACAGGACTAGAGATGGGCTGATGTGGTACCTCTCCACCAAAGTTGTGAAAGGGAAGAAGTGACAAATTACAGGCCGGTGAGCCTTACCTCGATGGTGGGAAAAGTAATGGAGGCGCTACTGAAAGAGTGAATAGGGGACTTGCTCGAAACCAACAGGTTCCATGATCCAAGGCAATATGGTTTTACCAAAGGGAGATCTTGCCAAACAAATCTGATTGAGTTCTTTGACTGGGTGACCAGAGAACTAGATTAGGAGCATGCGATGGATGTCATCTACCTGGATTTCAGCAAAACCTTTGATACTGTTCCTAATAGGAGGCTTATCAATAAACTCAATAGTTTGGGGATGGATTCCATTGTGGTGAAAAGGATCAGAACTTGGTTGACTGACAGATGACAGAAGGTGATGGATGAAAGGAGGGTGATTAGCGGGGTGCCCCAGGGTTCGGTCCTGGGTCCGGCACTGTTCAATATATTTGTGAGTGATATTGCTGAAGGACTGCATGGAAAAGTCTGTCTTTTTGAAGATGACACGAAAATTTGCAACAGAATGGACTCCCTTGACGCAGTGGATAACATGAGGAAAGATCTACAAAAGCTGGAAGAATGGCCTAATGCTTGACAGTTAAGATTTAATGTGAAGAAGTGCAGTGTCATGCACTTGGGAAGCAGAAATCCAGGGGAAATGTACGCGATAGGGGGTGAGAGGTTGCTGTGCATGGACCAGGAGAAGGACCTTCATGTGATTATTTCTGAGGATCTCAAGGTGGCAAAACAGTGCGACAAGGCAGTGGCAAAAGCCAGGAGGATGTTGGGTTGCATACAAAGAGGAATTACCAGCAGAAAGGAAGAGGTACATATAACACTGTATAAGTCATTGGTGAGGCCTCACTTGGAATACTATGTTCAGTTTTGGAGACCATATCTCACAAAGGATGTAAAAAGACCGGAAATGGTTCAGAGGAAGGTGACCAAAATGATTTGGAGCCTGCTTCAGAAGCCTTATGAGAAGAGACTTGAAGACCTAATTATGTACACTCTGGAGGAGAGGAGGGATAGGGGAGATATGATTCAGACCTTTAAATACTTAAAGAGAATTAACAAACAAACAAGCCTCTTCCAATGATGGTGAAACTGTAAAACTAGAGGGCATAACATGAAGCTGCAAGGGGGTAAACTGAAAGGCAATGTCAGGAAATACTTTTTCACTGAAAGGGTGGTGGATCTTGGAATGCCCTCCCGATGGAAGTGGTGGGGGCAAATACAGTGACAGAATTCAAAATGGCATGGGACAGACACAGTGAATCCCATTATAGAAACAGGATAAAATCAAAATAAACTTAACTATCTAATTTCTCATCAAACAGGGGTGTCCTACATAGAGCAGTGGGTTCACCCCTAAACAAAGACATGACATTGAGCAGCAGGTGCACCTACTCTTGCCATCTTACTGGGCAGACTAGATGGACCATACTGGTCTTTATCTGTTGTCATTTACTATGTTAGTATGTTACTATGGTGTTTGTCTTGTTTCTGATGGACCTAGCATTGATTAGCCCAATGCTAATTGGAGTGATTAGTGTGTGTACGGTGTGGTAGCCAGTTGTGTGAGTGTTGGTTTGAATTCTTATTAATCTGGGGGTTCATCCGTTGGCATACTTATGGGGGTTAATCCATATGTGTGGGTGTCAAGGTATGTGTAGTAGGGGAGGTGGTAGGACTGTTGTGGGTATGTTTATGGTATAGGTAGCTGTTGATGAGTGGCAGAGTAGGATCCAGATGAGAAGAAGGGCATACAATACTTGGTTGGCTGGCAACATTGGATTCCGTGGCATTATAGCAGTTTTATGCTTTTTGGTAGAATCATACGAGGGTAGGGGTGGGGCTCTTTCAGCAGTGAGTACCATTTCTGATGAGTGGCACTTACAGTTTGTCATTTTCTTGATGAAAGTGTGTCCTGATATAATCTGAAGTGTTTCAGAGATGTATGGGACGAGAGTTGTCTGCTTGTGAGTAGACCTGATAGGGGTAAGGTCAGCAGCGAGGTCTTCAAGGTTGTTGAGGTTTTTCAAGCTTGTTGGGCTTAGTGTTGGCAGCTTTTTATTTCGGTTGAGCTAATTTTTGCATACCTATCTGCATTCCCCGCCTAAGGGCCATGCCAAAGGGCTCTCTGGCATAGGCCCACCAGGCATGGGCACACCTGATGGCACTTCTTTTTTAAAGCTGCTGTGGTGGGCCCTGATTGGCCTTGAGATGAAGAGCGGGAGGGGTTTCAGCCTCCCGCTCTCTTTCCTAATGCCGATTGGGGCTCTGGGTCCAAGGGTGCAGTCCTGCAGTGCCTGATGGATGAGGGTGAAAGGAGCTAGACCAGGGGTGGGCAATCCTGATCCTGGAGGGCCGCAGACCAGTCAGGTTTTCGGGATATCTCTAATGAATATGCATGAGATATATATGCATTAGAGATATCCTGCCAACCTGACTGGTTTTTGGCCCTCCAGGGCTGGATCTGGAGACCCCTGCCTTACACCTCTGTCATTTAAGATTGTGAGTGGACAAGGTGCAGATGTCCAAGACATCAAAAAGGTTAGATAGAATTTGTTACAGTCCTCCTCACTTCTCACCACCACCAAAAAATTGTCTATTAGACAACTTTTTGGTGGTGGTGAGAATCGAGGAGGAATGTGACACATTCTATATACCCTTTCGATGTCTAGGACATCTGTACCTTGCCCACTCACGATCTTAAATGACAGAGGTGTAAGGCAGGGGTCTCCAAATCCAGCCCTGGAGGGCCACAAACCAGTCAGGTTGGCAGGATATCTCTAATGCATATATATCTCATGCATGTTCATTAGGGATATCCCGAAAACCTGACTGGTCTGCGGCCCTCCAGGACCAGAGGTGCCCACCCCTGAGCTAGACTCAGGACTAATATGCAGAAATATTTCTTTACGGAAAGAGTGGTAGATACGTGGAATAAACTCACAGTGAACGTAGTAGAGATGAGGACAGTCTCTGAATTCAAGAAAGCAGGGGACAAACACAGATGTGCTGCTGAGAAAAATATACATGAGCACAACAGGAAGCAATGTATATTGATTACTTATAAAATACTGCTTATTGTACCTAGTGGGTACTGGGTGTAAATATGTCTGGAAAGTGCTATGTGAGCACATTTTCTGGACGTGTCCTATCTCTGGAACCTGGAAGAATGGTAGATACAATATAATAGATCAGCCCCACCTTCTGCTAGAAATGCAGATAAACTCATACAGTCCTTACCCAGGGAGATCAGAGTCTCATAATTCTCCTTCATCACTTCCCTGTAAAGCCCCTTCTGCTCTTCATCTAAATACTCCCACTCCTCCTGGGAGAAAGAGACAGCGATGTCCTCAAACGTCACCTGCATCTGGAACACAAACCAAAAAACACACTCAGGGACACGTGGAGGTGCTCAGAGTACATTAGATGCCGGCTGGCTTTATTCTTCTACCCTGGAAATCCAAGGGAGCTCTGCATTAAAACTTATAGGAAAAGACCCAGAAGCTATTACTGGTCTCCAGAGCACCGGGGGTGAAAGCACATTGAGTGGATCTCTCTGGCTAAGTTTTTATTATTTTTCTTTTGCATGCTTTGAATAGTTTTAGCTGTCTGTACCTCGTCTGCCTTTGGGAATTACTGTAATTGCACTGCTTTACTTACTGCCTGTGTTTAACATAGTAACATAGTATATGACGGCAGATAAAGACCAGTATGGTTCATCTAGTCTGCCCAGCAAGGTGGCAAGAGTCGGTGAACCTGCTGCTCCATGAAGGTCACCCCGCCGCATGCCTTTGTTTAGGGGTGTAGCTAACTGCTCCATGTACAGTACATCACCCCACACTCCTAAAAGACTAGCATCCATAGGCATTAGAGGTACCTCGCTGAAATGGTTCTCCTCCTACATAACTAACAGAATGCAGCAAGTCCACTTCAACAATGAAACGGCCTCAACATTCCCTCAAACCCAAGGCATACCTCAAGGCTCGGCCCTGTCTTCCCTCCTCTTCAACCTTTATCTTCAACCAGTTTGTAAAACATTCCAGGGCCACAAGATCAGTTACCACATCTATGCTGATGACCTAATGCTCTATACTCAACTTGATGTCGACAACCTGAATCTCAGCCAACTCGAAAAATGCCTCAGTGAGCTCCAAACCTGGTTGCAACAAAATAATATGTCCATAAATCACAAAAAAACGGAAGTGATGTGCATGTCCAGAAAACCGGACTTTAACCCACCAACAACAGTCACCATGAACAATAACGTCTACGCCACAAAGAACGAAATAAAATACCTAGGCGTGACACTGGATTGTAACCTAAAGATAGAAAAGCATCTCCGAATTACCAACCGAGCCATTTTCCACAAGCTAAAAGTCTTGCAACCACTACGTAGCATCATAGATCATTCTGACTTCAGGACCGTAGCTCAAGCCCTCATCATTCCTCATCTGGACTATCGCAACGCCATACTACAGGGGCTGCCTAAAAAAACCCTCAATATCCTTCAAATGGCGCAAAATGTGGCGGCTAGAATCATCATGAGGAAAGGCCTGAAGGATCATATCACACCAGTACTAATAGACCTACATTGGCTCCCAATCACTGCACGCATTCAATATAAAATCCTAGTCACCGCATTCAAGCTCATTCATAATATAGCACCATCTCACCTCAACACCCTTATCACCTCACAGCCAAACAACAGAAGCAGAAGATCTCCAAACCTCAATACCCTCCTGGTCCCGGGTACCCTGAGATCCGTCAATGCTAATACCAGCAACCGAGCATTCTCATTTATAGCGCCTCTGCTATGGAACCAACTACCATGCGAGCTGAGAGCAAACACTGACTTGTTGGACTTCAGAAAAAAGCTTAAGACGCATCTTTTCCAGATGCACTTCAATACTACCTAATCACCATGTTCCCACACTAGGGTCTCATCAGTCACAAAGAAAGAACACCGTGCTCTAGCCACTAATAGACCCATCAACATGTAAATATGTATATACAAGTGAAGTCACTAGCCTGCAATCAAGTGTGATTTGACCTGTGATGTGACCTGTACTTTTCCACTAAATCAATATGTATGTTTTTAATCCCTGGCCTGTACAGCCACACTGTTATGTATAGCAAACCGCTGCTGATCGCTGGAAGTAGCAGGATACAAGTGTACACTAAATAAATAAATAAATAAATAAATGTAAGTCACCCCTATTTGTTGAGATATAAGAGATAGTTATATTTATTTGATTTTATCCTGTTGCTATAAAGGGATCCACTGTGTCTGTCCCATGCCATTTTGAATTCTGTCACTGTATTTGTCCCCACCAATTCCATCGGGAGGGTGTTTCAAGCATCCACTATGTAGATTTATTTTGCCTTTGAGAAAATAGTGGATGCAATATAGGAATTACCTAGCTTTAATAAAAAAATTAATAATAAAAAAAAGAGTTCAAATTTTCAGCCTGTTCTAGAAATGTAGCTTTAAAAATATGTTTGGCCTGCATTGCAGGGTCTCTGGCTTAGGAAGTCAAACTCGTAGCCAACTGCCACTTACTTCTCACCCTCTCTCCCCTCACCTACCCACCCACCCTAGGGCTGGATGATCTTAGTCACCCCAAGATACACAGTCGCTTGAAATAACTTTATTGGAAAGCACTTCTCTGTTGCTTTTTCATCTGGCAAATGCCCCATATTTGACACACTAATCAAAGTTATTTTTAATCAGTGCAATAGCTGTGGTGCTTTAATCCTCAGGAAAACAATTTGGAGCCTTTGAACTTGTCCTATCCATCTTAAGCTATCTGCTATGGAAAAATGATTGATTCAATTGTGGGAAAACTTCGCTGCAATGAAACAAACCTCCCCCATGATACAGCTTGCAAACAATCCATGCAACTCCCCCAAAAAATCCAACAATGCAAGAATAAATGGATGACAGTGGTTATAGTCGGTTATGATGAATTACACGGAGACACCAACTCCACCTCGTGATACCCTTGCAGAATACCTTCTCTGCCTTGGAAAATTAGGATTCTCCATTAATGGAAACTGAGGTGGCCTTAGACAAGAAAGTCAACATCGGTTCACAGACATCTAAACCATATAGACAAAGAGAGGGGCTTATCTCAGTGATCATCTCTATCAGCCCTTTTATTTAATATTTATCTCCGTCCAATCTGTAGTATCTTCTATAAGTTTAAAGTGGAGTACTACATCTATGCAGACGATATAGCATTCTATCTCCCATTTCATATTGCAAGCCCTAACCTCCATCTGATAATGTCCTGTTTCAGTGAATTCTCAAAGTGGCTGTACTCCCATAATCTGCAGATTAATTTAAAGAAAACTGAGATACTATAGGTAGCCAGGAACCATGACTTTAAACCTCCCTCAACTTTACATCTAAAAGAAGCTGTTTTACAGCTAAAGAAGGAGGTGAAATTCCTTAGGATTACTCTAGATCAAGCCCTTAGCATGACCACCCATATTAAATTTACCCCAGGTAAAATCTATTACAAACTAAAGATGATTCAGCAATTGAGACCACTGTTATCAAGCTACAACATTCGGTCTGTCGTTCATGCAATAATCACTCCACACTTTGATTATTGCAACAGCATTTTCAAGGGCCTCTCCAAACAGGCAATAAGCCAGTTACAGATGGCCCAACATGTGGCTACCCGAATTATTTGGAAAGTTAATAGAACTGAATATATCACACCTATATTATATAAATTACACTGACTGCCAATTTATACCATATAAAATATAAATTTCTCATGATCACATCCAAACTTCTAAAGAATATAGCTCCATCATACCTCAGCTCTCAACACCCTCGTACTCTCCACTGACCTCCGCAAGGCTAACCGTTTGACGAGCAATACAGCCTTTACATACACTGCACCTGTGAAATGGAACTCCCTCCCTGATAAGCTCAGATCCATTAATGATCTCTCCGCATTTCGTAAGGCCCTTAAAACCCATCTCTTCACTGAGCATTTTGCAACCCACAGGATCAAGTCAAGGTCTACCCAACCTAGCCTTCCCGTCCATGCATTCCATTAGAGAAAGTGGAAAAGGAGGAGTAACCTTATATGTCAAAAGCAATATTAAAGCTACTGAAATGCAGGGGGCATGGGGAAAAGAAGAAGTGCTCTGGGTTGTGTTGGAAAGAGGAGATGGCACTGTCATCCATACTGGTGTACTCTACAGACATCCGACTCAAATCGAAGAAATAGATAATGAATTAATCATAGATATTGCCAAGATAGCCACAAAGGGGGAAATGATCATATTAGGTGACTCTAATCTACCCAATGTGGATTGGATTACTCCTTCTGCAAATCTGGAAAGAAGCAAAAAAATTATGGATGCTTTCCAAGATGCATTACTTAGACAAATGGTGATGGAACCAACCAGGGAAAGCAAAATGCTGGATTTAGTGCTCACCAATGGTGACAGCAGGTTGAATGTCTGGGTGGGTGCCCCTGTGAGAAGCAGCGATCATCACACAGTGTGGTTTGAGATTAATGCCAAGGTGCGGTTCAATCATAGCAAGCTCAAAGTTCTATACTTCAAAAATACTGACTTTAAGTAAATTGGCCAAGTACCTTCTCCAAGTTAGCAGGGTGGGAGGGGATAGAAACAAAGAAATATGATGACAGAAAAAGACCACATGGCCTATCTAGTCTGTCCTTCCATATGATAAATTCTGGTCTCTTCCTGAGCAAAATACTATTGCTAGACAAAAAATATTCTACATGCTCTCTCATTCACCACGTGAAACGAATTGATCTTCAAATCAACATATTGCTATTAACCTGTTTGAAGGTCTCAGACAAAATTCACAGCCTTTTACTTCGGGCTTAAATTCTGCCCTTGCGATAAGCTGTTATTGGCATCAATGACCTTTTTCTCGATTTTTTTCTTTTCTTTCAATAATTTCTTCACACATTAAACTTAAAAAAACTAGAAAAACTTGAAAAACTAGTACTTAGCTTCGCTATGAAAATGTTAATTTTGCAAACGGCTTGCTGAGGGATTCACTTGGGATTCAGCAATTCAAGAATAAATGGATCACAGTGGGTTCTGGCAGGTTACGACTCATTACATGGAGACACCCACTCCACCTCGAGATATCCTTTCATAATACCTTCTCTGCTTTGTTAAATGAGGATTCTCCATTAATGGAAACTGAGCTGTGGTCTTAGACAAGAAGATTGACATACAGTGTAAGAGAAATATTCCAGGTGTTGTCATGGTATTTCAAAACAGAAAACTGATAGTACTAGGTGATTCCATTATTAGAGGCATTAATTTCAGGAACTCCATTCCAGGGTCAGAAGGTGAGAAAATGCCTTCCAGAGTCTTCAGCCAGTAAGAATAAGAACCAGCTTGCTAGGGAATTCCCAGAGGAAAGAAAGGGGTTTAAAACTGATGTTGTAATCTTGAAACACATGATATGTCCAGAACAGTATCTCTGCAGTGCAAAGATACTTCCAAATTTAGCAAAAATAATAGATAAGGCAGTCCACTCACAGCTACAGGACTTCATAACACTTCCGCCCACTTGGACATGCAACAACATGCGTTTAGACCAAATTGCTATGTGCAAACACTGCTCACCTCACTCATAAACACTCTGGGGGTCATTCTGTCCTGTGAATAGCAGGAACGTGTTTTACAGGGAGGGTTAGATGTGGGTGTGAAGGGGTGTCACTGAGGCGGAGCGAGGGTGGACAGTGTGTGGTCCGCAACCCTGAAGATCAGCTGACAGAAATAGGAATAAACAGCACCCCCCCCCTCTCCTGATTACAATTTTACTTGACAGCATGCATGCAGCAATTTAACATAAGGGACAAAACATCCAAACTGATCAAACATCTAAGTGACATACCCCTGTACATACAACATATTTGCAAGCTCAATCAGAGCCACAAAATAAATTACCACTTATACACCAATGCCCTAATGTTATATGCCCCCTTCAACACCAAGAACTCAGATTAGTCACCTATAAAATCATGCCTCAAGGCAGTCGTAGGTGGGTTAAAAGACTACAACCTGAAAATCAACTGTGACAAGATCAAGATCCTGATCACCAGAGAGACATCCTACTCACCCCCAGAAACTTTCAAGGTCAATGACATCACCCTCCCTGTAAAACAGGAAATTAAATACCTTGGAGTCACATTAGACTAGCGACTGAATCTGCAAATGCACATTAAGAAAATGACAACCACTGCAAACTACAAAATGAAGATCTTTCACAACCCCTATCTGCTACCAGACCACAACCACTTCAGGACAGTATACCAAGCCGTTATCACCTCACTCTTGGATTACTGCAAATTCGATTTTACAAGGGATCCACCAGAACAAACACTGAAAGAATGATCAGAGAAATAAGAAGAGAACCAAGAGAGCACAGAGACCTTAAAAGCAAGCAAAGACAAGGTATCAAGGAGAAGGTTGTGGTTAATAGTTTCAAAAGTGAGCAGAAAGGTCAAGAAGGATGACGACTGAGTAAATGTCCTGCACATTCAATCAGTTTAGAAATGAAGGGAAGGAGGGAGATTGGTCGATAGAAGGACAGGTAGATCTAGTGAGAGTTTCTTGAGGAGAGGAGTGACCACAGCATACTTGAAGGCTACAGAGAAAGTTGCAGTGGAGAGGGATATGTTGAGAATATAAGAGATGGAAGGGACTATAGTGGAAGAGATGGAGCTATGGAGATGGGTGGGAATAGGATCAGAGGAGCAGGTAGTGAGTTTGGATGAGGAGAGAAGGCGAGTGGTTTCCTCCTCAGAGGTCATAGAAAAGGAAGAAAGGGTAGCAGAGGTAGGGTGGAAAGTTGTGAGTGAAGAAGGGGAGGAGGGGAAGTAGCTGACCTCCTGGGGAATTGGAGTGTGATCTTGTGGATTTTGGAAGATATCAGCCAGGGATCATGCAGAAAGGGAGGGAGGGGTCGGAGGTGGAGGCACCTTCAGGAGAGAGTCGGCAAGGGTCAGAGGCAAGAGAGTTAGTCAGATGGACATAATAGCCTTGCTTGGCGAGTGCTATGGCTGACTGCAAAACAATAACATAGGTAGCGGGTAGTGGAAGACAGCCAAGGTTGGGGTACAGTACACTTCACAGGACTTGGCATGGTTGGAGCAAGAGCATCCAGAGCAGAAAAGAGTGCAGTGTTATAGGAAGCTATTACCTCATTAACAGATTCAGATGACATAGTGGAGGAAAGAGGTGATGAGACAGTGGAGGAGAGGTCCAACAGATCAATAGCATGTAGATCTTCAAATAGGCTGGAGGAGACAGGGCGAGGTTGAGGTGGCAGGTGATGAAGAGTGAAGCTTAGCAGGTGATAGACTGACAAGGGAAGAAATGAGATATAGAGGTTTGAGGGTAAGCAATTAGAGAAGAATACAAGGTCAAGGCAGTGACCTTGCTGAGGAGTGGGGGCAGTACAGCAAAGCTGGAGGTTGAATGGTAAGGTAAGGGAAAGGAGCGTTAAAGCATAAGGGTCAGAGGGGTGATCAACATGAATGTTAAGATCCCCGAGAATAAGGGAGGAGGGAGATGAATCCAGAAAGCAGGAAAGTCATGAATTAAAGTCAGAGAGAAATGTAGAGGTGGATCTGTTAGGGGGTCAATAAATAACAGCTAACCGGAGAGCCAGATGGAGGGACTTCAGAGGAGGGAAAGTGGTGAGACTTAGGCAGAAGGAGGGGTTGGAATTGACAGGAATGAGAAAGTAGAAGCCCAACACCACAACCACGGTCAGTGGGACGAGGTGTGTGGGAGAATTGATAACCGCCATGACAGAGAGCAGCACATAAAGCCCTGTCTTCTAGGAGAAGCCAGGTCTCAGTTAGAGCAAGGAGACAGAGAGCATTAGAGATAAAAAGATTATGCGTGAAGGCAAGTTTATTTGAGATGGAGTGTGCATTCCAAAAGGCACATGAGAAAGGGAGATAGTTGGGGGAGAGGTGACGGAAATGAATAAGATTTCTGAGAGTGCAATAATGTAACAGTGCAAATGCGTGAAAACAAGGAAAAGTCACTTATGTGCAACAGAGTGCAAAGTCAGTGCAGTGGATCCCATAATGCTGTGGCTAGGACCTCCTGACCAAAATCAGAGTCCTGGGTAGCATCCATGTCCAGACAGTAATGTCTCTGGAAAGTGTGGATCGAGGACGCGCACAGGTTCGCAATGGAGGTGGACAGTGCTCTGAGGTAGTGAGCATTGACCTCAGGGGTTTCTTCCCTCCTGCCTTCTGCAGGCTGAGATCCACAGGAGACACATCCTTTTGTTGGGGTTGTAAGAGACAAACAGTTGAGAGCCTTTCCGCAGAGTCGCTGTGCGTTGGCGATAGGCGTGCAGTGACCTTACGCATCAAGGGTGTGCAGGTGTTCCTCTTCCTCAGGTTGGAAAGAGGGAGGTTCAGTGACCTGATTGATGTGGAAAGCAGATTCCACTTTGGGAATGAACCTTGGGTGCATCCTCAGAGAAACACAGTCCTGCGAGAGTACCATGTATGGTGGGTGTGCCACCAGAGCTTGGAGCTTGCTTATCCTTCTGGCTGAGGTGATAGCTATTAGGAATAGTGGCTTCCAGGAAACATATTTGAGTTCTGCAGTGTGTAAGGATTAAAACGATGGATGCATGAGTTCATTCAGGACCGTGTTGAGGTGCCAGTGGGGTACAGGGGTGGGAAAATGTTGTTTAGCCCTCTCATGAACTTTGCAGCCAGTGGGAGCTTGGCAATGGTGTCGTCCTGTTCGTAGGCATGGAAGGCAGCAATAGCTGATAGGTGCACCCTAATGGATTGAGTCTTCAGGCCGCTGTGAAGGAGTGAAGTGAGGTATTGCAGGATCCTTGTGACTGGGCAGGAGAAAGGATCGAGATGCTGGGTTGAGCACCATGAGGTGAAGCGCTTCCATTTCAATCCATACGATTTCTGAGTGGATGGTCGCCAGGAAATGAGGATCACCTCTTGGACCTCTGGGGAGAGACTGAATGAGGATAGCGCTACCCCTTCAGCTTCCAGGCAGTGAGCACTAGAGTCCGGAGGTACTGGAGAGATGCAGGTTCCCCTTCTCTGGAGAGGAGGTCTTCGTGCAGGTGAAGTTACACTTGTGCTTCGAAGGCCAGGTGTTGGAGGTACAGGAACCACATCTGGCATGGCCAGTAGGGTACAAAGAGAATGGTTTGTATCTTGTTTGATATGATCCTTTGGATGGTCATCGGGATGAGAGATAGGGATGGGAATGCATACACTGTTGACCACTCACCACACGACACAGCGAAGGCATCCGAGACGACACTGAGGCTGGATGGATGTTTCAAGCAGAAATGGTCTCATTTTGTGTTGCTCTCTGAAGCAAATAGGTCAATTTGTGGTTGTCCCCACCCCTTAAAGAGTGACCTCATGATGCAGTGGTTGAGGGACCATTCTTGTGTGTCTGTTTGTCAGCTGAGATTTTCTGCCAACTGATTCTGTGTTCCCGGGAGGTAGGAGGCCTGAGGGAGACAGTGTCTGGCCTGTGCAAATTTCCAGAGCTGTAGGGCTTCCTTGCACAGTTTCCTGGAGCCGGTCTCTCCTTGTTTGTTTATGTAGAATATGGCCACCTGATTGTCTCTCTGTAAGAGGACTGTCTTTCCCTGGATCAGGGTCTGGAAGGTCCTGACGGCGAGACTTACCGCTCTGAGTTCCAGTAGGTTGATGTGCAGACTGCCTCCCCCTGGCTCCAGGTTCCTTCAGCGCAGAGCTGACCACAGTGGGACCCCCACCCTAATAGGGAGGCATCCGAGGTGATGACTATCTGATGTAGGGATAGCTGTAGGGGCTGTCTGCCCATGAGGTTCAGTGGGTTGGACCACCAGGTTGGGGAATTTTGCACAGCTGCATCCATGGGAATTACCGCTGACAGCGATTGTGAGTGTTGGTTCCAGTGGACACGCAGGTGCCATTGTATCCTGCGCATGTGTAGTCTTGCCAGAGGGATTACCTGCATGTTTGCTGACATGTGACCCAGGAGGCATAGAAGGGTTCTTGCTGATGTCGATTTGAGCGACAAAAAGTTTAGAGAGAGGTAGATGATAGTTTCCCTTCTGGGTTGGGGAAGGAAGGCTTTCGCCACAATCATGTTTATTGATGCCCCGATGAACTCCATCTATTGAGAGGGGTGAAGGTTCGACTTCTGGAGGTTTACTTGGAACCCCAGCAGTGAGAGAGTGTGGATGGTCTGTTGTATGGAGGCTTCTGTGTCTTGAGGGGACTGGCCGTAAATCAGCCAGTCATCCAGGTACAGAAAAACACAGATGTCCTGCTTCCTCAGGTGTGCGGCAAGACAGACACACATTTTGTGAAGACCAGCGGGGCAGAGGAAAGTCCAAATAGCAGTACCCTGTACTGGTAATGCTTGTCCTGGATCTGGAAGCAGAGGAACCTCCAGTGAGACACACAGATGGGAATGTGAGTGTAAGCGTCGAGCAGGTCCAGGGACGCGAGCCATTCTCCTGGCTGGATGAGGGGAAGGATGGAACCCAGGGAGTACATTCTGAAATTCTCTTTGAGGATGAGTTTGTTGAGACACTGGAGGACCAGAATGGGGCGGAACCTGCACAAATTCTTGGGAACCAGAAAACATCTGGAGTAGAAACCCATAAAGAACTTCTGTGAGGATACTTTTCTATAGCTCTGGCTGCTTGCAGGAAGAGTATGGCCTTGTTGAAATCGAGGAGCGAAGCCACTGAGAAGTTGTTCTGTGGCAGCTTGTGTTGGAAGGAGGTCGAGGTGAACCTTAAGCTTTAGCCTTCCTTGATGATGCGTAGGACACATCTGTCCATTCTGATGGATTCTCATGCTTTTCTGAAGGTGGATATGCATTCTCCGGTGGGTGGTGGAGAAGGCGAAATAGTATCAAAAGGAGGGGTTTGCCTTCCCTGTGCCTGCCGGGGTAGACTTAAGTTGTTTCTGATCTCGCTGGCGAGGCTTGTTGCAGTATGGATTTTGATGGGTCTGTTTTTTGTACCGAGGCGCTTGCCACTTTCGGTAGGAGCTGTAGGAGTGGTAGCGCTTAGCTGTTAAGTAGGATTTATGGTAAGATCCTTTCCGGTTGGTAGCCAAGGAACGTTCAAGGCCCTGGCGTCTTTCACTTTATCACTGAACAAGGAGTCTCCCAGACAGGGTGCATCCGCGATGCGATTGTGGGTATCAACCCAGAGGCCGGAGGTGCATAGCCATGCTAATTGACGAGCTGAGATGACAGTCACTGCTGTGTGTGTGACTGTGTCGAAGGAGTCGAAAGCCGCTCTGATCTGATGTTTAGTGCATTCAAGCAGGTCTCTCAGGGCTTTGGTTGCAGATATCTGCATCTCTTCTGAGAGGGCTGATGTTATAGATTTGAGGACCTGTATGATGATATCTTGATAGAGGGCGTGATGAAGCTGATGTGCTGCTACCTTTGCGGAAAGCATTTTTCCCCTGGAAGACATTCTTTCCGACCTCATCCAGGAGTTTGAGGTCCTTTCCTGGTGTGCAGTTGGCGTGGTTGCGAGCAGATTTGACCCGCTTGAGGGCGGACTCCATGATGAGTGAGTTGTTGGGTATTTGAGGCTTTTCAAGCCCTGGTGATGGTTGGATCAGGTATTTGGTGTCCACCTTCCATGAAGAAGTGGCCCCGTTGGCCGGGTTCTGACATATTTTAAGGAGATTCTCCTTCATTAAGGGGTGCAGTGGCAGGATTGCAGAGATTTTGGGAGTTTCAAGGAACTTTAGGGCTGCTTGAGTTTCTGGATGTTGATCTGTTATGTCAGGGGCTGGGACCCCTAGAGTAGAGGAGATCTTCTGCAGGAACTTGGGGTATATTAAGTCTTAGGGTTGGAGTTACTGTCCAGGTTGGGTCCTGTAAACAGCGTCTCGAGAGGAGGAGGCAGCTCATCCTTGCTGAGGGAGGTTCCCATGGATGGGGCCTCCCCATCCCCATTGGGAGCATCAGAGGTAGTCAGGGGGGAGAGGACTGCTATGGAGTCCATAAAGGAGGTAGATGTAGGGGAGACAAGCTGGTCAGGAGGGTTAGTGTGACTTGCTGGGCTTCGTGCCAAGGGTAGCTGCACTTCTGTAGGAGCAGGAGTCCGCGAGGAAGACCAGTGCTGGAAGAAATCTGAAAATAGCTGGAAAAGCTGTGTAGGCTCTAGAGGGCCCAAAGCACGTAGATGAGCAGGAGAAGGAGCGTGGAGAACATGTCCTATGTCTGGTTCTGGAGCCCAGAGGGGTTGAGGTACCAGAGTTTCAGGATGAAGTGCTGGGAGAAGGCTCAGGGTTTCTGTGTACCGAGAAGGAGGAGGCCAGAGAGGAGGGGGAACTGGAGGAGTACCTGACTCTTTTGTCCTGTAGTGAAAGGTGTTTCCTTCTGCCTCCATGCTTGTTTATGTTTATGTTTATTGGAAACTTAATAGACCGCCCATCACAATAGCGTCTGAGCGGTTTACAATATGCAAAAGGCTGCTTAGAAAATTAGGAAAGGAACGCCATAGTATGATAGTAAAGGAGAGAGAAGAGTAAAAGGTTGAGGCTAGATTATAGTAACAGAAACAAGGGAAAACAGCATCATGGGGGTGGTGAAAAAGGGCGCGGGGGGGGGGGGGAGAGGCCAAAAGCTAGACAGAAGAGATGGGTTTTTAGATTTGAGGGTTCCAAGCGAAGGTCTGTGGGGAGCGAGTTCCATAGGCGGGGACCAAGGAAGTATAAGGCAGAGGAACGGGTGGTTTCTAGGTGGGCCTGGGACGGGGAGGGTAAGGTTATGCGGTTCATGTGGATGGTGCGGAGGGAACGGTAGGGAGTGTGGAGGTGGATCAGTTCGGCAAGGTAAAGGGGAGTGCCAGTATGAATAGACCTGTGAACAGAAAGAAAAAATTTGTACTGAATACGGAAGGGAATCGGAAGCCAGTGCAGGCGAATGAGAAGAGGGGTGATATGGTTGAAACGGGAAGAGCAAGTGAGGATATGGGCAGCAGTGTTGTGGACTCATTGCAGATGTTGAAGTTGGGATTGGGGGAGACCAGCTAAAGAGACGTTACAATAATCGAGGCGTGAGACAACTAGGGAGATGAGAAGGGTGGACATAGCAGAGGAAAGGGCGTACAGATCGGAGTTGTCTTAGGGTGAGAAAGCAGCGCTGAACTACAGATGAGATATGTGCTTTGAATGATAGGGAGGAGTCGAGGGTCACACCAAGGTAGCATAGAGAGGTGACGATGGGGATTGGAACGGAAGAGAGCAGTGGAATGAGGGAAGGGGCAGGGCTACCGGCAGTGAACCAGATGGCTGAGGTTTTAGAGAGATTGATATGCAAGAAGTTGGAGGAAAGCCAGGATGCTACTGAGGAGAGACAATTGTTGAAGGGGGTAATATCAGGGGAGACAGAGTTAGTGTGATAGTGTGTGTCCGCTATGCTCCCGTCTGCTCTGGTGGTGCCTGCGCTGTCCCGAGGTGCTCCGGCAGTGTCTGTGATGCTCCAACGATCTTTCAAAGTAGCAGTGTTGTTTTCGGCTGGCTCCCGGTCTGTCGGGGGATTCCCCGCATTCTCGGGGTTGGTAGGCTGCTGGGAGCTTAGAGGACATCCAATAGCAGATGAGGGGTCGACCTGTAACACCACGTGTTCAGAGGCAAGATGGCCGTCCCCAGAGTCCCCACATGTTGATGAGAGCTCCGGAGCATCGGGGGAGTAAGACCATGTGGGGGGGCTGGCCGGAGACAGAGGCCCTCTGAGGCGCATCTTAGGCCGCCGCTGGGGAGGAAGCAGATGCTGCCAACCTGTTCTTGTGCCGGTTGGTTTCTGCAGGAGCGGGCTTAGAGGTAGAGGTTTCTTTTTGGTGCCATTCCTGACGCAGGGATCTGGGGTGCCTGAGCCGCGAGTAGAAGAGAGAAAATCCTCCAAGGTATAGCCACAAGCTCTACTGGCCCTCGGGGACATGCGGGCACAGTCAGCACAGTTCTGAACCGGGTGGTCCATAAGAACATAAGATATGCCATACTGGGTCAGACCAAGGTCCATCAAGCCCAGTATCCTGTTTCCAACAGTGGCCAATCTAGGTCATACGTACTGTGATGGCGCAGCTAGTGGAGAGCATAGAGAAAGAGGGAAAAAACAGGCATTTTCCCCAGATAGCAGAATAAAAACCAGAAGTTTAAGGGTTAAAACTTCTGAATTAGAAAAAAACTCTCCACAGAAAGCAGGTAGCAAGGAGACACACCCCAGCTCCATGGTTACCAACCCTGCTCACAGGGACAGCTGGGGGTGGGGCCAGGAAGCCAAAGGGGAAAGCACTCATATAAACTGCCAGAGAGTGAACTCAAGGCAGAGAGAGGAGCAGCAGAGAAAGCAGTGAGAACACAGAGAACGAGCAGAGCAAGGCACGGTCACGGAGGCAGGAGGAACCCTGAGGACAGAGAGGAGCCTGAACTCAGAGGGAAGCCTGAACTCAGAGAGAGGTCTGAGAACGGTGAAAGGAAGTGCTTGATGAGGATTCCTAGTTCTGATTCCAGTGTAGCTTGGAACAGGTCAGAACGTCCCAGGAAGGGAGGAGGTCCTAGAAGCTCTGGAGAACCACTTAAAGAAGGTACCCCGGGAGTCAAGGGAGCTTCATTGGAAACCTCTTGGAGAAGGGCAAAGCCAGCCAGAGGATTTGGAGCTAACCCAGGGCCCTGTAAGGGAGACAGGAGATATACCTCTAGAAGGAAAGCTTACCCAGGGGAGTTGGTCAGCCATGTTGGCAGTAGAAACCCTTCCCCCAAAGTATGCATGGAGCATGAGCCGTCAGCAGTAAAGCCTGTTAAGTGCTCAATTCCAAAAGATACGGTGAGCAGTTTAAAGCCTTCTACTAACTCCATAAAAGCTAAGAGACTTCCTAAATGCTATAGTATTCCTCAGAGGAGGAAGGACACTGCCTTGACTAAGGTGTTAGAAATCCTGAAGGGATTAAAGCCAGATAGTTTTGAGTCTGAGCCATGTGCCTCTCAAGCAGATTCTGATCTCGAGAGTATGGAACTAGAAATGCCTGGTTTAATAGAGGAGAATTCTGATTTGGAAATGGAATGCTCGGTAGCCTCCATATATTGAGAAAGGCTAGAACATTTTCAGAAGCTTTAAACCTGGCAGCTGTTTCTTCAAGAGAGCACGGCTGTGGAAATATGCAAATATGGTTCCTGAAGTTTTAAGCCGTAGCTGAGTGGTTGAGCATTTGTATGCTAGAAAGTGTAAAGCCTGAAATACAGCAAGCTGAAGGAATTGCTTGGTGGAAAGAAAGAAAACCAATGTGTAACAGAAGTTTGCCTGGTTGGAAATGTAACAACTTCTGTTTGTTTTAAAGCCATGAAAGAAGATGGTTTTTTTCTGTTTCTTTTCTGCACCAGAGTTTCAGTGCTATGTTTGGTTATATTATGAAGAAATACTGTGTTTTTCATTTAAGTGCCAAAGCTGAAGAGAAGCATGTTTGCCTTTGTTTGATGGTGTTGGAAAATATCCTTACCTTGTCCTGATATTGGGAACCTTTGAAGTTCCTTTGGCTGAAAATAATAAAAGTCCTGCATGCCTATATTACCATCTCGGCTGGATTATTACACAACTACAAGAACATAGGCACTTATAATAAATAAATATATTGACTGCCCGCTCCCAAGTCTTAGGCAACCGCCTGGGGCAAGGGCACGGTGACAGTACCTAGCAGTTTCCCCAAAAGACACAGGTTCCACAATGCTTGTACTGGGTCAAGCATTGATATCCTGGGTCCCTTCTTAATAATGGTTTATGGAACTTTCCTCCAGGAACTTGTCCAAACCTTTTTTAAACCCAGCTACACTAACAGCCTTTACTACATCCTCCAGTAACAAATTCCAAAGTTTGATTACACCTTGAGTGAAAAAATATTTTCTTTTATTAGCCTTAAATATTTTACCCTGTAGCTTCATTGCATGTCCCCTAGTCTTTCTATATTCTGATAACATAAACAATCGATCTACGTTTACCCGTTCCACTCCATTAATTTATAGACTTCTATCATATCTCCCCTCAGCCGTCTCTTCCAGGTTAAAGAGCCCTAACCTTTTTAGCCTTTCTTCATTGGAGTATCCTTCCATCCCCTTTACCATTTTGGTGGCTCTTCTCTGAACCTTTTCTAATAACGCTATATCCTTTTTAAGATATGGTGACCAGAATTGCACACAATATTCAAGGTGCGGTCTCACCATGGAACGATATAGAGGCATTATAATATCTTTTGTTTTATTTTCCATTCCTTTCTTAGGATACCTAACATTCTATTTGCTCTCTTGGCCGCCGCTGCACACTGGGCCAAGAGTTTTAACATGTTATCCACAATGACGCCTAAATCTTTTTCCTGGGTGGTGGTGCCTAATGTGGAACCTTGCATCGTGTAACCATAGTTTGGGTTGTTCTTCCCTAGGTGCATAACTTTGCACTAGTCCACATTAAATTTCATCTGCCATTTTGATGCCCAATCTTCCAATTTATCAAGATCCTCTTGCAATTTTCCACAATTCTGATGGGTTTTAACAACTTTAAATAGTTTTGTGTCATCTGCAAATTTGATAACCTCACTCGTTATTCCCTTTTCCAGGTCATTTATGAATATGTCAAAAAGCAGCAGACCCAGCACATATACCTGGGGTACACCACTATTCACCTTTCTCCATTGGGAAAATTGGCCATTTAGCCCTACCCTCTGCTTTCTATCTTTTAACCAGTTCCTGATCCACAGTAGTACACTGCCTCCTATCCCATGACTTTTTAGTTTTGCCAAAAGTCTCTGATGAGGGACCTTGTCAAAGGCTTTCTGAAAGTCCAGATACACTATATCAACTGACTCACCTTTGTCCACCTGTTTATTCACACCTTCAAAAAAACATAACAGATTAGTAAGACAAGATCTTCCTTGTCTAAAGCCATGTTGGCTGTCTCTCATTAGGCCATGACTATCTACATGCTGAGTAATTTTGTTCTTTATGATGGTTTCTACCATTTTTCCCCAGGACTGATGTCAGGCTCACCAGTCTGTAGTTTCCCGGATCACCCCTGGAACCCTTTTTATAAATTGGTGTTACATTGGCAATCCTCCAATCTTCAGGTATTACAGATGATTTTAATGAAAGTTCACAGATTACTAATAGCAGGTCTTCAATCTCATATGTCAGTTCTTTCAACACCCTTGGATGTATACCATTCGGCCCAGGTGATTTGCTACTCTTCAGTTTATCTAATAGTTATAATACATCTTCCCGATGTATCGATATTTCCTTCAATTCTTCCGCACCTTTAAATACTACTTCAGTCATGGGTAACATCCCTATATCTTCCTCAGTAAAGATAGAAGCAAAGAATTTATTCAGTCTCTCTGCTATCGCCTTGTTGCCTCTTATTTATTTATTTATTTATTTTATTTACATTCTCTTATATACTGCGCTATTCTGCATCAGTGTGGTTTACATTGAACAAACTGAAATTACATTGAACAGGGCATTATAACTTGGAGATAACTATTTTACAGGGAACATGGTTCTGGAGGGTTAAGTGGTTTGCCCAAGACCACAAGGAGCACCTGTGGGACTAAAAGCGTCAGTCCTTCTGGCCCAAGGTTGCTGTCCTCTAGTGGGATTTGAGCCCCTGACCTTCTGGCCTGAAGTACCTTGCCCCAACCACTAGGCCACTCCACTCCTCCTCCTTAGTGCCCTTTAACCCCTCTATCATCTAATGGACCAACTGACTCTCACAGGTTTTTTGCTACGAATGTCCTTGAAAAATTCTTTATTTCACATTTTTGTTTCTGCAGCAAGCTTCTTCTCAAATTCTCCCTTTGCCTGCCTTATCAATGCCTTGCATTTGACTTGCCAGTGCTTGTGCTGTTTCCAGTTTTCATCGTTTGGCTCTTTTTTCCATTTCCTGAAAGATGCTTTTTTGGCAACAACAGCCCCTCTGACCTCACCTTTAAACCATGCTGGCAGTTTTTTGGACTTCCTTCCACTTTTCTTAAAGCATGGAATACAGCTGGTCTGGGCCTCCAAGATAGTATTTTTCAACAACACCCAAGCTTGATGAAACTCTGTAACCTTTGCAACTGCACCTTTTAGTTTTTTCTTAACTATTTTCCTCATTTTATCATAGTCTCCCTTTCGAAAGTTAAAAGGTAGTACTGTGGATTTCCTTACTATCTCTCCTCCACTAATTAAATCAAATGCAATCGTGCTATGATCACTATTGCCAAGTGGCCCCAACACCCTTATCTCTTGCACTAGATCTGGTGTTCCATTAAGGACTAGGTCTAATATTGCTTCCCCTCTCGTCGGTTCATGAACCAGCTGCTCCAAGAAGCAGTCATTTATTTCATCTAGGAACTTTATCTACCTAGCATGTCTTGCTGTGACACTGACTCAGTCGATACCGGGGTAATTGAAATCACCCATTATTATTACTGCGCTGTAACTTTTGTTAGCTTCCTTGATTTCTTTGAGCACTTCATCATCCATTTGTTCATTCTGGCCAGGCGGTCGATAGTACATCCCCACTGCCATCGCCTTCCCCTTTTTACATGGAATTTCAATCCATAGAGATTCTACAGCAAATTTTGTTTCCTGCAAAACTTTAATCCTTTCTGACTCAATGCCCTCTCTAACATAGAGCGCAACCCCTCCACCAATTTGATCAGCTCTATCATTCCAATATAGTTTGTACCCAGGTACCACAGTGTCCCACTGGTTGTCCTCCTTCCACCATGTCTCTAATATTCCAATCATATCTAACCTCTCATTTAGTGCCATGTATTCTAACTCTACCATCTTATTGTTTAGACTTCTAGCATTTCCATACAAGCATTTTAGAGACTGTATTTTATTCATATTAATTTGGCTATTGGTAGACATTTGTAATTTAGGATCTTTAAGCTCTGTCTGCTCCATACTCAAGGGCATTTGGGCTACTTTACTCTTTTTTGGAACCTCTCTGCTTTTGGTAGTATCCTTCAAGGATACATTCTTCGAAACCATGCGCTCTTGGGCGACTGTCGGCTTTCCCCTAGCTGCAAGCTCTTCTGGCCCTCGGGGACATACGGGTACAGTCAGCACAGTCCTGAACCGGGTGGTCCTTACAGAGGCAGCGGATGCATTTGCAGTGGTTGTCCGAGTTGCTCATCTTTCTGGAGCAGGACGCACACTTCTTAAAAACAGACATGGTGAGTGATGCTTGTTCTATTTTCCTTTCTTCTTCTTATCTTCTTTGTATATTCCTTTTTTTTTTGTTTTGTTTAAGTAGACTGGAAGTAAGGCAGAGAGAGGAAATCCATCTTGTGGGCAAGGCGAAAGAAGTAAAACTGGCCAGCTAGGGGCGGGATTGGAGGGTTGGGCTAGTGACTCATGCTTAGAAGAGCAAAGCCCTTCTAGACTATTAGAGATATCCTTCTCGGCGCTGTCGTCACCAGGTGTGGCTGACTCATCCTGCTTCTCCAAGGAGATCTAAAGAGTGGATATATGTCTTAGTAGTGTGTGTAGAAAGGAAGGGATGAGTTTTGCCAATGTTATAGAGAAAGAAGAGACAGGATTTAGCTGTCTGTTGGATGTGTGCAGAGAATGAAGTGTAAAGGTCTGAATGTCCACCTGTGTGCATGTGTATCCGGCTTTCATTTTCTGCAAATTGACACAAAAGAAATTGTGCAAAAGAAAGAGCAAGAGAGGAAAAGAGAATCCAAAGACATTGCAGGAAACAGAAACTGAGAGTATCATGGGAGGGGAATGAGGAGGAAGAGCCTCAGAGGCTTGCAAGGAATAAAGAGCAGAACTTTCTTGCCTGGACTGAGCAGTGTCAGCCTCATTTCCCCTTCTGCTTGCCCCATGTAACGTGTGTGTCTCAGAGGCTAGATCGTGGCATTGCCTGGCACTGCCTCCCCTATTGCCCGCCTCCTGACAGTCTCCTACCTGTTGAGCAGAAAACCCTGCAGCCATTCTCCTGCCCTTCTCTGGAACACGCCTTGGTTCCCTCTTTGCAAAGCGGGGGGTGTGAATTTTGCTGGAGTAAGTAGGAAGCGAAGCTTCTTTCCTGGTAGCTTCAGTGAGAGGAAGTGTGAACAGAGACAAAGGAAGAGAGGCTGGAGACTGAGTGCCCTCCCACAGCCCTGGGAAGCCTGTGAAAGGGGCTGTACTAATGCTGGGTCATCTCACTGACGCACTTCCTGAGATATTCAGGCCCATAAAAGCAGGGAAGGAGAGAGGGGTTACTAACAACTGAATGCCCTGGAGGATTTCACATGTCTGATCTACAGAAACAAAGATATTATATGCACAGAACAAGTTCCAGGCAGAAAGCCCTATACATAAACTACACTTTCTCTGTCGGAGTGTCACAGTGCACTCTGGGAGCTTTAGTCCTCCCTAGGAGGGATTGCTGTGTGGGTGTGTCACAGAGCACTCTGGCAGCTGCAGTACTTCCTAGGAGAGATTATTGTATGCAAGTGTCACAGTGTACTCTGGGAGCTGTAGTCATTCCTAGGAGTGATTACTGTGTAGGAGCGTCACAGTGCATTCTGGGAGCTGTAGAAAAATTTAAATGTAATATTGCTTTCCAAATGTAAAAGAAAAACAGCATAAAATATTTGCTTGCCTTTGGAGCCTCTGAAAGGATACAGACATAGGGGTGGCATTATGGGTAGATTCTCTGGGCCGAAAATTGCTCTTCACTCAGTGGCTAAAACTTTGTGCCGAGGTTTCACAGCACCTGGACTGGCACTGAGGGAGGCAGTACAGAGGAAGCTGGGCTCGGATTTCTTCTCACTGGCTGGGCACTGATACTGAGGCTCTAATGCTTGAGGGAAGGGGCTCAAAAAGAGTGAGAGCCTTGAAACGAGGGGGACACACTCCTATCGAGTGAGACTTGGCACCTCTGTAGGAGGGTGTGCATGGAAAAAAATTCTGGTTAATTTCCAGATCTTTTTTTTTAATTTCTTTTGGCTAATTTTTGGGTTTATTTCAGTTTGTTTCAGAATTAATGCTTGTAAAATTAGATTAACAAGAGAAAAAACGGTTAATGTGAATGAATCAATTTTATATTCATTAGATAAATAAACAGATAAGAAATGCCAAGCTGAGTTAGATTTAGGACATCCTGTTTCTGCCAGTTGCTAAACTGTGTCACAAGCACCCAGCAGATCCCATACTGCAGACCTGATCCTGATGGTTAATTTCACCAGTGTGCAGTGGCTCTCCCAGGTCCACCCAGATAATAATATTTAATGAATTTTTTCTCCAAGAACTTGTCCAAATCTCTTTGCTAGGTTATTAAATAAAAGGAGAAGCAGAAAAGGAAAATAAGATGATGCCTTTTTATTGGAATAACTTAATGCATTTTTGGACTAGCTTTTTAAGGTTAAAACCTTCTTCAGCTCAGGATAGTCGCCTTGACCACATCCTCCGGCAACAGATTTCACAGCTTAATTATGTGCCGCGTGAAAAAAAATATACTTTCCACAATTTGTTTTCAATTTGCTTCTCATTGGTTTCATGAAATGTCTTCTAGGGGGTTTTTTGTTGTTGTTTGAAAGATTACATACAATAACTGTTCCACCCAACTCATGATTTTATAAACTTCTGTCATATCTCTTCTTGTTCATCTTCTCCAAGCTGAAGAGTCTTAGGGGTATGTTTACTAAAGTCCGTTGCTGTGCGGGTTCCCGTTAGTGTGCGTGTGCCATATATGGAGTGGGCGGGTCAGGCAGAAAAAAGCAAAAAACTGCACCGTACTTGTGCGCGTCGCGCAAATGTGCGGGGCCCAGATTAGCGCGTGGGAAGACTAAGCGGGGCGCTGCTGGGCACACAGAAGGACACAGCCGTAGCACAACGGTGAAGACAAAAACCAATGGTGCAGGGGCCTTGGGTTCAATCTCCCAGTGTGCGCAACCCAAAAAGGCAGTGTGAGGCATGAATAGTAATGGTTAAAACATCTTTTTAGGAGGCATAACACATATGACCGGATGTAGGTGTTGCGCTGTTACGTTTGTGCGGCAACAATTAATATTTTGTGGCATGTGGCCTAGCACTGTAAAATCTGTGCTGCATTATGCGGCTCGCTGTACGTCGCCTGCGGTTTGTGCGGTATTGGGCTGTGCGCTGTACATCTCTTTCTTGTTGGGCGGCATTAGGTGGTGCTCTGTTACTTGTGGACGGCATAAGGCGGTGGGCAAATATCCATGCACAGGAACCAAGCCGTAGCACAATGGTGAAGACACTAACCAATGGTGCAGGGGCTATGGGTTCAATCCCCCAGTGTGTGCAATCCAAAAAGGCTGGCTGAGTCATGAATAGTAATGTTCTAGAAATATATTTAGGAGGCAATACCACATTCAGGCGACTACAGGTGTTGCGCTGTTACGTGTGTGCAGCACAAATTAATATTTTGCGTTATTATGCAGTGCGTAATAAAATCTGTGGTGCATTAGGCGGCGCGCTGTACGTCGCCTGCGTTTTGCACGGCAGTAGGCTCTGCGCGGGACATCTTTTGCATTTTGGCCGGCATTAGGTGGTGCTGTTAGTTGTGGACGGCATAAGGGGTTTTGCAAATGTCCATACACAGGAACTGAGACGTAGCACAATGGTGAAGACACTAACCAATGGTGCAGGGGCCACGGGTTCAATACCCCATAGTGTGCAATCCCAAACAGCTGGCTGAGACATGCCTAGTAAAGCTTATCACTAACATTTATTGAGGCACACTAATTTTGGGTGGCTCCAGGCGTTGCGCTTTAACGTTTGGGCGGCAGTAACAAATGATGAGCGTCATTATGCGTTTCGCTGGCAGATGTGGGGGGCATGAGGCGATGCGCTGGAAATGTGGGCGGCAGCAGTCACTGCGCTGTTTCTCCTGTGTGGGTCTGGCATCAGGAGGCGTCGCGCTGTTAGTTGTGAACGGCATAAGTCGGCGCGCAAATGTCCATACACAGGAACCGAGCCATAGCACAATGATGAAGACAACAACCAATGGTGCAGGTGCCACGGTGTCAATCCCCCAGTGTGCGCAAGGATAAAGGCTGGATCAGGCATGAACCGTAATGGATAAATGTGCAATAGGAGCTAGATTAATTGACTGCGGCGCACTGTTCTTTTGTGCGGCGCACAGTTATTTTGCGCATCATAAGGCGGCACACTGATGTCCACGCACAGGAACAGAGCCACAGCATAATGGTGAAGACACTGACCAATGGTGCATCGACCAAGGGCTGAATACACGGCTGTGCAGAGATAGAAAAGGCTGGGTGATGCATCATCTGTCCTAGGTAATATTGGCAGAGGAGGCACATGAAGTTATTGGCCACATAATATTATAGAGGCAAAAGGCGGCACGCTGATATCTAAGGAGACGAACAGAGCCACAGCAGAAGGGTTAACACACTCCCCAATGGTGTTGGCATCATGGGTGCAATCCCCCGCTGTGTCCAATGAATAAGGCTGGATGAGCCATCACCTGTCATGATGAATAGTGAGCTAAGAGCCATGTTCTATGTTCTTGTTTATACTACTGATAGCAAATGAACTATGGAAGCACTGTAATAGCAGTTAATGCATAAGGCGCCCATCAAGGTACCTCAGAGGTAAAATAGTAACGTGCACTGTCCAACAAAGAAACCCACAATGTTGCGTATAGGGTGCGTATTGTTTGCCGTATGAGGCAGGGCATGGGACAAACACAGTCAGTGCTGGCACCATTCTGTATTGTAACGCATGGAAATCCAAAGTAGGTGAGCAGACATGCAAGATGGAACAGCAGTGTAGCAGAATGGTCATGGCACGGACTGACTGTGAAGGGGTCATGTTTCGAAATGAGCAGTGACGAAGCATGGCTTACCTACATCTGTGTACAGCATGCAATTAGACAGCAATCTGTGATGCCAGCTAAACACAAGCCCACCCCAGTGCTCAGCAGTATGTCACCTTTCAGGGTGTCACAGAATGCACATCATAAACAACCATGTCAGTCAAGGCGAGTTCACATGTAACCCAAACACTGCACAGAAATGGAAGGAAACGAAAAGTAGAACGAAAAAAACCACACACATCACATGTGCTGTATCGCAAAAATGACATCCAGACCATGTGGCATCTACAGAAACGCACACACAGACACACACACACACACACGCAGAGACACACACCCAGACACACACACACACACACACACTCTCCCTAAACAGTGGACAACTTGCAAAACACAACAAACCACAAAGACAACAAAACACTCCCACAATATGGCTCACAACAGCTGCTCTCACTGTCTCCAAACAAACTCACGCTTCGCATACAAAAACACCTGCAATGTTGACCAATCAGCAGCCTCATCTTATACAGGTTAATGGTATTTCCATTCTGCGTTCAAGCGCCGCTTGTGCGCCGTGCACATGCGCAGGACGTGACGCATTGGCGTCTGTGTGTGCGTGGCGCGCATGTGCAACTGTTGGCACGTGTGCGTGTGTATGAGTGCGACGCGCATGTGCCAATTGAGGCGCATGTGAGTTTGTGTGTGCGCGGAGCCCATGTGCATGCCGTTACGCATGGGCGTATGCATTGCCGTGACGCCATGATGCCCAGACAAACGCGCATGCGGTAAGAGTTGCGCATGCGCATCGCGCACACAACCTTACAGCAAAACGCACGCCCATGCGGAAATCGCCACAGACGCGCCGCACAAGCAGCGCCGTCGCACAGTGGCGCATGCATGCGCAACGTAAGCGCCGCCAAAAACCTACAAATGCACCCAAACGCCAGCAAAACGTTGAGGGTTGGATGAGGAGTAGGAGCGAGTATAGAGAGAGGGTGCGTTTATGAGAGGTGGTGTATTTAGAGGTGTGTCTGTGTTAGTTGTGTAGCCATATTTCCCCTGTTGTCCTATAGATACCCATATCTGTAGTCCGTCGTTTTGTGTGTTAAGTGATCTGTGTATTGTGTTGTTTACTGTTCCGTGCCTGTGTTGTGTGCCTTGTGCTGTGATCGTGGTTACTGTGTCTGTCCTGTGCTTTTGTGGGAGGGGCAGAGGGGGTGAGGTGTGGTGGTGAGGCGAGTGGGGAGCAGAGAGGTGGGAGGAGGGTGATGAAGAGACAGACACGGAGCCAGAGGGAGAGGGGGAGAGAGAGGGAGACACAGATGGATAGAGAGAGGGATAGGGAGAGGGAGGGAGGGACAGAGACAGAGAGGGATAGGGACAGGGAGGGAGGGACAGAGAGGGATAGGGATAGGGAGGGAGGGACACAGACAGAGAGGGATAGGGATAGGGAGGGAGGGACACAGACAGAGAGGGAGAGAGGGAGGCTGAGTGTGGGGGAGTGTGAGTCAGGGTTGCGCGAGGGTGAGTTGGTGCCTACAGTGCCTGCGGGGACTGAGGGACCTGTGCAGGTGGGGGCAGTGCCAGGGCCATCAGCACCTGCCCATCCTGCTCCCAGCAGACACACTGGTAAGAGGAAGCGTGTCCCAGTGCCTGAGGCCCTGAGGAGGAGGGCAACCAGATTCAGCGACGCTGAGAACCACAACCTCCTCTCCATGGTTCTTGAAAACTATGAGGCTTTGTTTGGTCGAGAAAGCACACGGACAGGCACAGCAGGACGTCAGGCGGTGTGGGAGGAGGTCCAGCGAGGGGTTGCTGAGGCAGGGGGCCCCCTACGGGACATAGATAGTCTTAAAAAAAGGTATTCAGATATCAAAAGAGGTATACGGCAGCACCTGTGTGCAGAAGAACACCATGCCAGGGGTACAGGGGGCAGGGGCCCCCTACCTGCCATGCTGATGCCCCTGGAGCAGCAGCTGGCCGAACGCCTGGGGCCGGTCTACACCTATGGGCTGCCTGTGCTGCTGGATACTGCACATCCACATGCAGGTGTGTATGTCAGGCATATCCATCACATCAGATTGCCTCCCTGATATGACCAATGTGTATACCGCAGTGCGTGAATAGATATTCCCTGACACATGTCTTAGAAAATGTTCTGGCCACGTGTGACAATACACGTATTCACACGTCCGACCGGCACATGTGTCACCATTCCCCTGACCCTGGTGGCTGCAGTAAAACATGACCTGTGCTGTGACGATGACATATGTCCTCACTGAGATATGTGGTGGACCCTCACAGCTGCAGATATCCCTGTAGTGTCGTGTTTCCCCATGGCCCCCTGTGAGGATACAGGGACACATACAACATGTGTCACACATCCCAGCAGTGCCTGAAGCAGTTACAGACATGTAATGGTGTAGCAGCCCCTGACCAACACCACCATCACTGGTCCATGTAACCTCATCTGTAATTGTACATTTGTCTGTGAGGGTGACTTTTCCATCTGATGTACGCTACGCACACTGCTGCATGTGCCTGTCAATTGTCACCTGATCATCTCCAGTAGTAGCTCCCTACATTGTAGGTATGTGGCAAACACATGTAGCACTGTGATGACAGTATGTCCCATGGGAATATGCCCTGTGTAATGGCATGCACACTCAAACAGAGACTATCAAGGAAAGTGTAGCTGTTGTTGCTGTGTAGCCCTGTGTGCACACACGTTAGGCATATGGGGTGTGGAATGGACTGCTGGGTAAATGCACATATGAGGATATAGTGAAACATGGAGCACACACAGGGCGTGCAGGGCTGAATCACAGACCCTTTTCCCTGACACAGGTACATGGTGGTGAGCGAGAGGAATGCGAGTATGTAGGGGTCTCTGTATGCGGCACACATACAGAGCCCCACAAAAGCACATATGTGTGGTCTGCATCACACACGTAGATGTTGATGTACAGCTTACACATATGTTCTTCAATTGTGTTTGCACACAATACAGGTGACTATAGCACATTGCTGCCACATGTGGAGGAAGAGGAGGTGGAGGAGGAAGAGCAGGAGGAGGAGGAGGAGGAAGAGGAGGTGTGCCAGGCAGCTGACACTGTGGCTGATGTACAGTTGCTGGCCCAGGGGGAGAGCCCTGGTCCCCGGGAGGGCCACATGGGGCCTCCACGAAGCCCCACCCCACCAATGTTATCTGCAGGAGGAGCTTCAGCACCAGCACCACGGCGGAATGAAGCAGGGGACGATGTCCTACTGGCGGAGCTGAGGGCCCATCGTGCCGCATCCCAACGCGACACTGAAGGTGGGTCATAAACAATCTCTCCATGACACATCACTATGCTGTGTGTACACAGGATATCAGGTGTGCACCCTGTGGAAGAATTGTCAATTCCTAAAAGGCCACACACAGACACTCATGGTTACACAAGCTAGCAGTGTCAGACACGTCAGCGTGCAGTATGTGCAACACATTGCTGGCAGTGAAACCAAAGTGTGAGCACCACATGCACAACAGACTATATATCGTGACACACAATTGTTGTGTGTGACCTGAATCACCAAGCTAGTCGTCTGTCACCAGTTATACATCCCCTATGTTTGCTGTGCACTGTGTTTGCCCACACACATGTGTACAGCAGAGGGGAATATGTGGAGGGACGTGACCGTCACAGCCACAACACACACACCACTAGTCCATCTCATGGGTGTGTCTCTGGTGTATGTGACAACATACCCGCTACAGCTGTGATATGTGTGTCTACATTACACAGTACACAATGCCTCTACATAATGTTTGTCCCTTTTTGGCCTACTGACAATGTTACACACACCCTGACAGGCCTGAGGGTGTTCACACGTACAGATGCAGACGTAACAGTACAGATATGTGAGGTGAAAATTTGTGTAAGGAGAAATAAATGATGAACATAACACAGGACAACGTAAGCCTCATGGCTGTAGCACAGCCATGTGCCAGTTATTCATTGTGTGAACTGTCCCCTGGGGCAGGGGGAATCAGGGTGACATACACAGGCCTAACCTACGTTTGATATGCAACGTCATAATGGGCACATCTCACACTGCCTATATGAGCAAGTGTCCACACAGCATCATATATGACATTATCGTTCACAGTGCCTATCACACACAGAGATCACCATTTGCAGACAGGACAGGTTCAGGTGTGCGGTTCCCCTGGTTGGGGGGATACAGGACCCTGTGGTCACGTGTATGCCCACACCTAGGGTTGGTTTTGTGACAGACAGACAGAGTGGTCACGCTGTTCTGCACATGTATATTCCTGCAGCATAGCCGTCTGAGGTGGCTGCCCATTAGGGGCGGAATGCCCTAGTACGTGTTCTTGAATCAGCGTGGTGGCTGAGGCCATCAGGTGATGTGGTTGAGGGTGACACAAGATGCAGTCATAACGGGCAGCCATCACACAGGTAACATGTGCTGAACAAAAGGTTTGTTTTGGTGTTAGCAGGTCCACAGGCAGACCTGCTATCGGTGACCCTAACCCCAAACAGACCAAGGACCTCTCAGCCCAAAAACACATTTCCCAAGGCAAACGTGAAACTGCTACAGCAAATGCCTATTCGTGACCCTCATGTCCTTGCAGTTCCAGTCCGTTCACTGGAACAAAGCAATTTCCACTCACTGTAACATGCTAAATCAAGCACATATGTACAGTTGCTCTCAGCCTCTCGGTAACAGCTTGTGCTGCCATGCAGCATGATAGTCAGGTAGGTGACCATCAGTCTCATACACGTACGGCATGTGACTAATGGCTGCATGGACAAATGAGGTTGTGCTCCCCCTCCCCTGGCGTTCACAATGGAATATACAAGGCAGCGACCTCTCTTATATTTTGACTCACAGCACCCAGTACAGATCATATACATTGCCCATAGCCAAGGCACATTCCATCATATCAGCAGGGGGTGCTGATGTTTGTGTGGCAAATGCAACTGCTAGCTCACCCTGTGTTCTGTGGAACACAGGGGGTGGGACACATCCAGGGATATTGTGCCTGACGGGTGATAAGACCAAATAGCTAATACGCCCACTGGGAATTCCCACCTCCCTTTCGAACTGTGTCACGGACACCTGCCCTTCCTCCCCCTGAGGGATCATACAGAGGCGACGTGTTTTGTTACGTGCTAGCTGACGTCATTCCATTCCTAGGCCGTGTGAAATGTTTTGCCCCTTGCCCGTGTTCTGGACTGTTGGTCTCCAAGTGACAGCTGTAGTTGTTGAGATCCTCACAGGTTCCATTCCCCCTTCTGACCCTGCTACTGGCCTTGTAGGTTCCAGTTAATCCCTTTGGGATTCCAACATGTCTGACCCCTGCATTGCTGTCTCCACTACTGCACTACATGGAGCCCCTGTCCCACCGGGCTCACCTGGCTCTTGCCCCCACAATACCTTGGCTCCTAGTTGGTCTAACCCCTTGGCTACCCTCACCTGTAGTATGACGCTGTTAAAATGCCTGCCATGTCGTCGCCCTCACTGGGCACACCTTCCCTCTCCCCACATTTGTCATGGGGAATGGGGGTGACTGCAGGCTAGCGTTCGAAGTGTGTGTTTGTGATCTATGTTCCCTTTGGGATCTATGCGTAGGTGAGGCCATCCCCCATGTATTGGTACACCCTTTCTCCCCTTCCCTTCCCAGGGCTGTGTGGCACCCGCAGCACCACAATATGCGACACTGAGGTGTACATTTGCATGGCCGCTAATAGTGCACCGTGTAATAACACTTATCACTAGGGCACCTGATGTGTTGTGAGCCAATGCACACCTCACTGCCGGCACGCATGCTGCCAAGCACAATCAGGGATGCCCCACACCCCTATATCTGTGGCTCAACACTCATCTCTGAGTCCTGCCACTGGCATTTGCATGCTTAGCATACCCCTGTATATGTACGTCTGTAGTCTGTGTCCCTGTGCTGCAGCATTCCATCATCGCCATGGCCCTTGGGAGCATGCAACATGGGCCCAAAGGTGTACCTGCACAGTCATCTGCCCACTAGGGTCACTCAGGGGGGGGGGGGGGAGGAACACCTCAGCTGTCACACACATGGGAGAGTTGTGGTCCAGGCCAGGTGATGGTTTGGGATCTTCTGCTCACACCCCAACCCCCATTGTCAGGAGCACTGCACTGGTCACATGGCCATGGTGTGCGTATCCCTCACCTCTACCCCAACATGGCCTGCCTGTATGCATCCCACCTCTCTTACTCATTGTGTATCCTCTGGTGTTGTTGCAGTCAGTTGCAAAACCTCCAGCCACCCACACAATGTATACCTTTTTGCTATCTGTTGTCTCCGTGCTGTCGGATGACCTCACCTAATGTGGCTGACCCATCCTGCTTGTCCTAGGAGAGGTACACGTATATGATATCTGTCTCTGGGAGTACTGGTACATCTGCTGAATGTTGTTGCTTTGGTGCAGACGTGGTTTCCCTGTGTCTGTGCCTCACATCATGTACATGGCGCATGCCCTGTGTGTGGCCCTACACTAAACCTTTTTCCAAAGCTTACTCACATCACAATATGTATTTGACCAATACAGTTTGTGACATGCAAAGGGGATTAATGTGATAGATGTGTTGCCTTGTTTTGATGGACAATTGTACCCAGCACAGGTATATCACAGACCACCTTCACGTCCCCACACAGGCATTCGTCAGGAACTGGCAGCTCTACGGCACACTGGTGAGTGCCTCATACAGGAGCTGGTCCATCAGCGGCACAACATACAGGAGAGGCCGTATGGGAGGATGTGTGTGGCCATGGAGGGCATCCAAGCTGTGCTGGAGAGATTGGCACCACCCCCACCACCACCCCCACCCCCACCACCACCACCACCACCTCCGTCACACGCACCAGATGACCGGGTGGGGCCAGCTGAGGGGGGAAATATCATGCGGCGGGGCAGACGTGGGAGGCCACGCCGTCGTCCGTACAGCATTAAAGGTCATGTTGACATTGGATACATCATATGTCTCAGTCCAATGTGTTTCCCATTTATACCTTTGGTTTGTGTGCACATGCATGCGTAGACCATGCCCAGATGAGCTGAGACCAGGCCCGTTGTTGCCGGCGTGTTCAGACTGTCAGGTATTACAGCACACATGTCATTACCTGGCGTTCTGGACATGCAAACAATCTGTTCATTGCCCCTTGGATGCACAACAGCGATGTATACATAGGCCCAATAGCACATGTCGGCCATCTCCAAGGTAACGTCAACAGTATCTTGACCAGTCCCCGTTCCCATTCCCACCTACTGTGCACATTGGGGGACGATGTGTGGCCATTGGCCCTGTCTTTGGCAGGGGTGACATGCATGTCCGGCCCCCCCATGGCACACATGTGTCAGAGGCACACATGGGTGTCATGCGTATGTACTATGCTGGTGTGCACCAGCGATTTGTATTGCCACACACCCATCCCTGTGACATGCCTGCTCAGGTGAGAAATATTTAGACCAACATAATCTGTGGCTACCCATGTCCCATTCACATGCACACATGTTTAACACACAGCTACGCATGTGGCGCTAGTACCATTATGATGTCCATGGCTAGGTTACATGTCCAACCAGGTGTACAGCCCTGTTCAATGCCTGAGTACATGTTGTGTGTGTGAGGTAAACACTTCACCATGGAGGCAAGGTCATAAACAAAACATTTATTTTAACTACAAACATACCCTGGGCAACATGCCCAACATACACCACCGCATGTGGTGGGGGTGGGGGGAACACAGCACAGCAGGGGGCACATAAGGGCGTCACAGGTGCCAGCTGTGGTACCTGTCACGCTCTTCGGCAGGTGGCCATCGGGATGCCAGATACACCACATCAGTGGCCACCTGCCGAACAGCCCCAGTCAGGCACTGCAGTGCGTGGTACACGACATGGATGTCGCGTCGTACGTCATCCAGGGCCACAAACACATTATGCATACACCTGTCAGCACACAGACACACAGGGGCTGTGGTCTGTGTGCTGGCATCTGCATGAGGTGCTCCAGTGGCCCTGGATGGCGCACGATCGTGCTCACGGCCGTGCCGTGACCACGCCTGCAGTGTCGGACTGGTGCCCCGGTGGCCCTCTGCTGGGCTGTGTTCCCCTCCACCCACATCCCACCCCTCCCCCCTCCCTCCAGACCCACCCTCCACCCTCCGTGCCCAAACAATCACCCCAACTCCACCCTCCCTGCCCACAAACCTGCCCCCTGTGCCCCTCTCCCCTGCACCCCCCATTGTCCCATTGTCCTGATGCCCCTGGTCAGGGGTATGGGTGCTGCTGGCAGATTCATCCTCCTCCCCCTCATCACTCGATGACCCCACCACGACCACCTCCGGACTCTCGTGACCCCCATCATGCTGCTCCGTCAACAACATCTCTGTGGGGTTGTCCTCCTCCTCCTCCTCCTGTGTTGCGCGCCGGGTGGTGGGCCTGCGTGGGATGTATGAGGAGGTGTGTGGCGAGTCGTCGCTGGCATGACTGTCTGTGAAGGATGACAGACATCAGGGCACATCCATGTGTGACACATACAGAATGTGCTGATACAAGCAAAACACAGGCTGGTGGTCCTATGGGCCACCTGAACCTGTGGCTTGGCCCTTTCACAACTCACCATCGTGGTGGTGCTCCCGCTCCCTGCAGGCACGTTCCAGGAACTGGGGGTGGAAATTACGGAGTTCACGCCCCTTCTTCCTCAGATCCTCCACCTGTGGATATGCAAACGTTGTCTAGTGTCAACACATACCACCTGTCACTGGGGCTATGGGAAAACAGACTATGCCCTGTGTGGCCCACATCTTGTTTCTCCCCCACCCCTGCTGTTTGTGGCATATAGAGCATAGTAACACACCTCCAGCAGTCAATCCCTTCCATATGTGCGAAAAGGTTAGCAGATATGTGTCACAGCGGTATAACCTGAGCGTAGCTTACATCCACCTGCACTGTCATGGTGGGCAGCACTCACCACCATCACATGTGGTGTGCATGCTGCCCCCCACCCATATCCCCACAACACCACTCCACAACGGTGGAATGGTGGGAGTGACAGTGAGATACAGAGGTGAAGACCAATGCGGACAGGTGGGGCATCACAGAGACAGAGGGGATGGGGGGGGACAGATCACCTAGGGGACATGTTGTGCATTGCAGGACAGATCCCTGCTGTGCAATGACAGCAGCTGTCCAAGGTGTGTGTGTCTGCTGTTGCCTGGAACAGGTGGGACATGTTAACCAATGGAGGTGGCCCACTCGGACACATTGCCACTTTATGATCCCCATAGTGGGTGTCCCCTGTGGGGCATCTCACCTACAAGGTAGGCCTCGGGTTCCCCCCCTATGGGTGTTTCCTCAGGGATGGCCATGTGTGTACGTGTTTTCTCACAGCATCATCATAACACATAGCATCCCTATGTGGGCCTCCAGCTGAGCGTAACTGCCTCCTGAGGTTCCCGCAGGCTACCATGTAGCTGCTCGTCACATGCCATTCACATAGCCAAAATATCATGGGGTACGGGAGGCATCCATGGCCCTCACCTGCTGGAGCATGTATTGTTCAGACAGGTGAGTTACGTGAAGTGGCCATGTTCACATTTGCACAATGCAAGGATGGCAAGGCTGCACATCATGTGTTATCGCCAGTCTGTGACGTTGCCTTGCTCGTGTGACCAGGAGGTCAGGGGGGGCACTCCCAGATTGTCTCTGTGACAACATACATCGTGGCATGCAACTGGTTTGTGGGAGGGGGAGAAGACAGGACCTCTGTGGATGTCCCTGTACAGATGGCCTCCACGTCCAGGAGTGGTCATACTGACATCCCCCTGCCCCCCAGATGGGCAGCTCCCACAGCCATGCACCCTTTGCATACTGTGTGTGCTGTATCTGGACCCAGGATGTGAGCTGTGGGTTGTGATGGCCTCCCCCTGATAGCAGATACACTATGCACATACGGGCTGATTGGTGGTTGTGCAGATGGTTGTAGGCATCCTGCTGGTCTGTGGAGGGGGGTTAGTGAGGCCTGTGGGGGCATTGCGATGACATTGCCATGTGGTGACATATGTACATCTCTCAGGGGGATAGCCCTGCCCAGTCATGGCCAGTACCAGATGTGTCTGTGCCCTCATGTAGTCTCCGTTAGGCGCATATAGGGGCTGTGTGATACACAACCCACCTGTTGAGGTGGCCCCACCTGTACCCCTCGTGAGCTAGTTTGCAGATGTCCCAGAAAGCCTGCTGGGGTCATATTCAGGAAATTGTCCCCACGTTGTATTGTGAGGGGTGGGGGTTTTTGGGTGGTTTGCATGGGCCACCTCCCATGGTTGACAGTGTCCAGGCCCCCTATGGTTTGTCACATCACACATGCATGCGGGGACATGCTGTTAATGAGCTGTCCCATATATGTTCCTGTGCTTTGCAGGGGGTGGGGATGTACCTCACCAGGTGTTTTGATGTCCTCTGGGTGCTTTTGCTACTATACAAGCTACGGCTGGGTGTTCCCCAGATGTGTTATTGTGTGGAACATGTACAGTTCTATCAGGTTGAGCTGGGTGTGGTCCATGATGTGCATGTGACTGATGGCCTATGTTTGTGCTGCACAGTTTGTAGTCATTTCTGCCCTTCCAGTTGCTGGGTATTATGCTTTGGACCCCCTGGCCAGGACAGACCTGTCAGCATCCACCTTACGGATCGTTGCTGGCACCCTGTCCGTGACATTTAGACACACATACAGTGGGTGTAACAAGCAAGATCGTGTGACAGACGTGCATGTAGGCAGCATGTGCCACACATATGTCCATGACACAATGGCAAGGGCACGGACTCAGCCTATGTGCCCACACCAGTCCAACGCTACCCTGTTGCCAACATTTCCCCTCGCAACAGGCATGCCTGACAGGTGGTACCTATACCTTCCCCATGTCATATGTGAGGGGCGCATCTAGGTGCTCTACATGTTCCTCTGACTCCATCCACTACATCCCCTGCGACATTGTTTGAGACAGTGTCCTGGATGACAGCAGGGATGCATGGCACACACGGCAGCCGAGGCAGCAAGGTTCATACGCCCCTAACAGAGTGTCTGTCGACATGTCATCTGTGACATTGTGTCCTGAGCATACCTGACTACACCACAATGGGGTGCTCAGGGGGCTTTCCATTTGGCAACACAGGCAATGTCTAACGCTGCATAGTTATTATCTCGGTATGTGCCATGTGGGGAGGGTTTGGGAGGTATATCCCCTCCTGTTCAGGGGGTTATCCTGTATGTTTTGATGTCCTGGCAGGGTGTCCCCCTCCCTTGGCATCTGTGGATATTGATGATTGTCTGCCTCATGTCTCGTGTGTTGTACCTCAGTTGTGATACCAACTGACTGGAGCATGGACACAGGTCATGGCAGCCCCTAGTGGGTCTGATCATCGGACGAGAACATTCACCTTTCTGGACATACAGGCACCCCTTTGCAATCTACATTGCTATACTTGGAGCTGTTCCATTGACTAGGCACCTAGGTGGATTGGATGTATATTGTCCCTGGGGTTTCTTGGAGAGTGCGGTTCTGGAACTCAGGTGCATTGTACCAGAGGTGACGTGGGACCAATGTGTCCCACACAATAAACATCTGCTGTGATGGTCCATATGCCCATGCTGTGCCCCAAACCCTTGTGTGTGGCAATGACACGCTAAGTGTGGCCTGGGGTGGTGTCAGGTACCCTGGTGTATCAGGGATGGCTGCAGGCCCGCGTCTTTGGCACACCAATCTGTGTGCTAGTGACAGCTGCTATGCCTTTGCAGTTATAATGGACACATCCCATGCCACAATGCACGGCACGTGGTGTTATGACGCATGTCCCGACTCCCACTGGTTCTGTGGTTACGGACTCGCTTTTTTGGGCCTGGCGGTAACACCAGAGCTGCTTGGAATGAGTGCATTTGCCAATGCCACTGCCGGGCCATCCCGATGTTGTGGCGTTTGTGGCCCTTTGGTATCAGGCCACATTATGTTGGTCTACATGTGATCCACAGGACACATGGCGCTCCACAGGGGAATGGCTACCACCACAGCCACATTGTGAGGTTGGGGGGACGCAGGGCTGGTGTGCTCGGTCAGCCACCACCTCTGGCTGCCCTCCCACTGGGCAATCATGGTGACAGGTCACATGTGGGCCCTTGCCATTCAGCACACTGGGCATGGCTGGCACTGACCAGAGAGTGATTGGCACTCTTACCTCATGTCCTCCCGCACATGGTGTGTTTCCCTTGCTGATGGCATGGTTCGGGCCTATGCATACATAGTGGAGTGACGTGATATGGTCATTCTCAATGTTCCCCTGGTATTGTGCTTGGATCATGTCCACACAGCTGCTAGTGATGGGGCTTCAGATACACCAGTGTCGCCGTTAGTGGGGATCTCGGCAGAGACACACACAGGGGTGTCTCTAACATGCAGGTGTATTGCACTTACACTGACACAGAGATGACAGTTTTGTGAGAAATGTTGAGCTGGGGAGCAGCATTTGGGGTTTGCATCAGGGCAGACCACATGAGCTGTGGGGTACTCCCATATGCTTTTATAGTGGATGGTGGGGAGCAGTCACATCCTGTCTTACACACTGCATCTCAGACAGCAATGGGTCATGTCATTCATGCTTGTTCCAGGTGGTTATCTGTCCCCAGTGGCACATACATGCCTCAATGTGGGTGCGGACATGTGTGCAGTGACACCTATGTGCATTGTCGGTGTCTCCCTGAGCGCATGGAAACATTTCCCTTTGCCACCCTTGTCAGACATGGCATTGCCATGCCACATTTGTTTGGCCAATGTGGATGTCCATGCTGAGCCCTGTAACCCAGTAGGTATTACTTTAGATAAATGTGTGGTCACATTATCTAACGATGTCATGGAATCCAAACGCAATGGCACCCGGATATACCAGCGAATATGTTAGTTTTACCATACATGTGACATTGAGTGGTTTGCCCTGTGCACCTTGGCAGGGGACAGGTCCATGACACGTGGATATCTACATGGCCATGGATGTCATGGCTTTCACCACTACATGAGTTGTGTGTCCTGTATGTCGTCGGGCTACTGATAGCTAAGTCAGACCTACCTTGGCGACTGTTGGACACAGTATACTGGTGATGGTGGACATGCATCTGTCACCTTCCAGCCTATCGTTTGTTGTTAAATTCCTATGACCTGTGTCCTTGATGGTTATATGAGATGTGACTGCACACAGTACGGGCAGTGACACATCACACGGATATGTGCTTTTCATGCCCCTGTACATATGTGAATTATAGGCTGCTGTGTGCAACCTGAGTGGGTGTATGCAACCCCTCCAGGGCATCTGTGAGGTACATGTACAGAATGGGCCATTGTGCCTGGGGGCTGTGGGGATGTGCGACATGATTCTGCATAACTAGCTTTAGACATGTCCCTCTCGCAAGGGTTTGCACCTCCATTTTGCGGCTACTGTGTCATATTTGTTGCTGACACACATCCATATCTGCATCTACCATAACATCTCCATACATCTACAGTGTGTGTGCTGGACTATGTGCCACATAGAGCGAGTGTGCGTTACAAACAGACCAATAGACCCTATGTGTCAGATCTGACTAACATACCCTCCGTTACAATCATCTCTCACCCACCAGGGTCTTGGGTGTCCTAGGGCACGTCATCAGCAAGATACAGCATTGCAACATGGTGAGACCCTGGACGCCACATCCATGTATCAGGAATGCATGATGTTCAGATGATTGTCTGAACACCATCCTCACAGTGCACTATATCACCAGGGTGACTGTGGAACACTATGCTGTGCTTGGCAGACAAATGGGGATAGTTGTATGTATGAGCCTACACTGGCACAACCGCACAAATCTCCAGGGTGATAGAGAACCCACTTGGATGGGCTCTATGCACTCCTGGAGGTAGGGTGAACTATCAGACTACATTAGGACACACATCCATATCTCCAGGGTGATAGAGAACCCACTTGGATGGGCTCTCTGCACTCCTGGAGGTAGGGAGGAGGTTTCAAACTACATTAGGACACACATCCATATCTCCAGGGTGATAGAGAACCCACTTGGATGGGCTCTCTGCACTCCTGGAGGTAGGGAGGAGGTTTCAAACTACATTAGGACACACATCCATATCTCCAGGGTGATAGAGAACCCACTTGGATGGGCTCTCTGCACTCCTGGAGGTAGGGAGGAGGTTTCAAACTACATTAGGACACACATCCATATCTCCAGAGTGATAGAGAACCCACTTGGATGGGCTCTCTGCACTCCTGGAGGTAGGGAGGAGGTTTCAAACTACATTAGGACACACATCCATATCTCCAGGGTGATAGAGAACCCACTTGGATGGGCTCTCTGCACTCCTGGAGGTAGGGAGGAGGTTTCAAACTACATTAGGACACACAACCATATCTCCAGGGGGATGGAGAACCCACTTGGATGGCCTCTCTGACCTCCTGAAGGTAGGGAGGAGGTTTCAAAGTACATTAGGACACACAACCATATCTGCAGGGTGATTGAGAACCCACTTGGATGGGCTCTCTGGAACCCTGGGGGAGGGCGATGTATTATACAGCATTTGGGAACTACCCCTGAGCACCTGTGTGCCTGAGCGCCCTTGTGCTGACAGTTCCACGACCCCTGATGGTTGCCCCTGTGTGTTACCCTTCGGATGCAGATACCGCCATCAGCACATGATGGTTCTTCACACTCCTTAAGCAGATGCTTGGCCTAGCTGTGTTACAGTGGTATGTGGTACATCAATACCAGCAGCTGTCATGACGCCAGGGGGTCATCATGCCCTCTGTGGCCACATCCATCACCACCTGGCTACATGGGCAACCACTCAGATTTGATACACAATGCAGATGGCATGTGGTTACCCTGCTACACGTAACTTATGTGGACTACTTACACACAACAGCATGGACAGCTGACATCAACCCTGTCTGTGTATATGTTTTTTGTGACCTGTGGCCATTCACTTACCTCACGTGGGTGGTCTGCCTCACGGTTGAAGCGCCTGGTCACCCTCTCCCAGGCCCTCAGGACCTTTCCCATGTTTCTCCTCCTGGAGGTCCCTGGGAAAAGCCTCTTTTGCTTGTGCCCAATAAGGGAGGCTAGCAGGCACAACTCACGTTGGCTGAAGGCGGGCTTCCTGGTTCTGGACGCCCTCTTTTTTTGTGGGCGTGTAGATGCGCGAACGCTAACGACGCAACTTCCGCATTTGCACGTATCGGAACACGCATGTGCACGCCGCATGGCTGCGCCACTAATCAAGGCTTGCCCTTGCGTTCCGCATTGCTGCGCGGCAGAAAAGTGCGATTATTACCGGCACGCAGCATTCATACACATTTTTTCCTTTTAAAATAAGATTATTGTTCGTGTTCTAAGCATACTCACATAGCTACAAGGTGTCTCTCATGTCCCTATAACACACTTTAATTATTGTGGATTTCACTTGTACACACAGTGAGGTCTTGAACCTCTGGACACATATGCACTGATTCCTGGGCCATTGTCAGATGAGGTGTGCTATGTGTGTCACATAACAGGTAGTGCTCTGACACTGATAGCAATAGGTGCAGACAGACCATCAGCGTCAGGGGTCAGGCAACCTGGTGATATGGGGTTATGTGTGTTGGTGGGCTATGTTCTGTGGTGAATCACCATGTACAGACAGCAATGATGTGGTGGTTGTCATAGGTGTTTGGCGGGGGTTCATATATGAGCATTACACACGCAAATTAGGTTGTGTGTTGGACATTAGAGGGCAATGTGGTCAGTATGTCACCACACTGCACATTAACCTATGGTATGTGTGCTGGCATACAGTCCTGGTGGCTAAGATCTAGCACAATGGTTGATACATTGACTGCGTAACCAGGCATCATGGGTTACATCTTCCATTTGCGCTCTGGAGTGCCTATCTCAGGCAGCTCACATGATCATACTTTGTTACACCATTGGCCATGGTGCTTTCCATGTACATCTATGCTGTGCACAGCATATATTTTCCTACTTTGCAACATTATTACGTGCCCCAGAACTCTTTGTACATTACAGAGGTGCTTCTGGTGGCAAGACACGCACACTGCTGCATACATCATGTGTCATACACCATTGTCACTAATGGAGCTCCTCAACCCTGGTACCAACAACACACAATCTGCATGATTGCCTCTTTAGCCAGCCAGGCATCTCTTCTTAGCAGTGGAGCTGTGGCCCACACCTAACCTTGCTGCATGGGGAGCCAGAGGTGCGTACTTCCATACACAGTGGGGTTATTGGTGACTGCAGCCAATGACAGGTCCATGACTGTACACTACTGGTGGTTGTTCGGAGATCCTCACAGTGATGTCAGCACCAGGTGCTCCACAGACCACCTTATAGGGTGTACTTGGGTTAATGCACTGGGATGGTGTTTACGTTGCCTGTACTAAAGGACATTACACACGTTCCAGGCCTGACAGCCCCCATGAACCTTGAAAAGACATTTGCCTAATGTGACACTGCCATGTTCAATGTATGTTGATTTTCTGACATTTTACCCGCACTGCTGCTGACTGGCGGAGTCTAGGGGCCAATGTCAAGATAGATAAAATAGTTTGCTTGTACAACCACACTTTGGATTTGAACCACCAACCTTTTGCTTCTGAAGTATTGCAGTCACCACTGGACTACAGCTCTGTGGCTGTGAAGTGACATCTGGCTGTCTGCAATATAACCTATGCAGACTTTGTGCTGCAGTTAACAGGGTAGGGTAGGTCCATTCACACCCATGATGCACTGCACATGCCAAGCAGCAGTCTAATACTGGTCCAACGGGAGGGTGTGCAACCCCACAGCACCTAGGCCTAGTTTTGGGCACAGACCTTCTGTGTTGCAGGTACAGAGTGGTTACAGAACATCACAGTGTGTGTGGCTTGTACTCACCCTGAGTGTGAGGTGAGACACACAGCACCTGTCCTGGCTGAGAAGGCCTATACATCAGGTGAGCTTGTCAGACGATGTCTGATAGGTTGACACATTGGACACACATACAGTCCTCCTTAAAGCATCTGTATCTCCCTGACCCATTTGGGCCTTGTGGGCTACAATGCTCACCCAAGGGTGCATATCCTTTGTGGGTGCCCTGCCCTTCATTATCTATGTGGGAGGGAGGGGTGTGGGTGTGGGTGTGGGTGTGGGTGTGGTGGTAAGGGAGATTTCCAGCCACATAGGCAAATTGTGTCTGAACACCTCACCTTGCCTGTGGAGCACAATTTGCATAATATTACAATATGCACATTCTATAGGACAACTACGGTGCTAGCAGTTGCCAGCAATAGCAGACTCATTCCAGCTGTCGTACAAAAAACCTTCAGGTCACTCACTATATTTAGAACATATCCATATGTCTAGATCAGTCAAACAGTAGAGCCAGGGACACCTAGCTCAACCAACACCATCTGACATTTTGCAGCAGAAGGCACAGTGTGTGCCCAGCTACTGACCTTGCAAGGTGTTCCAGCCAGACACATGGTAACTGCAGACAGGCCGCTTGCCAGTCCATGGTGCATGCTACCAGGGAAGCTCTGTCCACCCATAACTGGGATGTGATCACAACCACCATGCAGTTGACTCAGTGATTGGGCCCCATATATACAGGACCCATAAACATCACATGAGAGAACTACTGTATGGCAATATGTTGTAACCTAGCCATGGCGTGATCACTGATCATTCAGGGTGAGGGTGACCTCCACACAGTGCATGCTATGAACACCATGTCTGTGGAGGTGATGGCAAGGCACAACATGGTCCTAGGCATGCACATTTGCCCTGTGTAGCTGCATCCTGCTTCTGCCGCCCTGTCTGTTCTATACCCAGAGTACTTTGCTCCTCATTATGCACATTTGCAGGCGAATACTGGCGACGGTGCTATCAGTGTGTGCTGTGGGAGGTGTTGGCAGCCACCACACACTGGATAGACAGACACACACTCCCTACACCTAGGACAGCATTGAGCAGATGTAGTGTGATTTGGGAGCAGTGACCAACGCAACAGTAATGGGCACACTGCGGGCATGGCAACTTTGGGGTACACTTTTGGAGAAATGTCCCAGGCTGCTAGTCTCTGCAGGGCACATGACCTAACTCACAGTGTACATACATCAGAGACGTTGTTATGTTACAGTTCGATGATCTGCTTGTGCTTGGCATCAGCATTTCTAACACTCACTGCTCATACCAGGCTTCTGATATGTGTGTGATGTATCCCCATGTGTAGTGTGTGATTGGTAATTTCTGCACATGCTAGTTTTTGGCAGGGGCATACAGGACCCGACATCCTGCCGCTGCATTGGTCTTCGGATAATGGGGCCTGCAGGTGCAGGTGTTTCTGCCCCTGTTGGCCACTGCTCTAGGGCAGATTTTCACAACTCCAGTCAATGTGGTGCAAACACTGGTCAGGTTTTCATGATGTCCATGATGAATATGACTGTGATACAGATGCATACCATGGTGGTGGTCACTTAACCTGCAGCACACGCATCTTTATTGGATACATCAGCGACCCTGAGTGCTTTTTTAGCCTGCATGACTGCATTAGGGGGACTGTGCTGTGGGTGAGGCATATGTTTATGTGGTGTGGGCTGTTTTATATAAAATATGTTCTCTGTACCAACGCTTATGTCCTCAGCAGGGGAATCCCTGTCTTTACTAACAGGTTTCATGCATGGGAAAAACATGGGGTGTGGGATGGCAGGTGCCACAGCTGAGATTTGAACCTGGGGCCTTCATGCTTTTGGAGGCACTTGCTTTGTGTACTGCACCACCATCTTAGCACAGCAGCAGGACATTCCCGGGGGAGTCCTTGGCTGTTTGTCACACGGTGCCTGTCTGTTCGATTGGACTGCAGCCACATGAGGGTGGCTAGGCGAGCATCTGCTGTGGTGCAGCAGCCACTGCCCCCTCTGCCAGCAGTAGGCGTAAACCACCATGATGAAATGGGCTTATATTGGGGACAGCATCAAAGCTAACTGACATGTGGCCCTCCAGTACTACATTGTGTGTACTCTGCTGTAGGTGTTGTACATTTCTGAGGGGTATGAGCTACTTATGGTAAAATAGAGATCCTCGGAACATGCTTTTGTTCTCTGCAAGTGGTGTTTTTATTCCCTATAACGGTTTACTGGTGGATAAAATATGTGCACTGTGTTGCCATTGGCCCCAGCTTGGAGTTGAACTTGTTATCTTTGTCTCCCCAATACACTGGCTGTGTCCCCTGCACCACACTGCAGACACAGAGTCACTGTAGACCCTGCAAATAGCATGTCTGCTTGTCCTAGCGGGCCTTTCTGTTGTGGTCCACTGCACCCAGTGTCAGGGGCTCTGGCTCCATCTTCTCTGGCCACCTGCCACTGCCCCCCTCTGATACCAGTACACCTCTGCAAACATACTGCAGGCCCTGCTGGTGCTGGGGCCACTCAGTTTTTGAACATCCACTGTGCATGTACGCAACTACCTATACTGTGCATTATGGGTCTGGGGTGACTAACTAGTCCTCCACACTTCCCCACAACTCACACATGCTTGGGATGTTAAATGTTAGGGGTTTTACCAATGCCACTGTCCTCTGCCTTAAAGGTTTGTGCTTACTAGCACGGTTTATTTGTGTGAAAAATATGTGGTCATGATTGGCAATAGCCCAAACCAAGCTTTGAACCTGTGACCTACTACACTTGCATACAGTGTCTGTGTGCACTGCACCACTGTGTAGCCACAGATTGGCTGTGTTCCCTGGATGGTCCATGACTGTACATCCATCAGGGCCTGTCTGTTGCAGTGGACGGGACCAGCCTGCACATGGCTAGGCCACTGTCTTCTGTGGCTAGCAGGCACTTCCCCCTCCACCATCTGTACAGTTCCACCAACATGCTAGCATGTCCTTATCTCAGCATAAGCATATGGCCTGATTGAGTGGAGCCACTCAGGGACTGCATTTGGGGGACTCGGATGTGGGTGATGCCCATTGTTCTACTGTGTGTGCGGTGTAGGGTAAAAGAAGGATGTTTGAAACATGCTTATGTTCTCTGCAAAAAAGGGGTGTCTTTCATATCTCTGTTTGGTGGTGGGTAAGATTTTGGGAGTAGGCTGGCATGAGCCTCAGATGGGATTTGAACCTGTGACCCTATGTTCTTACAGGTACTGGCTCAGTCCACTGCACTACACTGTGGCCACAGAGATGGTGCAGTACCTGGAGATGATAAACCTGGCAGGATGGGGTCACACCCTGCTCTGCACATTTTTACTGTGGGCTCCTTCACCCTGTCCGGTGACAAACATGCAAATAATACCCAGACATGACCACGGAAAGGGCCGATAAAATATAACCAACATGGGCTACAGTGATTTTCATGAACAAACATGGGAGACACTCCCAGCAAAGCTACATGAGAGGGGATTTGTTTTTTGGAGGAGTCTCCGCTCCATACACCTTTCCATGGTTCATTCCTTTTTTGTGGAGCTTTCCTGGGTGTGTTTTTAGATTTAGGCCATTACTACAACAGTTACGGAGCAGGGTTACTATTTTCAATGTTTTTCCAGTGATCATTTTCAACTTTTCATTGCACTTTTGTGCTGTGCACAGGTATCACACTGCTGACGTTTTTCAGGTTTCACCAGTTTTGCTGTACATTGCTGACGGAAATGGTTTCTCTTCCCTTTAAATGCTTTCTACCGCGAGTGTTTCACTCGCGCTATTTTTACATGCAAATTCGGGCCCGATACTGTGCGGGGAGCCTCTCCCCTCCCACTCTCCACCCATTGACCCCATCCCTCCGCCCCTCCAGGGCCTTCCTCCGCCCTCCTTTAGCCGTTCCACGCCTCTATCGGACATTTGCGGCCCGGCACTTGTACGGGGCCCGTTAGTGTGCCGCGTACCTGTGCGGGGGTGACACGCACGTGTGCGGGGCGTTTATTAAGCATTTCAGTGGAGCGTTGCCGTGCGCTATTTTGCGGCACGCAAATTTGCGGACTTTAGTAAACATGCCCCTTAGTCTGTTTAGCTTCTCTTCATAAGGAAGGTGCTCCATGTTCCCTATCATTTTTTTTGCCCATCTCTGAACTTTTTCTAGTTACACAATATCCTCTTTAAGAGCATAAAAAAACATGATATGCTATACTGGATTAGACCGAAAGTCCATGAAGCCCAGTATTCTGTTTCCATCAGTGGCTAATATAGATCACAAGTACCTCTCAGGTTCCCAAAAAGTCCATGATGCTTATCCCAGGCTCTCTTTACTAATAGTTTATGGACTTTCCCTCCAGGAACTTGTCCAAACCTCTTTTAAGCCCAGTTACACCAACAGCTTTCACTCCATCCTCTGGAAACAAATTTCAAAGTTTGATTATGCATTGAGTGAAAAATATTTTCTCCAATTAGTCCTAAATGTGCTACATTGTAGCTTTGTTGCATGTCCTCCAATCTTTATAGTTTTTGAAGGAGTAAGCAACCAATCTATGTTTACCTGCTCTGCTCCACTTATTTTAAAGACCTCTATAATATTCAAGTTGAAGAGTCCAATTCTTCTGTTCTTAGGTCCTTATGATAGGGTGGTTAATTGTCAGAAGAACCATTTCTACCTGGAAAAAGCCTTGAAAACTTTATAACTTTGTGTATCTGTAAGCAGTATGTGCATACTTTTCCCTGTGTACATTTCAGCAAATATTCAAAATGAAATCAAAGTGTGCACATCTTTCCATTTTAAAAATGACCCCATGGAATTTATGCGCTTACCTTTACAGCCCCTCTTTGGCACACCCAGTTTTGGGATTTATTTTACCCAATTATACATATGTTTTTAAAGGTATTTGCATAAATGCAAGCCCCTCACTAACCCGGGTTCATGGAGGCCTCTGCTCAGTTAGGATAAGTTTAAACATATCTACAGGCTGTACGGATGTAACTTGTCCCACAAATCAGGAGTTTTATAGATGTAGTCGTAGTGAGAAAATCCTTTTTATCTGCATGTTACGCATGATTTACATCCAGAAAATGGCTCATATTCCTCATCTGCCCTCCAGTCCAGTCATACAAGCTAGGCAGTAAAGGAAGTTTGCAAGGTCGGGCCAGCTACCAGCAAACCAGGCAGTCACCTTGGGCAACAGCTTCTGGGAGGAGGCAGCAGCAAAGAGCTGGCACAGTGGCCTAGTGGTTGGTGCAAGTTATCTCAGACCAGAGGGCCAGGGCTCAAATCCCCCTGGTAGACAGCAGCCTTGGGCTGGGAGGACTGGGGTTATTAGTTCTAGAGGTGTTCCTTGTAGCCTTGGGTAAGCCACTTAACCCTCAGGTACAAAAACATAGGGGGGGTGTTTACTAAACGGCAGTAATGGAGCCACAGCTCCGATATCGCAGAGTCCACTACCGCCATTTAGTAAACACCCCCCATAGATTGTGAACCCTTCAGGGACAAGAGAAATATATATATATATAGTACCTGAATGTGCAGCACTTTGACTTGTAGAAAAGCAGTACATAAGCCTTGCTAAGTAAATAAATAACAGTCAAAGCAAAGCAATGGAGCCTAATAGCCACACAAAGTCATCAGTGCGTGCTTTTACCTGCAGGAAGAATGGGCAATATGCAAGTAGTCGAGTTAGCTTTGCAAGTGGCTTTTTGAAATGCTCCTCATTATGCATATATTTACAAAACAAAGTTTAATATTTAAACATGTGATGTCCAAATATGCATTTTTTTGCATTGTTTTTGGAGGGATAATGTTGACATGATAACACATGTGATTAGTAATCAAAATCTTGGGGGGTGGGGGGCTTGGGGTCTAAAAGACCATTGCAAAAGAGTGCAGTGCTGAAGTTTTGCCTAGGGCACCTAATACATTTGCAACTGCCCTGCAATTATGCACATCACCTGAAATTCCTATTAATGACTTCACATGAATAGTTCGAGGACACCTGTGCTATCCCATGGAATTTTCTAACTATCACAGAACCCATGATGTTATTGTGTGAGCCCAGAAAATTCATTTCCTGGATCATTAGTAGCATTCCATAGTCATTAATGCATCATTAATGTCTTCTATTTGTATCCTGCAGAGAATCAGGCCATACAGGAACAGAAGAAGGAGGAGAATCGAGAAGAACCTCCTGTAGAAATGGAACAATCAGGAAATGTCTCTGAGAATATTTCCCATAGGACTGAGAGGAGAAAAAAAGCGACTGCCAGGAACCGGAGAAGGAGCACAGAGACCCGGCAGGAGACTCACCGGATGGAGTCACTGAGTGTGAGAGAAGTGACAGGGAGCTCACAAACATCCCTGAGCCCCAGAGACACCAGAGGGCAGAGAGATCCTTCCAAAATAACAGCAGTGATCAAATGAATTCTAAATGCCACCAGGAAGGGAATAAAGGGAAGAAATCCTTTCTGTGTGACACTAGTGGAGAGAGTTTTGATAAGAAATATCATTTATTATTGCATCAGAGGACATACAATGGGGAGAAACCGTTTAAATGCTCTCAGTATGGAAAATATTTCAAACAGAGGTTAAGCTTGAAAATACACCAGAGAATTCATGCTGAAGGGAAACCACTTCCCTATATTGAATTTAGCAAAGGTTTCTGTCATAAGGGACTATTAATTACAAACCAAAGAACACACACTGGAAAAATGTCTCTGATCCACAGTGGAAAGAAGCCTTTTACATGTACCGAGTGCAATAAGAGTTTCAGTTGTTTATCAATCTTTAAAACCCATCAAATGAGCCACAGTGGAAAGAAACCTTTTACGTGTACTGAGTGCAACAAGAGTTTCACTCAGTCATCGCATCTTAAAAGTCATCAAATGATCCACAGTGGAAAGAAACCTTGTATGTGTACTGAATGCAATAAGAGTTTCAGTTATTTATCAATCTTTAAAACCCATCAAATGATCCACAGTGGAATAAAACCTTTTATATGTACTGAATGCAACAAGGCTTTCACTCACTCATCACATCTCAAAAGCCATGAAATGATCCACAGTGGAAAGAAGCCTTTTACATGTACTGAGTGCAATGAGAGTTTCAGGTATTTATCAATCTTTAAAAACCATCAAATGATCCACAGTAGAAAGAAACTTTTCACATGTACTGAGTGCAATAAGAGTTTCACTCAGTCATCGAATCTTCAACGCCATCAAATGATCCACAGTGGGAGGTGTTTCATTTCCTGACTTTTTTGGTGCAAACGTTCTTGGATGGTTGCTGGCACTAGCGGCTGCACTGATTGGCTGCAGGTCTGCTTTGAGGGCTTTAAATTCAACTGCCCCACCGCGGGACGCTGAGGTGCTTCATTTCCTGACTTTTTTGGTGCAAACGTTCCTGGATGGTTGCTGGCACTAGCGGCTGCACTGATTGGCTGCAGGTCTGCTTTGAGGGCTTTAAATTCAACTGCCCCACCGCGGGACATGGTCGCGGGCATCCCCTGGGGGCGTGACCAAAGGGGCAGGCCACGCCCCTTCAGCGCACGTCGGCGTGAGAAGGTATTCCCTGTTATGGGGAAAAGGAAGAAAAAATACCCACTGGTTGTCCAAGTGAAGGCGGTTAAGACCGTAGGCCCGATGGATGCCCATGTGAGAGTGCAAGATCCTCTAGCTTCTGCTCAGTCATTGAAGGATGGTGTGATGGACACCTCGACTGTGAGTACTTCGTCCTTTGTTCCTTCTCCAAGCGAATTGGGTGTAACTCCCCCCATCGATGAACTTAAATCTTTGCCTGGTGAGGCCTCTTCGGGCGAAAATCCGGTGATGGCCGATCCCGGCTTAGCCTTATTGCCTACTTCTAGTTTAAGTGTTGACTCTGTTTCATTACCACCGGCCATGCCTGCTGTGATCACTTTCTCCCCTGTGTAACAAGTTAGCTCTCCGCCTTCGGAAGTCTCCTTAAAGGACATATGGGCGATTGTTTCTCGCATGGAACTGACTTTGGGTTCTTCCCTGAAGAAGATCTCTGATTTTTCTAAAGAGACGGTTCTCAAATTAACAGATCATGAGGATAGGGTATTATCTTTGGAAAAGCGAATGGATGATCAGGAGTCTAAATTATTATCGCAAAAGGTTTTTTCTGAAAAACTTTCATTGGATTCCTTTTTACTGCATCGGCAAGATGAGTTTTTGGAAAATGTGTTGAGATCTCGTAACCTTTGTTTATTAAATTTTCCAAAAACTCATTTTCTGTCTCCAATGATACTTTTGCGTAAATATTTCAAGGAGATTTTGTTATTTAATGATTCTTAGGAAATTAATGTTTCTAAGCTTTATTATGTTCCTCAGGGTAAAGTGGATAGAGATGGGGAAGTGGGAGAAATGGGTGCTCAATTTGAGCAGTTAGTCTCCTCTCCACTTGATATTTCAAAATTTATTGAATCTGATAATGATGTTATCCCTTCTAGAGCTACCCTTTTAGTAAGTTTTGTGTTAGAGATGGATAAGGATAGGGTTTTCCATGCTTATTTTTCAAAAAAGAATGAGAAATTTTGTGGTCAAACAATTCAAATGTTCCCGGATGTCTCTAGGGAGACTCAGAAACGACGTAAATCTCTTTTAGAGCTTTGCCCATGGGCTTTGGCTCTGGGCATGTCATTTTACCTAAAATTTCCTTGTAAATGTCATATTGTGCACCAGGGGAAAAGATATATATTTTCTGTAGTTGATGAGTTGATTGCTTTTTTAGATAGTAAGACTTAAGGGTAGTCTATTTATGCCTTCTACATTTCCTGGGTTCATTGTTAAGTAAATAGGTGTTTCTGGAGTTTACAGGGACCATTCAGAGACCTTATTTGATTTAAATTCCAAGCACCTCCTTGATGTGGACTAGTGTTATCTGCTTATGTTTTTTTTCTCTGAGTTGTATAATAGTATGGCTATTGTGTTGTAATAATTTCTTTCTGTATTTTTGAAAGTTTCTATAAAAAAAAAAAAAAAAAAGCTCCACAGTGGAAAGAAACCTTTTACTTGTACTGAGTGCAACAAGAGTTTAACTAAGTCATCGAATCTTCAACGCCATCAAATGATCCACAGTGGAAAGAAACCTTTTACGTGTACTGAGTGCAACAAGAGTTTCACTCGGCCATCGCATCTTAAAAATCATCAAATGATCCACAGTGGAAAGAACCTTTTACGTGTACTGAGTGCAATAAGAGTTTCAGGTATTTATCAGTCTTTAAAAACCATCAAATGATCCACAGTGGAAAGAAACCTTTTACATGTACTGAGTACAACAAGGGTTTCACTCATCGCATTGCATCTTAAAAGCGATCAGCTGATCCACAGTGGAAAAAATTAGCAGTAAATTTAAGAAACTGAGATAATACTCCACATACCTTGACTTAGAAGTGAGGTTCATGACTATCATGGTATGCGCAAAACTCATCCACACAATTGATTTGAATCATATGAAATAAAAACTGGGTTGACAGAGTACATTAAATTCACCATGAAAATCTGGCAAGCTATATTGTTTTTGAAGAAGAAGGATGGCTAGTTCATCATGCCTAACATCAAGATCAGGGAGATTCCCTTTTACCACTTCTGTTTTGTATGGCGCTCAATCCAATGAGTACTCTCATAAATTCTTTGGGACCAATTGAGTTAGCCTGAAATCTAAAGATGGCCATGGCCCAGTGGTGACATCACACTGACTATTTGTAGATGACCTGAAGCTCTGCAGTTCTAATGACCAAGAATTAAGAGAATTCCATTTATTGAAAAGCTTCTTGGGAGGAAGTGATGTCACCTAGCACGATGGGTGCCTGAGCGCTCTGCTCTGGAGCCATTCCTGATAAACAGTGGAAAAACATCTTCCAAGCAGCACCGATAACGGCTTGTACATGGCCTCTGAGTACTCTGGCCAGTGGGAGCAAGATGACGAGGGGGAAATCAACGGACCTGCAGGAATAAGAATATGCGGGTGCAAGTGGGGACAGCGGAGAGAACAAAATGGTGACGAGTGGGCCACAGCAGCCCAAGGAGACAGAGCGCATGGAATGGGAGACACCCGCAGACAATTTAGAAAAAGGAGAAGTACCATTCAGGGCATAACTCGAACCAAGATGCGGGGAATGTTTTTCTTTCCCCTTTACATAGCATCTAGTAACATACATAAATACTCTTGCATGTAAACATCAACATTCAACTGGTGTACAGTTTTCCCCCTATATTATATTCAACTAACAATATTGCTAAGTAACTCAACAACCTCCCCCGAAACATTTGCATAGAAACCTACTTAAGCAGTAAACCCGTTAAAGCCATTCTTCTACCGTACAAATGCCCGTGAGGCAGTTTTAAGCCCACAGCCCTACTTATCCACCCTACCCCAGTTCCCTCCCCCCACCCCTCCTGCAAATACACCACTACGTTCCACCAAGCCCTATCAAACTTGGGCCTCTTTTGTTTTCGTAATGCTGTTAATTTCTCCATTAGGTAAATTCGCTTTAGCCGATCTTCACAGTGTGCCACCTGCGGCGGCTCCTCCTGCTTCCACCGATAGGCTATTTCACCTTTGTCCGCACTGAGACATGCTAATATTTGCTTCCTATTCTCCCTCAGGCTCCCTTCCCTCCACCATCCAAACAAGAAAACTTCGGGGTTCCTCTCTATCTCTTCACCCACCATCCGTCTTATCCACCTCTGAATTTCATCACAGAATATCTGGATCTGTGGAATTCCCACCAAATATGATACATTGTGTCCTCCTCTCCACACTGCCTTCAGCAGCTCCTTGATGCCGTCGGATACATTTTATTCAAACGCACTGGGGTATAAGAACATAAGAACATAAGATATGCCATTCTGGGTCAGACCAAGGTAAATCAAGCCCAGTATTCTGTTTCCAACAGTGGCCAATCTAGGTCATATGTACCTAGCAGTTTCCAAAAGGGACACAGGTTCCACAATGATTGTATTGGTTCAAGCATTGATATCCTGGGTTCCTTATAGTACCACACCATTAACACTTTGTGCCAATTTTCCCGAACAGCAATGGAAATTATCAAATGGTGACCCTGTTCCAGAATGGCCTTCCACTGACCAGTCTCCAAGTTCCTCCAGATCTCCCTTTCCCATGCCCTCATATAATCCAATTTCTCCTCCCCTTGACCTTCTCGTATTGCCCTATACAAGGCCGTAATTAGCCCGCTAGATCTTTTTCCCCTACCAAATCACTTCCAGTTCAGTAAACTCTTGTGCTAACCCCTCCTTCCCCAACTTCCCTTTCAAATAATATATCACTTGACCATAATGAAACAACTGCCCAGGCCCTAAATTATATTCCTCCTGTAAATCTGCAAACGGGACCCACTCCCCCCCATCGATAAATTAGTAAAACCATTGTAAACCTTTACTCTCCCATTGTTTATAAACCCCTCCCTCTCTTCCTGGGGTAAAGTCGCCCGTATAACACAGTCATTGCATTACCGAGAAGCTCGATACCCCCTTCTCTCCTTCCCTTCTTCTCACTCCATCCCATATGGCTAAAACATGCCGCGTGTAGGGGTTTTCTAAGAAACCCCCACTCCTGTCCTTTGCCATAGTCCATGGCATGACCTCAATTGGTCCTTCCTTCCCAAGAGCGGATGGTTCAGAAGAATGTATCTTTGAAGGATACTACCAAAAGCAGAGAGGTTCCACAAAAGAGTAAAGTAGACCAAATGTCCTCAAGTATGGAGCAGACAGAGCATAAAGATCCCAAATTACCCATATCTAACAGCCAAATTAATATGAATAAAATACATTCTCTAAAATGCTTGTATGCAAATGCTAAAAGTCTAAAAAATAAGATGGGGGAGTTAGAATATATAGCACTAAATGAAAGGTTAGATATGATTGGAATATCAGAGACATGGTGGAAGGACGACAACCAGTGGGACACTGTGATACCTGGGTACAAACTGTATCGTAATGATAGAGCTGATCAAATTGGTGGAGGGGTTGCTCTCTATGTTAGAGAGGGCATTGAGTCAGAAAGGATTAAAGTTTTGCAGGAAACAAAATCTGCTGTAGAATCTATATGGATTGAAATTCCATGTAAAAGGGGGAAGGCAATGGCAGTGGGGGTGTACTATCGAGCGCTTGGCCAGAATGACCAAATGGATGATGAAATGCTCAAAGAAATCAAGGAAGCTAACAAATGTTACAGCACAGTAATAATAATGGGTGATTTCAACTACCCCGGTATCGACTGGGTCAGTTTCATGTCAGGGCATGTTAGGGAGATAAGTTCCTAGATGAAATAAATGACTGCTTCTTTGAGCAGCTGGTTCATGAACCGACCAGAGGGGAAGCCATATTAGACCTAATCCTTAGTGGAACACCAGATCTAGTGCAAAAGATAAGAGTGTTGGGGCCACTTGGCAATAGTGATCATAGCATGATCGCCTTTGATTTAATTAGTGGAGGAGGGATAGTAAGGAAATCCACAGTACTACCTTTTAACTTTCGAAAGGGAGACTATGATAAAATGAGGAAAACAGTTAAGAAAAAACTAAAAGGAGCAGTTGCAAAGGTTAAAGACGTACATCAGGCTTGGCTGTTGTTGAAAAATACTATCTTGGAAGCCCAGACCAGCTGTATTCCACGCTTTAAGAAAAGTGGAAGGAAGTCCAAAAAACTGCCAGCATGGTTTAAAGGTGAGGTCAGAGAGGCTGTTGTTGCCAAAAAAGCATCTTTCAGGAAATGGAAGAAAGAGCCAAACGACGAAACCTGGAAACAGCACAAGCACTGGCAAGTCAAATGCAAGGCATTGATAAGGCAGGCAAAGGGAGAATTTGAGAAGAAGCTTGCTGCAGAAGCAAAAACGCGAAGTAAAGACCTTTTCAAGTACATTCGTAGCAAAAAACCTGTGAGAGAGTCAGTTGGTCCATTAGATGATAAAGGGGTTAAAGGAGCACTAAGAAGCGACAAGGCGATAGCAGAGAGACTGAATGAATTCTTTGCTTCAGTCTTTACTGAGGAAGATGTAGGGATGCTACCCATGACTGAAGTGGTATTTAAAGGTGCGGAAGAATTGAAGGAAATATCGATACATCGGGAAGATGTATTACAACTATTAGATAAGCTGAAGAGTAGCAAATCACCTGGGCCGGATGGTATACATCCAAGGTGTTGAAAGAACTGAAATACGAGATTGCAGACCTGCTATTAGTAATCTGTGAACTATCATTAAAATCATGTCTAATACCTGAAGATTGGAGGATCGCCAATGTAACACCAATTTTTAAAAAGGGTTCCAGGGGTGATCCGGGAAACTACAGACCGGTGAGCCTAACATCAGTACCGGGAAAAATGGTAGAAACCATCATAAAGAATAAAATTACTCAGCATGTAGATAGTCATAGAAACATAGAAACATGATGACAGAAAAAGACCACAAGGCCCATCTAGTCTGTCCTTCCATAACAACAACTACAACAGTCCACTTTCTACCTTTAGAGATCCTCTGTGTTGGTCCCATGCTTTTTTGAATTCAGTTACTGTCCTCATCTCTACCACCTCTACTGGGAGACTATTCCACGGATCCACTACTCTTTCTGTAAAGAAATATTTCCGCATATCACTCCTGAATCTATCTCCCTTCACCCTCATCCCATGTCCCCTCGTAGCAAAACTTGCTTTCAATTGAAAGAGGCTCTCTCCCTGAACATTTATGCCACGGAGGTATTTAAACATCTCAATCATATCACCTCTATCCCGCCTTTCCTCTAAGGTGTACATATTAAGATCCTTAAGTCTGTCCTCATATGCTTTATAATGAAGCCCATTAATCATTTTAGTAGCAACCCTCTGCACCGACTCCATCCTGTTCACATCCTTTTGAAGGTGCGGTCTCCAGAATTGCACACCATACTCCAAATGAGGTCGCACCAAAGACTTATACAGAGGCATTATCACCTCCTTTTTTCTGCTAGCCATTCCTCTCCGTATGCACCCAAGCATCCTTCTAGCTTTTGCCATGACCTAATGGGAGACAGCCAACATGGCTTTAGACAAGGAAGATCTTGTCTTACTAATCTGTTATGTTTTTTTGAAGGAGTGAATAATCAGGTGGACAAAGGTGAGTTGGTTGATATTGTGTATCTGGACTTTCAGAAAGCCTTTGACAAGGTCCCTCATGAGAGACTTTTGGCAAAACTAAAGAGTCATGGGATAGGAGGCAGTGTACTATTGTGGATCAGGAATTGGTTAAAAGATAGAAAGCAGAGGGTAGGGCTAAATGGCCAATTTTCCCAATGGAGAAAGGTGAATAGTGGTGTACCCCAGGGATCTGTGCTGGGTCCGCTGCTTTTTGACATATTCATAAATGACCTGGAAAGTGGAATAACGAGTGAGGTTATCAAATTTGCAGATGACACAAAACTATTTAAAGTTGTTAAAACCCAAGAGGATTGTGGAAAATTGCAAGAGGATCTTGATAAATTGGAAGACTGGGCATCAAAATGGCAGATGAAATTTAATGTGGACAAGTGCAAGGTTATGCACCTAGGAAAGAACAACCCCAACTATGGTTACACGATGCAAGGTTCCACATTAGGAACCACCACCCAGGAAAAAGATTTAGGCGTCATTGTGGATACCATGTTAAAACCCTCTGCCCAGTGTGCAGCGGCGGCCAAGAGAGCAAATAGAATGCTAGGTATGATAAGGAAAGGAATGGAAAATAAAACAAAAGATATTATAATATTATATTATAAAATTGTTTACCCTGTAGCTTCATTGCATGTCCCCTAGTCTTTCTATATTCTGATAACGTAAACAATTGATCTACGTTTACCCGTTCCACTCCGTTCATTAATTTATAGACTTCTATCATATCTCCCCTCAACCGTCTCTTTTCCAGGTTAAAGAGCCCTAACCTTTTTAGCCTTTCTTTATAGGAGTATCCTTCCATCCCCTTTACCATTTTGGTGGCTCTTCTCTGAACCTTTTCTAAAATCGCTATATCCTTTTTAAGATACGGCAACCAGAATTGCACACAATATTCAAGGTGCGGTCTCACCATGGAACGATATAGAGGCATTATAATATTTTTTGTTTTATTTTCCATTCCTTTCCTTATCATACCTAGCATTCTATTTGCTCTCTTGGCCGCCGCTGCACACTGGGCCGAGGGTTTTAACATGGTATCCACAATGACGCCTAAATCTTTTTCCTGGGTGGTGGTTCCTAATGTGGAACCTTGCATCGTGTAACCATAGTTTGGGTTGTTCTTCCCTAGGTGCATAACCTTGCACTTGTCCACATTAAATTTCATCTGCCATTTTGATGCCCAGTCTTCCAATTTATCAAGATCCTCTTGCAATTTTTCACAATCCTCTTGGGTTTTAACAACTTTAAATAGTTTTGTGTCATCTGCAAATTTGATAACCTCACTCGTTATTCCACTTTCTAGGTCATTTATGAATATGTCAAAAAGCAGCGGACCCAGCACAGATCCCTGGGGTACACCACTATTCACCTTTCTCTATTGGGAAAATTGGCCATTTAGCCCTACCCTCTGCTTTCTATCTTTTAACCAGTTCCTGATCCACAATAGTACACTGCCTCCTTTCCCATGACTCTTTAGTTTTGCCAAAACTCTCTGATGAGGGACCTTGTCAAAGGCTTTCTGAAAGTCCAGATACACAATATCAACTGACTCACCTTTGTCAGGTATTTAGTGAATATTATGAGAGCCTATATAAAGTGAAATATCAGGGGGAAAAGAGAGGGAGGTCTCATTTTTGAATGACTGTAATCTAAGGAAGCTGGGGCGGAGAAGGAGGAGAGAATAAGATGGGAAATCAGTGAGGAGGAGGTCCAAGCAGCCATTAAGATCCTCAAGTTGGGTAAGGCCCTGGGGTTAGATGGCTTCACTGCAAATTTTATCACTTAATGCAAGACCAAATTACCCTGGTGTTAACTAAAGTCTTTAATGGGAAGCTCCAAGGGGAGGAGATCCTGAAGTTGATGGAAAAAGTGGGTATCACAGTCCTACCTAAACTGGGCAAGGATAACACGGTCTCTGGATCGTATAGGCCAAACTCTCTAATTAACCTCAATGCTAAAGTACTGGCCAAGGTGCTAGCTAATCGCCTCCAAGGAGTAGTACCTAAATTGGCACAAAAAGACCAAACGGGGTTTATGATGGGGCGACAAGGAGGTGACAACATTCAGAAACTATTAAATATTACTTGGAACCTACAGAGGTCAGGAGAGCAAGCAGTATTTGTTACGTTGGAAGCTGAAAAAGCATTTGACCAGGTATAGTGGCAGTTTATGCTCCAGGTTTTAGAATGAATGGGCCTGGGGAAGAATTTTCTAAAATGGATAAAAGCACTGTATGCCCACCCAAGAGCCCGCATCAGAGTAAATAGAGGTTATTCCGATAGTTTTGCTCTGGGGAGAGGGACATGCCAGGGATGCCCACTATCACCACTTCTGTTCACCTTGGCGATACTGCCCCTCGCAGAGTATATTAGAGAGCAAGAAGACATACAGGGAGTGGAGGTGGCAGGGGGGGAGGGGGCAGAGGACCAAAATCACCCTTTTCGAAGACGATATTATTTTTACCCTACAACAGCCCCTTACCACACTGCCAATATTGATGACAGCGATGGGTAGATACAGTGAGGTAGTGGGCTATAAATTAAATCAGAGCAAGATTGCAATATTTAATTTACTAAAAGCATTGGAGGACCACCTGTGGGGCATTTCCCCATCAAGTGGGTAAATAAGCACTTCTGATATCTGGGGATACAATTAAGCAGGCTGCTCGAGAATCTTCAGGATTGGAACTATAAACTGCTGGTGGAAAGCCTCAAACGAGACCTCTTTCTTGGACGGGACTTCATCTGACCTGACTGGGGCGCATAGCCATAGTCAAAATGAATGTGCTCCCGCAAATTTTATTTTTATTTGTGTCCTTGCCCAATGCGGTGCCCTGGGGGGTATAAAAATGCTTCAAAATATGATAATGCAATATGTATGGAAGGGGAAAGTCCCCAAGGTGGCACGGTCCGCCATGTATAAGGGGAGGGAAGAAGGGGGGCTGGGAGTACTGTGTATAGCCCCCTACTATGCCACAGCACAACTACATGCTCTGTTTGCTTGGAGGGATGGAGGAGATGCCCTACAGTGGGTGCAAATGGAAGTGGGCAGCAAGGTACACTTAGAGTCATTGATTTGGGACCCGACTGAGATATCCAGAGGGGAGAAGGCCAAAAATCCCCAATGGAAATTAATCTTTCAAATTTGGAAAAACTGGAGACCCTTTTGAGGGTTGGGGGTGAGAAGAGATTCTCAAAATACACCTTTATTCAGGGGATGGGGACGTTTATGCCAGGCAGAAAAGGAAAGTTATTTGAGGAATGGGCCTGAAAGGCTTGACACATGTAGGTCAAGTGGTGGATCGGGAGAGGGGGGATAGATTAGCAAAACAAGGAAAACAAGTGGCAAGTACAGAAACACAGTGGGAAATAGAGTGTTACTCCAGAAACCCTTGGTCAATCAATACCAGATACAAGAATGGTTATGGAGAGGGGAATGAACTCAAAGGATGAGAGATTGTTTGTTCCAGTCCAAGAGAACACCCCAGAATTGCATTGATTATAGAAGTATCAGTTCCAGGTGACCATTCCCTGAATCATGTTGAGAGGGAGAAGATCTTCAAGTACCAAGAAACACAGTCAGAGACAAAGAAAATGTGGTAGAAAGAGACTGAGCTTTTTCCCATCGTGTTAGGTACCACAGACTTGATTAAGAGGAATTTCCGAGCATACCTTGACAAATTACTACTACTTACTAATCAGTATAGTGCTACAAGGCGTATGCAGCTCTGTACATGTAAGACGTGAGACACAGTCACTGCTCATCAGAGCTTACAATCTAATCAGGGCAAAAACATCACAAAACTGGAAACTAGAGTATGGTAAGATAAACTTAAGTAGTGAACAAGAGAGTGAGGAGCATCAGGATCCAAAAGCAGCCTCAGAGAGTTGGTTTCATAGCCTGGATTTGAATAGGGCTAGAGAAGGAGCCTGACACACTGACACAGATAGTTTGTTCCAGGCATATGGAGCAGAAAAGTGGAATGAACAAAGTTTGGAGTTGGCAGTGACAGAGAAGGGCACAGATAAAAGGGATCTACTAGGGGAACAGAGTTCCTGAGGAGGGGTTTAGAATGAGATAAGAGAGGAAAGGTATTGAGGAGCCACAAAATGAATGCACTTGAGAAGAGGGGTTATATGAGCATAGCAGGCAGAAGATAAACCATGCAGCTGAGTTCCTAACAGATTGATGATTGAGAGGGAGACCAGTGAGGAGCAGGTTACAATAGTCAAGATGGGAGGTGACTAGAGAGTAGATGACGATCTTGGTAGTCTGCGTAGACAGGAAGGGACAAATTTTACTGATATTATAGAGCAGGCGTGTCCAACTTTGAACAGGTCGTGATCTACTTTTACAGGCCAAAAGTGCCAGTGATCTACCATCATGAAAATTAAGTTTCAAATTACATTTTAACCCAATAAAGTTTGAGGATCCCCCCCCCCCCCAATTTTTAATGAACCTTCTGTCATTTACTTGGATGTGATCAGCTTTTAAGCAAATTAAGCAAAAACAAAACAGAGAGACTAAGATCTAGTAAGAACTGCGAGGGGAAATGGAAAGTACATTTTTTTCTTAAAGTTTTATTGAGTAATAACTTTCTTTAACTGTCTTAGTAACTTTCTTTAACTTTTATTGAGTAATTTGTGTTAAATTTAGGTTGTGTATTGATCCAGGCTGATCTTGCACAATCTTTAATATTTTTCTCTTGCTCCTTAGTGAGACATCTGAGCCTGCATTTCATCTACCAGCTTTTTGAAGTTGGGTGAATATTTCTTGAGGATGTTCATCTGTCATGTTGGAACCTTGTGTACTCTGTCATTTTCAGATGGGAAAACGCAGATTCACACAAATAAGTTGAACCGAAACATGAGTGTACAGCTTCACTGCATCTTCTCAAGTTGGGAAATTTGTCTCTAGGCACTAGCTTCCAAAATGATTCTTGCTCAGCACGGGTCTTGAGAAAAATGTCATTTCTAAGGGTTACTAATTTGTTTTCAAGAGATGGCTTGTTCAATGAATAATTTTTACTGATAGCAGCTGCAGTTTCTTTAATGTCCACATCTACTTTGAATGGGTATGACAAGTACTCCACAACTGTTACAATTTTTTCGAAGTCACAGAATCTATTTTCGAATTCCTGGATAACAGAACAGATTTCTGTCACATACTTCTCCTTCTGAAAAACAAAATTTGGATATTGTCCCAGATGGTCCTGCATATTAGGAAAATGATCAAAAGTGTTGTTTGCAAGGTCAGTCATCATTAGCTCAAATTTGCTTTTGTAGGATGAAACTGTACTCATCATCTCGCCAATGCATTTGTTTTTACCTTGTAGTTCAAGGTTCATATCACTTAGGGGGATGTTTACTAAATCGCGTTAGTGCAGTTCGCGTTAGTATTCGCGTTAATAAGACAAACCCCCAAATAAGGAGATGGGCGGGACAACAGAAGATCTAACGCGCGGTACAGAACTAACGAGCGCTACGTGGCGCGTTAGAGGAGTCACCGCGCATTAAGCATAAGAAGCCTCGTAGACATACTTGACCCATACAGAGCTGTAGCATAATGGTTACTGCAGTGACTGCTGATACGGGCAGCATGGGTTCGAGTCCCCAGGGTGCCAGATGCAGAAGGCTGGCTGATATAGTAACCTGTATATGATACAGTGAGGGAAGGGGCATTTATTTGTTTCCTTTTGGAGGGGTGCAAGCAAACACACCCACACATCAGATAGTGAGTGAGGGGCCCTATATTATTTTTCATGTATGTGCTGCAAGGTTGCTAGCAAACACACCCACACAGTGGTGTCCACAAAGTTGCTGCAGAAGGCACTCCATAACGCACAACATAGGCCACACTATAAAGTGGAGTGTCCACAGAGGCACATCAAAATGTCCCCCATAGAGCAGTCCATAAGGGAACATAAAGGGAGCCAGATAAGGTGACACATGGCGCACCCTATGACGCTCATTACGGTAATATCACGCTTGAGAGGCTGTTGCTGGTAGTAGTCCTGCGTATGTAAAAGATATAATGCGGCAGACACCCCTATAAAAGGAGTCCATTGTGGGTCTGAACCCATGACTACTGGTGCCACAGCTCATTGTCAATCCTAGCCCCCCCCCCATCAGCCCATTTCTAGTCATTTCCTAGCCCCACCATCAGCCCATGTCAAGGCATAGCTCCCCTCCACTCAGCCCATTACCAGTCCTATCCTAGCTGTTCCATCAGCCCATTTCCAGTCCTAGCAACCCCCCAACCCATTACCAGTCCTAGCCCCCCGTCAATCACCTCCCAGTCTTAACCCCCATCACCCCATTTTCAGTTGAAGCCCCCCCTATAACCCATTACCAGTCCTGACCACATCAGCCCACCTCAGGTCCCAACCCCTCCCCATCAGCCCATTTTCTGTCCTAGCCCCCCTATAACCCATTATCAGTCCTACCCCCCCATCAGCCCACTGCCAGTCTTAACCCCCCCCAGCCCATTGCCTGTCTTAACCCCCCTCCCTCCCTCCCTCCCTCCCTCGCCCATTGCCAGTCTCAACCCCCCTCCCTCCCTAGCCCTTTGCCAGTCCTACCGGCCCCCCCCCTCGGCTGATGGCAATTTAAAAACCAAATAACGCTTGCCACTGCCACGGTGGCGGCATGGAGTGTCCCGCGGGGCTCCCTCTGCCCGGCGGGACTCTCCCGGCGCGGCTCAGCCCCTCTCTGCCGGCTTGCAGATACGCGAAGGGAGAGAGAGTCACCCTCGCGTCTCTGTTAAGCCCGCAGGTGCTGATGGGAAATCTTCCATCTGCCCCTGCGGGCTTAACAGACGCAAGGGAGACTCTCTCCCTTCGCGTATCTGCAAGCCGGCAGAGAGGGGCTGAGCCGCGCCGGGAGAGTCCCACCGGGCAGAGGGAGCCCCGCGGGACACACCATACCGCCGCCGCGGCAGCAGCGGCGGCCACTTTTATTTTATTTCTACCAATTACGAAAGGGAAGAATGTTCTTTGCGCGGGGCCCCCCGAAACGCTGGGCCCTGTGCAAAACACATTCCTGCTCAATGGACGGGCCGGCCCTGGGTGCACCCTCTGTGTTTCCCCCCTAACCCCACCGGTACATACACACCTCAGCCGCCCTTCCCTTGCCACCACAGGCCACCAATATGGGACACGGCTGGATAGGATACACAGGCCATCCACTTCCCCCCGCCATATGTCCCATTGTCACTCTGTGCTGTCTGCCCCGCACCTACCAACACACATGCTGTTGCACGTCAGTCAGGCACGCCACTCCCCACCCCTCTTGGTGGGCCACCCACACAGCAACGTAGCTGTGACATGTCTGTGGGGGGTGCCCACGCCACATACCTTACCTGTTCAACGTCCACCCTTGGCCCCAGTAGTGCCCACTGCCACACCCATCACTCGCACACCACTGTCATCAGGCAATGAGGGACATCTGACCAACAGGTACATATGTTTCAACCAACATTTATAACTCTTTTTTAAAACATATTTACATTATTTACAGTTACACAGACACGTGACATCCGGCTGACATGGCCCATGCTGTCAGTTGATGGCCGGCATGGCCAAACACGCATGCCACTGCAAATTGCAGTGTCCGCTCCCATCCCTGTGGCCAATGTGGTGGACAGTCAATGGCACGGTGCGTCACAGGGTGGGTGTGCCATGTGTCCCCACACATTACACACCCTGGGGACCCCTGTTGGATGGTGGCTGACCGTCTGCGGAACGGCCAGGGCGGTCATCCCGCTCCCGCAGACGGTCAGCCACCATGGACAGGGTTGCCAGCACCTGGCCCTGGATTAGGGCGAACTGCCTCTGGGCTTGTGCCTGGGCACGCACAGCTGCAGCCAGGCGCAGGCCGCACATGCAGCCGCACAGACACACATCTCCCCGTGTCTGTGTGGCTGCATGGACAGCAGACCTGCCTGCGGCCATGTGTGGCAGGCACACGTCCAGAGGGCCTGCCGCGCCCTGATCATGGGGCAGGTGGCTGGTGCCCCCAGTGCCCTGTGGCGGAGCGTGCCATTGGGGAACTGCCCTCGCCCCACCCCCTCCGCTGGACATCCCCTCCCTCCCCCCTGCCTCCAACACCCTCCCCACAACCCCATCCCCCTCCCCCCTGCCTCCCCCTCCCTCTCCCTGCCACCCACCTCCCCCCATTCCTCTTCCCTTCCACTCACATCCCCCCCCTCCTCATCCTGCTCCCCAGGCTCCACACCATCAGTCCCCATTTCCCTAGCATCCCCCACATTCCCTCACATCTGGCCCCCGTCATCACCCCCCTCCTCCCCCTCATCATGGCGTGGGGATGCGCGCTCATTCCCATCCTCGGCTCCCCGCTCTGGTCCGCCATCCTCATCCTCGTGCTGCTCCTGGTCTCCCTCCCGGGCCGCAACGTCTGGGGGCTCCTCCGGCCCCTCGTCCACGTTGGCTGCACGTGCATCAGCTGTGGGAGAGATAACACATGTCATCCCCTGGGGAAACATCCTCTTCCCCTGTCACTGTGGACCTGTGGTTCCACCACTCGTTCCCCTACATGTCCATGTCGCGGTACTCACCATTCTGCTGTGCCATCCTCTCGCGCTGCACCCTGGCAATGAAGCGGGGGTACCGGGCCCTCAGCTCGCGAGCCTTCTTTCGAAGGTCCTCCACCTGTAGGGGTGACAACGAACATTGCCCTTAGCTACCGTGGGGACACGTGGTGGGTCCCTGCCTCTGCATCTACCACTCTCATTGCATACAACAAGCGCCTGCCCCTATTGGGTGGGCGCTCATGCCCCCTTGCGTTAACGTGTGACAGCCCCATGTGTGGGCCACACACATCACCCTGGTCGGTGCACCATGTGCACTGTATGTGCGGCCCACGTACATAACACATCACAGCTGTGTGTGCCACCTACACACATCTGCATGTGCCAATCAGCCACTTTTTGGGTGGGAGGTTGTCACCTACAGTCCTCACTAGGATGCCCTTAGGCTGTGGTTTTTCCTTTGTGATCCCATACAGGGCCTGTTTCCCAGGGAACAGGGTCGGTGCTGGGGACCCCTTTAGGGGCCTACATCTGCTTGGAGCTGGGGTTTGTGTTTTGTGCTCACAGAAGGCACCAGCAGACAGTGGGCAGGGTGGAGGGGGGATTCCCTCATTTGGGGCCTACATCTGCTTGGAGCTGGGGTTTGTATTGTTTAATCACACAGTGCACCAGCAGACAGTGGGCAGGGTGGAGGGGAGTTGCCCTCATGTGGGGCCTATATCTGCTTGGAGCTGGGGTTTGTGTTTTGTGATCACAGAAGGCACCAGCAGACAGTGGGCAGGGTGGGGGAGAGATGCCCTCATTTGGGGCTTGCAGCATCAGAGGATGCATTTTGCAAATGTGTTGGTTAAAGGAGACATGGTGCAGACCCCCTTCCTTTCCTGTTGGCCTGAGAGGTGGGACTGGGGTGTCTTGTGGATGGGGGACATCCCTGGCCTGCAAAGGCACCCTATACCATACCTCTGTGATCTGTGGTGCTGCTCTGCCATGGTTGCAGCTACCCCCTTGGGGCAGGGGTGCCTTTTTCAGGGGTGTGTGGCAGACTTTGCTAGCCGCAGGATGTGTCAGCACCTGCTATTCCCTGTCAGTGCATTGTGTATTTGTGCTGACGTTACTGGGTGTGTTTTGTTTTGTCTCATCATTTGGGGGACTTGTCCCCATGCACTTACCTCACGTGGGTAGTCTGAGCTCCTGTTGAACCTATGGGCCAGGCGCTCCCAGGCCCTCCTGACCCTTGCCAGGTTCTGCCTCCTGGATGAGCCAGGGAAGAGCCTCTGCTGGCGGAGGCAGAACAGCTCTGTCAGCAGGTATATGTCACGCTGGCTGAAGGGAGGCTTCCTCGACATAGATGCCATTTCTTCCAAATGCCTTTGCTGCTCAGCCACGTGCGTTGCTCGGTGCGTAGCCACGTGCGTTGCTGGGGGCGTGGCCACGTGCGTTGCTGTGGGCGTACGTGCGTGCGTTGCTGCGGACGTACATCGTAGGAAGATGTACAGAGACAGAGCACTAACACAGAGCTATAGCACAATGGTTAGTGTACTGACCACTGTTACAGGCAGCATGGGTTCGAGTCCCCAGTGTGCTGTGAGAGGGCATGTTTTCCTTTACGTCGAGTACTCCATACAGAAAGAGACCCTCGCAGTGTGTGTAACAATGTACGTTGGGGTGTGCGTAGCGTCGCGCGTAGCGTCACGCGTACAATCGTGCGTGGGTATGTGTGGTTTTACCTGTGTGGGTATCATATATGACAGACTCGGTAGGGTGTCCTGCACCTATGCACAATGCTAACAGATGTACGTGGGATGGCCTATGGGTTATCAAAGCCTGTGAGCAGGCGCTGGATTCCCCCAGGGTTGGGTTGCGCCAGTCACACCCATGATGCACTGCACATGCAAATCAGCTGTCCACAGATAAACACAAGATGGGGAATGCACACCCACAGCACCTCGGCCTGGTAGGGGGGAAGCGACCATGTGCACCCCCACAGCACCTCGGCCTGTAAGGGGGTACTGACCGTGTGTTGTACCGGCACAGGGTGGCCACACACCGTCACAGCGTGCGGGTACTGTGCTCACCCTGAGGGTGCAGTGAGGCACCAAGCACCAGGTCCACAGCAACGTCCATGGCTGAAAGAGGCCATGGTGCAGGTCCACAGCAGTGTTATAGTGTGAGACAGGTAGTTTCTGCAGTAACACCTTGGACATCTCTGTCTGTATCAGTCAGGTGTAACCCCCAGGAGGGCCCATGCACCACCACTCCCTCCCCCGGGGCAGCAAACAGGGTCTCCTATCAAAAGATACAACATCTACCTCCCTGCAAGGTGGACATAGAGGGGAACATCAACCCCAGTCCTGCTGAGGGACACACACCCCACAGAGCAGTCAATGCAGCTCTGTACACATCCAGAACCCAATAGCAGACAGACATTAGGCCTAGATATGGCATGCTGCACCCCACCACTATCTGATATTCCCCTGGTGCAAGCCATCAGCCACTGCACCCTGCAAGCCACTCCATCACAACACATACCAGCTGCAAATAGTCTGCTAGTGCCCAGTGGAGATGCCTGCACCCAGAACTGGGATGTCAGCATACACAGTTAAATCAGTGACAGGGCCCCATAAGGCAACCCATATATATCACATGAGAGAAATACTAGATAGCACTATGGGGGTGCCTAGCCATGCTGTGGTCACTGCACAGTCAGGGTGAGAGTGATCTCTCAGCAGCACATACTGAGGTCACCCTGTCTGTGTAGGTGGTGGCTGGCCACTACAATGTGCCTGTCATTGCCCTATGCCCTGTGCAGATGCGCCCTGGCCAGGCCACCCTGTCCGGCCTCTACCCATGGTACCTTGCTCCTCATTATGCACATTGGCAGCCCAATACTGGCAACATTGCTGGCAGTGTGGCCTGTGGAAGGTGTTTGCAGCCACCACACACTGGATAGACAGACAACCACCCCCACACCGATATCACCATTGTGCTACTATAGAGGTGGTCAGCAGCCATACACACCACACCAGTCCTGGGCATGGTACAGGCATGGATATGGTACACAAGACTGTTGGGGGGTCACTCCCCAGGGTGGTGAACACTGTCAGAGACAAGACCTGCAGCACACACCGCAGACATCAGAATGATTGTTATGGTGGAGCTCAATGAGCAAAATGTGCTTAACAGAGGAATTGATATCTGCCAGTTCTCATAGCAAACGTTTGATAGCTGTGTACCATATACCCAGGTGTAGGGTGGCATTGCTAAGGTATGCAACTGCTAGTATTGGGAGATACAGGCAGGACCCAATTTCTTGCCTCTCCAGGTGGCATTGGCCAATGGGGCCTGTGGGTGGGTGTGTGGCCCTGTTGGCTGCTGCTTTACGGCAGAGTTCCCCAACTCCAGTCCTGGTGTTCCAAACACTGTTCGGGTATTCATGCTGTCCCTCATAAATATGCATGAGCTACATCTGCATAACATGGGGGTGGTGCATAGCTATGCAGCACAGGCATCTTTATTGGAGGCAGCATGAAACCGGAATGTTGTGGGGCCCTCCAGGACTACATTTGCGAAACTCTGCTTTACGGTAATGTGCCTGTTTCTGGTGTGGTAAAATATAGGCCATGCGTATGTTCTCTGCAATAAAGGTGTGTCTTTACTATCAATGTTTAGTAGTGGGTAAAGCTATGGGGTCTGGGTTGCCAAGAGCCCCAGCTGGGATTTGAACCTGTGACCCTCTGGTCTTACAGGCACTGGCTGTGTCTGTTGCACCACACTGTAGCCACAGAGACAGTGCAGTCCCTGGAGTTAGTTAAACCGGCCTGACGAGTCAGAAACCCTGCTCTGCAACAGGTTTATTGTGACCTCATTTACCTTGTATGCAGACAACGGTGCACATAAACCTCAGAGAATACCTCACAAAAGGGGCACACACCCATAACCAAGCTGGGCAACAATGATATCATTGGGAAACATTACACAACACTCCCAGGACAATCCATTACAATGAAATGATATTTAAAAGGGTCTGTGAAGCGTAGACCCTTCCACACATCATTTTTATTTGGTGCTTTCCAGGCAGTGTTGTTCCTTGTTGCCCATTGCTATCACTGTTGCCCAGCTGTATTATGCTTTTTAAAATGTTTCCTGTGGTCATTTTTAACGTTTTATGTGTTATTTTGTTCAGTGCACATGTATCACACTGCTCACGTTTTGTGGGTTTCCCCGGTTTTTCTATACATTGCTGACCGAAATGGTTTCTCTTCCCTTTAAATGCCTTTAACGGCAGGTTGCTGAGCAGCCAATTTCGATTTAAGTTCTTTGAGCTTCAGTTTACGAATTTCACTTTTGGGTGGAAAATCAGCATCAAACTTATTGCTATACAGAGCCTTATAATGACGTTCCAGATTACCCTTTTTGGGCAAGAATACTGGGGCATTACAAATTAGATAACAACACTTGTCTTTCACTATGATGAAGAAGTAATCCATTTCCCATTCATCATGAAAGTTGTAGGTTTTGCTCTTCTTTGGAACACTCATCTTCGTTATACTGGGGTGGCTGGATGTAAGAAGGCCAAATCTGCTAAGTTAGTATAAACACTGGCTGCATCTGGTCCAAAACTGTCACTGTCCCAAAGCATTAAAGATCAACAGGAACTGAAGACCTCTGGATGATGTGCAATACAAGGACTGGAGATGCCAAAACCACACATGCAGTTCTAAAAGGAAAAATAAGAATTCATCATACTGGCACCAATAATCAAATACCACCAAACAATCATCAAAAAAACTCAAACACCTGTCCAGCAAACCAGATAAAATCAAATACCGCCAAACAAGTTCAAATATCGCCATACCCGATTTAATAAATTCTGCACACAGTATAGAATCAACGCAAAGGCAAGGTGAAATAAAATTGCAGTGTAGAATCAATGCAAAGGCTAGGCAAAATAAAATTGCAGAGGATAGCAAAAGTCACAGTGGTTTGAAAAAATTCGAAGGCAAGGAGCCAAATGGGGCTGGCGACCTACCTCTGACCTCTCCGTGATCTACCTGTTGGACATGCCTGTCCTATGTTAATATGTAAGCAGATAACTATCTGCATAAGGTTAGACCGGAGCAAAATGCAGTCCTAACTTTATGCAGTTTCGATAGGGGGGCTGATTTTCACCCCTGTCCATTTAAGGATTAAGCCACCACCAAATCCAAATATTCAGCCCTAGCTACTATCCCAATACCGGCGCGGAATATCTATATTTAACTTAACCATTTAAAACAAATGCTGACCACCATGGCTGAATACTGACTCCTTATATTCTTAATTCTTGCACAAGACAGTGGACTACACACAAAATAATTCCCAACCTGCATAGAAAGGTCCCTCTAGAAACACAAAAAAGCAAGTTCAGTAGCACAGAACTAGCGCGAGTTTCCCATCTCACTTATAATATGCTGATTCCAGAAGGCCTGTATACAACGGGTAGACAGGTTGCTCCAGATACTATCAGTCAGTTCCATCCTATTCAATTAAGCTTTTGACTATTGTAACTGCACACGGCTGAAGTATGCATTTTATAACTTGTGCAGTTATGTCATGACTCTGCCCATGGTTCACCCTAAGTAAAACCACAAACACGCTTGCACACAGATTGTGTAAAAGTGTGCACCTTCATGTCACCGTGCTTACTTCTAAGCACATAATCTGTGCGGTAAGTGTATAAGAGGCCTTTTATAGTCATAAGATTGGGTTTATGCATGAATAATCCTTATGATTTTACCACCTTATGATCGATACTCATTAGTGTCCAGTCTTGTGTTTGCCCCATATACAGTACTGCACCTGGTTCCTCCCATTCAGAATAACTTTACTTGAGATACATCTGAAATGTTTGTGGCCAACTGCACATCACAGGTCTTGGCAGAACATTACTTCTCGCAGTCTGTCAATGCAACATCTTGATTGTACAGAGATCTCTTTCCCTCATGCACAGTATTTTATTGGCAATGGGCAGAGGCTTCAGCAGTGACGCTGCACCAATTGTTCATCCAATGAGGGCTCAGGCAGGGTCAAGGGTGAGGGGTGAGGGGAGGGCGATGGAGTTATGGGACAGAAATGGCCTTAGAAGGGCCACAGGCTATTGTACTTCACAATATCTTTTCGTCATTTTGCTGACTCCTCTTAATACAACAGGTTGTTTTTCAGTTTCAATTTCAAAGCCAAAAGTGCATTTGCAGCAAAACATTCCATCTTGTGTGGTTTGAGTTCTTGCTCTGCTCCATGCTCTGTAGATATCAGTTATCTGCAGAATAAACCACAGTGATGAACGTTTTCCACCTGTGACATGACACTTGCTGGCTTTATGTTCATCCGCATAGGTGTGTCACTGCCCAGTCCCCCTCCTTAAAGTCCAGGGTTAAAGGGGCACAGTCAGTAGAAGCACTTCCTTATTCTCTTTCCTGAGTGGCTTGTGTTCAGATAATGAGCTATATAGCGTTGTCTGATCTAGACTCACTTTTCGTGCTACTGACTTCACTGTTTTCATAATGCGAACTGTCATTTATAGTTGATTCAAACTGTTATTGATAGTTTTGTGTAAATCAAAAATAAGCACCATAATATTCTGCTCTGGCTACTCAAGGACCTCAGCGTTGGATCACCTCCATCCCGCTTAACTTTATCTCATATCCACCAAAGCTAGGCACTAGTCTGTTAGATATACAGGTTCCTTTATGTCTGTCGCAGTATTTTCTCACACTGAATCTGAAAATATTTACTGATGCAGGAGGGAGATGGTTCTAGCCACATACTCATGGCAGTTTCCTGATCTCCTTTCATCTCCTCTCTTCGGACCTGATACTGATTCACAATGGCAATGAACCACTACAGCGCACAGCCATCGCTGCCAATCCTTAACCCCAGATATTCAATGCTGAGGTCATATGCGGCGCTGCCATTGAATATTCAGGTTTGCTGCACAGCTGCAGTAGCTAGCCGGGCAGCGGCAATGTAACATGTTGCCCGATTAGCGACTATTGCCACCCTCGGAATGCCCTGGATTCACTTTAATGAGCAAGAGGGTGAACCTGAATAGACAACATTGCAGTAATCTAAATGAGAAATGACTCCACTAAAGAGAACTGTAGTTTGAGTCTAGAATACCTTTCCTCACTGATCACCCTGCATGATCCCCAGGGAATCTCTTTGTTCAATACATGCAGATCATCTCTACAGTCCCACTCCTTCCAGAATACCTTTCCTCACTGATCACACTGCATGATCCCCGGGGAATCTCTTTGTTCAATACATGCAGATCATCTCTACAGTCCCACTCCTTCCAGAATACCTTTCCTCACTGATCTCACTGCATGATCCCCAGGAAATCTCTTTGTTCAATACATGCAGATCATCTCTACAATCCCACTCCTTCCAGAATACCTTTCCTCACTGATCTCACTGTATGATCCCCAGGGAATCTCTTTGTTCAATACATGCAGATCATCTCTACAATCCCACTCCTTCCAGAATACCTTTCCTCACTGATCACCCTGCATGATCCCCAGGAAATCTCTTTGTTCAATACATGCAGATCATCTCTACAATCCCACTCCTTCCAGAATACCTTTCCTCACTGATCACACTGCATGATCCCCAGGGAATCTCTTTGTTCAATACATGCAGATCATCTCTACAATCCCACTCCTTCCAGAATACCTTTCCTCACTGATCACACTGCTTGCCCCCCTTCTCCCCCCCTCCCCCCCCAGCGATCCCTTGGTTCAATACTGCTACCACTACTACTACTACTGTGAGTCAAGATCCAAAAGCAGCAGCAAAGAGGTGAGTTTTCAGCCTGGATTTGAAGAGGGTCAGAGAAGGTGCCTGGCATACAGACACGGGTAGTTTGTTCCAGGCGTAAGGTGCAGCAAGGTGAAAGGAGCGAAGTCTGGAGTTAGCAGTAGAAGAGAAGGGCACCAATAGAAACAGTTTGTCAGAAGAGCAGGGTTCCCGAGGGGGGTTGTAAGGACAGATAAGAGAAGAAAGGTAGTGAGGAGCTGCAGAGTGAATGCATTTATAGGTCAGCAGGAGAAGTTTGAACTGGATGCGGAAACGAATAGGGAGCCAGTGGAGTGACTTAAGAAGAGGTGTAATACGGGCATGATGAGGCTGGTGGAAGATTAGCCGCACAGCAGAGTGTTAAACAGCTTAAATATGCACATAAAATCTTCACATTCCCACTCCTTCCCAAACTAAAAATGATTCAACTTGCAATTCGGCCTCCTTCTGGATTGCACCTCTGATATGGAACAGCTTAACTTTTGAAATTCACCTACAGCCCACCTCAAAGTTTCAAGGCTAAAATGAAAACATGTTTTCGAGCTGACTTATGAAATCTCTGGCTGACCTTCAACCTATTGTAACTTCTTTCCCCCTCCCCCTTCTGTTGCTCTCTCCTTTTATCCCCTCCCCATTTCTCTTTCCTTATATAATATGGTTTTCCTTTCTGGTTTTTATTGATTGTTTTCATTGCAAACCATCTTGCCTGCTTGCATAAAGGTGGAAAACAATCATAAGCCATAAACCTACACACAGGCACTTCATTTACACCATCAGACACTGCTCACACCCCCTAATACCCATTATCCCCAGCACCCACAGGTAGACATGCCTGAGCCTGCCAGTGGAAGGGAAAGGGAGATGTGCCGTTGGGTCTCACTGTAATTATAACTGTGCACTTTTCAACTTTCCTGTATATGTTTGTAGTATACATTTTAGGGGTCAGTTTTCTAAAGCATGTATCCAGGTATCAGCAGCTTCTAAGCAGATATGTGCCGCTGGGAGGGATATTCAGTAGCACTATGGGGAAACGCCAGTGAATATTCTCTCTGATTGCCTCGGCTCTATCTGGAGAGTGCCTGAAGCCCCTCAGACAGCCGCGATGCTGTCCGGGGGGCCAGGACTGCATGGGGGGGCCCAGGACTGCACGGGGCGGGCCAGGACTGCACGGGGGCACGGGGGGGGGCCCAGGACTGCACGGGGGCGGGCCCAGGACTGCACGGAGGCATGGGGGGGGGGACACGGGGGGGCCCAGGACTGCACAGGGGGGGCCCAGGACTGCACGGGGACATGGGGGGGGCCACAATTTTTCTTGGCGTAGGGCCTCACTCTAGCTAAATCCGGCCCTGGCGGCCAGAGCAAAAAACCGGCCAGTTGGCAACCCTAGTTGACACTCTGAAGATGGCCGCCTGCACTGGTTCCTAAGAACACAGTCTTTCAGTTTCTCTGGCCAGATCCTCCTCCCCTTCCTCTCTCCTAACCCCAACATTTCCTGCCCTCCCTGCCTGCAGCTTCTCTGCAAGCCTCCGCCATTGAGAAAGAAGCAGAGCCGGAAGCCTTATCCTGAGAAAGAAAGAGAGAGAGAGAAGGGGAAGCGAATCCTCCCCAGAAAAGCAGGAGAGAGAATCTCTATTACACTGTTGCATAGTTCACACCAGGCAGAAACAAAGGCAGGCTGAGTACTTTACTCCCTATTTTGCATCCAGTGTTTCCCAGCCAGTGTGCCCTCAGAGCTGATCTGGTAAAAGTCATCACTGCTGGATGCTCAAGTCCAAACCAGCACCTGGATTCTGTTCTCAGCACCTCCTCACAGCAATAAGAGATACCAGCAATGACTCTTAAACATGCAGGAGCTCCTTTCTGAGCACATGTGTAGTCAGGGATGCCTCTCCTTACAAACATAAGAAATGCCATACTGGGTCAGACCAAGGTCCATCAAGCCCACTATCCTGTTTCCAACAGTGGTCAATCCAGGTCACAAGTACCTGGCAGTTTCCCAAAAAGACACACAAGTTCCATAAAGCTTGTATTGGGGCAAGCAGTGGATTTCCCAGGTCCTCTTTAATAGTTTATGGACCTTTCCTCCAGGAACCTTTTTAAACCCAGCTACACTAACAGCTTTTACTACATCCTCTGGTAACGAATTCCAGAGTTTGAATACGCATTGAGTGAAGAAATAATTTCTCTTATTAGTCTTAAATGGGTTATAATGTAGCTTCATTGCATGTCCCCTAGTCTTTCTACTTTTTGATGGCGTAAACAATTGATCTACGTTTACCCGTTCCACTCCATTCATTAATTTATAGATCTCTATAATATCTCCCTCAGCTGTCTCTTTTCCAGGTTGAAGAGCCCTAACCTTTTAAGCCTCTCGTCGTAGGGTTATCCTTCCATCCCCTTTACCATTTTGGTGGCTCTTCTTTGTACCTTTTCTAAGTTCGTTGTATCGTTTTTAAGATATGGCAACCAGAACTGCACACAATATTCAAGGTGCGATTGCACCATGAAACGATTCAGAGGCATTATAATATTCTTGGTTTTATTCTCCTTTCCTTTCCTTATGATTCCTAGCATTCTATTTGCTTTTTTGGCTGCCGCTGAATACTGAGTGGAGGCTTTCAACATTTTATCCACGATGATGCCTAAATCTTTTCCTGGTTGGTGGTTCATAATATGCATCGTGTAACAATAGTTTGGGTTGTTCTTTCCTGGGTACATAACTTTATATCTGTCCACATTTGAACATTCAGTCTTCCAATTTATCAAGGTCCTCTTGCAATTTTTCACAATCCTCTTGGGTTTTAATAACTTTAAATAATTTTGTGTCATCTGAATTCCCATTTCCAGGTTGTTTACGAAAATGTTAAAAAGCAGCGGACCTAGCACAGATCCCTGGGGTACTCAACTACTCACCTTTTTCCATTGGGAAATTGGACATTTAGCCCTACTCTCTGCTTTTTATCTTTTAACCAGTTCCTGATCCACAATAATACACTGCCTCCTATCCCATGACTTTTTAATTTCGCCAAGAGTTTCTGATGAAGGATCTTTTCAAAGGCTTTCTGTGTGGTCAGGGGCAGTGCCGCAGTCGAGTTGGTTCCATCTGTCAGGGCATGGAAAGCTGTTATCACTGAGAGGTGTAACCGGATGGATTGGTTCTTAAGGCCGAGGTCGGAGAGAGAGCTGAGATACTGTAGGATGTTGGCAACTGGATACATGGTTGGATCGAGTCCGTGCGTTGCATACCAGATGCTGAATCTCTTCCATTTGAGGCCATAGGACTTCTTAGTGGACAGTCTCCTGACTGCCAAGACCACGTCATGTACCTCTACTGGCAGGTGGAGTGCTGAGAGGTTCAACAGTTCAACCTCCAGGCAGCGAGAGTGAGGGCTTTGAGGCTGGGGTGCCTCATGTTGCCCGCGTTCTGTGTTAGTAGGTCCGGCCTAAGGGGGAGGCGTATTGGGGCCCCTTGGGCCAGGCGTAGCAGGAGTGCAAACCACAGCTGACGTGGCCAGTGAGGAACCAGGAGGATGGCATGCTCCTTGTCATGAACGATTCGCTGAAGTGTTGCCGGAATGAGGGGAGTCGGCGGGAAGGCGTACACCAGAGACCACTCTCAGCAGCACACGTCAAATGCATCCGCTGCTAATCTCTTGGCTGACGGGTGTTCTGAACAGAACAGGGGGCACTTGGCATTCTGTTCTGTGGCAAAGAGGTCAATGGATGGAGTCCCCCACCGCCAGAAGAGATTGTCGGTAATCTCCGGGAGGAGCATCCATATGTGGGGCTGCAACTGCCTGCTCACTTTGCCGCCAGGGTGTTCAGATCTCCTGGGAGATAGGAGGCCCGCAATCTGCACTTATTTTCCAGGGCCAGTGACCATATCATCAGCGCTTCCTTACAGATGGAGCGTGACCCGGTTTCCCCTTGTTTGTTGATTTAAGAACATAGGATATGCCATACTGGGTCAGACGAAGGTCCATCAAGCCCAGTATCCTGTTTCCAGCATGACCCAGTTCCCCCTTGTTTGTTGATGTAGAACATGGCCATCTGGTTGTCCGTCTGGATGAGGACAGAGTTATCCTACAGGTGCGGCAGAAAAGTCCAAAGAGCGTATCTGATAGCCCTCAGCTCAAGAAGATTGATGTGCAAGCGCCGTTTTTGTGGCGACCATGCCCCTTGGGTGCTGAACTGCAGGAGGTGCGCACCTCAACCGGTGTTGGACGTGTCTGTGGTGAGAATCACCTATTGTTCGTGTTGGTGGATGTTCTTGCCTCCTGAAAGGTTCGTTGGTACCGTCCACCAGCATAACTGTGTTCTGATCTGTGGTATCATCGGGATGCAGGTGGAGAAGTGCTGAGAGTGTTGGTTCCAGAGGGTGTGCAGATGCCACTAGAGCATGCACATTTTCATCCTCGCGACAGGGAGGACTGATGTCGTGGCCGCCGTGTGCCCCAAAAGGCACAAGATGGAATGTGCAGAAGTGTTCCCCGCTGTGGATAAACTGCCCGCCAGTGAGGTGATGGCAAGCAGTCTGCGGTCTGGGAGGTAGGCCTTAGAATCCCGGGTGTCAATGATCGCTCCTATGAATTCCAGCTGCTGGGAGGGCTGTAGCTGTGACTTGTCATAGTTGATGACAAAGCCCAGGGTGGAAATCAGGGCAGTGGCCCTCCTCAGGGACTCTTGCAGCTCCTGAGCCGAGGGTGCTGTGAGGAGCCAGTTGTCCAGGTAGGGGAAGATGGAGATGGTTTGCTTGCGGAGGTGCGCTGCTGCTACAGCCATGCACTTTGTGAAGATGTGTGGTGCCGGAGACAGTCCAAAGGGAAGGACTCTGTATTGGTAGTGTTCCCCCAGTACGTGGAAGCAGAGGTACTTCCTGTGTGATTTGTGAATGCGGATGTGGGTGTAGGCTTCCTGCAAATCCAGGGATGCCATCTAGTTGCCGGCTTGAATCAGGGGGAGGATGGAGTTGAGAGAGTACATCCGGAACTTCTCCTTGTTGATAAACTTGTTCAGTCTACATAAGTCTAGGATGGGGCTCACTCCGCCTGACCTTTTTGGAATGATGAAGTATCTGGAGTAGAATCCAGAGTTGATCTTGGTTGATGGCACCTCCTCTATAGCATGGGAGGTCAGGAGGTGCATCAGTTCTGTGGCCATGGGGGATTGTAGGTGGGGAGGGGTCTCGCTGATTGGTTTGGTGCGCTGACAAGGTGGTGCAAAGAACCGTATGTGGTATCCCTCTCGAATGACTCGTAGGACCCAGGAGTCTGAGGTGATCGTCTCCCATTCTTGCAGAAATTGCGACAGGCGCCTCCCAATCTAAGTGGATGCCTGCAAATGTCTGTCAAAAAGAGCAGCCACCCTTGCCCACTGGTACATTGGTGTTCTTCTTCTGCTTGCGGTCCCTCTGGGATTGGCGCTGGAGAGAGGGTACGTGGTAAGAGATGGCTTTGTATCTGGGACCTTGCAACTTTCGGTTGGAAGGGTATCTTTTTTTTGGAACTGTAGTAGGGTTTTCGCTGATAACTGCCCTTTTGGGTGGGTTCAAAGCCATCCTCCACCAAGGTCTGCAGGGTAGTGCAGTGTTCTTTCATGTCATTTACTGTGTCTGTCACTTTGTCCCCGAAGAGCGACTTACCTGTACAGGGTGCATCAGCAATCCTGTCATGGGTATCGTTGTGCAAAAGGGACGCTCTTAGCCATGCCCACAGATGTGTCAAAGGTGTCAAAGGCTGTGCTCGCCAGATGTTTGTTGCATTCGGTCATGTCAGTGAGCGTGCTAGAGATTGACGCCTGTGACTCTTTAGGGAGGGATGTGATGACGTTCTTGATGTTTGCCATACAGGCGTCCTGGAAGAGGACATGCTCAGTGCCGCTATCCTAGCACTGAGCATGACCTCTTGGAAGACTTTCTTGCCGATGTCGTTGAGGAGCTTGTGGTCATGACCGGGCCGATTGTTGGAGTGAGTGCACGAGGATTTGATCTTCTTTAGTGCTGAGGACACAATGATGGATTGGTGTGCCAGTTGTTCACGAACCCTGGAATGGGTTGGACTTGGTACTTGGAGTCCAATCTTCTGGAGAGTGGGCGGCCAGAAGCAAGGGTCTGCCATAGTCTCAGGTTGTTGTCCCATAGTTTGAGATGTATTGGCAGCACGAAAGAGGGTTTAGGAGTGGCGAGGTACTTCAGAACTTCTGGTTCTGGCTTGTCTGTTGTGTCGAGTGGCATCAGGGCCAAAGTGGTCGCTACTTTCCTCAAGAATATGGGGTAAGTAAGGTCTTACGGAGGGGGCGGAGGGCCCTCCAATTCTGGGGAGTGTCTGTTCTCCAAGGTGGTATGTTCATTGGATGCTGAACCGACAATCACAGCTTCAATGTCCTGCTCCTCAGCAGTGCTATCTGGGGACGGGATGTCCGGGGATTATGGCGCCGGCGTGGAAGGCTGAGCATGATATGGTATGCCTCGTGCAGGGGATCCAGAGCGTGATCTGGTTGTCGAGAACGCTGAAGGCGGTGGAGCCATAGAGGCGGAAGGAGTGGTCTGCTGCACCAGCTGGGTAAGCAGCTTCAGGATGGCAGACTAGTTGGCAGAGTTGGTGACGCGGCTGCAGGACCTCGCCAGCCAGCTGCTGCTGGGACTGGAGGAGCTGGATCGTTTTCTGTACCTTTTGTGGTGCTAGGAGGCGTGATGGTGCTTTGCACTGTGTCTCCTGTACTCCGAAGGTCTGGGGCTGGAAGCGCTGCTACTGGAGGAGCCTCAGCTGGTTCTGTGCCTCCTGCCGCAATAGCTGTGATTGCTGCCGTGTCTCCTGCTGTGGCTGTGATCGCTGCTGTCACTGCCCCCACGAGTTTGTTTCCTCTTGCGCTTGTGTGGGCTCATCGAGGTGGGCCGTGCGGTGCCGTGGAGAGGAGCCAGAGTCTGGGTGGAGCTTTCTGGGGCGGCGCGGTGATGTCTGGGGCTGAATGAGGAGTTTCCCGGGCTGGCGCGGTTGTGGCCAATCAGACAGTGGTGGACGGAGCTGGAGGACTTCCCGATGGTGCCATGATGAGGGGCAGCATAGTCATGTTGAGGGGAGACCACGGGCCTATGGAACACAAATGCTGGCTCTGCCGGGAACCGGAGGATGTCGGCGGCATCCCGGGAGGAGGTCTGAGCTGTTGCTGGGTCCGCTGGTTGTGCTGTGGTTTCTTCAGCTGCGTGGCTGGGGATGGGGGCCCAGTCGGGCATATCATGAGCCGGAGTGGCAGTGGGAGAGGAGTCCATTAAAGGAGCAGCTTTACCTGCATGATTCATGGAAGCCAGGTAATCCCTCAACGTGTGTCCCCTTGACTTTCGGGCCCTCGGAGACATCCTGCTGCAGTGTGAGCAGTCCTCCACATTGTGACTGGCTCCCAAGCAGCGAACACAGATATTGTGGGTGTCTGTGCTGCTCATTTTCCTGTTGCTGCGGGGACGCTTTTTGAAGCCCGGTTTAGGCATGTTGTTTTGATTGTTCTTATGATGGAAGATGTAGAGGAGAGCAGAGTCTGTCTTGCTGGCAAGGCGGAAGAACAAAGACTGGCCGGTGAGGTGGGGCTACCTGGGCATGCTCTGGAGAGCACTTCCGTATCTATGGCGTTTCCCTGGAGGACGTCATCAGGTGTGGCTGACGCAGTCCTGCTGGTCCATGGAGAAAAGGTTCAGTCTGTTTCTCTCAGCAGGCTCCTGGGACTCTGTAAAGCTCCAGCCCCTCACTGTGATGTCATCGGTTGTTCTCCTCCCCTCCTGCTCCTTTAACAGTCCCCGAGCACTGTAAGAAACAAACCCTTATTTCCTCCACTGCAGCCAGAGAAATCCCACAAACACCAAAATCTGAGAGGACAATGCCTGCAGGAGCTTCTGCTCAGGTAGGAGATTGCCTCCAACTTCTACTACTGTTACTGATCACTTATTTAGCGCTACAAGGCGTACGCAGTGCTGACAGATACTTTTAAACATGGTCCATGCTCGTCAGAGCTTACAGTCTAGCCTACTACTACTACTGATATTAATCATTTATATAGCGCTACAAGGCGTACGCAGAGCTGTACAGACACATGGAAGATGGTCCCTGCTCATCAGAGCTTACAATTTTCTTTAACAGACAGTACAATAGATGAGAACAAGGGTACAATAGGGAACAAGGATATAATGAGACAAGGAACAGACAATGCAACAGCTGAGGACAAGGATACAACTAGGGAAAGATAAGGAGGCACATAGTAGCATACATACATATAGTAACATAGTATATTTATTTTATTTTATGTATTTGAACGCTTTTTATATTCAATCGATCGGGGGCGGTTTACATAGAACTGAATTCCAAAAGCTTGGTTATAGGGAACTTTTTAAACTGTGATACAATAAACTATATACAGGTCAGCTAGGCACTTATGCAGAAGCATAGTGTAAGCTGAGATCAAACTATTTACATGACATATTGGCAACAGAGCAGCTTACAGAGGTGTATTTGTACCAGGGTGGGGAGAGGGATATATGACGGCAGATAAAGACCGGTATGATCCATCTAGTCTGCCCAGCAAAGCGGCAAGAGTAGATGCACCTGCTGCTCCGTGCAGGTCACCCCTCCCCATGCCTTTGTTTAGGGGTGTACCCACCGCTCCATGTAGGTCACCCCTATTTGTTGGGATTTAAGAGATAGTCATGTTTATTTTGATTTTATCCTGTTGCTATAAAGAAATCCACTGTGTCTCTCCCATGCCATTTTGAATTCTGTCACTGTATTTGCCCCCACCACTTCCATTGGGAGGGCATTCCAAGCATCCACCACCCTTCAGTGAAAAAGTATTTCCTGACATTGCCTTTCTGTTTACCCCCTTACAACTGCATGTTATGCCCTCTAGTTTTACAGCTTCCATGTCTTTGGAAGAGATATTTGAAGTTAAAGTATTAATTATAAAAAAAAAAGAGTAAAATGGGCTTGGATTTTTGAATATGCCTCGATCTTGATATACATGTTTTTTTCCTTGTCCTCAGTAACTGGAATGTTATTCAAATGAGCAGGTTTTTAGTTGTGTATTACACAATATAGCTCTGACAGGATATTGACACATTATTTCTTGCCATTTTGCATCCTTGCTCTGGGACTGTGTGATATGTGACTGTGAATTATATACACACAGAAAACTATTTCTTGTCCTGCTGAGCCACAGCACGGGGAAGTCTCCTGATGGATGTGATGCAGAAGGTGCTGGGTGTGTTTCTGGTTTGTGTTTCAGATGCTGGTGACGTTTGAGGACATTGCGGTCTCTTTCTCCCAGGAGGAGTGGGAATATTTAGATGAAAGGCAGAAGGAGCTTTCTCCTAGGACAAGCAGGATGAGTCGGCCACACTTGGTGATGTCATCTGACGACGCCGAGACGGAAGTACTCTCTATAGCTCAGAAGGGTTTTTCGCCGTTCTGAGCATGGGACAACTGGCCCCACTCCCCTACTCACCCCTAGCTAGCCAGTTTCTGTTCTTCCGCCTTGCCACCAAGTCGGAATTTTGTATTCTCCAAACAAAATCTACTTATATGAATTTAAAAGGTATCTCGGATCTCTTTCTTTCTTTCAGATTCCTGAACAAAGGCAACTTCTCTGAGCAAAGGGCTAGGCTGGGAGCACATCTATCTATGGACATGTGCTCTGCCTTCGCATGTGCCCGGCTCTGACTTCTCTGAACAAAGGGCTAGGCTGTGAGCACAGCTGCTGCAATGCCGTTCAAAGGCAACTGACTGGAAATTTCCCTGTGCCTGCCGGCCACACGCTGCCCTCGGAACATGCTGCCCTGTTGCTGCTGCTGCTCTGGATGTGCCTCTAAGGCCTCTATCCCCAGTTGCAAGCTTGATGTTGCCCACCACCAAAGGCCCTGGATCTACCTAGGCCGATATCACCTCCCGATCCCGGCTTGGCAGCAAAACGGCAGCTCGGCACTGAACCTCTTCCCTCACCGCCTTGCGGATCACAACCGAGCATGGCACTCCTACTGGGCCCCTGCATGATGGAGTGGAGGAGTAGCCAAGTAGCTTACAGCAAGCGGTATCAACGGGACCGACGACCTGCACTCCTCTCCCCCCCCCTCGTCACTTTGTGCTCGGCGCCAGGATGGCTTCCTCATAGCGACGATCAGGCGGAGTCGCGAGGGAAGTAAGGTCAGCTTCTAACTTTGCCCTGTGCCTTCCTTTGGTTGTCGATCCCACTGGCTCTTTGGCCTAGAGCAAAGACGCTTGCTTTGGGTGTGAGAGGTGGTGGGTTTGAATCCCACATGGGCCTGTTCCTTCCCCTATCAGCAGTGGGAATCAGTGGGATCCAGGACAACAGCGGGAATATCCTAAAAGTTACTGACATGACTTGCCTCCCCGAAGTCAGCCGATCTTCTTCATCAGTTGGCTCAAAATGTTGCCGCAAGGATTACTTTCAAGGCAAAACTATCTGACCATATCTCCCCTATCCTGTATGCTTTTCATTGGCTTCCAGTGTCATGTAGAATTACTTATAAATTATTTGTAACTACATTCAAGCTCATTAATAACATAGCACCGTCCTACCTGACAACGCTAATACACACCCCACAGGAGAGCAGGTCAAGAAGAAGACTGAATCTACACATGCTGCTGGTTCCAGTATCCATCCGAAAATCAAAGCAAAAGACTAGCAACATTGCTTTCTCACTCTTTGCACCTACGTTGTGGAACAACCTCTCAGTCAAACTAAGAGAGATTAAGGACCTTCAATCCTTTAGAAAGGAACTAAAGACCTATCTATTTGCCCAGCAATTCTACAACTTACAACACGATGATGTCCCGATTCCCCAGGGCAGCACGAACCAACTACCACAACCTGACCCTACTTAAACATAACACATACCCACTCTTTTCTTTTTCTTTATCTTTTTTCTTTTTCTTTGTCCTTTTTCAGTAAATAAGATAGTACCTTAGCCCCACGCCATACGGAATTGCTATGCTATATATCTGTAAATAGCTCTATGATGTAAATAGAATGTTAATAATCTCTAATTGGTTGGCACGTTTGCCCATGTTTCATTGTACCCGCCTTTTAGTTAAACTTGTTTTCTAACATATTCATTGTAAATAATAATAATATTTCATTATTAGTATTATTATCATCGTTCTATGTAAACCGCCTCTGATCTCTGGAAGAGGCGGTATAGAAAAATGTACAAATAAATAAATAAATAATCAGATGGAGGTTAGGGCTTGCAATATAAAAAGGGAGATATAATGCCATATCATCCGCATAGATGTGATACTCCACTTTAAACTTATAGAAGATACTACAGATTGGATGGAGATAAATAAAAGGGCTGATAGAGATGATCATTGAGGTAAGCCCCTCCCATTGTCCATATGGTTTACATGTGTGTAAACTGATGTGAACTTTCTTGTCTAAGACCATCTCAGTTTCCATTAATGGAGAATCTTCTTACAATTGAATCAATTATTTTTCCATAGCAGATAGCATAAGATGGATAGGACAAACTCAAAGGCTCCAAATTATTTTCCTGAGGATTAAAGGACCACAACTATTGCAATGATTAAAAATAACTTTGATTAGTGTGTCAAATATGGGGCATTTGCCAGATGAAAAAGCAACAGAGACGTGATTTCAACTAAAGTTATGACTAGCAACTGTGTATCTTGGGGTGACTAAGAACATCCAGCCCTGGGGTGGGTGGGTGGGTGAGGGGAGGGAGGTTAAGAAATAAATGGCAGTAGGCTACGAGTTTTATTTATTTATTTATTTAACAGTTTTTATATATATATGGAGTGGAGGAGTGGCCTAGTGGTTGGGGCAAGGTACTTCAGGCCGGAAGGTCGGGGGTTCAAATCCCACTAGAGGACAGCAACCTTGGGCCGGAAGGACTGGGGTTTCTAGTCCCACAGGTGCTCCTTGTGGTCTTGGGCAAGCCACTTAACCCTCCATAGCCCATGTTCCCTGTAAAATAGTTATCACCAAGTTATAATGCCCTGTTCAATGTAATTTCAGTTTGTTCAATGTAAACCGCACTGATGCAGAATAGCGCAGTATATAAGAGAATGTAAATAAATAAATAAATAAATAAATAAATATACCGCACTCTTCATCATCAGCGCGGTTTACATTTTAACAAATTGTACTTAAGCATGAACATATGTTAAGTTTACAGATAACAGGGAATGAACATGGATAACTGGGGTTAAATAAATAACAAGAATTCAAACTATTTACAGCAAAATATCATATGTTTATGGTTCTAAAGCTTGCGGATCTAAGAGGGTTTGATATGGGGTGAGAAATGAAGTTAGGGGTTTACTTGACTAACCATGATCATTGGTTTGTGTTGGAAAGGAATGGCTTGGGGAGTTCATACTCTGAGGGAAGTGTTGTAGGAAGAGGTGTGTTTTTAGAGCTTTTCTAAATTGTGAGAGGTCCTTTTGTGATCTGATGTTGGGTGGCAGCATGTTCCAACATCTAGGGGCGAAGGATGAGAATGCTCTTGTGGTAGTTGTCTGGTTGAGTTTTGCTAGGTATTCTGGGATCATTAGAGTATTTTCTGTTGTGGAGCGTCGGGATCTGGAGCTTTGTGGGTGATGCAGGAGGTCAGATAATGAAGATGATGAGATTTGGTGAACTGCCTTGAAGGTAATGAGGAGGGCTTTGTATAAAATCCTATATGATATCGGGAGCCAGTGAAGTTCAAATAGGATGGGAGTGATATGATGACTCCTTGGGGCTCCGTGTAGAACTCTGGCAGCCGTATTCATGGCCAATTGTAGTGGATTAAGCGTACTCTTGGGTAGGCCCTGTAACACAATATTTGCGTAGTCGAAGTGTGGGGTGACCAACGCTTGGAAGGTTGTTCGGAAGTCGTGTGGATCAAGCATTGATCTGAGGTGTCGTAGAATTCTGATCTTGTGATAGATGGCTTTAACTGTATTTTTTATATGTTCTTTGAACTCAAGTCGCTGGTCGAGTATAACGCCTAGGTAACGTATTGTTGATTTGAGTGGTAAATCGGCATCTCTTGTTCTTAGAGTTGGTGGGGGAAAGAAGTCTTTGTTCCTTGTTACAATCAAAACTTCCATTTTTTTAAAGTTAATTCGGAGGTTTTGTGAGAGCAGCCAGTCTGAGATTGCATTGAAGCAGGTAGTTAGTGTGGTATAGTCAGGTTTCAATACGTTGACTGGTGTGAATAGTAGCACATCATCTGCGTAGATGAGGCAAGATATTCCAAATGACCGGGCGATGTTACAGATGGGCTGCATATAGATGTTAAATAGCAGGGCCGAGAGGGATGAACCCTGTGGTACACCTTCCTTCTGTTGGAAAGGCATAGATGTATTGTCACCCGTCCTGACCTGCTGCCAGCGGTCTTCCAGGTAAGATTTGCACCACTTCCATGCAATTCCTTGAATCCCTTTTTCATGTAGTCGGTTAAGCAGCTTAACATGGTCAACAGAATCGAAAGCTGCTGCAATGTCTAGGAAGATCATTGCAACTCCATTTCTGATGTTGTCTGTTGTAGTAATAAGCGTGTTCATTAGAGAAGTTAGAAGGGTTTCAACTCCATGGGATTCTCTGAAGCCATGCTGATTTGGGTCGAGTGGAGCTTCGGAGTCAATGTGTTGTTGAATTTGCCTTAGAGTGACTTTTTCTAGTATCTTGGCTAGTAAAGGGATACTTGATATTGGGCGGTAGGAGTCTTCTTTTTTTGGGTCGAGTTTATTGTTTTTCAGTAGTGGACGAGTTTGACTTCCTAAGCCAGAGACCCTGCAGTGCAGGCCAAACATATTCTTTTAAAGCTACTTTTCTAGAACAGGCTGAAAATTTGAACTCTTTTTTATTATTATATTTTTATTAAAGCTAGGTAATTCCTATATTGCATTCACTATTTTCTCAAAGGCTAAAGAAATCTACATAGTGGATTCTTGAAATGCCCTCCTGATGGAAGTGTTGGGGGAAAATACAGTGACAGAATTAAAAATGGCATGGGACAGACACAGTGGATCCCTTTATAGCAACAGTATAAAATCAAAATAAGCATAACTATCTCTTACATCTCAACAAATAAGGGTTTACCTACATGGAGCAGTTAGGTACACCCCTAAACAAAGGCATGGGGAGGGGTGACCTGCATGGAGCGGCAGGTTCACAGACTCTTGCTACCTTGCTGAGCAGACTAGATGAACCACACTGGTCATTATCTGTCATCATATACTATGTTACTATGTTAAACACAGGCAGTAACCGGGGAGCCGCACCAAGCACTCTCCTGGCATTACCCCCCACACCCCCACCTTAATCCGGCCCTACCCCTCTCAAACAAACTTAGACCACACATGAGTTGGTATAACAACAGGTCGCAGCTTTATTTGCCCCATAACATATTAACATTTTAACATGAATAACCCAACACCCAATCCCGGTGCGAAGCGTTCCTCACCAGCCATATGAATAGCAAGGTGACAACACTACCGCACCTAGGCCGGTCAAACACCGGACAAGTTAGTACCACCCCTGCCCGACCTCGCCATGTCACTAGCAAAAGCCTGCTAGGGGTTCACCGGGCCGCGGGCACCCTGCCCCGCCCCAATCAGCTATGGCTCCGGACCCCGGAAACCTCCGGGATCCCGCCACCGGCACAGGCACAACCCGTGCCTTTGCCGCCCCCCCACTACCGGAGCACAAGCTGCGACCTGCTCTGCATAACCCGCACCACTCGCTCCAAAACCTCCTGCCAGTCGTTCAGGAGCAGTTCAACCCCCACAGGAGACAAATGCACTCCATCACCCCGATATAAGCCCTTACAAGTCACATCCACCCAATCATGCTGCACATGATAACCCCCATGCGCACATAACCATTTTCCAATCTGCCTATTGATCTTCGTCAATCCCCGAGACCACCGCCGCTGACCCCAGCACGCTGGCCTTGGGATGACATCCGACCAAATAAGCACAACGCCTAAAAACATTTTTAATATCAGATTCATGTCTTTTTTTGCAGCATTGATGAGTTGTTTACAAGTCCATGTTGCGAGATCATTGCCTCCCAGGTGCAGTAAGATAATTCCCGGAGAAGTCCGAACTCGGGCGTGATGTCGCAGCAAAGGCAACAGCTGCATCCAACGCAGCCCTCGCTCACCCAGCCATAACACCGACACCACATCAGGCTCCAGTCCTAGGTTAGGCCCGATAGGCCGCAACTCTGCCCGTTGACCAGCCCAATAAACGAAAGAATGCCCCAGCATCCAAGAGCCCAGCACACCGCCGCCCTTACCTGAAACCAAAAAACAGCAGTTAATAACGCAGGCGCAACCTAGTTGGATGAGTTCAAGTTGTCTTTAGTTTCATTCATTCAGTTTCTCTTTTTTTTTTTTTTTTTGGTTGTCTTTTTTTTTTTGAATTACAGACGGACATAACCTCGAAAAGCCTTGGACCTCCAACGGCCAATGAGGCATATATGCCAACCCGACAAGCCAGCACCCGCCGCACTAGACGCCGCCCCAATGCGAAAAGAGTGCGCAGCATAACGGGCAGAGTCCTCGCCCAAGCGCTGTAACCCCAAACGCAAAACTGCTGTGACCTGGTAACGCGTGACCAACCCCGCATCCTCGTGCAGAAATAAACCCCCAGCTACTTCCGGGCGGCAAGCTAAATACTCCCGCATGGCTGTCACCGGACACGTGGGCCCCCCTATGGCCTGTAACACCACCCAGAGGCCCCGTCCTTGCTGATCCGTTTTTGACTTTTTCAAAAGGACCTGCAAGCGGGAGCCCTCCAAACGCACATGTTGACGCTGCATACTGTGCCCCGCAACAGCCAACTTGGAATCCGCTACCAATTCACCTACCCTAAACGCCCCAAAAAAGGCCAAAGAAAAAACAGCCCTGAAAAGCATGGCCTCATACTCAGACCTCGCAACGACTGGCAAGACCGCACACAGTCCCTGTAAAAGGTCATGTGTTACAGGCCGTCGTTGATCCGCCTGAGGAGGGTGTTCGCGCCCCCACCCTTGTAACAATTTCTTCACCAAAAACCCCCCACTGGCCGGGCCCCACCCCACAGCCTTCGCAAAAAACGCAAAGCCCGCCAAGTGGGCCCTAACTCCAGCCCTAGTATGATCCATCCTCCTTGCCCCCATGATGTACTGGGCCAGTAAACCATCAGACACCGCTCCGGACCTCCATCCCTGAGCCCACAAAAATGCCATCACCGTACGACAACCCCGACAGTAGTCGTCCCAAGTTTTCTTCGCTACAGAGCTCTTCAACATCTCTTTCATATCAGCAGGCCACTGTTCCACAAGTTCCAAGGGACCGATAACCCGATCTCGTCTGCCTCTGGCGCCAGTTGCCGAAACCGATCCAACTGTAAACGGGAAAGAGCATCAGCTATTCCATTGTGTAATCCCGGAATGTGTCTCGCAGTCAAACCAACATTAAGCCGCAGACAGGCCAACACCACCCTTCTCATGAGATCAGCTACCAATCTACAGCGTGGGGTATAACGGTTAACCACGCTCACTACAGCTTCGTTGTCGCACCACCAGACCAACCTCTTGTTCCGCAATTTTTCCGGCCACAACTCCAACGTCACTAAAATCGGGAACAACTCCAAAAATGTGATATTCCGGAGAAGCCCCCGTTGATGCCACAACGGAGGCCACCGCTCTGCACACCATTCCCCACCAAAGTAAATACCCAATCCAACAGCCCCCGCCGCATCAGTATATAACTGCAAATCGTGCGTAGAACAGGCCAACTCCATGAGCACAGGCGCCCCGTTAAACTCCCTTAGGAACACATCCCACACCCGCAAATCCTCCTTAATGCTCCTGGAGATGCGAATTCTATGATGAGGCTTACAGACACCTGACGTGGCTGCCGCCAAACGTCGAATAAATATCCGCCCCATTGGTATGACCCGCGATGCAAAATTCAAGGACCCGATCAACGACTGAAACTCTCTCAGCGTGAACTTCGCCGCTGCCAACGCATTCGAAATCAAGGCTCTTAACGTGTCCACTTTTGCTGGCGGCAATCGCGCCACCATCTCCTCCGAGTCTAATTCAATGCCCAAGAACGTAAGCTTAGTCGTCGGCCCCTCCGTTTTACCCTCAGCTAAAGGTACACCCAAGTCTCCCGCGACACCCAGGAAAACCTCCAACAATTCCCCACACAGCAACGTCTGCGCTGGTCCGACAAACAAAAAATCATCCAGGTAATGGACAACACTCCTGGCACCGGCCCGGATCGTAACCATCCATTGCAAAAACGTACTAAATTTCTCAAAACAGGCACATGACACGGAACAACCCATGGGCATACATTTGTCAAAATAAAATTCCCCCCCGAATCGGAAACCCAAAAGATGAAAAGAAGAGGGATGAACAGGCAACAAATGAAACGCGGATTCAACGTCCACCTTCGCCATCAGCGCCCCTTTACCCGCCCGTCGGACTAACAGTACCGCCCTGTCGAAAGAAGCATAACGGACCGTGCAGTACTCCCTCGGAATGTGATCATTCACCGACAATCCTGACGGGAATGAGAGATTGTGAATAAGCCTATATTTTCCCGGCTCCTTCTTAGGGACAATCCCTAAAGGGGACACTACAAAATTCTCGAAAGGTGGTTCCGGAAACGGTCCGGCTATCCGACCCAGACTCAACTCCACCGCCAATTTCTGCCGGACAACCGCTTCAAACCGCCGCACCGACGGGGAATTTCTTGCTGCTTGCGCAGCGACTGTGTCACAAACCGGGATAACAAACCCCCCCTCAAACCCTTTTTGTAAAAATTCCCTATCCCCTGCTTTCGGGTATCCGCAAAGCCAGTCGCGCAATGTCTCAACCTTAATGGGCGACGGGGCTCTGCCTAAGTGAAAACCCTCACTTAGAAGTAGATGGGGTAACACCCCCAACCCCTCTCTTTATGCACTTTGCCGCTGAATGACTGCCACCGCAAGCAGAGCAGGCGTGCCGGAACTTACAGTCCGTAAATGGGCATGAGGCCTTATTAAATCGCCAACAGACATCGCTGCCTCCCCCTGCCCCGGACGTACTCGGGAGTGCCCCCCCCCAACGCGAAAGGACCGGCTCCCCAAGGAATTCGGCCCTCCACCAAACTTATTGCCAGACCCTGACAAACCCCCTACTGAATGCGGACGAGCAGACATCTGGGTGAGCCACAAGTTGATGTCTTGTGTACCCCACGATAGAAACCGGTTTTCCTCCATTTTGTCACGAAACTTCTCGTCATAATTAAGCCAAGACCAGCCCTCGTGGGCCTGCGAGGCTTCCAAAATAGAGTCAGCATAAGACAGTAACATCCCGTACTGCCCCGGGTAAGACTGACCCCACACACTAGCTAAACGCAAAAAAGCCCTGACCCAATTTACCACTGATCTAGTCACCTTACGAACCCTCCCAGCCTTCTCATCCTCTTTGCATTTTTTCCGACTTTCCCCCGACCTCTTACGACCTTCCAATAAACGGAAAATGTCAATATACCGTCTTTTCCTAATTTTATTTCTCAACTTCTTAGGCACCCCCTCCCACAATTCTGACAATGGTGTCAACGCCGAAGCACCCCCAACAACAGGGCTCCCCAATGAAACCCCCTCCCCCAACACCCCTCTGCCACCGTCCACACTCGCCACACTAGTGGAAGAACTAGAGGAAGAGGAAGTGGAAGAATCCGAGTGCCGGCGTCGCCTAGAAGAACGCTTCCTTTTTTTACTCGCTTTCCCCGACCGCCCGGTTCGGTCGCTAGTCCCGACCCCCCCTTGAGGTAACTCACCATCCGTAGCCGTAACAGACGTCCGTTCCGCTTCAAGCTGTATCCCATCCGAAGGTTGCTGTGCACCCGACTCCGTCACCAAACCGCTAGCGGACCCCAAATGGCGATCGTCTTCTCGTGGAAGTCTGCTTTGCTGCGATCCACTCTGCGTTGATCCAGGTGAAGCCGTCATAGGATTCTGTGAAGAAAGAAAAGGCAAAAAAGGAGAGGGGGAAACACCCAACCAAGCAGGTTGCCAAGCCCCCAACCAATTAGCTCCTGACGAGCCTAACCCCCCACGCTGCCATTGATCCCAAGCCTGTTGTTCCAGAACCCCAAGTCTCCCAGCACCACCCAAACCTCCCACCGAGTAATGCCCTGATCTAAACTCCCCACCCGGCATCCCCCACCCATTACCAGACCAAAACATGCCGCTCTCTCCCCCGGATGCACCGCAAGCCATTCCTTGCGAGGGATCCACGCTTTCCTCTCCCGCTCTCCCACCAACGGCACCCACTACATCCTGCTGATATTCAGGTGCACCCCTAACTGCATCCCTCCCTCCGGACGGGGCCGTGTCGCGTCCCCCAATCCTGCTCCGCAGTCCAGGACGAGGTCTAGTGGAAGACCGACCACGTGACACCACACCCCTGGCCCTACGGCCTCCAGCCGCAATAGCTAAGCGGCCCCTGGATGGCCCAACAGGCCTGCAATTTCTCCCCCTTTCCTCTCCCCTGCCTCTCTGAGCCACTCCGGAAACCCTTTTGCCCTGGCCTTGTCATCCTTTTGCCCCTCCCGGACCTCCTTTAGCACCGCTCTGTCCCCCTTTTCCCCCAGCCATCCCGGCACCAAAACAGTGAATAAAATTAGCTGACTGGCTGCAATAAGGGCAATGATATTCCACCGGCTTTAAATGCACACGCGAAGACACTTTTATTTATTTATTTATTTATTTTTTTTAATTGAAAAGTTGCACGGAGCGAAACAAATCAGACCTAGCCTTCACACCGTACACAGCACACTCACCCCCCCCCCCCCCCCGGTGCAGTAAGACAGTATTCTTAAATTATAACTGAAAACCCCAAAGCACCCCCACTCGCCTGAGGAGCCTCCGCTCTAACAGCTGATTAGCCACCAGCTCTCGGAACTCTTACGCAGACCCGGAGTGCTCTCCCACACCAGCGCAACCGGCAACGTCGATCTGCTGCTGAAATCTCCGCCAAACACCGCAACCACGCTCCAAGCCCGAGCAGCCAGACACCGCAAGAAAAACACACCGGACAGCCGCCCTTCCAAAACCATGTGCTAGCGTGCGCTCGGGCAGCCGCTGCACATGGCTCTTTCACCCTCCTGATTGGTTCCAGCCGCGCGCATCTCGCGGCGGAACCAATCAATTCAAAGGATGCGCTCCTGCGTCAGCACACAGGCGCGCTTCCGAGCTCTTCCCCCCCCCTTTCTTTTCCCCTGCTTTCACCTCCGGCTTTTTGTCCAGGCCAGGGGCGCGTTGACGCTCGCCCCCGGTTACCTTCGGGCACCAGGACTTCGCCCGTGCCCTTTTCTATAAGTAAAGCAGTGCAATTACAGTAATTCCCAAAGGCAGGCGACGTACAGACAGCTAAAACTATTCAAAGCATGCAAAAGAAAAATAATAAAAACTTAGCCAGAGAGATCCACTCAATGTACTTCCACCCCCGGTGCTCTGGAGACCAGTAATAGCTTCTGGGTCTGTTCCTACAAGTTTTAAATGCAGAGCTCCCTTGGATTTCTAGGTAAGGAGAATAAAGCCAGCCGACATCTAGTGTACTCTGAGCACCTCCACGAGTCCCTGAGTGTGTTTCTGGTTTGTGTTTCAGATGCGGGTGACATTTGAGGACATCGCTGTCTCTTTCTCCCAGGAGGAGTGGGAGTATTTAGATGAAGGGCAGAAGGAGCTTTACAGGGAGGTGATGAAGGAGAATTATGAGACTCTGATCTCCCTGGGTAAGGACTGAATGACTGTATCTGCATTTCTAGCAGACAGTGGGGCTGATCTATTATACTGTATCTACCATTCGTCCATGTTCCAGAGATAGGACACGTGCAGAAAATGTGCTCACATAGCAATTTCCAGACATATTTACACCCAGTACCCACTAGATATACATATTTTATAAATCATCAATATATAATTCAACTCTAGATTAAGGTTGCCAACTGGCTCCAGATGCGCCCGACAGGCTTGCTCTAGTCCTGGGTTTACCCCATTGCATGCAGTTACTTGTAGTTTTCCTTTTCTTACGGAGTGCAATGGAGAAATCAGAACTACATATCCCTGCATGCAAAGAGGAAAACCCAGGACTGGATCGAACCTGTTGGGCACATATGGAGCCAGTTGGCAATCCTACTCTAGATACAGAATCTGCAGAGCGGAGTGGGAGATGAGTCCGGCGAACCCTGGGATATAGGGTTCAAGGCTCCCACAGGAATCGTCCTACCTTACCCCATACATATATAGACAGTTCCTATAACTTCATCCCTTGAGGAATATCCTAGTACTGTGGTGAACAGCGCCCTCCTGAGCCTATGGAGATAGTAGAAAATCCTGAGGGTCAGCAGGATTTATACCAAAATGACAGGGCAAGGAAAAAAGAGAGACTCTATTCCTCAGAGCTGAGTAGGGAGACCAGCCCAGGGGAGGAGCCCTGCAGTTCTGATTGGGCACACCCAGCCCTAGGAAGGGGCGTGTCCAAAAGAGAATGTACATTTAAACCAGAGCATGGCTCTGAAGAGAGAGGACGGATAAGAGACCCGAGTAGAGGACGGATAAGAGACCCGAGTAGAGGACGGATAAGAGACCCGAGTAGAGGACCGACAAGAGACCCGAGTAGAGGAAGCACGAGTGGAGGTGGTACAAGGAGTACAAGAAGTACAAGGAATACAGGAGGTAAAGGAAGGAAGGAATATTGGAAGAAGAAACAAGGGGATGGCTGGAAAGCCAGTGGAGTGATTAATGATACTTTGGAACCTGGCATAAGAAGAAAACCTGCACAATCCTATTCCAGGGAAATAAGCAGAAGTCCCACGCAGAGAGGATTTAACCTTGAAGTGGATAGCCCTTGGAAGGCATCGCCTTGGGGGAGAAAGACTTCAGGACAAGCACAGGTGAAAGAGCAATCATTCCCTGAAACGTCGTTTGTGCCGGAGAGCAACAAACAGATCAGCTGGAGAGCCTGGGAGCCGTCTGCAGGCAGAAGTGCTGCACAAACAGTGAGTAATTGGCCACCCGGCTGCCAAGCTGAATATAGAGATAATTCTTCCTCCTATGAGTCAATTGCCAAAGAAACTAGCAATTATCCTAATACCTTTATCTTAAAGGAAGAGAAGACAAACAGCCTTGAGCAGAAGGGAAAAGCTATAGCAGATAGTAGTGCCCTCTCTCATAAGGAACAGGCTGAATTGCTACTTCAGAGCTTCCAACAGTTTTTAGACTTACAGGCTAGAAAACAGCTAGTATCACAAGAGGCAAATAATTCAGCACAGCTTGAAGGAGTAACCCAGGGAAATACAAGCATACCTGAGTGTGAACAAATGGACTGTACATTTTGTTGTATAGGAAAGCCAAGCTGAAGGGAACTGCCTTTATTGTGTGTGAGCTGAGTTCTGTAAAGCTGTTGTATTGCCGTGAAAATGGAAGTTCTAATTACCTCCACCTGATTCTCAGCATAATGAAAGTAACTGTGGCTGTAAGAGGTGCAGTGAAGCCAACTGACCTCTGGAGGCAAAAGAGAGCAATTTGCTGGAAAGTGAAAAAGCAGCATTTGTATTTTGAGTTGCATTTAACCTGAAGTTTCTGTTTGCCTTTTGAAGCACCCTTGTTTGCATTTTTATATGCCATGTGATGGAACATTTACCTTTTGCTTTAATAAAATACTTATTATAAAGAAACCCCACAACTACCGTTTCTTTAATTCGGAGTGAGAAGAACTGGAACTACAACTCCCAGCATTCCTGGGGGCAAAGGTTTCCTCCTTCCCTCACGAAGTACAGCGGCTGCTCATGTCCTTAACCCCTTGAGCCGGGCAGGGTCGCCGCAGTACATTACTTAAAAAATAAAATAGTCCATCACATTTTCAGTCAGTCTCATTCTACATTGCTTCCTGTTATGCTCATGTATATTTTTCTCAGCAGCACATCTGTGTTTGTCCTCTGCTTTCTTGAATTCAGATACTATCCTCATCTCTACTACGTCCACTGTGAGTTTATTCCACGTATCTACCACTCTTTCCGTAAAGAAATATTTCTTCATATTACTCCTGAGTCTATCCCTTTCACCCTCATCTATCAGCTGCTGCAGGACTGCATCCTTGGACACAGAGCCCCGATTGACATCAGGAAAGAGAGCGGGAGGCTGAAACACTTCCCGCTCTCCATCTCAAAGCCAATTGGGCCCACCATTTTTTTTTAAATTTATGCTTATCATATAATTACATCCAAGTCAATAACCAGAATGAAAAGAAAAACAAAGGATCAACCATGTACAATAAATTAAATCCTAAAATACAAAAAAGAAAAAACATTATACATGTCATCCAAAATATTCAGTCCACAAAATAAAGGAAATACTGGAAGGCGTATTAGGAAATAATACAAAGATGCAGTCATACATCCAGGCAATTACTTAAAAAGGCGAAAACAGGCAAACGACTTAAGTGTCAGCCAAATGGGAATTCTGGGGAAGCTCCACCACTACTTCCTCCCTAGCTATTAAGAACTCATTGAGTTGCCTAGATTCAAAGAAAACATACATCTTTTGTTTATAAACCACATAACATTTGGCAGGAAATTTCAACAGAAAAGTTGCCCCTAAAGCCAAAACTCTGGGACGAAAAGTCAAAAGACTTTTCCTTCTCATCTGTGTAACTCTTGAAAGATCAGGAAATACACGAACCTTAGAGCCTAGGAATTCCTCATTGATATTCTTAAAATACAACCGAAGAATAAAAAATTTATCAGATTCTAACGCCAGGGTAACAAGTAAAGTTGACTTGTCAGTGATGACTTCAAGGGAGGATTCCAAAAAGCCCGTCAATTCACCCTTCTCAACGTGAACAGAGGGGATATTGGAAGCTCCCTTCGCTGTTCCAACAGGCAGGTATTGCGCACGGACCAAAGGTGGAAATTGGTCCGGGGGAAGTTTGAGAACCTCACCAAAATATTTCCTCACCATTTCCAAAGGAGAAAGTAAGGGTGAACGTGGAAAATTTAGAAAACGCAGGTTACAACGTCTAACCTGGTTTTCCAAATATTCTTTATGGGACTCTGACTAATGACCAGCTTAATCAAGCGGAGAGACTGTCCAAGCTGGAACAAGATGTGGGGCGTTTGCAGAATCTTTGGGACACCATAGCAACTTTAAAAAAGAAGTGCCATCAGGTGCACCTGTGCCTGGTGGGCCTGTGCCAGAGAGCCCTTTGGCATGGCCCTTAGGCGGGGAACGTAGGCAGGTATGCAAAAATCAGCTCAACCCAAATAAAAAGCTGACAATACTAAGCCCTACACCTTGAAAACCTCAACAACCTCGAAGACCTCACTACTGACCTCACCCCTATCAGGTCTGCTCACAGGCAGACAACTGTCGCCCCACACATCTCTGAGACACTTCAGATTATATCAGGACACACTTTCATCAAGAAAATGACAAACTGTAAGTACCACTCATCAGAAATGGAACTCACTGACAAAGAGCCCCACCCCTACCCTCCCATGATTCTACCAAAAGCATAAAACTGCTATAATGCCACGGAATCCAATGTTGCCAGCCAATTTGTATTGGATTTGTATTATATGCCCTTCCTCTCATCTGGAATCTACTCTGCCACTCCTCAACAGCTGCCTACCATAAACATACCCACAACAGCCCTACAACCTACCCTACTGCACATACATTGCCACCCACACATATGGATGAATCCCCATAAGCATGCCAACAGACGAACCCCCAGATTAATAAGAATTCAAACCAACACTCACACAACTGGCTACCACACCCTACACACAGTAATCTCTCCAATTAGGATTGAGCTAATCAATGCTGGGTCCATCAGAAACAAGACAAACATCATAGTAACATAGTAAATGACGGCAGATAAAGACCGTATGGTCCATCTAATCTGTCCAGTAATATGGCAAGAGTAGGTGCACCTGCTGCTCCATGCAGGTCACCCCTCCTCATGTCTTTGTTTAGGGGTGAACCCACTGCTCCATGTAGGACACCTCTGTTTGATGAGAAATTAGATAGTTAAGTTTATTTTGATTTTATCCTGTTTCTATAATGGGATCCACTGTGTCTGTCCCATGCCATTTTGAATTCTGTCACTGTATTTACCTCCACCACTTCCATCGGGAAGGCATTCCAAGCATCCACCACCCTTTCAGTGAAAAAAGTCTTTCCTGACATTGCCTTTCAGTTTACCCCCTTGCAGCTTCATGTTATGCCCTATAGTTTTACAGTTTCACCATCTTTGGAAGAGGCTTGTTTGTTCATTAATTCTCTTTAAGTATTTAAAGGTCTGAATCATATCTCCCCTATCCCTCCTCTCCTCCATAGTGTAGATATTTAGGTCTTCAAGTCTCTTCTCATAAAGCTTCTGAAGCAGGATCCAAATCATTTTGGCCGCCTTCCTCTGAATCGTTTCCAATCTTTTTACATTCTTTGTGAGATATGGTCTCCAAAACTGAACACAGTATTCCAAGTGAGGCCTCACCCGTGACTTATACAGTGATATTAGTATCTCTTCCTTTCTGCTGGTAATTCCTCTTTGTATGCAACCCAACATCCTCCAGGCTTTTGCCACTGACTTGCTGCACTGTTTTGCCACCTTGAGATCCTCAGAAATAATTATACCAAGGCCCTTCTCCTGGTCCATGCACAGCAACCTCTCACCCCCTATCAGGTACATTTCCCTTGGATTTCTGCTTCCCAAGTGTATGACACTGCACTTCTTCACATTAAATCTTAACGTCCAAGCATTAGACCATTCTTCCAGCTTTTGTAGATTTTTCCTCATGTTATCCACTGCGTCAGGGGAGTCCATTCTGTTGAAAATTTTTGTGTCATCTGCAAAAAGACAGACTTTGCCATGCAGTCCTTCAGCAATATCACTTACAAATATATTGAACAGTGCCGGACCCAGGACCGAACCCTGGGGCACCCCACTAATCACTCTCCTTTTATCCATCACCTACTGTCATCTGTCAGTCAACCAAGTTTTGATCCTGTTCACCACATTGGGATCCATCCCCAAACTATTGAGTTTGATAAGCCTCCTATTAGGAAAAGTATCAAAGGTTTTGCTGAAATCCAGGTAGATGACATCCATCGCATGCCCCTAATCTAGTTCTCTGGTCACCCAGTCAAACAATTCAATCAGATTTGTTTGACAAGATCTCCTTTTGGTAAAACCATATTGCCTTGGATCATGGAACCTGTTGGTTTCGAGGAAGTCCACTATTAGCTCTTTCAGGAGTGCCTCCATTACTTTTCCCCCCACCGAGGTAAGGCTCACAGGCCTGTAGTTTGTCACTTCTTCCCTTTCACCACTTTTGTGGAGAGGTACCACATCAGCCCATCTCTAGTCCTGTGGAACTTCTCCTGTCTCCAAGGATCTGTTGAAAACATTCTTTAACCGCCCTGCAAGAACCTCTCTGTGCTCTTTCAGTATCCTGGGACGTATCCCATCCGGTCTCATGGCCTTGTCCACTTTCAGTTTTGCAAGTTGTTCTAACACATCGTCTTCTGTGAATGGTGTGGTATCTTCTTCATTCCCGTTTATATATTAGTCAATCACAGGTGGTCCTTCTTCAGGATTTTCTCTAGAAAAATAGAGCAGTAGTATTTGTTTAGCAATTTTACTTTTTCAATGTCACTTTCCACGAGTCCGTTCCCAGCACTTCTGAGTCCTGAAATTCCATCTCTGATTTTCCTCCTTTCCCAAATATACCTGAAGAAAGTTTTGTCGCCACACTTCACATCTTTAGCTATCTTTTCCTCTGCCTTTGATTTTGTTTTCCTTATTTCTCTTTTTGTCTCTTTTAGTTTGATCCTTCATTCCTTTCTGTGTTCCTCTGTTAGCGAGCTTTTGAATTTTATGAAAGGTGTGTTTTTTGCCTTTATTTGAGCAGCTACTTCTTTGGAGAACCAAATAGGTTTCCTTCTCTTCTTGTTTTTATTTACTTTCCTTACATATTTGTCTGTTGCCCGTTTTATAGCCACATTTTAGTTTAGCCCATTGCAATTCCACTTCCCTTATCCCCTCCCACTCTGCCAATTCCTCCTTCAGGTACTTGGCCATTTTACTGAAGTCAATGGTTTTGAAGTCTAGGACTTTGAACTTGCTATGATTGGACTGCACCTTGGCTTTTATCTCAAACCATACCATGTGATGATCGCTGCTGGTCACAGGGGCACCCACCCGTACAGTTAACACACCATCTCCGTTTGTGAGCACTAAATCCAGCATTGAGCTTTCCCTGGTCGGTTTCATCACCATTTGTCTAAGTAACACATCCTGGAAAGCATCTACAATTTTTTTACTTCTTTCCAGATCTGCAAAAGGAGTAGTCCAATTCACATTGGTTAGATTAAAGTCACCCAATATGATCACTTCCCCCTTTGCGGCTATCTTTGCAATATCTATAATCAATCCATTTATCTATTTCTTTGATTTGAGTCAGAGGTCTGTAGACTACAGCAGTATGGATGACAGTGCCATCTCCTCTTTCCAACACAATCCAGAGCGCTTCTTCTTTTCCCCATGCCCCCTGCATTTCAGTAACTTTAATATTGTTTTGACATATTATGCTACTCCTCCTCCTTTTCCACTTTCTAAGAACATAAGATATGCCATACTGGGTCAGACCAAGGTCCATCAAGCCTAGTATCCTGTTTCCAACAGTGGCCAATCTAGGTCATACGTACCTAGCAGTATCCCCAAGAGACACAGGTTCCACAATGCTTGTAGTGGGTCAAGTATTGATATCCTGGGTTCCTTTTAATAGTGGTTTATGGACGTTTGTTTATTTAATCAGTTTTGTATACCACCTTATCCTTCAATCAAAGTGGTTAACATTACAACAAAAGGGTTTACTTTGAGGCAAGGGAGGAGAGAAAGACAAAGCATTTCCTCCAGGAACATGTCCAAACCTTTTTTAAACCCAGCTACACTAACAGCCTTTACTACATCCTCCGGTAACAAATTCCAGAGTTTGATTACACGTTAATAGTTTACCCTGTAGCTTCATTGCATGTCCCCTAGTCTTTCTCTGTCTCTTTTGAATAGATTATAGCCAGCTATGACTAGAGACTAGAAAAGAGATGGAGAAAACTTAAATCTGAGGAAAACAAATCCCAATACATGCTCCTACTTATAGAATACAAAAACGCAATCAACAAATCAAAAAGAGACTACCACTCCAAAGTAATAAACTCATCCATCAACCGCCCTAGGGAGTTATTCGCGATAGTAAGAACACTAACCAAAACTAATAACACCGAACCTAAACAACAAGCAATGAATATACAATCACTAGCAGAACATTTTGCAGAAAAACTAAAAAACAAGACCATTACCCCGACTCCATTATTATCAAACACAACAACCACCCACATATGGACAAATTTCCAGTTGGTAGAACAAAAGCAACTCCTCAAAATTATAACAATGATAAACACCACCACCTCCCCACTCGACCCATGCCCTGTATCATGGATTAAGTGTGCAAAAAATGAACTGGCGGTAAACATACAAGATATAGTTAATCAATCCCTTTCACAAGGCATCATGCCCGATGCCCTAAAACTCACAACACTCCGACCAATAATAAAGAATAATACGCTTGACTCAAAAGACCCGAACTCATACAGACCCATAGCCAGCATTCCATTCATTGCCAAAATAATAGAGAAAACAATCCAAATTCAGTTACAGGAACACATTGATGAGCACAAACCACTTGACTCACACCAATTTGGCTTCCGCCCATCCCACGGAGTAGAAACCCTCCTAATCACACTAATGGACTTTCTCATCAGGGGCACAGATGACAAACACCATGGTTTCTTACTCCTATTTATAGATATCTCAGCCGCCTTCGATAACATCAATCACCTGACACTGATCAACAGATTAGAGAACCTAGGAATAGGTGGGACGGTCCTTAACTGGTTCAAATCCTACATCTCACATAGATTAATACGAGTCCAAATTGACCAACAAGCATCAGAAACATTCCCACAAGGACAGGGAATACCCCAAGGATCGGCCCTTTCAGCCCTCCTATTTAACCTGTACCTCCAACCGATAACAAACATATTTAAAAAACACAAGATTAACCATTTTATTTATGCCGATGACATCATGCTAGCTATCCCCATAACCATTAAAAACCCTACATATGACTCACTATCCAAATGCATGGCAGAGACCTCCTCCTGGATGGAATCTAACCACCTCAGCATCAACCTCAAAAAAACTGAGGCAATGTTTGTAACGAGGTCATCTATGACTGAAAACACTTACCCTGAAACAATCACAATCAACAAAACCTCCATACCTGTTAAAAAACAAGTAAAATACTTAGGAGTAATAATTGACCACACTCTCACCATGATACCACACATAAAACAAACAGTAAAAACTATTTTCTACAAACTCAAAACTATTCAACACCTAAGACCACTCCTCGAAACACAAGACTTTAGATCAGTAGTAAGTACCCTGATCACCCCTCATTTCGACTATTGCAATAGTCTCCTTATAGGCCTTCCTCAAAAAAACACATACCTCCTACAAAGAGCTCAAAACATCTGTGCTAAAGTAATTGCTAAAGCTCGCTTAACAGATCACGTAACCCCAATACTGCTAGAACTCCACTGGCTCCCTATAAACAGTCGAATTAAATACAAAATTATCCTAACAACCTATAAACTTATAAATGACATAACCCCCTCACACCTATCCACATTACTGCACTCTCCAACATCGACAAGGGCCCACAGACAAAACACAGCCCACTCCCTTATCATACCAAAAGCCATCCGGAAGACTAAGAAAACCACTAGCTCCAGAGCATTCTCATTCACTGCTCCTACACTCTGGAACAACCTCCCTATTGAACTTCGCACCATAAAAGACCTCATCCAATTCAGAAAAGAATTAAAGACTTACCTGTTCACTGAACATTTTGAAATCCCCTACTCCCCCAAAGCCAGCCCCACTAAAAACGTGGAAACAATTACACAAACTCCCTTAATCCCAACACCATAACCGCATGCCTGCCCACCCTCACACACGCCCCAAAGAAGACATAAAAGGAACTAAATTCCAGCACCTACACAAATACCCGCACTACACACCACACACTGTAAATATACATTTGTAAAAAAGTTTGATGTTTTGTTCTGCTTTAATACCCACTAAGTTAAATTTTATTGTTCAATGTAAATAGTTAGTTTCTATTGTTCTATGTAAAGAATGTATACAAATGTGTACAAGACTGTTAACCTGTTATATGTAAACCGCCCTTGATCTCTGGAAGGGGCGGTATAAAAGAAATAGTTAAATAAAAAATAAAATAAATAAATAAATATCCCTTTCATGTAATTCATTAAACCATGTTTCTGTAATGGCCACAATGTCCAAGTCCATTTCCACTATTTGCGCTTCCAGTTCAGGAACTTTGTTGGCTAAGCTTCGAGCATTTGTGCTCATTGCTTTCAGCATTTAACTGACTTGTGGGTATTTTGCATTGATTTTGTTCTACCCACCTCTTCCCACTTGTCGTTGATGTGTGGTTAAAAGTGTGTCTGTTTCTGATGTTGTTCTGCTTTTGATGGAGTGATGTCCTGAACTTGTCCTTCCCCATCCGTCACCTCTTCTCTAGTTTAAATGCATAGCCACATACTGCCTGAATTTTTCACTTAGGATTCTTTTCCCTGCAACAGAGAGATGTAGTCCATCAGCACAGTATAGTCTCTTGTTGGTCCATCTGTTTCCCCAGTTGCCTATAAATCTGAATCCTTCTTGTTTGCACCAGGTTTGGAGCCATGTATTAAAGTTGTTTATGTTATGCAGCCTTTCTGCCTCCTTACCAAGAACAGATAGAACTCTGAGAATGCTACAGTGTTAGCAATGGGCTTGAGTTTCTCTCCCAGAGTCTAGAAGTCCCTTTGAACTGCAGAGGTACTGTTTCTAGCAAGGTCATTTGTACCCAAGTGGATGGCAACATCAATTTTGGAAAGCCCACTTTCTGCGCTAACTGCATCAACAATTTGGTTTGTATTCCTGCTGGCTGAATAGCCTGGAAGGCATTTGACCATCTTCTCTCCTTTGAACTGTGTTCCCAAGTTGGTGCCTCTGATGATGGAATCTCCAAGTAGTGATAGTTTTCTGTTTTGTGATTTTTTTCTTCACATTTGGTGCTTTATCAGTAGATTGGGCATTGACTGTCTCATTTAAGGGCCCTTCAGTTTCCATGAATTGGGCATCCTCATTATCCAAGGCAGAGAAGGCATTATGCAGGGATATCTCTTACTGTAGAGGATGTCTCTGCGTTACAGGTCACAACCTACCAGAGCCCACTGTGATCCATTTGTTTATTTATTTTATTTTATTAACATTTTTATACTGCGATTTTCTATATTTCAATTGTGCTTTACATTGAACAGAATAATCATTACAGATAGTACAGATTCAGTTTACATGGAACAGGAATAACTATGTACAGTAAATAGTAAAATTAACTTTGTTAACTATATATAGGATGATCTTGTATTGCGGTGGTAAGTTGCATGAGGGTCCTTGTTTGCTTGTGTGGGGTGCTGTATGTTTGATTCTTTGTGAGAGCGGTGGTGGACTTTGTTCGGTTTGTATTCCAGAAGAGGTGTGTTTCACTGCAGCTAGTTCTTCCCTTAATAGAGTTAATTCTTTATGCATGGCAGCTAACTTGAGGCATATAGGGCAAGCTCTTAGGTTCCAAATGATTCGTCTCAGAATGAAAGCACCACAGTTATTGCACTGAATACACAACATGCTGATTAAGCGGTCCTAGAAGAGAAGAAAAGGTGGGTTCAACACCTAATTAAAAGGATAGTTGTCAACGTATGTGACCACTATATAGGCAATGCAGCCCTGGGGTGGGTGGGGTGAGGGGTAGGGTGGGCAGGAACCTAAGTGTCCCTGGCCAGTAGGTCTTACATGAACTGAGGACATACTCAGATATCTGATTTAAAGGCTACGCAAGGAATATAGGCAGTCAGAATATTCCCAAAAATGGATGTATATCCAACAGTTAAATTCTATATTAGCAAACAAAACAGGCAGTAGATAGGCTGAAAATTTAGTTGTGTGGAGTCTCTGGAGCTATGATCAGGTAGTTGTGGATGGGCTGTAAGATGATTTCATTAGCTCCACCCTGTGAGCAGGCTTGCATCATAGACTATATTCAATATCACCCAAAGTGACATCTTCTGCATCACCAAATCTTGGCTAAAAAGCACGGACCAGGTCATTCTATCTCAGATCACTCCATGATATCCTACTGCCTTCAACTGCCTGCACACCCACAAGAGAGGTGATAGGGTACTTATTTTTGTGCGAATGGACCTTAAATTTAAAACATTCCGATCTGTAAGCCACAAACCCTGTGACTTAATCACGATAGAAAGCAGACATCTATCCATTTGTCTTACCTACAAAGCCCCAATTGCTCCTGTTGATGAGACATCCGACATCCTCGAAGCTGTATGTTCGGCCAGCTCTCCTTATAAGCCACTTATACTACTAGGCAACCTAAACCTGAGCTTTGCACCTAGCAGAGAAGAAGCTGCTTTTCACAAGGTAATGGAATCACTTAACTTATGAAAATCCTCAAGGGTCCCTCTCACTGCTCAGGTTCTACTCTGGACCTCATCTTTGTCCCAAAGAACCTTCACTTACAGGACAGCATAAGGACCCCTCTTGCTGTACCAATATCCTGGTCAGATCACCATGCTATACACTTCAAGATTCACCTCCCCCAACAAGGAAAATCACAGAGAATACGCCACTCTGAAAGAAGATTTAAAGGATATAACTAAGGATATAGCAATTCTTCAAAGATATCCTTCCCAGACTCCCCCAGGACTTCACAAATCCAGATGAGGCAATTAAATATGGAACTCCACCATTAATGCAGCAGTAAAGGCTCCTTACCACCCAAATCTTGGAAATAGAGACGAAAGATCCAAATCTGCCCCGTGCTACTCTGATGCAATAAAAGAAAAGAAACAAAAACTTTTCCAGCTAGAGCCTAAATACAGTAGAAACATGACTGGTCACAAGCCACCCTTTTTCAATACCAGAAAATGTAAAGAGACTACAATGATCTGATTCAACAAGCACAAATGAGAATACCACACCAACCTTATCTTAAACAGCAACAAGCCTTGAAAGCTATTTGAAATTGTCCGCACTCTCACGAAGGATCCATTCCACAAAGAAGACACTATCCATCCCCAAATCTTTACAGATTTCCTCAACAAGAACAAACCACCCTTAAGAACTTCACTGCCAAACACCTCCAACACCTCAACTGCAGAACCCAAAGTCAAACACAATTGGTACCAGGTTCTCTCATTGAATCATATCACTCCTCATGAACATAATATCATTCTCCCATATCTCTGTACATAGTTGTATATAGTTGATAATTTAAATGTATTCATTATAACCCATGTAACCCTTCTAGTTGTAACTCCCTATTCTATGTAAAGCTCATTGCTATATGTAAACCATTTTGAATTGATGAGAAAGCGGTATTTAAAACCCATTAAATAAATAAAATAAAATAAATAACTACGGAGCAAATATTCCATACCATCGCTGTCTAAAACATCAGTACAGCGCCCTCTGACCCCTGCCTGGTCATGTGGATCAAATCAGTCAAGGACAAAGTTGTCAGCTGTATCCACAACACTATAAGCTCACCCCTGTCTCAAGAATACATGCCCCCTGATCTCAAACAATTTAACATCCAAGTCATCCAAAAAAACAACAACTCCTCTGATCCTGCAACTTTCCACTTTATTCCCAGCCTGCCATTTCTATCCAAAATAATTGAAAAGGTGGTGCAGAGACAACTGCAAGACCATATTGACCTGTATGCTTCTCTGGATCCACACTAACATGAATTTTGTCCTAACAATGTTGTTGAGACCCTCCTCATACATCTATTCAACATAATCCTAAGAGAATCGGCAACATTAAAACTGGATTCCTACTTGTCTTTGTTGACATCTCGTTGTCCTTCGACACTGTATCACACAGCATCTTCTTAAACCGACTAACATTGGACTTCAGAGCACAGCATTCAATTGGTTCCAATCCTACCTCAGTGACAGACAACAAAAGGTCAAAGTTTGTTCAGACACCTCCACTCCATTCAGCACAACACAGGGAGTCCTGCAAGGGTCTTCCCTGCCTGCCCTTCCTACTTACAACCAGTTTGCAGCATCTTCAAGCAGCACAAGATTAACTATGCCATTTATGCAGATGACATCATGGTCTATTCCCCTATCCATCTTGACATGCCAGACTATACAGCTATCACTAAATGCCTACAGAAGATGAGCAACTGGCTGGCTTCCAACAACCTCCAAGTCATCTTTAAAAAATCAGAGGCGGTATTCATAACACGGGACTCTTCCTTTACCCCCATCATCAGTCTCCATCATGGACACTCTATTCCCAGTAAAAGAGGAAGTACGCTACCTTAGTATCACCCTTGATTGCTTTCTAAACTTACAAGCCCACATCAACAGAACCTGCAGGATGCATTCAAAAAGCTCACTATTATCTGAAGACTAAAACACCTCCGCAATTTGGATCACTTCTGCACGGTCTGTCAAGTAATTATAATCCCCATTCTTGACTATTGTAACTCCCTTTTTGTAGGTCTTCCAACTCAAACCAGTCATCTCTTGCAAGTAGCCCAGAACAAGGCTGAACACATCATCACAGCATCTGCCAAACATGAACACATAACACCGCTCTTATATCAGCTTCACTGGCTACCAATTACCTCACATGCCAGATACAAAATTTCCTTGACTGTCTTCAAGATAAGAAACAACACATCAGCTGGAATTTTACGGGAGACAGAGACAGAGCACCAGAGACACCATTTCAGCTCCTAGTTCTTACACCAACGAAGAGGGCTCTTTCATTAGCGGCACCCGCCATCTGGAATACTCTCCTAGAGAAGTTCAGGACAACCAAGAACTTAAAGGACTTCAGAAAACATCTCAGAACCTTCCTTTTCACCGATCACTTCAGAGACAATACCTAGTTCTTCCCCCTCATCTCACATGCCTAAAACAATATCTGACTCTTGTACATATGTTGCAATGCATATGTTTTGCATCTGTGCAAATCCTGCATATCACCCCTTCCTAAGTTTACACATTGAGTTCTCTGTAATGTTTATTTTAATATAAATCACTTTGATTGTACGAGAAAGCGGTATAAAAAATGTGTTAAATTAATAAATAAAATAAATCGTCCCCTCATTGCAGAGCTTACTTTCATTTGAAAGAGGCTCTCCTCCTGAGCATTTATGCCACGAAGATATTTAAACATCTTTGCCATATCTCCTCTCTCCCATCTTTCCTCCAAAGTATTACTACTGCTACTCCTCGATACCTTGTCCTCGCTTGGATTTTAGGGCTCTGTACTGTCCTGGTTCTCTTCTTATCTCTCCTATCGCTCTTTCAGTGTTTGCTTTGGGTGGATCCTCCTCTGCTGCTATTCCGCTCTCAGTTGCTGTACCCCAAGGATCTGTCTTGGGCACACTCCTTATCTCTCTCTATAGTATGTTACTCCTTGGGGGTCTCCCTCTGACTCCTCTCTCTCCTCTTCATTCTGTTCAACACTCTGCTGCATGGCTAATCTTCCGCCAGCCTCGTCCTGCTCATATTACCCCTCTTCTCAAGTCACTTCATTGCCAAACTACTACTCCTGCTGATCTATCACTCTGCAGCTCCTCACTACCTCTCCTCTCTTTTTCTCTCCCTGCAACCCCCTTTGGGAACTCTGCTCTTCTTCTATCTGTGCCCTTCTCTTCAATTGCTAACTCCAGACTTCGCTACCTTCGCCTTGTTACTCCTTATGCCTGGAATAAACTACCTGAGTCTGTACGTAAGACGCCTTCACTAGCCATTCCAAAAATTAAGGCTCAAAACTCACACGCTGCCGCTTTTGTACATTGAGTCGCCTGATCTCCTTCGTGTTTCCTTACCATTCCCCCTAGCTGTATCCCATGTCTACAGCTACTGTGTTGTCTGTCTTGACTAGATTTTAAGCTCTGATGGGCAGGGACTGTCTTTTACATGTGTCTGTGCAGCGCTGCATATGTCTTGTAGCACTATACAAATGTTCAGTAGCAGTAGATGAGGGTCTCAGTAGTGTGTGTAGAAAGGAAGGGACAAATGTTTCTGATGTTATAGTGTAGGAAACAACAGGTTTTAGCTATCCATTGGATTCTGCAGAGAAAGAGAGAGTAGAGTCAATGATGGTATGGAAGGGCAGAAGGCACAGACCGTATGGTCCTTATCTGCTGTCATATTTCTTGAATACTGGCCAGTAATTTGTAATTATTTAATTTTAATGCAAATTGCTTTGCTCTTTTGTATGAAAGAAGGGACATCAAGAGATTATGAAATGAAATGAAATCAAGAGATTAACTTTCTCCTTCTTATCACATTAATCACAGCTGATTGGTCAGAGATGTGGGATAATCTCAGAGCAGGGATTTTGGGATCAGGAGATCCAGAAATACCTCTGTGGTCCGAACACGTGATTAGTGTCTTCTTTTAATGTCCAGCAGGTGACGGGGTCACACAGGAAAAGAAGAGAGAGGAGAAGAGAGAAGAATGGGGAAACTCTTTCACACAAGAGGTGCACCCAGCACTCAACCTAAACTCTCACACGCAAGAGAGACATTTTCCACATACTGAGTGTGAGAGAGGTTTCAATCATTGCAACCGCATAAGAAGCCACCTGGAAACCCACACAGCAGAGGGCTCTACCCCAACAGAGAGGCCTTCTATATCTTATAAAAGCCCTAAATGTGGAAGAAATTTTGCTCTTAAGAAATCCGTAACAATGCACCAGAAAATCCACAGGGCTGAGAAAAGATTTCACTGCACTGAATGTGAGAAATCTTTCCTCAGAAACTCACAACTTGTGGAGCATCTTAGAACCCACACGGGGGAGAGACCATTTGGTTGTACTGAATGTGGGAAATGTTTCGCCACAAAAGTAGAATTACTGAGGCATCATAGAACCCACACAGGAGAGAAACCCTTTAATTGTACTGAATGTGGGAAATGTTTTCTCAGGAAAGTACAACTAGAAGCAGCATCACAGAACCCACACTGGCGAGAAACCTTTTAGTTGTACTGAATGTGGGAAATATTTCCGCACAAAAGCACAACTAGTGCTGCATCATAGAACCCACACAGGGGAGAAGCCTTTTAGTTGTACTGAATGTGGGAAATGTTTCCTCACGAAAGAGGAACTAGTGTTGCATCTTAGAACCCACACAGGGGAGAAACCATTTAGTGTACTGAATGTGGGAAATGTTTCTTCAGGAAAGCACATTTAAGTGTTACATCATAGAACCCACACAGGCGAGAAACCTTTTAGTTGTACTGAATGTGGGAAATGTTTCTGCAGAAAAGCAGAACTAGTACAGCATCATAGAACTCAAACAGGCGAGAAACCTTTTAGTTGTACTGAATGTGGAAAATGTTTCTCCAGAAAAGCACAACTAGTGCGGCATCATAGAACCCACAAAGGGAAGAAACCTTCTTTTAGTTGTTGGAGGGAGGAGTGGCCTAGTAGTTGCAGCAAGTTACCTCTGCCCAGAAGGTCAGGGGTTAAAATCCCACTAGAAGAGAGCAACCTTGTGCCAGAAGGACTGGGGTTTCTAGTCCCACAGGTGCTCCTTTGTGGTCTTGGCAAGCCATTTAACCCTCCATTGCTCTATGTTCCCTCTACATAGTTATCTCTAAGTTATAGTACTCTGTTCAATGTAATTCCAATTTGTTTAATGTAAACTGGCCTTGATATCATGAAAGGCAGTATATAAGAAATGTTAAATAAATAACTACAGTTCTTCTGAATGTGGGAAATGTTTTGTTACAAAAGCAGAGCTAGTGCTGCATCATAGAACCCACGCAGGGGAAAAACCATTTTCTTGTTTTGAATGTGGGAAACGTTTCCACTGGAACTCAGAGCTAGTGATGCATCATAAAACCCACAATGGGGAGAGACCTTTAGTTTTTTGAAATGTGGGAGATATTTCTGCACTAAATGAAGACTAGTAAGTCATCATGGAACTCACACTAGGGAAAATAAACTGACATACTGCTAGTCTTGAATAATATAATAGAGGTGTCTGTTGCAAGTGATTATTCTCTGAATTGCATGGAGAGGCATAAGAACCTGAAGTACCAAGAAGTGCAGTCAGAGACCAAGAAAATGTGGCAGAAAGATACAGTAACCTTTCCCATTGTACTAGGTGTGACAAGCTTCATAAATTAGCTAAACAGTAGCCCAATTCTGCATCCAATTCAAGCTTCTCCTGCTGACCTATAAATGCATTCACTCTATGGCCCCTCAATACATCATATCTCTTATCTCCTCCTTACGTCCCCTCTCGAAATTTGCGCTCCGCTAACAAATTGCTTCTTTCAATGCCTTTCACCTGCACCGCAAACTCCCGACTGCGCTCTTTTCACCTTGCTGCGCCACACGCCTGGAACGGCCTACCTGCATCTTTGCGCCAGGTGCCCTCCCTGGTCCTCTTCAAATCCAGGTTGAAGACCCACCTCTTCACCATTGCATTCAGATCCTGACTTCCATCCTCATCCTACCCTAACCCCCGTCAACGTTTTTGACCAAACTATAGACCAAGCTATACCAAACTGTACCGTATCTTCCACAGAACTGACTAATGCTCTGTACTGTTCTAACTAGATTGTAAGCTCCGATGAGCAGGACTCTGATGGGCAGGGACTGTCTCTTGTTTGTTTGTTAGCCACCTCTTGTAGCTTAGCTGTGCAGTGCTGCGTGTGTGGCGCTTTATAAGTGCTGACTAGTCGTAGTTAGTAGTAAGTCCAGCAGGAGGCTCTCTTTCGCATGATGCAAGTACTACATCATGTATTACCAGTAAAATTGAGAGACTGAGGTCATATTCCACATACCCTGGTTTAGAAGTGAGGTTCACGGCTGTCATGTTTAGGTGCAAAACTCACCCATTAGGTGAAACAACCCTGAGATAATCACTGAAAGGAAAGGGCTTCCAGCTCCCAGAGTGCACTGTGACACTGCCACACAGTAATCCCTCGAAGGAAATACACCAGCTCTCAGAGAGCCCTGTGACACTACCACACAGTAATTCCTCCCTAGGAATGACTACAGCTCCCAGAGTGCACTGTGACAATCCCACACAGTAGTTTCTCCTAGGAAGGACTAAGCTCCCAGAGTGCACTGTGACAACCCCCCACAGTAGTTCTTCCTAGGAAGACTACAGCGCCAGAATGCATTGTGGCACTCCCACACTGGTAATACATAGAAACATGATGGCCTATCTAGTCTGCCCTTCCCTATGAACTACAATCTACCATGTTTTCCTTTAGAGATTCTCTGTGTTTGTCCCATGCTTATTTGATTTCGGATACTGTCCTTGTCTCTATCACCTCCACTGGGAGACCATTCCATTCATCTACTACTCTTTCCGTAAGGAAATATTTACGCATATTGCTCCAGAGTCTATCCCCTTTCACCCTCATCCTATGTCCCCTCATAGTAGAGCTTTGCCTTCAATTGAAAGAGACCCTCCTGTGTATTTATGCCACGGAGGCTATTTAAATGTCTCTATCATATCACCCCTATTCTACCTTTCCTCTGAATATGCATATTGACATTTTAAGTCTATCCTCATATACTTCATAATGAAGACCACTGACCATTTTAGTAGCCACCCTCTGCAATGACTCTAAACTATATGTAGGTTAAGGTGCTGTCTTTCAGAATTGCACACAATTCCCCCAATGAGGTCACACCAAAAGACTTATACCGAGGCATTATCACCTCTTTTCTTCTGCTGGCCATTCTTCTGACTTTTGCCATCACCTTTTCTATCTGTTTAGGCTAATTTAAGATCATCAGACACAACCACACCTATGTCCTGCTCTGCTTTAGTGGACAAAATACTTTACCCCCTATACTATATTGCTCCCTTGGATTGCTGCAGCCCAAATATATGGCCTTGCATTTTTTAACATTAAATTTCAGCTGCCAAATTCTAGACCATTCTTCAAGCTAGTTAGATCCCTCCTCATATTATCTACACCTTCCTGGGTATCTACTCTTGCAGATTTGGGTATCATCCCGCACAGAGGCAAACCTTACCCGACAGTCCTTCCGCTATATCACTAACAAAGATATTAAAAAGAATCGACAAGGACTGATCCCTGAGACACACCACTGGTAACCTCCTTCTCCTCAGAGTGAGCTCCATTTACCTGTACCGTTGTTGCCTCCCACTCAAACAATTTCTAACCCAAGCAGAAACTTTAGAGTTCATCCCTAGGGTGCTCAGTTTGTTTATACGTCACCTGTGAGGAACGGTGTCAAAGGCTTTACTGAAATCTACATACAAGATATCTAGGGCTTTCTCGCGATCCATCTCCCTGATAACCAAGTGAAAGAAATCAATCAGATTTATCTGACAAGACCTGCCTCTGGTGAATCCACGCTGCCTCGGATCCTGTAATCTGCTGGACTCCAGAAACCTCACTATTTTCTCTTTCAGCAGTGCTTCCAATAATTTACTCACCACCAAAGTTAAACTAACCGGCCTGTTTCTTTTCAACCACATCCTTAACTTCCGCTTTTGTGTAAAGGCACCACATGAGCCTCTCTCCAGGTCCTTTGGCCCCACTCCCGACTCCAACGAGGCCTTGAAAAGGTCAGTCAGTGGAGCTGCTAGAACGTCCCCAAGTTCCCTCAGTATTCTAGTTGTATCCCATCTGGTCTATCGCTTTGTCTACTTTAAGTTTAGCTAGTTTCTCATGAACACAGTCTTCTGAAAATTGTTCAAGACGTCCCTCGCTTCTTTTCCCTGTTTGTGGGTGTTTTCAGAGGTCCTGCTCCTGGTTCTTCATCTGTGAACACAGAACAGAAATATTTGTTAAGCAATTCCGCTTTATTCCCATCAGCTGCTACATATTCCTCCCCTTCACCCTTGAGTCTGACAATACCACTTTTGCCCTTCCTCTTTTCACTAAAAATATCTGAAAAATGTCTTATCCCCCCCCCCCATTTTATTGCATTAGTTATTCCCTCTTCTCATGAATTTTTTCTTTCCTGATTACTTTGCTAGCTTCTCTAAGTTTTTCCAAATATAGATGCCTTTCTTCCTCTCTCTGTGGTCTCTTGTATTTTATGAAGGCCTCCCTCTTTTTCTTCACTTTTTCAGATACTTCTTTTGAAAACCATAGTGGTCTCCTTTTCCTTTTACCTTTATTTGTCATTTTAACTTAAAGGTTGGTTGCCCTTAAAATATCCCCTTTCAGTTTGCCCACTGTTTTTCTACATCCCCAGCTGTTCCCATCCCACTGACTCCCTGAGATATTGGCCCATCTTGGCAAAGTTACATCATTAGTAGCCTTTCCAATAATTTACTATCCACAGAGATTAGACTAACTGGCCTGTAATTCTCAATGTCATCGTACATCCACTTTGGTGTAAAGAGACCACATGTGTCTTTCTCCAGTCCTTTGGCACCACTCCAAAGAGGCATTGAAAAAGTCAGACAGTGGAGCCACTAAAACACACCCACAGGCCTTGCTATGGTTCTGTATGAAGGAAAGCTTTTTTGAAGTTTACGGCCAACAAGAACTCTCTGTTGCGTATTGCAGAAGTATTGACTACAGTATCTCCCTGTAAAGCTGTGGAATAGGCACCGCTTGGTTCACTTCTTTCACATTCCAGTATAGTTCAGAACCAACTTTCTTTTTTTGGGGATGAGACACTAAATTGAGTACTAACCTGTTCCCCACTGCTCACTGAGTGCGGTGTCCACTGTCCACAAGTCCTTTAGGTTTGCACCACAGTTCCTTTGTCTGGCACCAGACAGTGGGAAATGATAACTCTGTGAGATGGCGGGAAAACTCCAACATACAGTCACTTCTCGCCACCTTCAAGAGCCTTTGGATGGAAGTAATTTTGAGCTTAAGAAAAACTGGTCAGATGACCTCTTGCTTGTTTGCTGAAAGAAGGACCTGCAGCTCCTCATGGACTCTCCTTTTCTGTCAGTATGAAAGGAAGACACTATTCAGAAAACAGGCACACGAAGAGGAATGCCCCTCACCTGGCCGACAATGCTGGTTTTCCCCAGAGCTCAAATAAGATGCACTCCTAGGTTTATCCTCTGGCAGCCTCAGGGGCTTAGACTGACCTCCGTCTTTCACAAACTTCTTCCAATCCTCCCCAGACAGGAGCTTTCCGGAAAGACAACCTACAAAGCCAATTCTTCTAGTCTGCATCTGCTGACCAGTTCATTAGTCATACAAGGCATCTACCACATACATCATTCCTGTTTCCACTCGGACATCCTCTCGTGAATTCTGCTGGTCATCCTCCAAAGCCTTCTCAGGGCACCACTGTACCTAGTGCAAACTGTCCTAGACATATAAGCACTGCAAATCATAGCTTGGAGTCTCAAACAGAAACCTCAACAGCCTTCTTCAACCATTCTTCAAGGTTCCAGAGTCTATGCCTCCTCCAACAAGAATAGTCATCTTCTTTTTTAATGGCATAATCAAGGCATCTATTTTAGGCAGCTTGAGCTTCCCTTTTCCTTCCAGATGATACTTTCAAATATTCTATTTTACATTGCATGCGAGTGTCCGCTCATCCTGAGAGCCCTTTGAGTTTGTCTGCCTGCCAGGATCAAGTCTTTGGCTTTGACTGCTGCTGCTCTTTGCAGCTCCTCAAAATCTCCTGCCCTACGTGACTGCCTAGTCTTTACTAATGGTTGATTTGGTCCGTCTTCTTCTATAGCTGCAAACATGGACAAACTTGGGTGAAAAAAACTTTAACTTCAGCCAACCCTCGCTGTGTTCTTCAGAGCTTCTAGCAACTATCAGTTGAAGACGCCTCTGGCAAAGCCGTATCAGCAGATGGGCGGGGGTTGGAAACCAGAGAGTTCAGATTCCTGAGCTAAAATGGCCAAGTCTCCTGTGCTTTTATGACCAGCCATGCCCGTCCTGAGGGGAACTCTCAGTCTTCTCATTCTCACTCACAAGGAGCTTGCCTGAGGTCCTTCCAACCTTGGTTCCAGTCTTCATGATTGCCTGAATTCTCACCCCCTCTGCAGCATGACCCACTAATTGGTGCCAAACAAGCAGGCTCAATTTGAAGTGCTGGTGCTAGGACACTCATGGTTTTTGCCACTTCCTGCCCCCTTCTGATGCAACATCCTTTTTGGAGTAGGCAGAGCGGCAGGAACCACATCAAGGTTAAATCTTAATATTCCTTTGACATATTCACCGCTGCGCTCTGACACTGGTCTGTCACGCAGTCCTGCCTTCAAAGAATAACAAAATGAAGTACTGAAATTGTGGTACCTCCGACCTTTTACCAGGACAACAACAACCAAAAATGGGTATCAACACCTCATCGTCCGTCCCTCAACCCCAAGGCATCCCTCAAGGACACTTCTCTTCAGCCAGTCTGTCCAGTTATCTGTGCACATAAACACATACTTCCACAGCTGTTGCATATTATAGAATAATTGTATTGACTGATTTCACACACCATTTCTTATAACCATTTTATCATTTCATCAGTCAAAGCAGTTGTTTACGTTTGTAATTTACACTTGGTAATGTACATTAAACAGGGACCTATGTGATAACTTGGATTTTCTGAGGCATGGAGGGTATGCACTTTTGAACACCAAGAAAGCTATACACGAAGGAATATCAAGCTGCTTTCACAGACATCAACTCAATGGCTGGCAAGCAAACTCACTGGGGGGGACAGTTAACTACCAAAAAAAAAGTACTCACATGGCATTCACCAAGGATAACACATTCCCCCCACGCCCTATCTCTGACAAAACAAATGAGATTGATGTTACTGTTCCGGAAAGAGGTCTAGTATCTCATTAACACCCGGACCAAGAACAAATACTGACACCACACATAAATAACGACAATAAGGACACCTACCACAAAATCTGAACCCTGCAACACCTGCACACCCCCTATGGGCAACCACTGACCTCTGTACAGCATTTCCAGGCCAGCCTCTCACCACACCTTTGATTACTGGTTAACTCATGTTACCACAGCTCAAAAAATTCAAACTCTGCTTCCCACTATCGATTGCATTACATACAGCTGCATGCCAATCATTCACGGAGCCCCATGAAACACGACCACCTAATCCCTATCCTGTGACAACTCCACTAGCTTTCCCCTTGGCAAAGCCACATCAGCTACTGAATACTGTTCCTACGCTTTCAATAAATAATCAACAAGCAATCCTCCTCCCATCATACAAACACTATTAAACACAACCAAAACCAACAAAGCACGAAAAACAGAGGGGCCTGATATTTCAAGAGGGCATTTACAGTTTAGTGCCGCTTGGAATATCACAGTCTTCTCTTCCTTGACTTTGCTCTGATGCTAACCGCTGAGCATCAGAGAGTGGGTCCACGAGGAGATGCTGGGTGACAGGTGCCCTATCTTTTTAGGCTGCGAGTGTCTAAACTGAGGTGAAGCATGCAATATCGCTGCTGCCTGGGTGACTATGGCAGCTGTGGAGGGCATGTAAACGGCGACCCTGGATATTCAATGATATTCTGAATGAAATAGAGATTGACTTGAATGTTTTTGCTTCAGTCTCTACTGAGGCATATAGGTAGGGAAGTTACTCATGACTGAAATGGTATTTTTAAAGCTGATGCAGCAGAAGAATTGCAAGAACTATTGATAAACCGGGAAGAATGTATTACAACTCTTTGATCAAATGAAAGAGTAGCTAATTTAATTGTATTGTATTTTATTTATTTACATTCTCTTAATATCCCTTGCTATTCTGCATCAGTGTGGTTTACATTGAACAACTGAAATTACATTGGACATGGCATTAATAACTTGGGAGATACTCTATTTTCTACAGGGAACATGGGTCTATGTATGGTTAAGTGGGACCCGACTGGTAATACCATCCATGTTGTTGAAAAGAACTTGAAATATGAGATTGCAGACCTACTATTAGTAATCTGTGAACTATCATTAAAATCATATGAAATAACTGAAGATTGAAGGATGGCCAATTTTTAGAAAGGATTTCAAAGGTGATCTGGGAAACTACAGATGTCGGTATCGGGGAAAAATGGTAGAAACCATTATAAAGAACAAAGTTACCGAACATGTAGATAGTCAGGGTTTAATGGGAGACAGCCAACATGGCTTTTACCAAATTACATCTTGTCTTACAAATTTCTTATGTTTTTATGAAAGTGTGAATAAACAGGTGGATCGGTCAATGTAGTGTATCTGGATTTTCAGACAGCCTTTGACAAAACCCCTCATGAGAGACTCTTGGGGTATGTTTACGAAACCGTGGTAATGTAGCATTGGTAATGTTACCACGTG